>JAJKLI010000014.1:0-600000 GCA_023159215.1 Xylariaceae sp. AK1471 | reverse complement strand
AAGCGATCGATGTCTACAGTGAATGGGTTGATGCTGCAGGTACGACTGGGGATTCACCGATCCTACATTTTCCATGGGAGAAGAGATCCGGTTGCTGACAGGCTGGCAGATGCTGTGGCAAAAGAAGCCGCGACCGACAGAGCTACAGGTTCGACTTCGTTTACACGCCCAGGCGCTCGAGCTCCGAGAGCGGATCGTGAGATTGAAGATGACGAGGACGAGCACAGATACGAGGGGGATGGTATTGTGGCTGATGACGATGATGACTATTAATTAATAAGCAATCATCTCAACTCTATCCTCTCCTGGCCCTGCTCACGTGGGTCAAACTTAACGCCCTCTTGATTACACAGTATATTTGGTTTGAGGATGGGAAGCCAAAGAATTCCACTATACGCTTGTTATAACTAAACCCCTGAGTGGTCGTTACTGTGTCGCTCTTGTGAGCTAGGTCCATGATGATCCCTGACATTGACCATCCTTACAGACCCTCTTAGCGCCAGTGCTACAGTATTTCCTGCCGCTGTGTTTGCATAGTACGAGTCTTGGATCATTACATGGTGTAGAACCTGTCTCCAAAGTCACCCAGTCCAGGAATAATATAACTAAGTCGCTGTCAGTTTAAGAATGGCATGATCCGACAATATGTCACTTACTTCTTCGCGTCAAGGCCCTGTGAAGCTACAGTTAGCGCTCATTTAGTATACTCAGTGATAGTGGGATACATACTTGGTCGATGAATGCGGTGACCACTCTCAACTTGGGGAACTTCGTTGCGAAATTGCTGATACCTTCGGGACTGGCGATCAAATTGAGAAAGAGTATTCGCTCTTCTGGCACACCCCGGGACTTGAGGACCTCGACAGCCATAATGGCGGATCCTCCTAACCATGCAAGCAACTATTAGCCATTTGTGATCAATCCAAAAGAATGGTTGGTATACTGACCGGTGGCGAACATGGGGTCAAGTAGGAGCACCCATCGTTCGGCAATGTCCTCGGGCAGCTTGTCGTAGAAGAGCTTTGGCCGCGAGGTTTCTTCATCACGCTGAATTAGAATCTTGCCAATCCTCACAGACCGACAGCAGTCTCGTAATCCCTGTTCCATAGCCTCGCCTGCCCTCATGATCGAGACGCCACATATCTTTCCCTGAAACATGAGACCGGCATAGTTGCGGCCGACAGGTGTGGTGACGGTCTGTTCAACAACTGGTAGATGGTTGAGGCCCTCTTCGACGAGCAGACGAATAATCCGGTTCGAGTAGAAGATAAAGTCGGCGCGGTCCGTGTTCTTATCACGGATTTTCCTGCCAATCGCCAGTATTGTAAGTGAGTGTGGTCGAAGAGTACGAGTCGGGTATTATGGCTATGCAAAGTTGTAGTGGGCAAAAAGCTGCTTGTGGTTGGTGTTCCCCATGCTCCAGAGGGGAAATCACTCACGTGAGCAGAGCGATAAGCTGAGGTGTTTGAGACAAGGTGGTGACAGTCTCATATTTCACCTCGGTTGAGACAGTAGCAATCGGCAACTGGCTTTCAGACCGATAGTCTGGTCCAACACATTGTGTAGGTCCGACCTGAGGGCGGGCTGCCGGTGCTGATGCCATAGTGTTTCACAGAGGAGATCAGATACTTTAGACTGAATAAGAGATCAAAAGATGTATCTATGGATTGATTAGTTTTTTGTAAAGTTGTAGTTGTCATACGACATGATCATCCTCAGAGATCTTTCACCAAGCTATGAAAGTTGAAAGTCTGGGTATTAGGTAGGTGTACCTTTGCAGAGGCGAGCGAAGGTAACTTCAACGAAAGACCTGTGGACCACGTGTGGACTGCGATGGACGATTTGAGTAGACGTAACACTGGATCAATGCATGTCAACTGTGACCAAGACAACGAAGTAAAGTATATAGTACGACTGAATCGGCAAGCGACATCTGAAGCTAAGGTTCAGAGGTCTGATCTCGTTTGTATTCCAGCGGATAATGTAGAAGTCCTCAAATCACGATGTTCATATAACGGGGATCTCATCGGAATAAGCAGTTTAAAATTCATTAACCAAGATTTACTTTGTAAGGTTTTAACGCCTAGTCTAAGAGAAGGTTAACCCCGCCCTATGTAGGTTGCTAGACTACCTAGGTCGGTATGCCGCGCAGTTCAGCTTGCAGGGGAGGGACACTTCCTACCTACCCGGTACCTTCCATTTCACAATCCCCCGTTAGAACCCTCCCGTCGTCAGAACCCCTGTATTTGAGTTTCTAGTGTACTGTAGTTGGATCTTTACCCTCTTTACAGCGGTGCTGTAGTGTAGACTAGATAGTACACCAGAACCCTCTGCTTCCGTCATTAGCCACAGCCAGAAGCCGCTTTGGTACAGGAACTCTAAAGCCCTTCGACATCAATATCGACAAAAATATCGACGAGGAGATTGCTACCAGCCATACCTCTCTGTTACACAGCTTCTACTTTCACTTTCACGTTTATACTACCTACATAGCAGAGGTCAATCTTCGTTCCTTCCAAGCCTTCCTCTAGCAATCAACTGAGTGGTCACATATACTCCTCACCTTTCTCAGATCCCGGTCTACATGAGAAAGAACCATGTCCTTTCTTTGATCGCTCAGCCCCCAATACGTTCCGTTGCCCCCTCCATTTCACCCTGTAACAACCTCACTTTCCAAGATACCTACCTACCTACCTACCTAGCTAGGTAAATAACAACACCACCCAATAGCCTAAGCTATTCACTGTTTCCGTCGCCATTCCCAAGTGCTTCATCCAAACTTAACTTCTTCAATTGCGATTGAGTGAATTCCTCTATTACCTTGGTCGGCTTGTGTCCGGTCATTCGCATGTTTGCGAAAATGAAGCATTTCTGACCCAACCTCCTCGGGATCGAATTACCACGACATCGTATCAATCTTCTGACAATCACAGCTAACCATGGCGACCGAGTTCGAACCAGGCGCACAACGCAGGAGGAAGGTGGGAATCACATATGGCAAGGCTCCGAGAAAGAGGCAACCGAAGACTGTCTTCACGCCTGTGACCGCGTCTGAATCTATGTCTGAAGAGGATCCCATCATCGCGTCCGGCACAACTGTGGCACGTCGCCAACCTCCCCTCGTTCCTTCGCCTAACCCCAAACCTAAAGCCAAATCACCATCCGCGCCCTTCAAAGGTCTCGATGGAACTCGCGACACACGAACAGCGCCTCCTTCTCTCCACACTATACCAAGCTCTGATCGAAAGCGCAAAGTTTCCCAAATCTATAAATCTAAAGAACAACCAAAGGCGGTTGCAAGCGAATCAGGAGAGGAGGAGCCCCCGTCTGCGCCAGAACCTCGTCGCTCCCGCATGACCCTCCCTGAAAACGGGTCAGCTGTGAAGTCCGGTGGTAGGGAACGCAACCGTGTTCAACGTGCGCCTTCGGATTCAATGGATGTTGACGCAGTCGGACCACGGTTATCGAGCCCACCACCTACACCTACGCCGCCTAAAATCGTCAAGCCATCAACCAAAGCATCTTTACATGTTCCCAGACAGAAGTCTGCAAATGCGCCTACAGCAAAGAGCGCGCAAAAGCAAAACACCCAACTACAGCATCAAATCCCTCTACATCTCGCGAGAGACTCTGCTCAGAGAAAGAAACAATCGAGTGCGCGGTCTGCCGGTGCAGTGAAAGAGCAAAGCCAGTTGGTGCCTAAGGACAAGCCCTCAGGCTCTAATCTTGCGCAGAAGCCGCGGAAACGATTGATAGATGCACTAGTGGAACAGGACTCGAGTGATGTGACTGAGTTGGGCGAAGATGTGCCCGACACCCAATCTCACTCAAGCCAAACCGCGTTCAGTCAAACAGGTGACACTTCTGAATTAGACAATCAAAGTTTGCCAGCAACCCCCAAGCCGAAAGCCCGGACAGCCCCAGCTACAGGGGTACGAACATTTGCCCGCTCCAGCAGTGCGCTTAAATTCACTTATGGGCAAGGGCGAAAAATACTCGAAGAAGAGGACAATTTATTAGAGTCTCTAACCTTCCCAGCAGAGTCATCTTATACTCGAAGACGTTTAGACCCTGAAGGACCCAAGAGGCCAACTTCTATGACGGGAAAATTTGATTACGATGGTGATGATGGTGTCGCCAACAGTTCACCTAGTTCGAAACTCCGAGATATCCACGAACTTCGACAAGCCGGCGCCAATTCGCGCGTGGCAGACGCGATGCAGGATCTGATTGACCAAATAGGCAAACCCGGCACCAGCTCCTCCTCGTCTCGCCGATCAGCGTTATTGCAAGTGACTGAGAAAATGCGAGACAAAACTTTCATACGACAATGTCGTGATCACGGAGTCGAAAGTATTATTCTCAAAGATATTGGCAAAGAAACAGATACTATTTGCGGATATCTTATCTTGTCGTCGCTTGTTACAATCATTGCCAAGGGCCCTTCGGCTCACATTGGTCAGTTACTTCGAACAGAGGAAGCTGGCCCAATATTTGCTCGACTGCTTAGCATCGGCGAAGACATCAAAAAGGTGGCGAAAGATCGGAAGAGTAATCTTTCCAAGCGAAATCAGAGCTCAGTCATTGCTATTGAAAGCCTACTTAGGGAATTGCCAATATGGGACGGGGATCGACCCTCGTTCATCTCACCGAGAAGCCTTGCCATTAAATGCCTTCAGCTTCTCATTGCACAAGACGTCCTCATAGGCAGGGATCCAACAATCTTCACAGAAGCCGTCACGGAGCATCTTTTTGAGGTGCTCTCAGATGCCAGTGATGATACTGCGTACTGGGATTACCCGACGACTGCGCGGTCGATTGAGCTCTGCGGTGCTCTCTCTGTGCTAGATTTCCATGCCGTCAGCGTGGCAGCAACTCAAGGCGGCAATAGTGAATGGGCAAGACGATATCTCCCAATCATAGCTGATGCTTTCTATACATCGCTTCAAACACCAGCAAACGGTAGCAAAATGGTGGAGGATATGATTTTGAAACTCACCATCAACGTGACTAATAACAATCTCACTGCTCCTAGTATCTTCGCGTCGAAAGGACTTCTGCCGGCTTTGGCTGCCTCCATTTCTAGCAACTTCGACCAGGCATTGGCTCTTATTTCACAGGACTCGTGGGCCGAAGGAATTCTTGACAGTCTAGTCCTACGACTCGGCATTCTTATCAACTTTGCCGAGCATAGTGCCCTAGTCCGGCAAATCGTGAATGACTGCCAACATGGGAACCAGAAACCAATTAACGAGTTGATTCGGCTCTTCATAGAAAATCACCGCCGAACGGGCGAGGTAGGTTATGTCTAGACTTTGGTCGTGAGGATGAAGCTAATCAGCCGTGGTCAGGCCGACTCGATGGAAAAGACCCACCTGAACGTTGCCTTTGGATACTTGTCCGTTCTCCTCGGCTACCTAGCGCTGCATGGGCCGGTGCGGCAGAAGTTCATATCCAGTCATTCAGCAAGAAGCATCGGCCCTTTGGTCGGGTCAATCCGCGAATTCGTCGCTCATTACGAGCAGGTTGAAAACGCGCTGAGTGAGAATAACGATGATGTCCGGAGCCATGGCAGTTACGCCAAGCAACTTCAAGAGCTGGTTCAACAACTCGAGGATAACGCAGCTCACGATTAGGCTACCGGGAGATATGACAGTAGTCGACGCCCGATGTCTACTATTCAAATTGCACAGTATATGCAACTTACACATGATGGCATTTTGTATTGGATGATGATGTTTCTGCATAGGTTACGATAATGTGACTTTAAACATGTAAATCAGGATGTCCTTTTTTGCGGACGGACACACCACGGAAGGACACGGTAGAGGTTGCGCATGAATTACACTAGATGGGTTACCGGTGAGGCTCTTTTTATCCACATATATAAATATACCCATGAGCACGCATAGTTAGCAGAGGGTCAGTACCCAACGGTAATGAAAACGCGGTGATGAATCCGACGGTACTAGAAAACTTGACTCTTGAGTTCGAGCTATTTGTGCGCATATAGTAGATAGCGTGTCTGCTGATGGTCTACAGACGTTGGGTACGGCATGTGTAAGCCCTTCGGAACCTACTCGCCCAGACTAATGCCTTCTCAATCTTCTCACATGCTAGCGGGAGAGGACAGAAATGACTTGGATCAACCACATTCCCGAAAGCAAAAGTCGTCTCCCTGGAGGCAGTGGACATGTTGAAATGCTTGCTTGATTCACGCGAACAGGGCCGAATCAGATCGTTTCCACTTTCTGCCCCGCCATTCTTGATTAAACCTGGTTGCTTATGACAAACAGACAGCTTGGGAGGTACCGTACCTTGCTGGCCTTTCAGGTTGCTTTATCCAGTATCCACCTCCCCGTGGGCCTGTGGTGACATCTTATACTCTCGCCCGGCTTGTCTTCCGTCACGCAGTCAAATTCTGCGACAAATCCATATCTAGAACAACTTCAACTTCACCGTCGCACGCCTGGAAGTTGGAAGATAGCTCCTGTGTAACATCGTCACGTCATCATCCACGTGTTTGGCCCCAAGCAAGACAAAAGAGGTCGAATTGAAGAGCTGAAGAGCTGAAGAGGTATGTCTCATATGCAGTAAACAACCCCCCACCTCCGAGCTCCCACTTCACGATTGCGCATCGCATTGCTCCCCCTCAGCCCCCCCTTGATACCGAACTTCAACTAGTATCTATCTATCACTATCATGTAGCATTATCAAAATCCACCCCTTGCCATTATACTCGATCAAACTTTGCTCACCTATAACTTACCTAGCTATTCGTGCGCTATACCTAATCAGAAACTCTATTCTTATGGCGCCGCCATCCAAGCAGCGGAAAGTCGCCATTGTTGGCAGCCGATCCGTTGGTACGCCATCCTGTTCTGTTCCCCTCCCCCTCCTCTTCCCCCTGCGAAATTCCCCTCTGTCGCATGTGCAAGCCACAACGATCCGAGATAGGCTGACTTACCAAATATTGGGAAAACAACAGGCAAGTCCTCTCTCGCAGTCCAGTTCGTCGACGGCCACTTCGTCGAGAGTTATTATCCGACCATCGAGAACACCTTCAGCAAGGTAATCCGATGTAAGGGCCAGGACTACACGACCGAGATTGTCGACACCGCCGGTCAGGATGAATACAGCATCCTCAACTCGAAGCACTTCATCGGCATCCATGGCTACATGCTAGTGTACTCTGTCTCGTCCCTCCCGTCCTTCGAGATGGTGCAGGTAATTCGAGAGAAGATTTTAAGTCACCTCGTACGTCAACCCCCGTCGCCTCTTTTTCGTTCATTGCACTGGGTATTTCCTCCGTTCACAGCCAATTGCCCTAATCACGCAATCAATGATTTCGTAGGCTAATTAACACGCTACTGACACTTTTCCTTGCAGGGCACAGAATGGGTCCCCATCGTCATTGTGGGTAACAAGAGCGATCTGCGGCCGGAGCAGCGACAGGTCAGCCAGGAAGACGGGCGCAAGCTCAAGGAGAAGTTCAAATGCGAATGGACCGAGGCGAGCGCCCGCTACAACGAGAACGTCAGCAAGGCATTCGAACTCCTAATCGAGGAGATCGAGAAGTCCCAGAACCCCAACGAGGCGGCGAACGGCGGAAAGTGCCGTATCATGTGAGAGAAAGAGAAAGAGAGAAAGAGGAGTAAGTCAGGCCGGGGGGAAACCAACCACTACTAGAGATGGGGATTCAACGGAAGATACAACATAAACGAATACACATGGGCTCAAGAACTTTATGACGATTTACACGATGGGTTATAGTTCTGTTTTTAGACAGGGGGCCAAGGGTCATGATGGTATACCTGTGGGTGGAACTGTTGCGGTTTTCTTCTCGCTGTCGGGTGGCATATTTGTGTTGTAGGTTGGAATTGTTGGATCTTTGTCGACTGATTGATTCATCGACCGATCATCGGGCTTGTGCGCTTGTGTTATTACGATAGAGCCGGCTCTGTTTTACGGCGTGTATTGTGTATATCAGGTATTCTTTATTCGATCCCTCGCTGAATACCGCCAATTGGGTTTATCTGCGTGTACCTGGAGTAGGTATGACTAGCAACGCAGGATGTGCCCACGGGTATATAGCAGAGTTGGTATTTCGAAATTTCTAACTTGCGTACCTACTGGATTGTGTTAGGTAATGACCATCGGCTAGCTTTTTCACAATACAACGGGCTTCACTGTCACTTCAGAAATATAACCGTAACCTGAGAGTATTTGGATTCATTCCCTTGGCCAAGGAGTTGAGAAGGATATGACGTCCTACTAGTAATAAAAGGCAAAGAGTAAGGCAAATAAGAGGAAGCAAAGGCAAAAGTTGGGTGCTGCTAATGAGGCTGTACTGTACCTAGGTAGCAGAATAGAGATATGTATGACTGTAGGTCGACTGTATAGTACCAAATCTCTATCTCTACGCCAGAGAGCACTGAACAGGAACTTGAGCTTTATATAGTGTGACCGATTGCTTGTGCACAGTACATTGTGAGGTGGGAGGCTATCGTGATGTTTCCGGCCAGGATGACAGGGCGGAATACAGGAGGAATGATTGGCCACTATGATTGAGGGTTCTAGGCAGGCAGATGACAAAATAAATGAGCGACGCAGCCACAAAGTGCGTGCACCTCTCTCCTATCTCTTTAGATGCTGATTTATCTGCAAAATGGGATGCACCCAATAAGATCAACGGGATTTTTTTTAGAGCATGTGACATGCAACTGTTTTTATAGGGTGTATCTATTTTGTAGATAAATCAGTACATAAAGGGATACTTGAATTAACGAACAATTCTACACTATATCAAATTTAATATAAAAATTCACATACATATATATATATATATTCTCTTTGCCTATTAAATCATATAAGAGAATTCCCCCCTAATTTCTTGCATCGCTTATAGGTACGTTATTTTTTGTTGAAAGTGAAGGATTAAAATAGTTACTTGGGGCCCCGGGGGTGCCTCATTTACTTTGTCACCTGCTTGCCAGGTTCTGCATGGATGGCATTTTCAGGGTCTCTCTAACCTCTAACCCCATTAGCGCGCATTGAATTAAAAGATTCATTCCAACCTTCAGAAAGCAAGCGCGGCAGTCAATAACCAGAAACTTTGGTCAGATACTCCAATATTTTGAATCTTCTGTAACTCATTTAAGATCGTTCATTCATCAACTTATTCTCCGAGCTACTAAACCCCTCGTGCATGACAATCATATGTCAATTTACAGAACCCTTCGGAATCCTGCATTTTCGTGCCCGAGAACAGAGCAAACTGGGCTCGAGCCAAGTCTTAGATGCTTCCGGCAATAGGTTACCGCTAGCATCATATCTCGAATCAAGTTGTCTCTCTCCTCCAACTCTTCCACTCACCAATGCGCTGCCCAAAAAAAAAAGACGACAGTTATGAATAGGAACTAAAAGATATCCGTTCATCTAATGAAATGAAGTCGTTTGATTATTTTGCAAAGCTGTCATCGTTGTTCTTTCCCTCTAAGTTGCTACATTTGCCACCGGCTGTCACTCACTTCGAGCTGTCTGCGTTTGTAAAAATACGCCCCTTAGACCTTGCTCATTCGGGGAAACGGTTCATCACGATCACGCACCACGCCTGTCACAACACTGACTCGCCTGTGACCCTCGTCATCTCGGAAGACCGACAAAGCTCTGCTCAGCGACTTGGCCTAGAGAACTATAAACCTATCTCTATATAGATGAGCTCCTACCTAGACCCTTCCAATAAGGTAGCAAGCTTACTGTTTTAAACTTCGCATGACCGGGCACTCAACAAAGAGATAATCGCAGGTTTCAAGACACTCGCAGCAACACCATACCACCATCACGATACCAAAATGTCCTTAGAGGACCATATCATGACATGTCCGTTTTGTAGCTACGAGACGGACGAAGAGTACGCCATCTTGCTTGTAAGTTGACTAGTCTAGCCTAACTCCTAGCTTCCGGTTGTGCCATGCCCATCCAGGCCAACATTCAGGCTGGCTAGCTGGCTATACACGGAGTTGTTTCGCTTACACTGTCTAGCATATGGAAGAGCTCCATGCCGAAGAACAATCACCTTTTGTCGCAGATCCTGATCTAGATGTATCTGAGGACAAGGAGGGCCATGCCCCTCAACAGGAGGCAAATAGCGACGACGAGGACAAATACTTCGTAGAATGTCCTGTTGATGGGTGTCTCGAACAGATCACCTTGGCTAAGCTAGAAGGCCACATTGACTTCCATGAGATGGAGGAATATGAAGAACACATTATTCCTGCTGCTGCTGTTGCTCCGAGTCCCGGAGACAGCAGGGAATATCAGTCTCCTTACTCTTACCGAGAAGACGTACATCGCTCAAGCCGCGAACATGGACGCGAGCGGGCTCGGTCACCAAAAACGCACGGAAGTGTCGTAAAGGCTTGGAAGAAGCTCCTGGATGGACAACAGGCCAGAAAACCCAACAATTTGGAAAGTGAATCAGCCAGTGGACATAAGCCGCGAAAGCGCCTTGGTGTAAGCTTCTTTTCCCATGAGAAAATTTCCCCGAACATCCCTTTAAACTTAGAGTACAGCGCTTATTGACATGGAATATAACAGAGAACCGAGTTGGGCAAACACGCTTACGAGCATCAAATGCCAGAGTGGCTAGTCAAGTTACTGAAAAAAGAAAAGTACAGCAGCGCCGAAGGTTCGTTGACACCCTCCATGGCTAGCATAGTCTCTGCAGACAACGCGGCCCCCCGTTCTCCGGTCTAACGCGGCTTACTTAAAAATCGGTATAGGTATAATACCAGTACTCGCAAGACTGCTGGAACGGAGTTCAGGAACTGAATATGCTTATCTGTGCCATCCAGCCGTACAGCATATCTCTAAATTACGAAGAGAAGGTACATACCAAGGATTCGATAGCTCTCAACTTGACCGACGCTGACGAGACGGTAGGTAGCTTCTGCGGCTACCGCAACATTCAGATGCTCGTATCGTACGTCGTAGGCGCTCGTGTCGAGGGCACAGAGAGGTTCGGTGACAGCATTCCAAGCATTTTTCAGATACAAGACTATGTCGAGAACGCATGGGATATGGGTATCAACGCCTCGGGTAGGGTAGAGACTGGGGGTATAAAGGGAACTAGAAAATATATTGGCACTCCTGAAGTAAGACCCTGAACTCATTTTCCACCCAACACATATTCTTATCCTTTATTGTTTGATTCATGTACCTATTACACTGACAACACTTCATTTTCGTAGGCACAAGCCATGTTTCTCGCCCTCGATATCCCGTACGTTTAAACCTTTCCTTGATAAGCCAACAAGTTACACAGCTTCAAATACTTGATTCCGATTTCGATTTGTTTATATACACATACTGACATCCAAGCGCCCATTACACAGGTGTGATGCCGAAGGCTTTAGATCCTCCAAAGAAGGCGTATCTGAAGCATTACTATTCGCCTCCGTGCTGCAGTATTTCGAGAGCGCGCCCTTCGACCCGAAGAACAAAGTCCGCTGCACGGACCTGCCACCCATCTATTTCCAGCACCAGGGTCACAGCATGACTATCGTGGGTCTCGAACGCCGCGCCTCCGGAGCTCTCGAGCTCCTCGTCTTCGACCCCATGTTTCACGGCCCGACGGGAATCAAGCTACTTATTGAACTTCTGGGCCGCGGCGGCAGTGCCGCTAATGGTAGCGCAAAGGATAACAAGAAGACTTCACTGAACCGTAATCCTGATCGTGCGTTGAAGATGTATCGAAGGGGCCACAAGTACTTGAGGAGGTATAACGAGTTTGAGATCTTAAAGTATGTCGTATCCTTCCTCGAGTTTTACACGTTTCTCACATATGCATATCCCTTGCATTTGTATCTTATTTCTTTTCGTTTGGGCTTTCGAGTTGTGTGGATTGTTGCTTTCCTTCGTTGTGACTCTTCTAAGCCCCTTGTTTGTATTTGCCTATCTCTAGCTGGCTTACGAGCAAGCAAGCAAGCAATCTTGATGATGACTGTCCAAGCATGGCTATGTACAATCGCTAAAATCACGATCTCCGTATAGGTTAATAAAAGCAACGCCTGACGAAACCATAGACTCGTCAGCATATACGGCAGAGGCAGAGATTAGTTCTCCTGTTTTGGCGCCGAGCGAAACCTAGAATTATTTGTTCAACAGTATGGGGGGACTGTCTGGGACGAGAAGAATTTCATCTTCTGAAAGAAAGCATGCGGCATCAAGTTGGGCGTTTCCTAGCTAGCATGGCGTGGCATTTGCATTTCAACACCCAAAAGAACCAAGTTGTTTATGATTACTTTATTGGGGATGTACCATATAGACAGCGATTGCGTTATCTTACTTTAATAGAGCCATTTACCATTCTATTTCAGTTTCCTGCATTCCTCCTTGCATTTTGTCGGTGCTGAGTTGTCGATTTACTACATCCGTGTCGACCGATGTAGACTGATATATGGACGTGCAGCTAGCCAGTAGTAAGGACGGAGAGGATAAGGTATTTTTGCAATTTCACCTTATCTTATTTTATTTTCAGATATCTCTGTTCTTGTAACGGTATGGAAAAGCCACAGACTGTTTCTCTGGGTCTCCCTTTTTCTTCTTCTTCGCCCCGTTCTAACCACCGCCATGTGCTCATCTATGCCCATGTTCATTACCCTCCTATCTATCCTTTTATGAATATAGCCACGACCATGACTTGCCTGCCTGTCTACAATTGGGTTTTGACACACAAATTCATTATATTCCCATCCATTCGTGGCTCAATTGGTTTTGTAACGAAACGTTAACTTGGTGGAATTTTTAGTTCATGCCCCCTCCCTCGATCCACCGACGCAGCTCCTCGAGCGCCTTGAAGCGGTGCGATATCTTGTTCTTGGCGACCTTGTCCATCTCTGCGTATCTGTTGTTTTTGAATCAAAAGGTCTTCATTAGCCTTACAATTTCCGAGCCTCGATTCTAAAGCTTCATGCATCCACTCTTGAATATCGAGCTCGCGGGCAGAAATAGGGATAGAAGGAAAACTTACGTCTGTCCTTCATATTCAAAGACTGCGTCCCAGCCTGTTTGTAGGTTAGATAGAATAAGACAAAATATTAAGTGAGGGATGGGTTTGGAGAGCAGCAGAGCAGGTTGGGGGAGGGGAGGAAAGGGGCAGGAGACGAGATCAAGGGAACTTTACCATACATACCGAAATTGGTCGGTCCTCTTGCCGGTACGATCTTACCCTGTTGTTCGCAACGGATTTTGATTAGTGTGTTTGTTCTCGAAATTTCATACTCCGTATCTATGTCCATATAATGACAAAATGATAGAATGGATTATATATGGTCCCGACGGCAGATTCGTAGGTGTGTAACTGATCTTTAACACGCTGCCCATTGAAAAAAACGAACGAACTGTCATACGGGGAAAGGGAAGTGGAGAAGGGAGGATTTATTCAGGAAAGGAAAGTGTAAGATAAAAGAGAAGAAAACTCACATCCGTCCGCCCCTGGAACAACAGAACCTCCTGCCCGGGCCCCTTGCAGAAGCCGAACGTGGCGACGGCCTGGGCCGATTTGTCATCGTAGGCGGCGAGCAGGTTATTGAGGCCCTCGTGGCCGATGGAAACCATGAACCATTTGCTGAGAAACCTCTAATCAGCGATTCTCTTCTCTTTCTCTTATGCCTCCACGTCCGTCCCTTTAATTAGCCAGCTTTCTCGACTCTTTGCCCCCCCATTCAACAACTCATCTCGTTACTCCTGAGAGTATCGCATGCTCCTTCTCTCCCATATGTTCACTTGAACGTCCCTTTCCAGGCTTGGATCCTACTCCTCTGACTCGGAACTGTGCACTATCCAATCCCTTCAATAGGAATAACCCACAGAACCTTGACCGGGTCACACCAGCGGCTCCAAGAAGAGGTCCAGACGCCAAACAAGTGATACAAACGAGAAAGGAATAAGAATAAGAAAACATACATATAAGGACCAGGCAGCCCCTCCAACGCATTAAAGCAGAGACACGTATCCTCAACGAGCACGGGTCCTCCCACCAGATCGGCCGCGACGCGACACTTCTCGCGCGTCACGTCCTCGAGCGTGCCCTGCACCTCGGGCAGGTCTAATGCTTGGTTGCGCACGGCGATGCCCGTGGGCTCGAGGATGGCGCGGACTTCGGCTAGCTTGTTTGCGTTGCCTGTTATGAAGTTCACTTCGCGCGTTGCTGTTGCCATTGTTGCTTACGGGTTTGATGGTTGGGACGATTATGAGTAGTTGGTGCAAGTCTTAGGGCGAGAGATGTGACAGGTGATGTGAGACACCGTGTACTTAGCAGATAGTGAGTGGGAAATGAAAACTGAAAATAAGTCCTTCGATTGGTAAGTCCTCGTCTTCCTCGTTGAATTGAATTTAGTGTCTGTCGTTGTCTACCCTGTCTGTGAGTCGTTCGTTCGCCGTGGCTCTTATATACAGCACAAGAAATGTCGTCGTACTAATAATAATCGTGGATTTGTTTGGTATAGAAAATTTCCAAGCTTCCGAATAGTCATCGGCGGTGCACCGTCAAGCGGTACACATTAGTGACACATCCGGCGGTCTTCAAGGCCCCGTCTGACCTATCGGCGTGCTGCGAAGTCGGGCATTACATGTTACCGGTCTCTTGGCAAACCCTGAATTGTTTAGAGGCTTGTTACTGCCGCCCGCGCTATTTTCCGAGTTGTGTCATGGTGGGATCTGTACTTGCTAACTTGGTAAAAATGCCGATTTGAGGCTGTATATACTTTGAGATTGCTGAAGGTATAGACTATTAGCTTCTTATCAGTAAGCATGCGCATTTATCTTTTTCCTCTAGGTCTCAAGTATGCACTGTATGTAGTATCTTCAACTCAAGAGATCCTGTTAATATTCATGCATCAACTAAGTGATAAGAGCAGCTCATTTCCCGTCACCATCTTTTTCATCGCCGTCTTCAGGTGGATTATCCTTCTTCCACTGCTTAATCCAGGCCTCAACGCGATCCACATTGTTATCCATCTCGTCCGTCGTGTTGCTCTTGAGCTCAACAACAATATTCTCATTGTACGAGTCGCGCGCCTCCTGCAGCAGCACATCCATTATCTCTGAGTCAAGGTTTTCCTGTAGCTTTACCTCGGGGTATTTCCTGTTGCACATTCATTCAGCCGTAGTTCTGTGTATATATCCAGATGACATATAGCACGCTCGAATGGGTGATAAAAAGGGTTGACGTGTAGAGGTGATCTCAAAAGAATATGATAGGGGGTTTCTTTTTCTTACCTTGCTTTCAACCGATCATAAAGTGTGCTCGTATCCACCCTCAGCACGACGACGAGGTCGACCCATCGTTCCGGAAACAGATCGCACGCGTGCCAATCGATGATGCAGCCACCGTTCTCAACCTCGGTTTCTAGGGCGTCGAGTAACTATATATAATCATTATTTGGTTAGCTCCTATACCCCCATCTTCGTCTTGGCCCCCCTTTTTCTTTTGACGCGATGATCTCATCACACTACTTTGTGCAAATCTACTCTCTGTCCTTCTCTCTACACGGCATTTCCGGTATTTCTTCTATACGTGTAACTGCGTCATCAAGACAGAAAATTTAAAGAAGAGAAAGCAATAAAAAGAGAAGACCACCAAGTAAGAAAAGAGCAAAAAAAAGGGGGGGGGGGGGGGGGGGGGGAAAGGCTCACCTTATCCTCATCCACAATCCAGCTCTGATACTCCTCATCCCATCCCTCATGGCAGCCCTTATCCTTGACGATCTGATTGACCGAGACGTGCCTTAGACCCGTGCGCTCGGCCAGCGTCTCGCAGTGTGTCGTCTTGCCTACGCCGGGCGTGCCTGTCACGACGATGTTGGGGCTTGCGCGTGGCATATTTTCCCTCTTTTCCTCTTTTCCCCCCTTTATAAATTCTGGTTTCTTTGTCTTCGTGGTAAGAACAAGATCGTCCGCCTGGCTCTACCCTTTTGCGACTCTGGCACACTTGAACTGCTCCTCGCGTGTAGTAGACTGTTCTCTCCGCTTGCTGATAAATGAATGCCTAGGCAAGAATAATCAGGTCGAACGAACGGATTCCCTCTGGGAACCTGAAAGTCTTATTCACGAGAAAGTATAATTGGTGATAGAGCACTGGTAGAGTGGACCTTAGAGGGGGGCAGCGAAGATTCTTAGGTTGCAAATATCATTCTTCTCTCTTTTGGTGAACAGTTGCAATAACAGTTGATCAAAATAAAACCTTGCAGACTCTTTGCAACAAGTTGCAGTCGCTTATTTTCGTTTCGTCAAAGAGTGTAGGATTTGAATGTAGGGAAAACCAGTTTGAATGGAAATATGCGAATGCTAGCACTAGCAATGTGGTACCCAGAAATTTTGGGCACGGCTTGACAGTTCATTGGAGCATTTGAGAGCGACTAGTCACGTGCAAGTAATATCGCCTCTGCATCGTACTATCATCGAGTAACAAATCATACAAGCATCACCGTCAAGACGTCCAACGTATAGAATTGGCAAGAAATAATGAGGGCCTTGTTGCCCCAGGAATGAATTTCTCCGCATGTACAGGCCTGTTACACGTAGATACTACAAAGTATTAGTCGTCTTTTGATACAGCTTTCGTTTCCTGGCCCAGCAGGCCTCCAAACATGACAACCACAAAAAAAGCAGCATTGTAACGCCCCTTCCATGGATCGCGTGAGAGCTTTCTAGTTCAATCATATCTCGATATCCATTAAACAGCTGCAGACGTAAGCAACCACTTGCTTGTCTCGACGACGCAAGCGTCTATTCCAGCCCATATGTTCCAAGCTGGCCTCGGGGAGAGTCGACTGGTTCTTGGCTCATTATTGTACCCATCATTTTCCGCCAACCGCGATATCTATCATATATTACCTTTAAGTCATGTATACCGAGATCACGCAATCCGTATCGGTTGGTAGCTGTAGCCTGACGAAAGTCCCGGGGTTAAAGTGCGGCTCTACGCACCATCGGCCTCGACTTCCTCGACGTCGGCGAGTTCTCCCTCGCCGTCGTATTCACCAGCATCCAGCTTTTCTTGCTGCGCAATGGCCTGAGCAGATACTATCTCCGCCAGCCGCTTTAGCCTTGGTGTTTGTAACCCTATAGATCAACGTTAGCGGGGTGTTTGCACCCGAGTGTGGCTTGTCAACCTACATGACGGTGTGTATGTTTCAAGCGCAGTGATGGCACGTGGCTCGGCGATTTCATATGGACCGCTGTCGTCCATATCCACGGCTTGCAAGAGAAGGACGTCGCTCTTCTCCGTCACTCTCGAGGCCACAGCCTTCATGATTTCTCCGTTGATAGGCTGCTCATAGTCGGCAACAAGGTACTGGTTCAGAAGCTTTTGTATCTGGTTGGGGGATAGCCTGAAAAAAATGTTAGTGTCGGGACGAGATTACCCAGTGTGCGCCAACTTACATCCAGCAGATGTCTTGGATGATCTCGATGTCGTTCAAGGTTGCCTTCTTAAGCTGCAGAAGCTTTGTTGCTTGCTAGAAAGGAGTTAGCTAGTGATTACATGACGGTCTGACATGGAGGTAGTTTTAGTGTGTGATAGGCATACCATCAAGTGTTCCAGCTGCAGAGTACCCTCTGGCATATCGTGGCTCTTGCACCACTCTTCAATGCGAGTGATATTGTAGTTGATTTGAAGTCCGCGCTTCCACGACAGAAAGTTTCGTCGCATGAGTAGATCATTGAAGGCGGTAACACCAACTAGCCGCAGAAGCTCTGTCACTGTTTGGGTGATGATTGAATCTTCCAAATAGTAGGCCTTCATGGCTCTGAAGACATTGTTCAAAAGGCTGAGGAGGTTGTCCATGCTGTAGGCAGGGGCTGAGCTGGACTGCAGCAGCTTGCCGAGGAATCTATTACTTTCATTCGTGACAAAGCCGGGCAGTGACTGAGACTCGATGATAGCAGGGATGATCATCTTTTGTAGCTTTTTCTTGAGAATCTTCATCCAAGTGTGGTAGATGTTGAATTCAAGACTCTCAAGATCGTGCTTGACGATTTCCAGCAGTCGGTCGTACTCATAATTGTCCGTCTTCTGCGCCTCGTACCAGTCCTCGGCAAGGAAGACGAATGAAAGCATCTCGTGGACGTTGGACAACCAGAATGCGCCAGGATTGATGGCATCTTCACCGTCGTGCTGCATAACCTCTTGTTGGATTGACTGCATCACATTGGCCAGAAACCTCTCTGACTCCTTAACGAAGCCGTTATTCCACATTTCGGACGTCACGAGGTTGATAAGATAAGACGGGAAGAGAACTTCCTTGTCAGAAGGTGGTGGGTTGGTGCTGGGTGAAGGAATCTTCAGGTTCTTGATGAGACCCATGGTGACCTCTTCATTTAGGCCTTCCTCGTCGGCCAAAAGGGTCTCTAGCTCCATCTCGATCGTATCTGCACCTGGAATGAAACCAGCACCAGGACGGTGGGCGTTGGTAACGGCCATAGAGACGGGTCGCGGGTTGTAAACAGTGCTGAAACGATCTGTCATGCTGGGCTCTGCACCAGCACTCCGTCGCTTAGGCTTCTTGGAGGATACGAGGTTGATTAAGCCATTTGGAAGAGAAGGCGCACCGTTGCCATTCACTAGCTCGCCATTGATTGGGCCTGACCGCCTGGCCAATTCGAGTTCCTCGGACATCTGGGCAAGTTGTTCCCTGAGCGTGCTCTTTTCGTTCAGATGGTGGGTAGTCTCTTGTTGGATACGTTCCAGTTCGTCGTTTGCAGTGCGCAAAGACTCTTTTAATTCCCTCTCTTCCTCTTGCATCCTCTTGACATTCATGGTAGATTCGTCGAAGTTCGTTTGCAACTTCTTCATTTCCTCTTCCATTGCCTGTAACTTGGCGACAGCAATACCTGCTTGGTTTGCCTCCGCTTGCAACTCTTTGGTGCGGGTTTCGAGGGCATTGTGCCTGCTCTTCCATGACTTGATCTGGCTTTCGTAGTTCTCCACCTGGCTGATGAGGTTCTTGTTTTGCGTCTTCATCGTACCCAGTGATTGGGTTAGTTCGACAACCTTGTTTTCCAGCTTGTACGAAATCTGCTTCAAATCGCGAGCTTCCTCGCGCATCTTCTTGTATCCACCTCTTGCCTGCCTTCCACGCCACAAGCTCTGCACCAGGACAACCTTCTTACGGTAACTCCTGAAAGCACGCAGTTGCCGTCTCGCTCGCCACACACGCTGAATGAGGATAACAGCGTTGCCCACGCGAGTCTCCATAATCTGCTTTCTTCGCAGGTAACCTTTGGCAGCTGCTTGGGCAAGGATAACATTGTTGCGTATCTGCAAGAACGCCTTTCGCTCCTTTTGGCCTCTCCAGACTCTCTGAATAGTGGTGGCTGCCTTGATCGTGCGAAGTTCTTGTGCCTTGGCCCGAGTGGCATGGGCCCTCGAAAGCGTCTGGAAGGCGATAATAGACTCGCGGGCTTCCAGGTACTTCCGCCGATAGTATTTGGCCTTGAGATTTTTCTGAATCAGAATGGCGGCCTCGCTCAGGCGGCTGTGTCGTAGATTCTCCAAGTGCGCCAGCATACCAGCACGGAAGAAAATCTTTGTTAGACCTAGCTGGTAGTTATCACTACCTGTGCCAGTAATTGAACCCAGAGCCTGGGCCAGGATTTCCTTAACCAGCTGCCGAATCTCGGTTTGCCATCTGGTAGATGGAATCAACAGATAGTATCTCAAAGCAAACTCCTCATATGTCCAGCGACCTGGATACCCAGCACAACTAATGCGGATAGTTTCAAGGACACCACAAGCTCGAAGCTGGCTAAGGACCATAGGGCCCTCAAACTTCCAGGATTCTTTCGCTTCATTTGGTTTGATACAACGAATATAATGGACGTTCGTGTTACCAATAGTACTCATGAGCTCGATGAGCGACGAGCGGAAAATACCACCAAGAGTTGGCTTGCGATTAACAGCAACTCCTATCTTCCTCCCAGCAGCGGGCCTGGCGACTGCTGAACTTGATGAAGCAACATCCTTTTCACGCACAGCGGAGGCAGCACTTAGCACCTGTTTGAGGAACCTGTTTGTGGATGCACGCAGCACTCCCATGTGCTCATCTGGAACTGTATCTCTGTTCTTCTCGATGAAACCCTCGGATTCATAAGTCACATCAATGGCATAGTGGCACACCGTAAATGCCGACTTGCCAAATCGTGGCTTCTTGTAGAACTTATTCTTGTCTCCCGAGAAGTTATGGTGCAGTTTGGTAACGAATTGCTCGTCCGTACCCATGGGCAGTCTCGATTCTTCATCCAGCAACGACAGAACACCAAGTTTCCCTTCAATAAGGTCAATACATGGCTGGTTGTCAGAAAACTCAATGAATGTCCAGTCAATTTGCTCTCGCACATATTCTTCCTGTTCAAGTCTGAAGACATGCGAGTTGAACTGCTGTTGCAGCTTCTCGTTGGCGTAATTGATGCAGAACTGTTCGAACGAGTTCTTCGCGAAGTGCTCAAAACCGTAGATATCCAGAACACCAATGAAAGATTTAACGCGGCTCAAGACTTCGTCAGTAGCAAGACTCCTGTTGATGACATCTACCAACCAGTCGAAAAGGCTGGAGTAAATGTACTTGGCAACGGAATCACGAACAACAGTAGCTTGCTGCTGGGTGAGGTTGGACACAATCTTCTCGCCACGAGTAACGAGTTGCTTCTTTACAATCCATTTGGCAAAGTCGGTTGTGTTAATGCCCAAAATGGCGCAGGCGCGGACGAGCGACGGTTCGGTAGGAGCTAGAACGCTGTCACTTCGCGAGGCACCGATCTTAACGTTGCCAAGGTGCAAAAGGCCGGCAAGGAGGTTAAAGATGCCAGTCTGCTGGGACTCGTCGACTCCAATTGTTTTCAAGGAGCTCTTTGTGGCCAAGAACTCGGCCTTATCATCGACTCCATCGATCACAGGCGCGTTGCCTTGGTTGAGATAGTCAAACTGCTCAGCCGGCAAGAGACCTAATTCTTGCCGCTCCTTGTCTGTGGCTCCCGCAAGGAACTGGTAAAAAATGTGATAATTCCTTTCTTTCAGGGGCTGGAATACCAATCGTGACCGTTCCAAAAGATACGTCCGAATTCGAGCTCCGATGATGTTTGTCTTGTCGTCAAACATGATCTCGATATACTTTCCAAATCGTGAGGAGTTGTCGTTACGTGTGGTCTTAGCGTTGCCAAAAGCTTCCATGATCGGATTGGTTGCTAGGATCTGTTCTTCTGTCTCACTCATTACCTCGGCACCTTTTTTCGATCGACCGCCCGGGTTGTCTGGTGGTTCTCTTGTTGCAAAGTAACGCATGATATACTTAGCACTAACTGTTTTTCCAGCACCAGACTCTCCAGAAACGACAACAGTCTGGTTTCGGCTATCCTTAATCATTTTTCTGTATATCGCGTAAGTTATGCTGGTTCTTAATATCTCGGGGGTGTGAGCCTACATGAAAGCTTCCTCCGCTATGGCGAACAAATGGGGTGCTTGTGTTTCCCGCTGTTTACCGGCGTATACTTGGACCATACCCGGGACATAGAGGGAGTCGACCCGAGCAAAAGGATTTGTAGCTATTAACACTATACCACTGTATGTGTAAATCTCTTTTTGTGCATATCGAAGGCGGATCGCTTGGAGAACTTCAGGCAGAGAACAGGTCAGCAGCCATGACTAAAAGAATGGTCGCACGCGATGGTGACGGAGAGCATACCAGCAGGCTCATTAAGGTGGGACAAGTTTGTAAGATCATCGCTGGCTTCGAGCATGGTCGGGTTCATGAGTGGTGGTAGGGACGGGTCGTTGCTATTTTGTAAAGCGTCTACAGACACCACAACTTGTTTGGTCTAGTGTAGCATATGGTGATCAGTTCGAGGTTCCTGTCAGGGAGGCAATGGTTTGAATAGAACTTGCATACCTCTTCATTCTCCAGTTTGAAGGTTAGCGTGACCTTGTCGCCGTCGACACTCTTGTTGACAACCTCAGATGCCACCCAGCCCTCGGTGGCATCGGGCTGCCAAGCTCTCGTACCAACATCGTAGTTATGCGACATGGGAGGCTGTTCGGGATATGTTGGACGGAGGTGAAGTCGAATACCAGACGTGGCGCGTCGCAAGAAATTGAAAGGTCGGAGAGGTACTTAGGAGGAAGCAAAAGCTGAAGGCATCCGTGCAGATATGGTATAGGAGAAAGTATAGGGGATTCAGGAGGTAGGTAGGTATCTACTGAAAGGAGAGGCCTGTTCACAGCGACACAGAGGGCCGTCTGAAAATGGCTGAGAGACGTGACACGAATGAGGGTATCTGATGGGACTTAGATTCTACTCCCGAAGAAACGGGAAAGAAAGAAAACAAACAACGACGAAGGACGAGAAGATGGCTGGTGCATCGAGCGTTGGGAGTCGTAGGTGGTGACAGATTAGAGCTGGATGGAGCCCATTCGTCCATTGCCAGCCCTTCAGGAAAGAAAGATGATATGGGGACTAGAAATTGGGGGATAAAGGGAGCCCGCGTAGCCCGTTTAGGGTTAGTATGAGCCCTGGGAACAGGGGAGTTAGAAATAAGTGATTATGTATGGGCTTAGGAAGCGGTCATTCAACTACTGGTACCTAGCACTTGTACGCTAGAATATACGCTAGAAGAATGCCAGGTCGGTCAATCCTGTCTAGCCTATTATGGGGTGTAGTCCTCCACGTCCACGACTCAGGCCATGTCAGGGATCGCGTACCCGCAACCTCCTATCCTATGCTTCTCACCGCTCATGCTACGTAGCGACTACTTTCCCCTGTCAGCTCTCTAAATTTCCACTGCGGCAGGAGCTGCTATCCAGGTCCCTTTTGTCTGCAGTTGAGAGCCATGTGTGCTTGCCTCACCGACAAAGCGCAGTAATAATGAAGTTTCCCTTTCTGCAATGATGACATTTACAGCATAATTACATGTACCTGCAAACCCAGGGTTTGGGTTACCCGTCACCCCTGTGCAGGTGACAATGGGTATGGGCCTTTTATTCGGCTTGGTTTATTTCTGATTATACGCTTGTGTTGTATACTTACAGCACACACACACACACACACACACACACACACACACACACACACACACACACACACATATATATATATATATACTTGTGTTCGAACCAGCTCTAATGGAAGTATTGGTTGACGTGGTAGGCCATGTATATATATATCCTCTTCTTAATCGTTGTATACCTCTAGACTGCATATTGTCAAACATTGACGAGCCAAGGTTTAAGGGGTAAAAATCTCTCCACTGATGCGAGATTTTCCCCGGTGCTGCCATGTGGCACGCATTGACACCCAGAATATAAAGAATGACCGATTCACATATAACGGCAACATAAATACATTTACCTGGTCCTAAGCTATCTTGATAATTGTTAATACGACAATACAACATGCTATACATCTATCTATAAGACGCTTGCACCGCGTTTTTTTCCATTGGTTAAAATATTAAAATAACGTGGCTAGACAACTTTTTGTTCTCTCCCTGTTTCCTTTTTTTTTTCTTTACTTCAAAAATTTTAACATCTGAAAGCGCGCGCCACAGGGTTACGGTACGACTGTACCTGCAGGGGGTTTTCAGACGACCTGTAAAAAGAGGTTGGATAATGGACATGACAGACAAGATGTACGACTTGGCGCCTGGTGCTGTTGCAACAAAGTCCCACCCCGTCCATCGGATTTTCTTGCGTGGTCGTTGATTTATCCAAAACCCGTCGATTAATTCAACATACCCCGTGGTGGTTGGCTGGGGGCCTTGTTCCCGGTGGTCGGGCCATCTTTCGTTTCGTTTCAAGTTTTATATTTCTGTCTTTTCCTGCGCCAATTTTCTTTCATTTTTAATTCGTTTATTTGCAAAAGATCCCTCCAAACGATGCTGTTGCCAACAGTCTAATAACAGCAATCATGATGATGAGGATGGGCCAACCGTAGAGAACTTGAAGAAACAAATACTACATGCTGCATTGTTACTACTTATACTGCCAAACCAAAGATACCCAAATGTCTCCGCTGCACGACATCGAAGTTTTCAGTCACCAGAAATTGCAGTAAATGACCTCACTACCCTAGTCGTTCATGCCATTACTATAAACCCGTATCTGGGTGCATTGGCACAAATTTCTAGTTTCATACGGCTGTTTGGGATAGATACCTGTTGTATAATGAGAATCGCTGGTACAGATTTTATTTGTGCAATAACTAGTATTGTCAAGTATTTCGCTTCTAGTTTGCCTTATTATGTTGAACCTTTTTCCCTCCTAGACATACAAGTGCTTTTATTCCCCGTGTTCTGCAACGCGCCCGCTTGTTGGAGTTCCCCGGGACGGCCCTAAGTTGAATTGTCGAATGCAGCAATAATAAAATCCGCCTGACGAGTCACCCATTCTTCAATGGGCCCTTCTCTGGATCCATCCGTTGTGCTTGATGACCTCTAGTACAATACACGCGTCAAAATGCGAGCTAAACGTGCAAGTCAGCCTCTGCCAGTTACAGGTTCGAGATTTGGATGTTGATGCTCACAGCTCAGACCCTCAAGGCTGTCGAGGATCTCCCTAAGATCGCTCGTCTGAACGTTGCTCACGTCCGCCATGAGATATGCGCACTGAAATGAATTAGCATCTATCCACCAAAGCGCGCGAGGGGAGCCCTACATCGCCTCTACTGTCAGTGATTTGCTTGTCGACGTTGTGACCGCCGAGGATCTCGTTCACTATTGTACTGGTAAGCAGCTAATTCGGTGCAAATAGGTAAGCGACTTGAAGCGATTTCACAACTTACCTCGACGGAGCACACCAGGCACGTTTCGGTGAATAAAGATAACCTACAAACAAAAATTAGCCCTTCTAGGTTCCTAATCAAACAGAAGAATCACTCACTCTGGCGTAGTCTGGTTCCCCAGATGTCACCGACCGCAGGTTGACTTCTGGCATATTGACACTACCTATTGTGACGCCCAGGTTGATGTACCGCACGAGAGCGTCACCGACTAGCCAGACTTGTGGTTAGCGAGATATTAAGAGACAGTATGCGGGTAAACCGGGATACCTTCAATGCCGATTGCTCGTTGAGCTTCTTCAGTGCTACCACCAATGTGTGGAGTAAGAATGATGTTGTTCACACTGCGAAGTTCTTCATCCCATCCGTTCAAGCTATTGTTGAAGTAGTCACCGTTGGCACGGGGTTCGCTCGGGAAAACATCAAGAGCAGCACCTGCGATCTTACCACTTCGCATCGCGTTGATCAAAGCTGGTATGTCGACCACCGTCCCACGGCTCGCATTAATCAGATAAGAACCATCCTTCATTTGCGCAAGTTGGGTAGCAGACATCATGTTCTTAGTTTCAGGAAGCTCGGGTACGTGTAGAGTGACGAAATCAGCCTGGCTGAGGAGATCTTCAAGGGTTGGTACCTGTCGGGCGGTACCTAGAGCCATCAAGCTCACGACATCGTAGTAGATGACGCTCATGCCCATGGCCTCGGCCAGTACAGACAGTTGAGATCCAATGTGTCCATATCCAACAATGCCTAGCCAAGTCTCGGGTCAGCATGGGACAAATGAGCGACTATGAAAGAAGAGACGAACCCAGCGTTTTGCCGCGAATCTCCCAGCACTTGTTGCTGACCTTGTTCCAGGTGCCTCGATGCATCTCGTTGGAGCGGTCGCCAAGCTGGCGCGCAAGCGTGATGATCTCGGCAATGACCAGCTCGGCCACGCTGCGGGAGTTGGCAAACGGTGAGTTGAAAACAGCAATACCATGCTGAGCTGCATATTCAAGATCGACCTGATTGGTTCCGATACAGAAACAGCCAATAACCAGGAGATTCTTGGCCTCTTTCAAGACTTTTGCATTCAACTTCGTCTTGGATCGTATCCCAATGACATGCACATCTCTGCACTGTGTTAGTCGTCCGAGACAGACACTACTTTACTCATGTGGGGGAGTGAGGAGTCAGGAGTGGGCGACAAAATCGGCCACCGTATTGCGTGTATTGTGCCACTTACCGGATCTTCTCAATTAGTTGGTCTTCAGGCAGCGAGGTCTTCAGGGCCTCGACTTGGTAGCCCTGACCAGTTAAGATGTCCTTCCCGCTCTGATTCACGTTTTCAAGGAGGAGGATCTTGATGTCTTGGGTGTTGAAGGGCTTGAGTTGCTTTGGTGCTCCTCGTCGAGGGAATGCCCCGCCAAAGCTTGATGGCGGGGATTGGAATGTGGCTGTAGGTGAAGTTGACACGCTCATATTTCTCTGCGATTGATCACGCCCGGGAACATTTAAGATATTCTGTGCTTGCGCCATGATTGTCTTGGTGGGATTAATGAACGACTGATCTAATGGTGGAAAGAAAGAAGTAAGAAGATTGGTTGTCAAAGAAAACGTAGGTCTCAGAAACGAACCCGTTCTCTACCAATATAAGCTGCAGGCGATATAGGAAGAGCTATGACGGGTCTCAATTAACTAGTGTAGTTGAGTCAGACGAAACCCAGGAAATAGCTCTTGTTTCTTTCAGGTGCCTTAAAAAGGGTCAGCTTGGAGCTACATGGCACCAATGTGTTCACTTCTGTTGCCTACTTCTACCTAGGTAAAATACTACAAGGAAACCTTCTCTTATTCGCTCGGAAGGCCCTATCCTTCTTGACGATTGTGAGGTGAATGATGGATGGGCTGGAACTGGTCGACACCGGATTTTTCGCTAACGGAGATAGATGTGGGTACTAACAAAGTCGTCATCCCCGACTCCAGTATTATATGCGCCGAAAATCGCCTCCAGAAATTATTCCGTAACGCCATCTCGTAACGCCATTTTATCATAACACATAAAGGAAGGCGCTGGACGTTTCGGAAAGCGTCGAACGTAAGAAGAAAAAACATGACATAAGTACGCCATTGCTTCTCACCCTCTGGATGAACCAGGGCATTTCTTACTAAGACTGCGTGAGTTCTCTCTTGGTTGTTAGATGTGGCCGAACTGCCTAGATTGACCACTGCGAAACACTTCTATTTTGTGTGATTATCTAGACTACGGTATACAGAAACTTTTATTCCTGTTATTATTACGGCAAGTGACTACACACATGCAATAGCTGACATCACTCACGAACGGAAGTGAGGAAATGTCCAGTCCACGGGCAGTGTAGACGTACATATATGCAAAGGGTGAATGTCCATTAACTTCATCTGATTTTCAGTCCGAGTGCTCTGTTGCAGGGAGGTGAGCCAATGTTATCACTCCTCCTTCCTACACTCCATAGCATCGGAAGCCTGCTCGCCGGCATCCACGTCGCCCTTCTGGCAATGTGAGGCCACTTTTCCCAGCCAACGACGCCGGCATTAGCCGTAGCTAGGACAAAACTCGAAGAAAAACTACCATCAATACAGGACAAGATTCTGAAAGCAGCCTGAAACCTGATGGAAATACCAGTCTATTTTGAGATGAAGGAGTCGCATAGACTAATTTGATCCCTGCGGCATGAAAACGGATCGATCAAGTGCGCTATCGCCCGGGAGAAGATAGCAGTAAACTCGAGAAAGGATAAGACGAGGTAGATGCGGCCTAGCCATCCTTGTCTGAGAGATTCATACCTGAATCGGAAGAAGGGGGGCCATAGGTAACGAGGCCGCTTAGCTCTGTTTGCACTCTTGCGCTTCCTGCTTCGGCTTTGCGCCATCATCCTATAAGAAAAGAGGTTAGCGGGTGGAAGCCAAAGGGAAGTACCCGATTCCACATACATCGTCCTCAGACTCTTCCTCGTCATCGTCTCGATCCTCGCTGAGATCATCATCTTCATCTTCGTCATCTTCGTCTTCGAAGCCGTCATCGTCAAGGTCATCAACCTCCTCGAAAGCCAACGCCTCACCCGTGAACCAGTCGATGGCACGTGGGATAAGCTTCTCTTTGATATCTTCACCAAGCTGATAATCGAGCTCTAGGCGCTCTTCGATGTCATCGGTATCATCTGCATCATACTCATCATCGTCGTCGGTGGGAGCCTTGGGAGGAGAGAAGAAGTTGAAGAATGACTCGGTGGGTACGGTCTTCTTGACGATGCGAGTTTGCTTGGTATCTGCTCGGAAATTAGTTAAAATTCTTGGTAGATCGTGCGAGGGTATCTGCGTACTCTTATTCCTCTGCTTTTTGCTCTCGACGCGAACTGTCAAGTCTTGGCCTTCCTTCCAGTTGATCTTGTCACCTTCGGCATGGTCGTAAATAAAATCACCACCATATCCGCTCTCATTCTGATAGAAGTAGGTCTTGGTGATGGTCTTATTAGTGAAGTATTCGTTCTCGGCGAACTCGAAGATAAGGCGGAAGCCGGGTTTGTCGAGGTATTGCATGCGAATGTCGACCAGAGAGCGAAGAGCGCCCTCGTCGCGATCAGTAATCATCTCAGCGAGAGAGATCTGGTTCTTCATAGCGGATAGCCAGAACTCGGGAATACCAGAAACATTCTCGCCAGCCTCTGCTGGCTTCTCAGGCTTATCGGCCTTACTCTCGGCATCCTCTGCCTCGTCATCCTCCTCGCCAGCCTGAACCTCTTCGTCGGTAGGCTCAGTTTTGCCATTGACAATCTGGGCCCGCTTCTCGTAAAGTGGGGTGAATTTGGCAAAGTACTTCTTCTCGAGCTGGAGGACCTCCTCCTGGAACTCAGCCTCAAGTTTTGAGTGATCCTTTTGGATACCCTTGAGACCGGCAACGCGCCGGCGAACTGAAGTAGGGAGCGACTCGATGTAGCCAGAGGATCGGCCAACGAGGGAGCCAAGGCGGCCTTGGATCATTTGCACTAGTCGGGGGTTCTGGGCGAAGATGGAAGCCGCAGCAGCATGGTCTAGACCCTCTACAACAAGGAAGAGGAGGTTAGTTGTGCTTGCAAGTCGGCGAAGAGATAACATGGACTACTCACCCTCCTTGATACTAGCGACGCCGGGTTGTTGGGCATGGGAGGAGATGGGTGCATTGCTGGCGGGTGTGTTCTGCGGGGTACTAAACGTCAAGGTCCGATGTCAGTGTCACCGGTACTGCACGCGCAATGATGATAAAGGTGATTACATACGGCGCAGTGATGTCCGGTCGACGGTTCTTGATGGGCTCAGCCATTGTGAATTCTCTTGATCAAGGAATGTATCGAGAGAACGGAATTGTTAGATGTGTTGGGAGAAGATGGCAAAGAAAAAAAGTGGCGGAGAAAAAGGGCAGGGATAGTGGGTTTGTGAACTTCTGATAGTGGGAGGCGGTCGAATGCGGGCGGGTCTGGCAGGCCTGGGTCTGTCTGGTGAGGTCTGTGGTCGACAGTGGCTAGAAGGGTTACCCAGAGGCTAGTAGGTACATATGTAGGTAGGTAGGGTACCTAATACGTTACGAAGGTACAACGATTGCACCGAGTTCGAGGTAATGGTCCTGCTTCTGTACAGTCGGCGAGTTCACTTGGGACAGAAAGAAGCTGCACCAAGGAAAGAAACCTGAGCCGACTAAAAAAGAAGGAAGGAGAAGAAGTGAGAATAAAAGGCGTAAGAGTGAAAGGTGAAATATGAAATGAGGATGGCGATGGTTGATGGTTTTGGACGTGGTTTAAGTTGTTGTTAGTCTAGCGATAACAGACAATGGCATCAAACAGCGGCTAGGTACCCTGATGACTGGAGGTACAAGTGGGGGTTTTAGTTTGGTGGGAGTCTGGGAGTCTGGGAGAGATGTCGGTGGGAGCGGGCAGGTGGGGAAGAGTTACCTTCTAAACCTGTCGTCGTCTTGCCTTACTTTTCTTGTACCTAACAACTTATTTGAATCCCTCGCTTTCTTCGAGAATAGAATATTGAACAAATAACTACTGCTACCTGAAGTAGAAATCTGCGTGAACAACGGAGGGGGTTTTAATACAAGGCCTCCTATCCTACATGTCGGTGCTACAGTTCTCAGCCGGGCCGAGGAATATTTTCCTTGAACAACATTTGCGCCATGGCAGACTTTCAATACCTAGTGCATAGTTTACCAAGAAGTTAGCTTGACGAACCGAACTAAATTAACTCGGCGAGTTGGGACAACCGCCAGCAAGCACTGCAACGCTTTGACGGCTTTCTCACCACCCTCGAGAATCTAGCTTAGGCGAGATGAATCTAATAATAAGATATGGTCAAAGCCACCATTCAGATACCTACACGCACACACCACATGCACCCATCACCAGTCTACCTGTTGCCTTTGGGCAACGGTTGATCACAAACTTTGCACGTCATAGGCCTTCTTTGGCTCTGCCCAATGCTGCATGCAACCTTTCTCCGCCTATTCAATATTATATACCTAAGGTAGGCCAGATCAAAGCTGCATGTACCCCAATCCATTCACCCGTTATCCTGCAGCATGCATGGTAAATTTGACTCGTATGAAAAGCGAGGCAAGCCAGTGAGTGAAGTCTCCCCGGTAATCGTCTTACTGAAATGGGAAATGCGAGCAGTCCAGATAAGTAATAAACCCCACCTGCTTAGCATTTGACAGATCCGAACTTATCGATACCTATCGCTATCGATAAACATTCCTCTCAATCGCCGGGGGCCAAGCCAGAATATATCGGAGTTTGCTTTGTGAAAGTGCCGGCGCAAGACCTCTGATAATAACTGTCGGTCGAATAACTGCAGGTCGAGGTCATGCATCCAAGTGCACGTGTACCTAAACTCGATTCCCTCCATGCACCGCACATTCCATGTAGTATGGTATCCATTCATTCGATCCATCTCCTCTAGAAAATTGCATGGCCCCTTTCCTCATATGAAGGCTTTTCTTAATAGATTCGTTCAGGTTGTTTAGTTAAAGAGTTGGTCAAGTGGATGGAGCTATGAGGTCACCCAGACCCGTCGCCTTGAAGTAGGTAGGTAGGGATACCGTCTGCGGCTAGCGCTGCCATATTTCATATTTGCACAATTCTATATCCTGAGTCCTCGGAAAGCCTAAAATCCATATCTGGCGAAGAGACGGGAAGCTATCCACGGCCTGAGGTGGTAGAACAGGCAATTTCCAGATCGATGCCATATACCACTAGCCTTTTATATATTGATTGAGGGTGATGCAGCGGTGCAACAGCGATTCAGCCTTCCACCATGGACGACAACGAGGATGTTGCGCCCTCCAGGCGCAACGACATTTCCGGCCTATACAGGCTCAATTCCAACCAGAGCAGCACCAGCGTATTTGACGATGTAGAGATGGCTCACGACGAGGTGCGTGGTTTTGCCGCCATTCGCATTGAACTCTTCTGACCTGATCTTATATGCAGTTATTCTCCGGTCCTATGGCCGAGAGCTTACCGACGAGCGTTTCTGCATTTTCTCACCGTCGCCAACGTGCCGACTCGACCGCGAGCTTTTCATACTACGATGAAGGGGAGAATGAGCCGGAAGCTGAGCAGCAATATGTCGAGGACGGAGCGGTCTCCTTCGACATCGACGACATTCTCTTCGACCCAAGGGACCATGATGAAGCAGAGGAAACCACCGACAGTGACCTTGAGAATGGGAGCACACGCGATTATGCTATGCACAGGAGGAGGTCTTCTGTCCAATCAAGGACTTCTGTTCATGCTCGACTCCTTCGAACTGATAGCGGTAGGACCGATACGAGCGGTCGAGGTCATGGCCGAACCACTCAGAAACTACACATTGTTAACGAGGATCTCACTATTGTGATAGCGGGTTTTCGTACGAGTCGTGTGGGTTATCTAGCCTACAATTTGCTTTGCTTGTTGACTTTGGGTCTCGCCTATTTGCTTTTGCGCTGGCTGCCGCGATGGCAAGTTAAGTTGATCGGAGAGCCTTGCCCACTGCGCGAATGTGAATGGGTTGTCCTCGAGGTCAGTCTGTTACCTGAACAATTGATGATGCTACTTCACTTGCTTATCTAAAACCACACAGAACCAATGGGGTGAGATGGTTATCTTGAATATCAAGCGCCAGCCTTACGACCGGCCTCTTTCTACTGTATTTGGGGCCCCTGAAAAAATATTTGCACAGTTACTCGAAGACGATGCCGATCCTATTATGAGCGAACTTCAAACTCTCGATTATCGTTATGTCCGCTTCTTCTTTCATCCACTGAAAGATAAATTTCTTGTCTGCAATGGGTGGAAAGATCCCTCTTGGACGAGAGTCTCAGCGCTTCGAGCCGGTATTGATGGGGACCAGAAAGATGAACGAGAACGTGTCTTTGGCATGAATCTCATAGACATTGAACAGAAGTCAATTTCTCAGCTGCTGGTGGACGAGGTGCGTTACCCTACTCAGAAGATAGCGAGTGAAGCTAAGATAGATGGTTTAGGTGTTCCATCCCTTTTATGTGTTTCAAATCGCAAGTCTGATTCTATGGTCGCTGGATCAGTATTACTACTACGCTGTTTGTATATTTGCTATGTCTGCAGGGAGTATCATTGCGACTCTTGTGGAGACACGTGCTGTAAGTATCTTTGTTCCCCTTTGGGATGGTGGTTGCTAATGGAAGCAGACGATGCAGCGTCTCCGGGACATATCTCGGTTTGAGTGCGATGTGCGCGTCCTTCGCAATGGATTCTGTAGGCTATTTCCATAATGCTACTGTTTCAAGTTTGCTAATTCCGTTTTAGGGGCGCACGTCTCCTCTAGTGATTTAGTCCCCGGGGACGTCTATGAAATCAGTGACCCCAGCCTGACACAATTTCCTGCTGACAGTATTTTACTCAGCGGAGACTGTATAGTCAATGAAAGTATGCTCACCGGGGAATCAGTCCCGGTCTCCAAGATTCCCGCCACCGATGAGACTCTTCAGATCATAGACCTCGGTGCCTCAACGATGTTGCCGGAGGCGGCACGCCATTTTCTATTTTGTGGAACAAAAATAATCCGCGCGAGACGACCACAAGATAACAGAGACGATGAAGCCGTAGCACTGGCCATGGTAGTGAGAACGGGCTTTAATACGACCAAAGGCTCCCTGGTCCGGTCAATGTTGTTTCCAAAGCCCTCCGGATTCAAGTTCTATCGAGATTCGTTTCGATACATTTCGGTCATGGGATGTATTGCGCTATTGGGTTTCGTCGTTTCGTTCGTGAACTTTTTCCGCCTCGGGCTAGCATGGCACTTGATCATCGTCAGAGCGCTGGATTTGATTACTATTGTAGTCCCACCAGCTCTCCCAGCTACTTTGACGATTGGAACCAATTTCGCCCTAAGTCGCCTCAAGAAAAAGCAAATATACTGTATTAGTCCACAACGGGTCAATGTCGGCGGCAAGCTCGATGTCATGTGCTTCGACAAGACGGGCACTCTTACAGAAGATGGTTTAGATGTTCTCGGCGTTAGGCTGGTATCTCGGTCGACTAAACGCTTTAACGATATCGTCTCCGAAGCATCAGCATTGGTGCCTCACTCAAGCCTCGCTTCCACCTCCGGGGACAAGTATGATAATAATCGCGCTGCGCTTTTCACCATGGCTACTTGTCACTCCCTTCGCTCTGTTGACGGGGAGCTCGTCGGGGATCCGTTGGACCTGAAAATGTTTGAGTTCACAAACTGGTTGTTTGAAGAAGGCACACAAGGAGGAGGTGACCAAGAGGATGACGAGCATGGCGGCCTCTCACCTTCGATTGCGCGGCCTCCTCCTGCGGTGCTTTACGATACGGATGAGTATGCAAATAACAATGGCACAAATGTAAGTGATCGTATCGTGACACAACTATGTCTTATGCCTAATATTGATTCTAGGCTCATATCGAGCTTGGAGTTTTGAGGTCCTTCGAATTTGTCTCTCAGCTACGCAGAGCTAGTGTCATTGTCCGAGGATTCGGTCAACAACGAGGAGATATCTACGTCAAGGGCGCACCAGAATGCATGCGCGACATTTGCCGCCCCGAAAGCTGTATGTTCTTTTCATCTTCTTTAGGATATCTCTGGGCGAGAACTAACACGCATAGTCCCTGATGATTATGACGATCTTTTGTCGTATTATACACACAAGGGATATCGGGTCATAGCATGCGCTACGAAACACATTAAGAAGCTATCCTGGATCAAATCCCAGAAAATGAAACGGGAAGAAGTTGAATCGGACCTTGAGTTCGTTGGATTTATCATATTTGAGAATAAGCTAAAACCAACAACAGCTGCAGTTTTGAAGGAACTGAACCAGTCGAATATCGGATCGATCATGGTCACAGGTGACAATATTCTGACAGCTATCAGCGTGGCGAGAAACTGTGGTCTAGTTGAGCAGAATGCTCACTGTTTCGTACCACATTTTGCGGAGGGCAATTCCCGTGACCCAAATGCATGCCTTCAATGGGAAAGCACAGATGACGCTGCGTATCAACTAGACAACCGGACCTTGCTTGTAGGGCTTTTTATATGATTTGTCTGAATGAGTGGTGCTAACCCCTTGGATTATAGCCGCTCCCTGTACCGGCTCAACGCGATGCCTCTCTGCCTTACGACATAACAAATCTCAAAAACTATTCGCTAGCAATAAGTGGCGATGTATTCCGGTGGATAATCGACTTTGCTCCCAATGAGCTCATGAATAAAGTGAGTGACATCCAGTTCCACTACGGGTATGGGGTGCGTATCGATCTGACAGAGTTTAGATGCTCGTCCGCGGCAAAGTATTCGCGCGGATGTCTCCGGACGAGAAGCACGAATTAGTTGAGAAACTTCAAAGTATCGGCTATTGTTGCGGGTTTTGCGGCGATGGTGCCAATGACTGCGGCGCCCTAAAAGCTGCAGATGTTGGCATCTCTCTGTCAGAGGCAGAGGCATCGGTGGCTGCACCATTTACATCAAGGGTATTTGACATTCGTTGCGTTCCTGATGTTATTAGGTTTGTTTGAAGCTGCTTAAAAGAATGTCTGCAACCAGTACTAATCACTACGCAGAGAGGGTCGAGCTGCGCTTGTTACCAGCTTCAGTTGCTTCAAGTTCATGAGCCTTTACTCCGCAATCCAGTTCACTTCAGTCAGCTTCCTCTACGCGTCGGCTTCGAACTTAGGTGACTTCCAGGTCAGAAAGACCATGTTTTCTTTCTCCACGTTCTCTACTAACTAGCATTTCCCAGTTCCTGTTCATCGACGTCCTTATCATATTACCTATTGCTATTTTCAGTAAGGTAAACCCGGGTTGCTAGAGACAAGTTTGAATATTCTGACCGTTGAAACAGTGGGCTGGTCCGGACCGTATCCGGTGCTAAGCAAGAAGCGTCCGACAGCGAACCTGGTTTCACGGAAGGTCCTCACACCGCTTCTAGGCCAAATGGCCATATGTATTCTCATCCAGGCGGCGTCATTCCTCATTGTACGAGAGCAGGAGTGGTATGTATTTCCCGAGCTTGCACAACCACGTACCTGATTAAGCTAAAAATGTTACCCGTTCAGGTTCATCCCACCCCACGTGAATCCCGAGAAGTCCAACGTTAAAAACTCCGAGAACACCGCCCTGTTCTTAGTGTCTTGCTTCGAATACATCTTCATCGGCATAGTGCTAAACGCAGGCAAGCCCTTCCGACAGCCGATAACACAGAATTGTGAGTTTCTCCTATTTCCCTACTTATACAGTCTAGCAACCAAACCAAGTACTAGTCTTGCCTACGGCCCCCAACTTCTCTTCAAAGCCAAGCATAGACCTCACTCCAGAAGTCAGCGAATCAAACAAGATCACCTGAGCTGACGATATATCCTCTCCCACAGATCCCTTCATGACGACCATCCTCCTCGCGCTCATCATAGTCATCTATATGGTCTTCGCGCCGGCCCGCTGGCTACGCAAGCTCATGCAGCTGACGAGCATCAGCACGTCTTTCAAGATCACGTTGCTGATGCTCGGGCTCGCATATCTGGCACTCGCCTGGATGTGCGAGAACTACCTTTTCCAGCGCCTCGCTCGCGCTATCGGGAAGGCGAAGAACGCGATCACGAAGACGGCCAAGAAGAGGAAAGAGTATAAGGTCGTTCTTGAGCGTATGCAGAGCTAATTTGCTATGTTTAATGATTCGGAAAGTAAATAGTTGAATGGATGGATGGATAGCTGGATAAAGAAAGTATTGTATTCTGCACTTCACTTTTCATGACGTGATGTTGATACTATAGTTGCAATTCCACATGCCCGCTTAGATATGTAGTTAGTTGTAAATAGATGCAAGAAATAGGGAAAGGGCTTTTAAGCGTTGAGAGTCATGTTTGGCTACTGCGTATGCCGTGGTGTATATGAGCTAGAGGCCTTGAGTACAGGTGCATCCCTGAAATAATGTTGGCTTCGCGCTAAAAAGTGACATACATGGCCATGGATACATATACGCCCATTATCTTGATTATATGTTTCAGCCTTTTAAATTTATAATAATTTATATTAAAAGTAGGTGTATTAATTGAAAAAAGGAGTTGCTATATTAATAAATGGATAAAACTTATGAGTTTCAAAAGTGGTATATGTAGCGCAGGGGCGTAAGCGCTAACATTATTTCAGGGATGCACCTGTACAAGCTAATCCCAACAATATCTGAGGAAAGACATCCTGGTATAATATTTGACTAGACACCTATAACATTAATCCATCGATAAAAAGACGTGACACGTATTCAGCAGGGTATCTTTTCTATAGTTATGCTAGCTCGGACATGGTACGACCGACCACAATATACAGCGTCTTGTAGCAAATTACCCTCTATATCAATAAGGCCTCTGACTCCTACCTGTCCCCTCTACTTAACCTCAAGGGCGGAGGGCGGAAGCATCTACGAGCTCCGAGACACTTAGCTAGTGCTCTCATCCTATACTGGGTACCTTTTCGATCCCCTTTACTTCTCCTTTTCTCGACTTTTTCTGTAGTTCGAACACCACAGCGCCGTTCTTCGCTCCTTTTATGTTCGAGCCCCATCTCCCGAGGCGGTGCTCCTTTCCAACGGCACAAACTACGCTAAAAAGCTCGTTGTCACCTGTCTTGCCTCTTGACATAATGGCTATGTCGTTGACAACCCCCTTGATTTTGTACGGCTCTGCCTTTGCCGCGTTGGCGTCCTCGTGTCCTTCGTCTTCGTTACTGATGTCCATTGCATCCGTGGAGATCTCATTGACTTGGGCATCCGCGACCATGTCGTTATTTGGCTGCCCAAGTATGCCTACGCTGTGGAGCTTCTTTTCCTTTTCGTCAAATTTCCAGACGCGCTGCCAAAAAAACACACGTTAGTCGAGATCCTCAAGCCCTGCTTTTCTGAGCTTCGCCACAGTGCGGCACAACTAGACCCAGACAGGAAGGCGTTACTCACTGCGAATGGGTCAGCGTCGATGTTTATGGATTGTTCAACAATAGTCAAGGACTAGGCATGGGAGGCTTTATACATACCAATGAACCCGTCAGTGCTGCCGGAAAGGATTAAATCGGAATATGGTAGCGAGCGGAGACTTGTAATTCCTCGGGGTTGAGGCGGAGGTACATCTTTGGCGGTAGGGTGCTCCTCTGAACTGGCGGTGGCAGGAGGTAGAGGATCCTCTAATCCATGTGCTCTGGCGAGAGTATCGAGCGGCTTCTTCTTGGATAGCGTCCATCTGTGGCGATTAGTACTCCTGTGCTGTGAAAAGTATGAAGTGGTTCTGGGAGCATGAAGAGAGTTCAGGACAAAGAATGCCTCTCCCCCTCAGATGATAGACAAAACAAGAAAACAGGAACTCTTACAAAGAGATGCTCCCGTTGTCAGCCCCGGTAACGAAATAGCTCTCGTCAATGTAGGCCACCCGGTCAAGGCTTCCAGTTGCTCCAAGTGAGTTGGGATCCTAAAATGAGAGGAGTTAGTGACTTCCTTGGTTGCTATTAAGATCTGCTGGTTTTCGGAATATGCAAAAGAATGTAGGCATCCGCCTAAAAGTTAAAAATTGCTCCTGTGGCACCAGGAGAAAACAGAGGACGAGGAGGGCTGCTTACCAAGCCTAAGCTGAGGTTCTTCTTCTTGTCTCCCGTTCCAGAACTAGCTCGGAACACGAGCTGGGTCTCGTCCGCCACTTTCCAAACTATAGGGATCTTAGTTTTTGTCTATATGGGTGGTGGGAAATACGGTAGTTTTATAGTTTCCCGAAGAAGTCCAGGGTGGCATATGTAAATATGGTTTGCAAGTCTGGCTCAAGGAAATGGATACGGGTGGAAGTGTAACTCACGGCGAACTGTTCTGTCTCTCTGCATTAACAAGGAATTAGTAATTATTCTTCAAGGATTTTCAGGGCTTTGAGCGTATCCATATTTATGAGCAGGAGATCCCGTGGAAAGGGGTTGATTTGACTCCGAGAGTTACTTACTGCTCCTACTGAAACAAGCCTCTCCAACGCCAATGCATCGACATCAACCGCCGCGTCTGAATGACCGAAAAGACTCTCGACAAATGCGAGGGCATCACAATTCTTTGTTGGTAAATTAGTATTGAACTTCAGGAGCAAACAGGAGAAGTTCGGGGCCAAAGAACGCACCCAGACTCTGATTGTACGGTCCTTCGAGCACGAGTACATCTGATGAGAGTTTCTGCGGAAGACCAGCCCGGTCACAGCATCTCTGTGGTGTGTAAACACCCGCAGAGGCTTGAGATTAGAATCCCAAACTACAATTCTTTTGTCGTCTCCGCCTGTCACGACGAATTTTCCGTCATCGCTCGCCGCGACACATAATATCTGCCCAACATGACCCTTAAAATTTCTGTCCCCAGCTCTCTTATGGTTCCCTTTTACTGAAGCAATTCGTTGGGGTCGTTTCCGAGGCGGGGCCTGTTTCGTAGGCCTTTTGCGAGTAGTCTGCTTGTATTGTTCATCTGAGGGAGGTTGTAGTCGGAATTTTATTAACTGTGAGTCTTTCGTAACTTTGATATTAAGTCAGTTATTGACGTTTTGGGGGAAATGAAGGGGAACAGTGAGGATATCATTGGCCGAAACAGGAATAAAGCGACTGTGAACACTGCTCACCCAAATAAATAAAAGGTGCGCATAGAGCTACAGACGTTACTGTATGCGTATTATCTCGGAACATCGTTGGTCTCGAATCGAGGTCGATATCTGATGCGATATGTCGGAACACTTTTCCTTTGCTCTCGCCCAAATCTTCCTCCAGCCTCGCAGCTATCATATCCTTATCCTGAAGGCGAAGTGTTAGGGCTGCTGCCAGTTCCGAAGCTATGGTATCCGGCCAGGCGTGACGGGGATTTTCTCACAATCTGTTCGGCATCCCAACCTGTAGCTTCGACTTCCTCCCGTACCCGGGACAAATATTGGGAGGCTAATCGTAGCCTTTTCTGTGCTGCCGTTTCGTCATGCTCGGATTCACCTGAGTCTGACGCAGATGCCTCTACATCTTCTGCGGGTTCTGATTCGGAGTCACTTCCCGATATCTCGTCGTCTCGTTCGACTTTCTTCTTCATAGAGGCTTGCGGTTTAGCGGGGCGTGGTCGCGCAAGTCTTTTGCTCGCAGGGCCATCGTGGTCTCGCTTGCGCTTCTTCTGGGCTCCAGGAACGGAAAAGAACGAAGACATTTTGCCAAAGCTGTCGAAGTCTTGCCCCAATTGCTGCTGTGACGTGTGTGTTTCGAGCTCTTCTACCAAGACTATCAACAGAGCTCTTCATCAAAAAAAGTTCTGGAAAGATTCGCCGATAAGCGATAAGACATGATCCCTGCAGCAGTACATGTACAGTATGTACCCATGGACCTCCCATCTAGCGGGGAGTGGGGCTCCCTACCAACTGCTGCTGTGGCTTACCATCTCCGACCTCCGACCTGCCTGTGAACACTGCTGGAGCTCTACCCAATGAGGCTGACTAGGCTGTAGCTTCCTTGCGCGTCTACGTGATCCCATCCCATCGACATCCTGTTGTTTGAAGCATTTCAGAAGCTTCGTCTATCCCCACGCACGTTTCTTTCAGCGGCAATTCGCTCGAGACAGCACCTGATCCCACCTTGATAATTACAACAAGAAAAGACAGGTCTTTTCTCACTTTGAATCCGGCCGCAATTACCAACAAAACCCGAAGCTTCCTCTCTCTCACGTCGCTTCTTGTCAAGATGTAAGAAGCTCATCTAATCATTCGCTATCACCGCTCCAGGAACTAATATTGTAATCTTAGGGAGGTGTTGTTGGGAATTACGGGCAAGGACTTTACCTTGATCGCAGCTTCGAAAGCCGCTATGCGAGGAGCTACCATTCTCAAAGCATCCGACGATAAGACCAGACTGCTGAACAAGCACACTCTGGTGGCATTTTCCGGAGAAGCTGGCGATACAGGCATGTTGCCCCCAGGTGGATCATTACCTATGACTGTTTCTAATGTACGGTGCAGTACAATTCGCCGAATACATCCAAGCCAATGCCCAGCTCTATTCGATGCGAAACGAGACCGACCTGTCTCCTACCGCCCTAGCACACTACGTACGCGGCGAGCTTGCGACGAGCTTACGGTCACGAAAGCCCTACAACGTGAATCTGCTTCTTGGAGGAGTCGACCCTATCACCCACAAGCCCAGCTTGTTCTGGTTGGACTACCTAGCGGCGCTGGCGCCTCTTCCCTACGCCGCCCACGGCTATGCGCAATACTACTGCCTCTCAATCCTGGATAAGCATCACCACCCGGACATGACTCTAGTACAGGGGATTAAGGTTCTGGAGATGTGCACTGATGAGCTGAAGAGACGCTTACCCATCGACTTCAAGGGCATGATAGTAAAGGCGGTGACCAAGGACGGGGTCCGTGATATCGAGTTCAACGATGACAAGATAGTCAAGTGTGCCTGATGAGAGGGCTAGACTAGGGTTGCCCGTGTAAATTAAGATTATGTGTTGGGAAAGCCCATGGTTACAGCTAATAAAAGGGAATAAGCCTTGCAATGCTCACAATGGCTATCTAATGTGCTATCGAGCGAAATGGCAGCACTAGGAACCGGCAGTGACTTCTTGTTAAACTGGAAGAGAGGATGAGAAACTACCATCTCGCCCCAAATCTCCGCCTCGTACCATGAAGAATATCTAAACACATGAACTCGCCAACATGCCAGATGCTTGGCGGAGGCGTTGAGCCTCCGTAGTCATTTGTCTCTTTGGTACGAAGAGCTTTCTAGATAAAGTCGAGTTAGTTCGATTATAAGGTCGCTACAACAGCCCTGCCGGAATAAGGTCCATTTATAAAGATGAGCTATCAGTGATCATAATTCGCAATAATGTAAAAGGTCACTCTCATCACTGCACCCTGCCAAGTAAGATACCTAGCCGGGTAAGAATGTCAGATAATATAGGTACTGATCAGGCCAAATGTCTTATCTGTCGCAACGAGATGCAACAAACAGCGAACAAATGCACGTGGACATGCAGGGTACTTGTTTTCTAGCGGTGTGCATGCACCGCTCGAGGCCTAGGCAGAGGACGGTCAGTTTGGGATAACCCCAACCGTGGGACGGTGAGACTAGTGGTACTGGATACTGCGTGATCCTCACCTCTGAATGTTGCAGGAAACATTCCTATTGGAACGTTGGGAAACCCGCTCCGTTGCAACTTGCAATACCTACGTAGTAGAGTTGCATTTTTCCCCCGGCCTTAACACGCTCCTGAACTGCAGGCACACAGTGAGATAGGAATTTCTATCAATAGCCCACGAAATGTGCTCGCTTGTTCTACTAGCTAAGTAATGCACCAGCTTTAACAGTTTATTCACACGATGTTAACATAGTACCTATATCTCGTGCCAAAAAAGTAAAGGGGGGGACGATTTGTCTAGGTATGTAGAATACTGTCCGGGATTTATTGAGCACGTCTTGCCGTAACTGTCTGTAACGCAGTGAGCCTGGCGATCAATCACTCTGGATACATTGACGGAATAGGTGGGATGCTCGCCCCGGGTTTACTGTCCAGGCCAGACCCGTGGACACCAGCAGAAGGGATGAGGTGGCAAAGAATGAGAATTTTGGCCCAGAGCTGTGCGGTCATGTCAAGTACTAGTACAACATATCTATCCAACCATGCCCGGTCAGTACCCGGTTCCAGTTCCAGCAGTGAGAAAACGTGCGGATGGGAACAACTGTCAGACCAACGGTTGAAAGAGAGAGAAAAAATCCCTAAGACAATCGCCACGAACGTGGGGAACGAGGTGCCCGAGTTCTCCCAGCAGCAACAAACAGCAGATTCTCTCAATTTTTCCGTCATGATTCGTTGGCCTGGAAAAGAGTCATCCTTATCCAACAGTAGCTGATATGGTTCATCGACCGGAGGGAATGAACATGTACTAAAGAGTACTAGTACCGTGGGAAGTAAAGCACTTTAAGTTACCAACAGGCTCCTGTTTAGGTAAGTAACAACTAGGTACTGTGGTCCCTTGTCAGGAGGCAAAACGACGTCAGAGAAAACATGACATGCATCCAAAAGCTTTTACTCGCCTTTTGTCAACGCCGGTAGGTGTACCTGTGAGGTTGAGACTCCCTCTAAATTGCTAGCTTAGCATCTTCTACCTGCAAAAGATACGGGATGGTCAGCATTACGCAGAATTTGATGGATTAGACCATGACAAGCTTAAACAAACCACGGTAACCATCTTCACTTCCGACTTATTAAAGACGAAATGAACATTCAGGCAATGAACTACTAAGGTATCTAGGTTACGGTACTTAGGTACATGTAGGTTACTATTGCAGGTACCTGACTACCTACATATGTACCACTACTGTCCGTAGAAATGCAGTATTCTCTTCTACCTCAACCAGCTTTCCACTATATCAGAGCCGCTCTGCCCCTGTCATGGAATGCGCTAGGGCCAAGTGCAACCGCTAAGAGTGACACTCCTAGTGCATTAAAGAGTAATTTTTTCATCGCCACTTGACCTAATGAGGCAGAATCCACCTGGGCAGGTACCTATCATGGGTCCACAACTGAGGATACTATGGGTCTACTAGACACCCCTTTCCCATTCAATTGCTTGGCAATCCCCAGTATTTACGCCTTTTGCCATTCTTTTCCTCCCAAACACGACATAAATCAGCCCCTCCTCCCATTCATTCTTCAGGATTCTGCACTCTGAAGGGAAGATATAAAAAGGAAAACACCCATTAGCATTGGTTTGGAGTTTTTTCTCTTCTCTGAAACTCTCGGTTTGTCCTCTGCTTTTTTCCTTTCTTTCTTTCCTGGGAAAAAGAAGAATCCGATATAAACATCGACGCTACCTTAATACGTACCCCCATTCGCTGCACGATTCCTCAGGTATTACGGATACCCTTGTACATCCACCAATACGGTACCTACTACAGCCTGAGCCTGCAGGCCACAGACACCTAATATTTTTTTTGCCCTTGGGCGAACAAGTCTTCATCTTTTCCACTTTCTTTCCTCACCCACTCTCCCACCTCTCACTCTCACCCTTCTATCCTTTCTTCGATCAATCGCGCATCGGGTCCCTGTGTGTTCAAGGACCAACTGCACATACATTATCATCTTTTCTGATTTGTTTTTCGTTTCTTGCCAACTTGCATTTCTCAGAGAGGACAAATTCGTTCTTTTCGAGAAACACCAATCGGCTGGGCACGTCACGAAAAATTTTCCCTAGAAACACAACAATCACTTGTCAACAAACGACAACAGTCTCCCGCAGATAATTTAGCCTTTCACATTCGTCACATTTGCGCCATTTCACTCGTTGTCAGTATGGCGGAGCAGCTTAACATGAACGGCTTGAGCCTCAACGACCAGGGACCTCCAACTGTCGGCGGTCGATCCTCCTACATCCCTCCTCACATGCGAGGCAAAATGGGCGGTGGTGGTAATGGCCCTCCTGGGCCTTCGCCTGCTGCTATGAATGGACTCAATAACAGTGCATGGGCTGGGTAAGCAGTTTCTTCCGTACTCGTACCTTCACTCTCTGTGACAATACAGCGGCGTTTTTCGTGGCGTCTTTCATCCAACCCTCGTACCCACATGACGCTAGAAGCCGGTGTACTAACTTTAAGCTTGATATAGTAACAATAGCTATGATGCCCGTCCCGGTCCTGATGGATGGGGCCCTACTGGTCCTCCAGGTCCTGCTCCTGGTGCTCCTGTCGATTATCCTCCTCAACAACAGCAGCGCCAAGGGCCTGGCAATTGGAACAACAACCGCAACTTCGATCGCAATGCATACGGCAATCCCTCTTCTGGCGGTGGTCACGCTAGAGGCTCTGGCGACGGCCAGTGGCGGGATGGCAAGCATGTCCCAGGACCCCCGAACCCTCGTCTTGAGCGTGAGCTCTTTGGTACTCCCGACGACCCGTCCAAGCAACACACGGGTATCAACTTCGAGAAATACGACGATATTCCCGTTGAGGCATCGGGTCATGATGTTCCCGAGCCCGTCCTCTCCTTCAGTCATCCTCCTCTAGAAGAGCATCTGATTCGCAATATTGAGCTTGCCCGTTACCAAGTTCCTACTCCCGTCCAGAAGTATTCCATCCCCATTGTCATGGGTGGTCGAGATCTTATGGCCTGTGCTCAGACTGGTTCCGGAAAAACGGGTGGCTTCTTGTTCCCCATTCTTTCTCAGGCTTTCTTAAACGGCCCCTCCCCCGTTCCCGCCAATGCTGCTGGTAGTGGTTACGGCCGCCAACGGAAGGCCTACCCCACCTCTCTGATCCTTGCTCCGACTCGTGAGCTTGTATCTCAGATCTACGAGGAGTCTCGCAAATTCGCTTACCGATCTTGGGTCCGCCCGTGCGTTGTGTACGGTGGCGCTGACATCGGTTCTCAACTCCGTCAAATCGAGAGGGGTTGCGATCTCTTGGTTGCCACGCCTGGACGTCTTGTCGATCTCATAGAGCGAGGTCGCATCTCTCTTCAGAACATTAAGTACCTGGTTCTGGATGAGGCTGATCGCATGCTTGACATGGGTTTCGAGCCTCAGATTCGTCGCATCGTAGAGGGCGAAGATATGCCTTCGGTTCAGAACCGTCAAACACTCATGTTTTCGGCGACATTCCCACGAGACATCCAGATGTTAGCACGTGACTTCCTGAAGGATTACATCTTCCTTTCTGTTGGCCGTGTCGGTTCTACATCGGAGAACATTACCCAGAAGGTCGAGTACGTCGAAGACGTTGACAAGCGCTCTGTCCTTTTGGATATTCTGCACACTCATGGCGCCGGCCTAACCCTCATCTTCGTTGAGACGAAGCGTATGGCCGATTCATTGTCCGACTTCTTGATCAACCAGAACTTCCCTGCTACCTCGATTCACGGTGATCGTACCCAGCGCGAGCGTGAGCGTGCTCTGGAAATGTTCCGTAACGCACGCTGCCCTATCCTCGTTGCCACAGCTGTTGCTGCCCGTGGTCTCGACATTCCCAACGTCACCCACGTCATCAACTACGATTTGCCTACAGACATTGATGACTACGTCCACCGAATTGGTCGTACCGGCCGTGCTGGCAACACTGGACACTCTACCGCCTTTTTCAATCGCGGCAACCGTGGCGTAGTTCGTGAACTTCTTGACCTGCTCAAGGAGGCCAACCAAGAGGTGCCGGCATTCCTCGAGACCATTGCCCGGGAAAGCTCTTTCGGCGGTGGCGGCGGTCGTGGCGGCCGATCCGGTGGTGGCCGTGGTCGTGGTACAAGTGCCAACCGTGATTTCCGAAAGTACAATGGCGGTGGTGGTGGTGGTGGTGGTGGCGGGCCTGGCTACGGTGGCGGCTTTGGTGGTCCTCCACCTGCTCCCGGCGGTTTCAATGGTGCTGGCGGTTACGGTGGGCCCCCCAACCCTGGATACGGTGGTGGCGGTGGTGGTGGCGGCGGCGCCGGCTACGGTGGTGGTCCCGGCTACGGCGGCGGCAGCTATGGTAATCCGGGCGGTCCTGGTGGTCAGGCTTCCTGGTGGTAAACTCCATGATCATTTGCAATTCCCGACAGATTCCCATTTAAGTACTCTGCGAATATCTCGCGAGTTCTTTGGGTGAACGGGTGCATTGATGTGTAGCACACTACGCTTTCCTTTACATTTACTGCTTCATACATTCGCGTGCTTTTCACACAAGGTTTTGGCACGTCGCCAATTGTTTCCGACCTAGTTTCTTCTACGGCATACGCAACTTCCGGCCACCCATCCGGATCGGCAGGTTCGAGTTTTACGGCATGAGACTCTGGCATACGATAGAAGGCATTCGTCTTTGTTACGGCTGCGCATTCGTGTCCCTCCACGACTTGATACCCATAGACGACTGCGGGGATTGCATCCGAGCAGCTACATGAGACGTTTCGAGGTCCAAGATAGACCTTGATCTATTGAGTCTCCTGAGACATTTCATCTATTAGAACTTCGTTGGTCTCGGAAAGACATTGGACCAATGATTCTCACGACGATGATGACGATCTCCGTTTCGATGTTCCTGCTTTTACCGTCTAAATGGAGATGGAATCTCTGCTCGCATCCTCATAGAACGGGGTAAAAATACATGTTCCGTATGGCTGCGGATTTGTTGCCGGCATCTTCTTTCATAGACAAAAGCGGAACGCTCGTGGTTTTCAGTTTGGTAGGACCCTCTCGCGCGCGAGAGCTTGGCTGGACGGTGGGAAATTCTCGCAGGTCAGGCTATGGACATAGCATAGAATGGTAATTACTACGGTGGTTCGCGAGAAAACAAAAATGGCGTCTGGTTGATCAAGTACAGTTTCCAGACCTCTTTGAGATGCACAGAGCATGTCTGGGGCCTGCTCCGACGATACTGGCATATGGACGAGATGAGATTCCCATCTGCCTGGTAGATAGCCCTTTTGCAAATATCGGCTGAGGACTTTGCTCAAGGTTCTTTGCGCCGTATTGGACCAGCATAGGATCCATTTGCGACGAACTAAGTTGAGTGTTCCTAAACAATAAAAAATGTTACTTTCTTCCCGAACGCTTGTTTATGACATGTGATATATGCTTTGCGCTATGCGAATGACTATGCTATCTATTTTGAAATTCGGCATGAAATTATTTCATTTATTTTATTTTATTATTTCTCTGAATACTATGCCAGATTTTGCAGAGACATGCAAGCTGTTATGACATCTGCATCGCAGCCTGCTATTACGACGAAGCAACTGATACTGGTACTTGACCAAATTTTATTCATTGTGCATGAAAAGTGGCTTTCATATACAGTACATATGTATGGAGATACTAGACTATCTGGGGAGAAGGTTTGGTCGGGTACCACGGGTAGTGGGTTGCTTGTGGCTGTGCATGGGGTCAAAAGGTGGCTTACAACCAATTTCTGAATGAGGCAGAGCTCATACCGTAAATTAGTACATGGCTGGGTTCGGAAAGGCAGCTAGTCTAGCTCCGGTAGCACGAATGCCCTCAGTGAGTGAGGCTGGCTACCTATCCCTACCCGCCCGTTAATTGACGAGAGCACTGGCAGGATTTGCAAAAGTGAACGCGCAGCACCAACAATTCTGATGACTGGCCCACGCCCAAAACCTGAGTTTGTTCACTCGACCTGCAAACGGAAAAAGCCTATTTTCCTGTCATCTCTCTTCACAATGGAATAATAGTCGCGGTTACTTTACTAGGTACATTGATAATACTTTCTCGTGCATCATACGAGTTGTACATTGATGCGCCCAGTAGATCCGCTCGCTGTCTTCACGCAGATTCGTTCTGATGTTGTGCAGTCGTTGTCCAGCCCACGCCATTCAATCTGCTGCTGACATCCCCACAACCTTCGCCTAACCTTATAGTACCTACGCCTTTTACATCTTCTTTCCTTGCCTCTTTTCATCACCGACTACGCCATGACTTCGATGGCTTCGATGGCTTCAAGCCGCGGGTCCCCTGGCCGCTGGTCGCAACCGTCTAGCACAGCTGGCACCCCGAGAGATGGTACACCCGACCTCAACCTCGACTCCAGCATGATTGGTCCCGACTCGGTGCACGGAACGAAACGAAAATCCAGGGCTTCTACTGCTGGTGCTGGCGCTGGCGCTGCTGCTGCTGCTGCTGCCGCCGCCGCCGCCGCCGCAGGAGGTGGATCGTTCTCGGTCGTCGGCAAGATCAGGCATCTCAAGAAAGAGGACGGCGAGCCCTTATGGAGAAAAGACATTCAATTCGACTTCCTAAAGGCCATCTTCGATGACGATACAAAAGTCTTCACCAATAGTTACGAACCAGGCAACTCGGAAAAACAGAGCTTTGCCGATTTATACATCGACACGATGGCGAGGAGCAGCAAGACCAGCAAGGTTCTTCGAGACAAGCTGCTTAGTGATCGCGTGGCTGCGAAGAGCATGGCCATGGTCTGCTTGCTCGTCAATGTTGGTCGAATGAACACTACACTAAACTGTACGGTTACTACTGCTATGCTTCCACCAAGGAAAGGATTCTGCTGACCGATACCTTCTAGTCTTCCCCGAAATGCGAGCTCAGCTAAGAACCTACCACGCCATCCCATCGCTACAGGCACATCAAGATGCCTCTGCATACAAGCAACTGCAGGATGCTCCTAGGTTAAAATCTATCCTAAAAGGCGCCGCTGAAGATCGACCCGAACCCCATGACTTGGGCGAATTCAAGAACCTGAAGCCCCCACGATCCAACCCCGTCAACCTTATCTTTCTCGTATGTTCCCAAGCAACTCAGGTTGCCGAACTGCACTTTCCGAGCGGCGGCGAGTTTCACGACCTCATCATGAAAACAAACTATACTAGCAAATCTCGTGCGAAGGCATTTTTATGGTTAATGTGGCAGTACCTCGAGTCTGACTTTACGGAAGAAGGGTGCGACGAAAATCCATTTGGTGCCGGCGTCGACTATGGACTCGGTCTAGCAAACCAAGGTGTTCCTCGCATGGAAGAAATGACCGAAGAGCAAGAAGAAGCCGAGAATATAGATTCGCCGGAAGAAGTCGAGTTTGGGCGGGAGAAGCAAAGCCATAGAGCCAAGATCATCGCCGCCGATCAAGCCTACGCCGTCGACAGCCAGTCCAAGCGAGGTTCGAGGGCTAAGCTCCTCGTTGAGGACAGTCCCTCGGCGGCGATATTACCACGTATCCGACCTTCTAAGCAAGAGTCAGACTTGGATAGTACCCGGTCTACTCCACCCCCAAGAGCTCTGTCCCGCCTTGGTGTCAACAGTACCGGGCGTCGTGGGGGCGCTGCTTTGAAATACCAAATCTTCGATGCCCCCTCACCTGCCGGTCCTGGTTCACATCCTCCTGAGGGCATCGTTCCACGAAAGCCGCGACCCCCCACTGCACACCAGTTAGCAGTAGAGCGTAACCGCAGTCAGCGCGTGGAATATATTCTGGACCGTGGTCTTCGAAGACAGCATCACGTTTCACGGAAGATGCGGCGGCAGGAGGGTGTGATAATCCGTACGAAACGGCGCTTAGACCTCATGGCAGATCCCTTTGCAGACAGTGACGAGGAAGATATGAGAACACACATGAACAGCAGAACCGTCTTTCGAGATCGGGGCTTCGGTGGTCTCTGTCAACTTGCATATGAAGAGGATAACTTCGGCGAGGAACCCGCGTCATATGCAGCGGCAGTGAGAAGAGCCAACCGGCGGCTTAGACGGTGGGATGGTCGACCAGAATTAGGGGTTATCCAGCCGAACAAGCGACGCGCCGTCGTTCGAATCTCAGATGATACCCTACCCGACCCGATCATGGAGCTCGAACGTCTAGCCAACCCAGAGAAAGGCCAGATCAGAAAGGTTCAAGCGAGCCGAAAGGCCAGCACCAATGGCAGTTTTAGTAATGCTAACGGAGACGTGACCATGGAAGACGCTGACGACTTAGATGATGTCGATAAGGAACTTCTGGGCATAGAAAGCGGTGCCGAGGAGCCTGAGGCCGAGGCCGAGGGCAAAGACGAGGACGAGGAACTTGATGACGTGGATAAAACATTGTTGGGTCTCGATGGGGACGAGGACACCGAGAGCGCTTGATTGTGTTTGCCCTATATACACCAACCAAGATGCCTCTCTACATCTATGGATTGCAAACTGGTTTGCGATCAGCCCACTTGCTGATTATTTTTTTTCTCGCATGGCGTTAGAGAGGATGAGCGAACTACGACTGAAGATTAAGATCCTTGAAGATCCCTGACTTGCGAAGTCGCATGTAGAAGGGAAGGAGTCTGTCTTGTCTTTTATGTACGAATATCACAAAAACGCACTATCCCCAGAGACCATCGCGGGTGGTACTAGTTCTTAAGGGACACTGTATTAAGATGAGAAGAATTAATCGATCCACACGTACACAGAACCACATTTCTTTTGGTCTTGCCGTGATGTGTATCATGTAGTGTAGGTTCATGTTTGTATTCCTGCGAGACTGGTGCAAGCGGGCTCCAATGCATAGGATAAAAGGGCCACGCTACTGTGACTTGTCCTCGATAATTATTCTAGTTTAGTTAGGTAAGGTTTTTGGTTTGCGAAACATTTATACCGTAGACGTCTTGGGAAGTGTCTTCGCGCTCTATGTCACTGGGTAACTACACCATCCTCCTTAACCTGCTAGACAGCATGTCAGGATAGACGTAGTTCTCATAATTGTATGAGACTATATCGACTGCCTATGGCTGCACCTCCTAGCAGCCTTGTCTGTTAACGCTTGGAGGTTGGGTGTGTGTCTTTAAGTGCGATGAACTTCGCCAGGGTCATGACAGACAGATAGATATAGGATCACGTCTGCGAGCTCGCTTGAGCAGTGCTGAAACTCATCCTCTTTCTCTTCTCATCGGACCTCTTGATATGGATACAGTTATAGTTCCCGCGTATAGGCTTGCCTGCCTGCCTACCTATTTTATATCAGCTGAGGCTGTTGCCTAACATTTGTCTAGTTTTAGGTCAGTTTAGTCGCCGCTCCGGGCATGGCGTTAAAGGAGCGCTACTTGTGGTTACGGCAGAGGTATTGATTGATGTGTGTCGTCTCTATAGGTGTGCGCTACCTAGGTATCACTGGCTCTTCCGATTCCTTACAACTGTCGCTCGCCGTAACGCCTATCCCTTGGACGCCTATCCACCCGATGAGTTTCGTATGTTTTGGAAGTTCACGACGTGACGCATCGACGAGAGCGTTTAGATGTGCGGTTGCCATGGCCAGTGTTGAGGCGTCTGCGCATTAATAAGAGGATGTCTTTCTGAGAATGTTCCAGTTGCTGAAAGCACGGTGGACGAGAGGGCTATGAGGAAGTTGTGAAACTAGGTATTAGCTATACTTAGATACCCCCAGTTTGGACACGGGCTCTGGCCTCCTCTATTTTAACACAGAAACTATCCCTAGCCATTACCCCCATAGCCCATTTCTATTACATGTGTGTTAGTCCATTTATATGTGGAAAATGGCATTGACGGTACAGCCTGATCTGTTTTGGGGGTGGGGGGTTTTCCACGTGGAAGCTAAAGTACAACATCCTGACAAGGCCGTCAATGAAAATCGGTATGGTTAGTTGATTGGAGATATTTATGTATTCAGGGTTGACCACAAGCTAGACTTAACTTGGCCACAGTAATACTTGTCTATATGCTGTGTAGGAGACAAGTAGGTCGGTCGGGCTGTAAGCTTGCTCTTGTCCCTACGTATCTGTCAGTATATAAGTTCCCAGGCTGATATGCATGTTGGCAAAACATTTACTACGAGGCCCTTCTTTATATTTCCTATTCGCTGCCGAACCTTTCGACACCAGCATGTCTTCATATGATATGTGGTCTTTTATCTTTTTTACCAGCGAGTTACTGACGCTCGCTGGTTTCATATGCCTACCTGCCTAATCTAAGCTACGGAATGTGCATTGCGGTATGGAGTGGTTGGGGGATTCAAGCTCAATGAGATTAACGGTTGTCTTATCAACGTACACCCTAACATGCTTGACCATACCTCCCATGAAGTTTACAAGCTGGACTGTTAATGCACGCTGATGAGTCCCGCATTTCGTAATTGGGATCGGGGTTCGGGATAGAAAGCAAAAGTTGACTGGCCAATCGGCTCCCCAACATTGTCATCTCGGAGCCGGTACGGATACATAGTCAGATCCTGCCTGACTAGCAGTGACCCTGGCCTGTGTCTGCCTAGGATTTTTTTCCTCTTTCTCATTTTTTAGGGGTAAGTGTCAAGGCGTTTGATTGCTGCATCCTAGCTTACTTGTTTTAGTTCCTGGGTGATGTTGCGATTAGTTAAGTTAATGATGCTCTCTTTCTACATGGATTGATGGCTGGGCACCTCTACGATGTTGTCAGCTTATTACCGCTCTTTAATACTCGGTGATATAGGTTCACGGATAGTCGTGGGAGCTTAGCCATTTTGAGTTGTCATTTTTGCTAGTAATTAGTAAACGATGTCCTCATTATTCAGCAGATGCAGTGAATTTGACACTAAGCTTTGTCTCGTAGCTCGGAGCTCGGGCTAGTGTTTCTCAACACTGTCAGTCCTTGATATAGTCGGTGACCGGAAAGGATTCGGCGCGCTGGCTTATTAACTCTAATACTGTACTAATTTGTTCTAGAACGGAATTCGATACCCGTCTGGCCCTTGTTGAACCCTGTAACATGTAACTCGCGTGGCCCTTGGTACGAAATTAGAGCCTCATAAGTGAAATACTCAGGCATAACAATACCGACATATGAAAGTGGGTATCATCCAATGACACTAGAATGGCTGTTAAAACGGCGTAACGCGGCTCTCGAGGATGTCTTTAAGGTCATTATACAGATTTACTTACATACCTTACCTATAAGTTGTTTTGTCCAAGTTCATTAGTTATACGGGTATACGAAGCTGGTAGGGTGACAAAGCAGACAAGGAGTATGAGGCACGGCGTCCGAGGCCGGATGAAAGAACCTGTCGAGATCAAGCTGAACCGAAACAAGATCCAACTTTTAAAGGGACGGGTTGTTAATCCTGCCCGTCCCATGACGCTCAAGACTCAAGAGTATCTGGCCGAGTGTGGTATGACACATACCTAGGCAGATCTCGGTGTTGGTGATGATGAATCAGAGACTTGATGTGATGATTGTGGTTGGTTTACTCGCATATGCATGTACACACACGTAAGTGGTTGACTGCCTTTGCTGCTGGGCGGTGTGATTAATGCAGTGGTCACGGTGGTTTGCTTCGGGATAAAGTCCGTGTGGAGTCGGTATTAGAAGATAGCGAACCGGGATTCAACGATTGAATCAATAGGAAACTACCGTACCCGCGCGTCCGTATCCGTACAGGCTTTGAAGCCCTACCTTGTCCATGCACGTTATGGTACTTGCTTGACGAAAGAGTCATACTGCCTGCATGTGTGGCATTCTGTATACTGTACCCACACCGTAGAATGGGTAATAACTATTGAAGTCCGTGTCCGTGATGAAGGGTTTCAAAGTGTTTATTCCTTTGGGAGAACTTCCAAGTGGGTATGGAAAAGAACCATCTATCTGAACTAAGGATTTACGCAAATCAAAGCTTGTCCGAAGTCCGTCCAGTCTTACTTAGTAACCGAATCGCACAAAGACTTATTCGTATCAGGCAGCATCAGCAAAAAAAAAAAAACGCTGTAGTGTAGATACACCCCATCTAGGTTCTGATCTAGGGTAGCTAGCTCTACGCCGTGCATCGGAATTCCAGAGAACTGGGATAGAGAGAAACTTACTTGTTCCATGTGCATCTATAAAATAACAAAATAACCCGAAATGAAATGAAACAGAGAAAAAGGTCAAAGACAAAGCTTTGCCACCTATCTTGTCCTCTTTCTTTCTTGCCCATATTAAGTGTAAATGGTGTAGTCCATGGACTATCTAGATGATGTCTGTATCCTTGTCTCTTGCCTCTTTCGAGATAGTAGGTACACTAGGCAAACTGGGTGCTCGCATTCGGCCACACTACGGATATCTCCGGCTAATGAGTAGCCTTTTTATTTTATTTTATTTTATTTTTAATATTTATTCTGCCCTTTCAGTGATGGATAATAATAATAATAATAGCTGCTAGGTAGCCCTACAGTTGCGGCTACCGCATATTACGTACATTAGTTTACATAAAGTAGATTCGGCTAACAATGTGTCCCCATTAATACATGGGAATGCTCGGAGCCGGGTAGCTGTGACTTAACGCCGCGTGGAGAGACAGAAAAAAGTGATGGAGAAAGTGCAAAGCGCAAAAGGTTGGAAATGCAAGAACGGCAGGGAAAAGAGCAGGGGCCGATGGATGAATCAATCAAAGCATCATAATAAAACTATCGCCAACATCCGCCGTAACAGCCCATCAAAGCCCGTTCCCGCCTCCTTCTCCTCCTTCTACCTAATTCACACTTCTGGTCCTACTCGTCTTGTCCTACTATGATATACCTGAGGGGAAATACTTGATCCCTCCTTAATTGTTTGGCAAATTGTATAATTCTCAGATGCTATTGTTTGCGACTGATGTAATCACTTGCTACTAGCTTTGTCTAATTCCTTGGACTTATACCCAACAACTCGCCTATAATATCGTCATTCTCGACTACTAGTATTTTAACTCCAAGCTAGAATCCGTTGCTACCACCATCGCGGTACCGTCGCACAGGATCCAGACATATCGCCACGAGACTTGCGCGGTTGTCCATTACCTTACTTGCGCACCGAGTAGGTGGCGCTGAGAACCGGCTTGGCACACTATACTATGGCAAACGAAATCGACGACAAGGAGACAAAGCGAGCAGATCCTCTGGTCGAGATCAATTCTCCGGTGGACTCAACCCCTGATGGTGACCATGATGACCCCGATGACCCCGAGGAAGAGATTCGCCGCCGCGAGGAGTCGCTCGATGAGCGCGCCAATAGAGACGAACTGAAACATACCCAGAGTTATGCCACCGACACAAGCACAATAACTCGCACCACTACTCGTGCCTCGGTGCCAGCTGCCTCTAAGAAGCCATGGTATAAGACGCCAAACCCCCTGCTATGGGGGTCAGTCCCCCCTGTACCCAAAGAAAGGCAGGAATCGAGAGAAGCCAGCGCTGGTTTCTTCAGTAGGCTGACCTTTCAATGGATGGCTCCGTTGATGAACGTAAGTAACCCTAGAGAACGATAACAATAACAGGAAAAGCCTGTATGAAATATGCACTTTATGCTTATTCTATCATGGGACTTGGGCTGATCAAGTCTAGGTTGGATACAAACGGCCATTAGAGCAGGGTGATCTCTGGAAGGTGAATCCTAAACGATCAGCACATGTAATGACTAGCAAGTGCACAGAGTCCTTCGAGCGGCGGGTAAAGAACGGCGACAAGTATCCGCTGCTTTGGGCAATTCATGAAACTTTCTTCTGGGAGTTTTGGATCGGCGGGTTCTGCCAACTCGGAGCCTCCATCTTCCAAGTCTTGTCTCCCTTCGTCCTTCGTTTCCTCATCCGCTTTGCACAAGATGCCTGGAATAATAAGCAAAACGGACTGCCTCCGCCACCCATTGGAACAGGCGTCGGCTTGATTCTGGGGGTGACGTTTATGCAAGTCTTCGGGAGTTTGGGAACGAACCACTTCATCTTCCGCGGCATGATGATCGGTGGCCAGGTCCGAGCCGTCTTAATCAGTTTAATTTTCGAAAAATCCATGGTCATCTCAGGCAGGGCCAAGGCTGGCGGCAAGTTAGCTACGAACGGTACAGCCGGGGAAACCCTAGAGGAGGACGCAAAAGACGACAAGAAAGAGAAGAAGTCCAAGCTCGATGGCAAAGCCGAGAAGATGGGCATTGCTGGCGATGGTGTGGGTTGGGGCAATGGCCGAGTTGTTAATTTGATGAGTGTTGATACATACCGACTTGACCAATCTTCCGCCCTGTTCCATATTGTCTGGACTGCTCCGATCCAATGCATCATTACGCTTGTTGTTCTGTTGATCAACCTATCCTACAGCGCTCTGGCGGGTTTCGCTGTTCTTGTCATTGGCATTCCGGCCCTCACACGGGCCATCCGCAGCCTATTCCGACGCCGAGGACTCATCAACAAGATCACTGACCAGCGAGTCGCCCTCACCCAAGAAATCCTACAGTCTGTTCGTTTCGTCAAGTACTTCGGCTGGGAGACGGCTTTTGTGAAGCGCCTAGAGGAAGTTCGAGATCGTGAGATCCACGGCATCCAGGTTCTTTTAGCGATTCGTAACGCCATCAACTCCGTCAGCTTGTCCCTTCCCATCTACGCCTCCTTTCTCTCTTTCATCACATACTCACTCACAGACCACGGCCTCGGTCCTGCTGAGGTATTCTCTTCGCTTGCTCTTTTCAACGGGCTGCGATTGCCGCTCAACCTGCTACCCCTGGTCATTGGCAGCATCGTCGATGCCTGGTCGTCGCTGAAACGTATACAAGATTTCATGCTCTCCGAAGAGCAGGAAGACACTGCCGTGTTCAAGCCAGAAAACGAGAATGCTGTCGAGATGAGCAATGCGAGCTTTACATGGGAGCGGACGCCTACACAAGAGAATGACAAGACGGCCACCGCTGGGAAGAAGGGCGCTCCTAAAAATGGAACCAAACAGCCCACAAAGACGGAGAAAGGCGCAGAGATGTCAGAATCCAACTCCGACACGGATAGTACCCTAGTGGATGAGCGTGAGCCTTTCAAGCTTGAGGATCTCAACCTCGCGATTAGACGCAAGGAGCTCATTGCTGTCATCGGTTCCGTCGGCAGTGGCAAGACATCCCTCCTCGCAGCGCTCGCTGGGGACATGCGAAAGACCTCGGGCGAAGTCGTCCTGGGCGCGTCGAGGGCCTTTTGTCCCCAGTATGCCTGGGTCCAGAATGCCTCGGTTCGTAATAACATTCTGTTTGGCAAAGATATGAATCGCGAGTGGTATAAGCAGGTAATTAATGCGTACGTTCCATCCTTAAGCTAAATTGATAACTATCGTACTGATCCTTAGTCTAGATGTGCTCTCGGGCCTGATTTAGAGATGTTGCCAAATGGCGATGCAACCGAAATCGGTGAGAGAGGTATTACCGTCTCTGGGGGTCAGAAGCAGCGACTTAATATCGCCCGTGCTATTTACTTCGATGCCGATATCGTACTCATGGATGACCCTCTCAGCGCTGTTGATGCCCACGTTGGTCGACACATCATGGATAACGCCATTTTAGGTCTGTTGAAGGAAAAGTGCAGAATTCTTGCCACACACCAACTGTGGGTTCTGAGTCGCTGTGATCGCATTGTATGGATGGATGGCGGTAAAATACGTGCTGTCGACACTTTCGACAACCTGATGAAGAACGAGCCCAGTTTCCAGCATCTGATGGAGACGACGGCCGTGGAGGAGAAGCACGAGTCGGAAGTAGCTGTCGAAGAGAAGTCTGCTGACAAGGATAAAAAGAAAAAGAAGAAGGCCCCGGGACTGATGCAAGCCGAAGAACGTGCCGTCTCGAGTGTCCCATGGTCGGTCTATGCCAAATATGTGCGAGCGTCCGGTAGCATTTTCAATGTCGTTTGGGTTGCCCTGGCTCTAGTGATTGCTCAAGGTGGTAATATTGCGACCAGCCTATGGCTCTCGTACTGGACAGCGGACAAGTTTGGATATTCCCAGGCAGTTTATATCGCAGTTTACGCTGCTCTCGGAACCGGACAGGCGATCTTCTTGTTCATTTTCGCCATTATGCTCACGATCTTCGGAACTCGAGCGAGCAAAGCGCTACTTCGACAGGCTGTGACAAGAACACTAAGGGCCCCTATGTCGTTCTTCGACACGACGCCTCTGGGCCGCATCACGAATCGGTTCTCGAGAGATGTCGACGTTATGGACAACAACTTGACGGATGCTATGAGGATGTACTTCTTGACCGTGGTGACGGTTATCTCCGTTTTCGCTCTCATCATCGCGTTCTTCTATTACTTCGCCATCGCACTCGTCCCGTTGGCTATCATTTTCGTCCTCGCGGCGTCGTACTACCGTGCGTCAGCCCGAGAAGTTAAGCGTTTTGAGTCGGTTCTCCGATCCGTCGTCTTCGCGAAGTTCAGCGAGGGTCTTTCCGGTGTAGCATCCATCCGTGCGTACGGATTGCAGAGGCGCTTCGTAGGCGATCTCCGAGACGCCATCGACGAGATGAACTCGGCATACTACCTCACGTTCTCGAACCAGAGGTGGCTGTCGGTGCGCCTGGATCTTATCGGCAACCTGCTGGTGTTCACGACAGGCATCCTGGTCGTGACATCCCGGTTCAGCGTGCCGCCATCGATCGGCGGCCTGGTGCTGTCCTACATCCTGAGTATAGTGCAGATGCTGCAGTTTGCCGTGCGGCAGCTAGCCGAGGTGGAGAACGGCATGAACGCCGTGGAACGTCTGCTGCACTATGGCACGCAACTCGAGGAGGAGGCGCCCGAACACACCGTCGACGTCCGGCCATCCTGGCCCGAGAAGGGCGAGATCGTCTTCGACAATGTCGAGATGCGGTACCGCGCAAACTTACCGCTTGTGCTCAAGGGCTTGTCCATACATGTCAAGGGCGGCGAGCGCATCGGTATCGTAGGCCGCACTGGCGCGGGCAAGAGTTCCATCATGTCGACGCTGTTCCGCATCGTCGAGATCTCGGGCGGCCACATCACCATCGACGGCATAGACATTTCAACTATCGGGCTGTACGACCTGCGGTCGCGCCTCGCCATCATACCGCAAGATCCAACTCTCTTTCGTGGCACCGTGCGCAGTAACCTTGATCCATTTAACGAACACACAGACCTTGAACTGTGGTCCGCGCTACGGCAGGCCGATCTCGTCACCGCGGACGCGACACTCAACGACAAGGAACCGGGCCGCATCCACCTGGACCTCGTGGTGGAGGAGGACGGGCTGAACTTCAGCCTCGGGCAGCGCCAGCTCATGGCGCTGGCCCGCGCGCTTGTCCGCGGCTCCCGCATCATCGTGTGCGACGAGGCGACGAGCTCGGTGGACATGGAGACGGACGACAAGATCCAGGCCACGATGGCAGCAGGCTTCAAGGGGCGGACGCTGCTGTGCATCGCGCATCGTTTGCGCACCATCATCGGGTACGACCGCATCTGCGTCATGGACGCGGGCCGCATCGCCGAGCTCGGCACCCCGCTCGAGCTCTGGGAACTCGAAGGCGGTATCTTTAGGGGTATGTGTGAGCGTAGCGGGATCCGACGCGAGGATCTAGCTGCGGCTATGGGCTCGTCGGGCGCATCCGTTGCGTTGGAAGGCGGGGTGGATCATATCGAGGCTGCTGGGTCGCCGTGAGTGACACGATAGGTGAATCGATTTTTTGGATAAGCATAGAAGGCCATTTATTTCCATCTGGAACAAAGCTTCATATAGATAGGTAGCTTTTGTGAGTGACATCGGCGGCATAGCGTTGAGATCTATACCATACCATACCATCATGTATACAGTTAATCGCGAGCATATATATTTTTGGTTAAAAATTCAATTCAGAAACTTTAACCATTAAGTCTTTTCTTGCTTGATTTCGGTGTGTTTCTAGGATTTAGGAAGTATAGAATAAGTGGACGTGGCAGTAGCACCTGTATGAGGTCGTACAGGCCGTGTATTAGGTAGATTATGTGCAAGGCATAACTGATCGTGAATACCTGAGCATGTACGTAAGAAGATAGGAACGTAGTTACGAAGTCAACGGTGGCAAAAGGCTTTTTAACCTCTTCCCACCTCATCTCACCTCAAGTCAACTTCATCCACCCCTCTCTATTCACCTATCTACCCATATAAGGGACTCTGTATAATAATTCGAATTCCCATTTGTAAGCAAAGGCAAGGAAGGGAATCATAGGAGTTAACAGACACAAATTTCGGGTATTCCGATATAGATAGCGAACGGGGAGGGGGGTTAGAAGGCGAATTTCAAGACGCAAGAAAACGTCAGAGTGTGGCGGGATGAAGTGCTTTTTGCCCGCTTCCCGTCCGTTCCGGACAAGAGAACAGTACGGGTAGCTACCTAACGGCGAGGGAACGAAACAGGCTGACGGGATCGAGGATCTTGTACGTAGGGTATGTTATAAACTGACTTTATCACATAGAGGGTAGAGACGGCAAAATGAGCTTCCGGTTTCAGCTCCCATTATTCCTCACCTCAGATATGTATGTATGTAAAAGCGTATATATATATATACCTATATGAAGCCATTCAACACATCTAACTGGCTATGTAGAGTTTAAGGGGTGGTTTCTTAGGTACTGTAAACACCAACAGAGCTTTCACCAACGTATTCTTCTTCACTCAATCCCATATATATATATATATATATATATATAATTAGTATCTACTCATCGATATTCTTCAGCACACATATCCGAACCCCAAACACTCCCCCCATCCCCAGTAATCCTTCAATGCGAGAAACGGTCAAAGATCTCTCGAGTATGCTACTGCCATGTCATGTGTTCCGAAACTTAAATGGCTTTGCTTACCGATATAAAATGAGATTGGGCCGTAAAGGAACTATGAAGCTGGACTACATGAATACGAAGCTAGAAGGAACTAACTCGCTGGGCATAATTTTCTCTCTCCATGTGTATTACTGATATTTATAAATGATGCATGTATATCTCAGTGTTCTTATGTAGCAAGGTACGGAGAACTCTGTCTTTCGCTCTCTAGCCTAGCTTCACAGGGCTAACTAACTGCTCTCTATCTGCCTTGTATGCTCTCATATATCTTCAGGGGACTGCAAATTCGAATTATGGTGTTGATGGCCTTAACATTAATAACACATCACATCATTTCTTTCGCTTTTGGGAATAAGAGTTGGTAAAGGTGGCCGAGTCTCAAAAAAATTTAAATAAAAGAACCTCAAAGCATGAGAGTTAAGTAGTCTATTAATTGTATGCCAATGCGGAGTACCTAGACCGCTCCCTAGCCAACGCCTCCTTGGTGCCAACTCCGTACCATTAGACAGACTTTTATAAAGAGCCCGTGTCGAGTAAAATGATGGTAAATCTCCAATGAGTAGAGCATGGCTTGCTGTAACCATTTCATCCTCTGGAGCAAACACACATCGGTTGGGCCATGCATTACGGCTAACGAGCAGATGATTTTAACTCTTAGCGCCGGGTCTAGTTTGCAGAACCATTTGTCTATACCGAGCGTTATGCGGTGGCAAAAGCGTCTCATTAAGCTAGAGACGATTTGAGGACTGATTCCAGGTGTTACGGTGGCCGGCTGGGGGAAACTGTTCAGGCTCTTCATCAAGTAAATCCTCGAGAAAGGCACTGGGGGCTCGGCCACTGGCTGGTCTGTTCAGGTTAAGAGTACTTGAACTTAGATTTCTGCGTCCTATGTCGTGGGGAGGGGCTAGGTTAGGAGAATCGGGAGGGCTAGGCTCGACAGCCCGACCAACGCCACGCGAATCTGGCCTCAGATTTGTCAAACTAATAGAGTGACCATGGCCTTGCTGGGGAGAAGCAGCGTTAGAAGCGTAGAATCCCGAAGGCAAGAACCGAGATTCGCGATTAGCGGCATTACCGGTTCCAGCAGGGGCAGTGGGGGAGAAGAATAGGTTCGACTGGCTCGGTGTTGAAGAAGGTACTGGTCCACGATATGATTTCCGTACGCCGCGGCCAGCGGCTTGGGCGTTACCAAGGGAGATAGAAGATGCGTGGTCACTGTATTTGTAGAAAGGAGCGGAAGGAGGCGCATATGAACTTTTGTCATTTGCCATTTGCTGAGCCAAAGTGGCACGTCTGACAGAACGGTGTAGTAGACAAGCAACAACGGCTCGCCAGACTAGGATAGCAACAGCGAAAGCACCAAGGATAGCTCCAACAGCGATGAAGACGGTACCCTGCGGTAGATTTGACTTTTGCATAAACGGGGCGTTTTTCGTGGGAGGGACAGCAGGCGGAGGGTAACTATAAGATCCCGGAATAGTAGGTAGTGGAGGTGGAGCATCGCCATTGTCGCTCGTGATGGGCGGAACACTCTGTGAGCTGGCGGCCACTGTACTGCTGCTGGTGGCGGGGGGCGTGGGAGTGGGAGTGGGCGTCGAAGATGTCTGATCTATGTCAGGGAGCGCCGATGTTGGTGAAGCCTTATTCGCGCTCGAGGTCGACTGTGGATTTGTTTTTGAAGAGGATGATGTAGAATCATCATTCTTATTCTGCGCAACGGCAGACGACGCAAGCACGGCTGCTGCGACGAGAAGTATAGATCGTGTGCGCATGATGGGTAGCTAGCTCGAGAGATTGTTTTCAGAAAGTCGTCGCTAACACAAGGTAGGCCGGGGGTCCGAATACCACGAGATGATTCGAGGTATGTACGGAGGTTCGTGTGTGGATTTGATGAGCGAACGCGTCTGTAATAAAAAGATATATGTTTGAGCAGTAGTATTATCGACTAGACAAGAAGACCGATTGGCGTCGCAAATGATAGTTCGGTCGGGTTGTGTGGTTGCGGATGGTTGAAAGGCACGCGAGGATTGGGAAACGGGGGTATACTGAGAAGAACGAGTGACTGGCGCCAGTGAGAAGAAAATACAAATAATCAAATGAAGCCAGGCAGTATGTGGAGTTTAAAATCGCATGGCCAGTGGCAGGAGCAAGTTGCTCCCCAGCGTATACAAGAAGAACAATAAATGGCGACGAGGCGACAACGAGTGAGGGATGACGGACAAAAGAGCTGAAAGGGAGGAGGAGAAGAAGGAGAAGCGAGGTTTTGGCATTTGCTAGACTACTGGGTTAGTCAGTAGGTAATACTATGTACATATGTAGGTAATAAGTCCAAAATAAGACAAGACCCAACCGGGCCACCGGGCAGGGAAAGAGCTGACCGGCCGCTGGAAGCCTCGTGTTCAGACAGACCTTTGGTCTGAGAAAGGCAAGAGGCTAAAAGGATGCCATGTACTTTGCAGGTACTCACAAGCGCGTTTGGGACTGACTGTTCTCCATATCAGCCTGGCAGATACCATAGTCACGACTTCATGTACAGAAAACGTACGTATGCTGTCTCACAGTGTACAACATTTTCACATATGCACAACCAATGCATCTTTGATTAGCTACTAATCGAGAGTAAGTCCTGACTTTGTGCGCCACTATAGGTCTGGTAAAATTCCATATTTTATGGCCGCGATTGGAGAGACCCTTTGACGCAACCTGAAAGTAAAGGTACTGAAGTCCAAGTATGCGAAGGTACTTTTAAAGTACTCGCTGTGGCTCCCATGTCCGGTTGGGAATCCCTTTAGGCGCATTGACCAGTCACCGCGGCTGTTTTTTGTCCCTTTAGGTCTGGACAAAGTGGTTATGATTTATAGCTAGCCCCTTTGGGTAACTCACACTTTAATGTGGGTCAACGGTCCAATTCAGTTTTTCTAGAGGCGCCAGTTAGTACTACCAACATCAAATCCATACCAAACCCTCTAGCAGCGTTTCCTCCTTTCAAGCAACATCATCTAGCAACGGATTTGCAAAATCCTCTTCGCTCCAAACACTCCGATTTCACCTTCGAGGTGATACAGAAGTCACAATGGGTGTAGGTAAGTAATTCTCGGAGTCATTTTCTAGAATAAAAGCTCCTCTTAGAGCCAGAATCACGTCTCAAGAACTTTGTATGCTCTTGAGGACCTTTACAGATCTCGCCCAAGAAGGCAATTGCTGACCCCGTTGCAGCCAAAAAGACTCGCAAGTTTGCCACTGTGAGTTAGACCTACCTACTCCTGTTGATCGCTTTGAAAACACACCTCTAACCGGGCGCAGGTCAAACGAAGTAAGTCCACAAGGTCAGGATTGAGAACTTGGACTAACATCAGGCAACTTGGAAGTCATCGGTCAGCGAGATGCGCGCTTGAAGAAGAATGCGGGCAAGGCTGATGAAAAGAACCCGCAAAATACCAAAACGGCTGGCCCATCTAAGGACCAGGTGGTCCGCGAGATCCCTCAGATGCCATCCAGTCTCTTCTTCCAACACAAGTGAGTATCAAGTCCTGTCGTCGGCGCGACCGTCGTTGTTACTAGCCCGGGGGCACCTCAGTGTGCGGATGTCTCGAGATAAAGCAAAATCACAAGTATCACGTCAAGTCTTTATTCCGCAACGCAAACCACTGCTATCAGTTCGCCACGCACGCTTCAGCTACTGGCAGGCTCTCAACTACTATACTGGCTGGTATTGCATAGCTACCTGGCTAGCTGGCATTGAGTTGGTCTGCCGGCAGTTGAACCATATGCACATGGTTCCTAAGACTTGGCGAGATACATACCTATCTTGTTTACACCTTTTCAACTATTACCAAATTTCAGTACTGATAGTTATATTTAGCCAAGCTTTAAAGCCGCCCTACTCAGTGCTGGTGGATACGAATTTTCTGAGTCACACCATGTGAGTTTAATGGAAAGAGACCTTCCAATGCTATACTAACCGTCGTGATCAGTCAGCGGAAACTACCGCTTTTAGAGTCTATGATGGGTGAGTCGAAACCTGAGTTATGAGGAACATCTTGTTCCAACCCCCGATTCCCACGCCGGGGCAAATGTGGACGTGTGTCTTTCTCAAGACTCACCCACTTTTGGCCTTGGTGAGAACCAAGGGGTTGCCTATTGTTATTATCTGTGCTCGAAGATCTTAACTAACTCTCATATAGACTGTCTCTATGCCAAGTGTATCCCGTCAGTAATATTGCTTGTCATTCACTTCCTGTTTTAGCCAACGTTGGGAACAGAAAGCTTGCTCAGGATAGTTTTGTGTCCTAGACGCTTTGCCCGTCGCTCCTGAAGACTTTTACAGGTTTTGCATGGAAGGAAAATTACTGACAACTTGATATTGCAGTATCATTACGTCCTGCGTGATGGCGGAATTAGAGAAGCTGGGCCCAAAGTAGGTTATGAGTAATAGCCCGCCAAGAGAATATCTGGCACTGACCACTTTTATAGATATAGGATGGCCCTAAGAATAGCTCGTGATGAAAGATGGGAGCGCATAACATGCGAGTGAGTAGTATCTAGAATCCTGTTCTTGTTTTAGCCACTGCCGGGAGCTCTACATACTCCCGACATCACTGTATATGTCGCTTAGAGGGCGATTACTGACAATTTTTTTTAATAACAGTCACAAGGGCACATATGCAGAGTAAGTCTGAGCCTACTCTCTTCCCATAAACTCACAGAGGTCTCCTCATAGGGCTACTCTTGAGGAGTTCTTCATGCACTTGAAACCCTTTTCACATCAGCCAGGTCAGAGGGTCTACTAACTCCAGATATTATAGTGATTGTATCGTGGACCGGGTCATGCAGCATCGCGTTTATATCGGTGAGTAATACATAATACCAAAGTCATTTTACTCCTATATGGCTATCACTGGGGGCAAATGATCTCGCGTTCTGACTCAGTCAAATTTGAACATCACTGATTTAATATTAAAGTCGCGACCAACGATAAGGATCTTATCCGACGTATAAGAAAGATTCCGGGTGTTCCCAGTGAGTAATCCCTTCTATAATTTCATTCACACTACATTTGGTTTCATTTACCAGTCGCCCCCAACACTATGACATCCACTTGAGAACTCCGAGTTACTGACTCGACCATTAGTTATGAACGTGGCAAGGGGAAAATATGTGATTGAACGTCTTCCGGGAGCTCCGGAGACGTAGATCATAGGATATTTGGTATTTTAGGAGTATGGAGACCTTTGATTTTCATGGCATATCATCGGCGTTTAGGGAAAACATAGGAAAAGGCCACATATGAATACACACTACCCTCCCCGTGACCGGAGATAGTGGATGGAAGGTTACCATTCCGGTGCAGTGAGCGCGCTGCAACAATCACTACCATAGGGACATACAGAGATATGCTTAAGATTCTGTGGGTGTCTTTGCCCTAGTTGTCAGGGCGATAAGGCGAAAGTGAATCTCACGCTCAGGCTTGGTATGCTAGGCCACTGGAAGATGATGTAAGCCAATTTGACTCTGTTGCCTTGATTGTCGTTTTGCGAGCCCCTAGTGAAGTCTGTGTATGGTTTGTAACAACTCATTGACCATCTACACACCATCCTCGTTCAGTTACGGAGGTTGCGCCGCCTGACCTTAATCTGTATGAGTAAATGTCCCCCGATATCTGATATTGCAGTTATACAAGAACGACAAGCTAAGTAGTATGAGAGAATTCTTGTAGCTGATCGTAGTTACATTTCTAAATAAGGTATATGTAGATTTATACAAGATCTATTCTATTTATTTATTCAGTTTCTTGTCTCTGACTAACAATCCTTGAAGAACGCCGGCGAACACAGCCGTAAGCAGGACTGAAAAGGCACTAAAGAGCTGCATGCCGAGATACCCACCGCTGCCTTGAAGAATGGCGCCGCCTATTGGCGCTCCGACGACCGACGCGATACCCTTGAAAATGTTCAGCACGCCCAGCCGGGTGCCGAGGTATGATAGGTCCTCGGTGAGCGACGTCAGCACAACGGGCGCGAAGGCCACGATGCCGCCAGAGAAAAAGCCGTACAACACGGCGAAGGCAATGTTGCCTGCGAGATTGGACGCACTGGTCCAGTAAAAGATGCTGGCGGACGACAAGAACGCGGTGACGATGAATGCGTTGAGGACGCCGATGCGCTTGGACAGCGCCGACGGCATGAGTCGTCCGAAGACGGACGACCCGTTCAAAATCGCAAGGAGGTATTTCGTCACGGGTAATCCGGCACCCCCGTGCAGCTCCGCGTAGCTCTCGAGGTAGAATAAAGGTTCGAAGAAGCCTAGGTTGTTGAACAAGATGGATATCACATAGACGATGAAGTACGAGTCGCTAAGCTTTGCGCCATTGAACAGGTTCCGGAACGTGCGCTTCTTGGCATTCTTGGGGTATCGCGGCCGTGCTACGATGACGGCAAAGAGGCACAGCGCAAAGGAGATGAAACCCTGCACACGCACCGCCCAGGGGAACCCGATTTGTGGTTGGAGCGACTGGAATATGATCGGGTAGATGGTGGCGGCGAGACCGCTTCCGAGCGTCGCTGTGCCCATCGCTAAGGCGCGCCGCGTCGGCTTGAAGTATGGCGGCACGATGGCGATCGATGGGATCGCCAGGAAGCTGGTGCCTAGTCCGATGAGCACGCCCTGTGATAGAAATACGGACCAATACGTTGTGCTGATGCTCGTTAGCATGAAGCCGAGCGTAACGAAGATGGTGCCGAGAATGAGTAGGATGCGACAGTGGCCCGCGTCGTATAATGGCCCTATGAATACTCCAATTGCCAGTAGGAAGAATGCTTGGATCGAGCCGATCCATGAGATATCCGAGGACGAGTATTCCTTCAGCAGGCTTGTTTCATAATACGCCTGGTAAACACCAAAGGTGTTGATGAGGCCACTGAGAAAATCAAATCAGTCAGCCTAGCTACAAGATGAATAAATACCACGATAAGGCAGGGTCAGGCTTACAGGGTATTCCCATATAGCATGAAAGAAGCAGCCACTTGCAGCCAAGCCACCAGGCCTCCGTTCGGCGGCGGTCCGGCATCACGAACTTCGGCCGGCGGAGGCGGAGGCGCATTATCACCTTCGACAGTTGATTCATCGGATTCAGATGTGACCGCAAGTTTTGGATTCTCATCGATCGCAACCTGGGCGTTCTTTAGACCTGGCATTTAATTGTGTTATGAAACTACAATTTCATTTCACCACTTGCTTTCTCAACTTCGAAGAGTTTCCAAGAAAATATTAAATTAAATAGATCGATTAATAAACCAAAAGAGCCGTATCAGATAGAGATAGGTCGGCCAAGGCTTTTGAGAGATAAACAGGACAGTGACATGGTCATATATACTCTTACCTAGTTCACTTGAATCCAAAGCATTGCTTCAACTTGCTCAGTAAGAATATAACCCCGATCGGCTTGCTAGTCGGGTAATGTGTGGAGATACAACCATGATTTACTAAGTGTATTAGCAAATTTGGAATCCTTCGACGACATCGAAGTGCCGGGATATAAATGAGAAAAAGGCCGTATTTGTATCTCACCATATATACTTTCCAGATTGTGAAGCCAAGCTCGGCGTTTGGGTTGTGAATACCTAAGAGATATTGGCCAGCATGATAAGTGCACGGAGATCTCCCTGATAGAAACCATCATGAAACGTATCGTGACGGGGAATCGGGTTTGGTGGAGTTCATTGGCCCCAGGAGGAGGTGGCCTGAAAATCGGATTGAGTGCTTCAACGATACTCACCTAAATATAGTGATGCCTTACAGTGACATTAGGAATGACAAGTAGGCATTGAGGTTGTTGTCTTTTGCGTCGCCGGGTAAAGAACGACTCTCTCAGTTGAGCTTTCAAAGCCATGTGTACACTACCTAAAGTAGGTACGGCAGTGTGCAGGTGATCCACTAAGCCGGCATGGCCCGGGGGACAGGGAGAAGAGAATCCAGCTTGCCAGCCACCATTTATTCATCTTGGTTAGGTGGCTTGTGCACCAGACCGACCAACTTTAAAAAGAGCAAGAGCAGGCCCCACAGGTACATACTTGAGTACCTAGGTACCTCCAGGCCTGTTCTCATCCCTGAGATCAGTTTTTGGCTTGGACCGTCACCCATCACCAAACTTTTCGACACAGAACACTTTAACCTCTCCATCAGCCACTTCCCACGTCCTTCTGCCGCCCAAACATTCGACTGGCCCTCGTTGCGCTGTCTGTTGATGGCCGCACCATCCTCATCTCCTCGCGACCACTTTGTATCATAAGCAACCTCTCCCGGCGCCTTTGTCCACGTCTGCGGTATTCGGCTCATTGGGGCGCTTTGTTCTTCCCCCAAGGTTCCCACACACGTCAGATCTCCCTAATCCTGTCGCGTGGACTGTCCACACGGGTTTCGCGTTGTCCTCCCTCCTCCTACTATCCAACCCGCCCCCCTCCCAACCAACTCAATCCGCAGCAGGCTCATCGCCAATAACACCAGCACCAACAGAAATATATCCCTTCTCTCGCTGCTACATGAATGGTTGCCCACATCTCTTCGGCGCCAGATATGAGGGTCGGTGGTTAGAGGAAGCCGCACCCGTCCTCCCTCTGTATTATGGCTCCGAGTGCTGGCTATCGGGAGTTTTTCCCTAACGCTCCTCGTGCTGCCAAAGACAAGGCCAATGAACGAGAACGCGAGCGATATAGCAAGACATCAGACACTCCCGAAAACCGCCAGAGGGCTGCTACTCCTGCTCATCGCGATGCCAAGCACGATTTGTCCACATCAGATATTGCGCAACCTCCAAACCAAGATACATGTACCGAGTATCAACAAGGAGACTTACTCAATGGTATCGGATCCGCTAGTTCTCATGCGAGCACCGCTTCCTCTATATTCAGTACCCGTAATAACACGGCTGCTGTGAATGGCGCTACACATGCCTCGAACAACGATATCACCCCGCTGACTGTTGCTGGCTCGCCCGCATACAACAATACTGCCCAATCCTCAAAGGAGCGCCCCGCCGCCGCCTCTACATATGCCGGTAAAGCTGACTCTACGAGTCTCACCGCCGCTATGAAGTCGTCTGCCACTCCCCCCAGTACCGTCAAGCGCCTCCCGGCCCGAGACCCCAACCGTACAATACAGGGCATGAGATGTATACACGACCCGTCAACTGATAAGAGCTTATCATCGCAAGATAGGAAAACCATGAAACCAGAATACCAGCCTTTCGACTCGGTACGTGAACCAATACTATACTATACTTGTTATGAGGGGGGGCGTCATCTGATTTCGGTGTGAAACATTGGCTAATAAATTGCTGTATAGGAAGATGACACCCCCCCTCCAGACCCGCGCCTTTCAAAGGGTAGCTGGTTGGACTACATTAACGTCGACTTTCATCTCCCCAAGGCACGGCTGCGCCAGACACCATACAATGTTAAGCCCTATACCTATGATGCCGCTACTTCGATCGGACCAGGGCCACCTACGCAAATTGTGGTCAGTGGCTTTAACCCATTGATTACCTTCTCTAAGGTTGCGACCATCTTCTCTTCGTTTGGCGACATAGCAGAGAGTAGCAACAAGATGCATCCCGATACCGGGAGCTATCTAGGGTTTGCTACTTTCCGTTTCAGAGATGCGAAACAGCAACCCCGACGACCGCCGACCACTGCGGTTGACGCTACGAAGAGAGCTGTCAGAGTAATGAACGGGCGCAAGATTGAAGGTAATCATGTCAAGGTTGAATTCGACCGCGATGGAAAGAAAAGTAGGCAGATGCTTGAGACAATCATCAACAAGGACCGAGAGGAGATGGCTCGAGCCATAGCTACGCCGCCCGTGCCAACAGGTCCAAGATCGCACGCCGACAACATCCCTACCTCGTCTCGGCCTCAGAGCGAGAATCCCGCTGGTGTGAGGCCCCAAGCTGATGGCTTTTCCCGGCCTCCTCCTACTGCTCCGAAGGGTCCTGCTGCCGAGCGACTGCGGCCACCGATTGTCGAGACGACAAATTGGGTGCTTTCCGCTAAGCCGAAGCCACACCTGGCCAGCGCACCGTCCATACCAAGTACGCTCAGAGGCGAGCCTTATATCTTTGTGCCGGATTCAAGTGTCCCGGTGATGATTACCACCGTCCCGCACATGAAGAAGCGCCTCAAATCCTATTTGATTGACGAAATTCTTACTGATCGTGTGGGTTACTATATCATCTTTCCCAACACTTCTAGAGGTCGCGAGGAAGCTTGCCGGTGCTTTCAAGCTGCAGATGGTAGTGCATTCTTCACCTACACCATGGCGATGAAACTTCACAATGCGACGCCTACGAGTTCATCACAAACTACTGGCCATCCTCCGCGGCCCAGCGACCCAGAAAGACGGCCAGTTGATGCACGGTATCGAGAAGAGCACCAATACCGACCTCGCGAGGAACGACGTCAACTCGAGGAAAGTATACTGGAAGAAGAAAAGAAGCAGCGGGCACAAAACTTTGACCCTGTCATCGAGGCTATCGAGGTTGTTCGCCGCGAGATGATGGAACATCTGATTAGGCATATACGGACTAAGGTTGCAGTGCCGGCGCTTTCCACTTTCCTGGACCCTGTCAATCATGCTGCAAAGAGGCGCAAGTTGAATCTGGAAGACCCAACTGGACCCCTAAGGCCGCTGATCAGCATTGAATCTCACGATGTGTCGCCTGTCAGCACCCCCAACTCTCGTGCTGATCCCATTGAACGTAGGACTGCGCGTCTTAACGTAACAGCGCTGCCTCGGATTAGAAAAGTGAAAGGTCAGGGCGCCGCCCAGCGCAATCATGGTTTCACAGATCCATTCGCCCGCAAGCGACCCTCTGTGGTACGCAATGCCTTCCGCTCCTTACATCATCGTCTACAGCCACCGGATAGCGATGATGAGGCATCTGAGGGTGAGGGCGAGGGTGAAGTTCGTGACTCTATTGCCCGGGATACAGAGGAGCCCGAGTCACGCCCCCGAAGCCGCATGAGCACAGATGAAGATGCATTTGAAGACGGATTTGGTGATGAGGACTCGATGACTGAGGCTAGCTTCATGGTTGGCGACGCCGTCGTCAAATCTAAGAAGCGGAAACTAGATCTCCAAGTTGAGGCCGCCATCAAACGCCAGAAGAAATCTGATGAGGAGCTGTTTGGGGTCACTATTGACACTCTGGAGAATGAATTCCCTAGTCCTACCGAGGACATCATTCTTACCGACGTTGATCTGGTGGAAACTAAGAAACTAGAGTCTGCTGAACTGCTCATGCCTATTGACAAGACTGCCAAGGGTAAGAAGAAGACAGTCAACACCAAGGCCAAGAAGAAAACCAAGAAGCAGATCTTCGAAGAACGAGAGGCAATGAAGAAGCAGCAGGAGGATGCATATGTTGAGGAAGCGCTCGAGCAGTCACAGAAGGTGTCTACGGATACCTCGGAGCCAGAGGCACCCCTTAAAAAGCCGTCTGTCGTCGAGGAGGTCGAGGATGTTGAAGAGCTATTACGTAAAGATGATCGCTTTTCCGATAAGGTGGTCTCTGCGATAGATATTCCTTCAACCTTCAAGTTGGCGCTCGAGACAGTGTCAGATCTCCAGTTTCGGGACAAAGATCAGCCCGATGTTAGCAAGCTCAAAAAGAGGTCCACTCCAAGCGAAGTTGGAGATCCACGATTATGGGTATGGAAGCATAACCGGATACGAGAACTTAACGCTAGTCAGGCGACGCCTTCTAATGGCTCACTTACGATCGATGGTTACTATGTTCCGAACCCAACAGGCTCGGCTCGTACTGAAGGTGTGAAGAAGATTCTCAACTCTGAGAAATCTAAATACCTTCCCCATCACCTTAAGGTCCAAAAGGCCCGAGAAGAACGGCAGCAGCGAGCTGCAAAGAAAGATAGTAGAGATGCTGTCGCTTCGGCTGCAGAGGCAGCTAAACTCGCGGCCGAAAAACTGCTTGCCAAAGGAAATTCGAGAGCCAACCGTGCCAACAACCGACGCTTTGTGGCTGATTTGAATGATCAGAAAAAGACACTGGGCCAAGACTCTGATGTATTACGATTCAACCAGCTTAAGAAGCGGAAGAAGCCAGTTAAATTTGCTCGTTCAGCCATCCACAACTGGGGACTATACGCCATGGAAAATATTAACAAGGATGACATGATTATCGAGTATGTTGGCGAGCAGGTCCGGCAGCAAATTTCCGAGATCCGCGAGAACCGATATCTGAAGAGCGGTATAGGTAGCAGTTATCTGTTTCGAATTGATGACAGTACAGTTATCGATGCTACGAAGAAAGGCGGCATCGCTCGTTTTATCAACCACAGCTGCATGCCCAACTGTACGGCGAAAATCATCAAAGTGGAGGGTAGTAAGCGGATCGTCATCTATGCCCTCCGAGATATTGCACAGAGTACGTTTCTCTTTCCTGGTAACTTCCAACTCTGGAACTAACAATGCTGACTCTATGTACAGATGAGGAATTAACCTACGATTACAAATTCGAACGTGAGATCGGGAGTTTGGACCGTATACCCTGCCTTTGCGGCACCGCAGCGTGCAAAGGTTTTCTCAATTAATCCGACTACGAGAGACGCTATTGGAGAGGCGCCTTGTTGTTTATTTATCTCTATCTAGGCGGTGGTTACCTTCGTCATCGCTCTGCTTTTCTCGTTTCCCTACGTCTTGATGCTCAATCCAACACACTTGGATCAGCTTCGATATATAATGCATTCGACGGATGGTTTAAAAATGAGCGCAAAGACAGAAAGAGAAAAGTTGTAATACTAGTTCGGCGTGTGCGCTCGGCCGCACGCACATAGCAAGGCGTTTCTTTTCCACATTTTCCGCGACTCACGATAGGAAGTGGATCGCAGCATCAGGACTAGCCACGGGGATACGCCGATGGTTATTAGAGATGAAGACGGTGGGAAGGCACGATATTCATCGTCCCTAGACATCCTAGGGTTGCTGAAAAGATAGGCGACAGGGGGGCAAGATGAGATATTCAACCTCTGAAAGTGAGATGTTTATCGCGTTAGTGTACATAGGAGCGGTGTCTCATGGGTTCCTCTATCACGGTCCAACGTGATGAGAACCCGGGAATGGTAATATATTCAACAAAGAGTACTTTAGCAGCTCAAGATCGAATGAGATGATATTCGAAATTGCAAATGATTAAGAGGCGTTGCACATTCTCTCGAATTTTTTATATCTTGATGATTTGGATTGATACCTGTTTACCTTTCTATTTTAATGGCCGAGAAATCTTATATTTGGAACGACAAAGCGCATCTCCATAACTGTTATGAGAGAATGCAAACCAACGAGATGAGGCTGGAAGAAAAAGTAGCCCCAATATGTTATGCTTCATTACTCAACCGACTAGCATAATTCTATTTTTACAATAGACATTAGACTCTGGCCAAAGCGAAGTTCATTGCGCAACTCTCCATTCTTCTCATTGGAGGAGGTCATCCATCCATGGCAAGCAAGGCGCTTTTCTTTCGATTTTCGCATCCCAAGGGAAGGCATTCAACCAATTTGACGGGTTTGTTTTCTTTAATAAAAAACAAGAACAACAAAACTCTCCCGAAGCAGAGTTCTGAGGTAGGTAACTCTCAGCTCAGATTTTTGTAATCCAAACCAAAAAAAGCTAAACAGACACACGAAACACCGATCCAGTACCCTTATATCTTTAAACCACGAATACTAGGTAAAAGTCAAACCAGGAACGCCCTCACGTTACTTCTGCAATAAGACAGCGTTAGCCTCAATCGGCCAGCTTCATCTCAAACTCCTCCTCCTCCTCGTCACCCAGGAAGTCGGGCACTTTGTTTTTGATGCACAACGGGTCATCATCGTCGTCATCATCATTGCAATCTTCGAGATTGAAAATAGACAGGAAGGGGACGCGCTCCCTCCACACCTGGTCCTCCGCAGCGGCGGCGGCGGCTGAGGCCTGTTTGTGCGCGTAGCGAGCGGGTGTAATCGTCTTATCCGACTCGTTGGATAGTGTGGTATTCGAGCGAGGAAGTCCAGTCCTATACGTTGAGGTAGATGTTGACATGCTGCCCTTTCTGAGGTGGGTTGTTGCAGTGCTTCCCTTGGTGAGCAGCGATGCGGTCGCGCGCCCTTTGTTGTACCCGAGAGTAGTTCGTGAATTAGCCTCCAGTCCCGTGGCTGATCTCTTGGGGATCGACGACAGCTGGGAAATACCCGGTCTACTGCTCGTTCTGAGGCCCGGCATGGCGAATGAAGATGATTTCTTGTGAAGAGGCTGGCTGGACTCGGAAGTCTTGGCCACCTTTCTCTGTATCGACTTGGTCGTATCATCCATTGACAAAACGTTGGCCGCATTCCTGGATCGAACAGTTGATAGCGGCTTTCGCGCTGCCGGCTGTTTCTTGGTAGGGGCTGTACTAACATTCATGGTGGAAGCGGATGCTTTCTTGAATGCTTTGCTGTCAAGCTCCAATTCATCCTTGATAGACCATTCAAAATTGTCCAAATCTTCCTTGATCTGCCTTTCCCCTTCCGCTATAGCCTTCCTAGTTTCCTCTTCCATCTGCTTATCGCGTTCAGACTTCCCGTCCTCGTCGATGGGATTAAAGTAGTACCGGTAATAGCCTTTCATCATGTTTTCGGGCTTTAGGGCATCGAACGTTAGTACACCATCGGGGAAGACGTCTGATTCGTATGGGAGGTCCTTAGGTTTTGGAGGGCAGTACTCGATCTCCTCTTCGCTCAAAGGGTCTGTTGTCTCTGCGTGTACTTCTAGTTTTTGTGTCTCTGCCTGGAGTTGCTTCTGCTTGGGTCTAACTGTGTTCTGAAGCTTGGCCTGCGATTGCTCGATCTCCTTGACAGCACTTTTAACATTGACGCTTTGCAGTCTCTTGGTTTTCGCATTTGTAGTCTTGTCACCGAGAACGGCTCGCGAGCGTGGCGCTGTTTGAAAATTAGAATAAACCCCTCAGAAAGATGTCTTCAATTACAACTTGCCCATCATGGGAGTCAGCAAACTGGTCTTGTCGCCACCCTTCAATGCCTTGGAGGTCTTGGCATGAGCACCGTTCTCATCATTCAAAGGGATTTTTGCTCCAGGCGTCTTCGGTGCGAGCTGGCGACTTGTTTGGCCCTGCTGTTGCTTAAGAGTAGCGCCATGCTGACGGCTGAAGGCCACGTTCTCTTGGTCGTGGACGCGGGCCGCGAACATGTTTTCCACTGACGTTGGATCTCTCAGTCGTCTTAATATCTCGCCTTCCTGGAATTTATCGGGAATTGAGGAAGGCTGTTTTAGTGTATTCGTTGATCGATACTAGTCGATGACAAGCCGAGTATAGTTTGTCATCAGGTGTTGTAAATGCTGCGTGGTCGTTGTCCAGTTTAATTGAACAGACTGGATTGGAGGATGATGATTTGGACTAGACTAGGTAGTAGGTCTGCCATGAATTGTTTGGTTACTTCCAACATGCCGTTCTTGGAGTTGCCCAAGCAACTCCCGGCATCTTGTGCAACCAATCGTAGAGGGGCAGACCGTCCTCACAGCAAACCCCCCTGTTCAGTACCTGCTCTCCCTGCGTTGAAAGCTAACCTTAATACACATAAGTACGTACCCCAGGACAACCTGGAAGGCACTAGTATAATACAGTGCATAAAACAACAGAATTTGCACCGTATGGAAGCACCTACCGACATGTAGGTAGAAATTAGCGAGTACCAGGCAGCTACTACCTACAGTTCCAGTGAGCGACTCCCCTAACTTTGCTGCCTGCCGTCCAGTACGTCCAACACTCCCCAGGTGGTCCCCTATCTACTCAGCAGGGCAGTTGCGGGTGTGTGAACCCCCCCTTACCACATGAAATTCCACTCCATTCATCCCGTCGATCAATCAAGCTCATATTCGTCGTCCTTTCCTTTATTACTTTCCTCTTCAACCTGCTTTCGTTAACCTGCCTTGCACTAGTCAAAGCCATCCATCGCTCGTCCCTTTTTTTTCAACGTTCACCTTCCTGCCTAAGCCTTGTTTTCTTGCAACCCAAATCCATACATACACCCGACCGACCTAGCTTAGCCATGGATCGCATCAAGGAGGTGAGCTGCCAGCATCCCGCTCCCCTTTCTTTACCCCACCATCGCCAGCACCGACAATAACAACAATCGTGTTTATGCGTTCTGTTTGCGTCGCAGTCCCCGACTGAAGGGCCCCTATGTCTCTCGTTTCTGCTAATCATCCCATGACAATTTGTCCCATACACGACTACGCATACTAATCTAATCACCCTCTGCAGCGCATGAACCAGCTCCGTCTGGAAGCTGACGAATCCTCCGCCAAAGTCGAAGAGCTACAGGCTAAGATCAAAGCCCTCGAGCAGGAGAGCCTCGCCAAGGAGCAAGAGATCACCTCCCTCACCCACAAGAACGGTCTCCTCGAGGCTGAGAACGAGAAGATGGACACCACCATCAAGGATCTGAAGAAGTCGGCCGATGAGAGCCTGCAACATGGTACGCACAACGAGACCCTGCAACGAAGACTTCAGCTCCTTGAGGAAGAGGCCGAGCAGGCAGACAAGACCCTTCGTGAGACAAATGAGAAGTAAGTAGCAGGCAACTTCCCCATTAATCATGATACGACTCGAAACTAGCCAGAAAACTAATCATCTTTCTCCCTTTTTACAGGCTCCGCCAAACTGACGTAAAAGCCGGTCACTTTGAACGCAAGGTACAGGCCCTCGAGAACGAGCGAGACCAGTGGGAGTCCAAGTACGAAGAGATGGCCAAGAAGCACCAGACCCTCCAGAAGGAATTGGATGACCTCCAGGTCGAGATCGGCAACATCTAAATACCCGCCCGCTACACCAGATTCACACCAAACGAACAAGGCATAGGGAGAAGACGGAATGGGACAAGTGTGATGTTGTCGAGATGTCTGGAGGCAGGAGATTTCTTTTTCCCAAACACTTGTTATATCGGCCTACCTAGAAAGAGATGTGTCACGTTCGACTAGCTCTCGCTGTTGAGTGTTTTTTGGGGGGAGGTAATGATGAGGGACTTGTAGAAGGACAAATTCGACAGGCAGACAAATAATGTGAGACAGAGTCACCCCTATTCCTCGAGCATCTCCAGTTGTGCACACGAACCCTTGCCATGTACAGCACATACCTATAGAGTGGTATTGAACGATTAATCAAATGCTCAATCCTTGGGCCTTCTTCTATTTTTGGCTTTCTGCTTGATATTCGTAATCTGCCTCTCCAGCTTGGTCTCATACCTGAACTTCTGTTTCTTCTTTTTGTTCGCATGCCGGTCCTTATCGCTCCTATTCTCCGGCTGTGCCTGGGGCTTTTCTTTTGCGTCCATTTCTTCATCCGCTGACTCTTCCTCATCAGGCCGGGAGCTGGTCAAGCCGTCCTTGGACACATTGACAGACTCCACCGTTACAGTCGTATACCGATCCTCATCGATGTATTCCTCTTCGTGATCCACCAGGTCCTCCTGTACGGGTGTGTCCTGGAACCCGCCCCATTCTTCGGCAGTGTCATCCCCGGTTGCCTCGTCCTCGTCACTGTCTATGTAGCCTGCCTCGGCCGCTTGCTTGAGGGCGTTGTTGACGTTTTGGACGTGCTCCTCGACTTCCCGCTTGCGATCCTCGCGTATCTGTTTCACACCGTCTAGATTAATATCGTAGTAACTATCAAGATAAACCCAGCCTGTAGTTGCCTAAGTGGGCTGGCTCGTTTCTGGCAGATGACCCTTCATACCTGTTTCCTGGCGAGAATCTTGTCCTCCCGTGCCTGCTTGGCGGCCTGCTCCTGGGCGTTCTTGGCTCGCTGTAGCTTGCGCTTATGAAAACCCGTCAAATACTCGGCGCGCGCCGCATCGTCGAATTTGATCTCCTCGATCGTGTGGTGCCTCTTGCGTTTCTTGAACGGTGGTGTCAGGAGCTTTTTGGGGCGTGGACGAGCGAACATAATCGCTTTTATTTCGTTATGTAGCCTTTATAATTGTTGGGGGAGGTCAGAAAACAGATCACACGCGAATGATGCTGCTGAATCTGGGGAATTTTAATTTTTTTTGGTTTAGATAGTAGAGCAAGAAACCTGCAGCTGAGAGTACCTCTGAGATAGGTATTAACCATGCTAAATTAAAAGAGCGTTCCATTGTTAACCGGACACCCTATTTTTCATATCTGGGCACCCTCCGGCCCGAAACGGTCTGCCAGATCTCTGGCGGCCCGGATTTCCAACTTTTAAGATTTAACTAAGTGCTCATCCACTATAGTGTAAATTATGTAGAGGCTGTTAAACGTAGTAATAATTTTTATGTAAGAAGCCTTAAGCAGGTTATAGAAGCATACAGCATACAAACAACAGTTTTTAAAGGTTATAACGCGGCTAGAAAGGTTAGGGAAAAGGTCGAGAGACTATAGTAATAGTTAGAGATCGGGCTATACTGCAGGCACAGCAGCAGTTGCAGGGGCAGGCCTTGAATTCGTTGAATTCAAGGAAATGAAGGCTATAAGGGGCTATATCGGCTGCGGAGGGCAGTTGGCTGTATTAGTTATATGGCTATATAGACTACAATTGACTGTATTAGCTGGATCAACTGTAGCAGTCCTGATTCGAACGAATCTGCTATAAAATTCGAAGAAGTCGGGTTCAAGGTTGGCTGCACGGGCCAGGCCGTCGGAGGTCTAGCAGACCGTTTCGGGCCGGAGGGTACCCGGTTAACAACGCTCCAAAAAAAAACTTGCATACTCTGGCCCAATCGTTATCGTTAATATGCCACTCAAGCCGGCGCACACCTGTTCGGCTGTCAGTTTAGATCGCGATATTTCCTGATGCCGGTTAGATAGAGAACCACTGCTGTGATGATGTTTTCCTCTGCCTCCTCAGTAACTGCTATCCATGTTGTTCGTTGTTCAAGACTTTGTACCTCTCCGGTCACATAGTTGCATAAGGAATGGATAGGGCTAACTATGTTTGAAATGAACCTATGTCTTTCAACTTATACGTGTTCTGACTTTGCAAATGAAGATAAGGCGAAATTTTTCATTCAAAAGCAGCGTTGCAGCATCACTTCTGGATTATCAACCCAACTATTGCATTCACCTCACCATTCACCTTAGAGCCGCTACTCACCGTAGATTTATAGTGTAAGGCTCTCCTATCGATATCAAGGTTGGGGATATTGCTTGCTAACCATACTGTTTTATGTAATAGGAATTAAAGCCTACAACGACGGACCGAGTCGAACATCTGGCCTGTAGGCGCGGGAATCAGTCGCTTTTAGGCAAGCCCACGAGGGGAACGCCAAGAAGACGAGTTCGAGCGAGTAGGACGTGAAGGATAATGAACAGCAATAGGGGTGAGTATAAAAGTAACTCGAAGAGCAATGTAGTCACCGCTTGTTATTGCCTAAGGGCTGAGACAATAATTAATAAATATGAGGTGATTATAAAACTTTTAAAGAAATAAAGAAGCGGAGATATACGAAATAATTCTATAGATGTTACAATATCTGGATTAATTACGTACGAGACTACTGTACGGATATCCTATCCGTACGTAGCTTTGTTAAGCAAGCAGTATGCGTGAGCAGAATTTCTCTGCTAAAGGAATTTTTCTCGCACAAAAGCTTCGCTTTTATAAGTTAAATAAAAAACAGATCAATATAATATAGTTATTTATTTTACCTTTTTAAACATATAATATTATACCTTTTAGCTACTTAATATTAATTAGTGTTCTTAATTAAAAAATATAAATTAGTAAAAATAAAAATAAAATCTTAACTTAATCGTACAGATCGCGTGTTTTATATTGTACTCTAGTTTTTTTAACAGTAAGCTAATATAAAAAAAATTAACTATTTTTTTATACTTTAGTTTACGCTTTTATATAAAAACTTAGTTAATAGCGCGTAATTATACTATTTTTAATATTTATTATATAAACTACTTAAAAAAGTTCGTATAACGATTTAAACTTTTTCTACTTATAATTATATTAAACAATAACTAATTGTATAAAAACGATTAAAGCTAAGTTTATTAAAACGTTAAAATTTTTAAAAAACAACTATATAAGTTTATAACGGAAAAAATCGCTTAGTTTATTAGTATATATTTAGCTTTTATATAAAGAATATTAACTCTTGCGCGTATAATAATATATTATATAATCTTTATATAATAATTTAAAAAAAATTAAACGTATAAGCTGTTTATTTATATACTAAATATAGTTAAAACTTGTACGAATTAAAAGATCTTTAAAAAATACTAGCAGAAAATTTTAAACTAAACGAAATATAAACATTATAAATTATTAATAATAAAATTATTATAAAAATCTATAATACTTTTTATATAAAAAATATTCTAGATTAAAAACTTGCGCTATAGTTAAAAAAAGATTATATTATATAACTTATTAAAAGTTATTATATTTTAATATATAAACCCTAACTTATTATATAAAAACCTTAGATATAATCTATTCCTTTAAAAAAAAAACATTATATAACTATTTTTTTATTTTATTTTAAGCTAATAACTTTTTTAACTAAAAATATAACCTACTTATATAACGTAATAGCTTTACTATTAATACTTTTAAAACTAAATCCTAATTTTAAAATAATATTTGTATGCAAGATAATATTTATACGTAAAAACAAAAAAAATACTTTATTATAAATAATATACTATTATACGATATTAAAAAACTAAAAGTATATTTTTTATCTTTTATACTAAGCTATAACCTAGCTGTATGATTTAAAAGTATACTATATTTTTAATTTATGTTAAACGAATATATCGTTGTACATGGGTTATGTATAAAAGGTAAGACCGTAATAAATTTTATATAATGAATGTGTTGAACTTATTATTGTTGTTAAAGTTGAAGTTAATCTAGAAATCAAGAAACAAGACTTTTATATATACACAATCTCCCTTAATTCCATATATTTCCAATATATTCCATCGTATTAATAAGCATTTATAAGCATTAATAATATATGCTTATAAATTAAACGGGTGGAGTCGAGTGGCGTAGAATATTCGAAAATATTCTACAGAATTCTATGGAATTCCATAGAATTCCATGACATTCCATGACATTCTATAAGTGAATATCGGGTAAATCATAGAATATATGCTTATAATAAAGCATATTTTCAACAATTTATAATAAATTATCTAGTTTTTTAATACTTTTTATAAATATTTTAATAACTAACTTATTATACAATATTAAATATAATAGTACTTTTATTTTAAATTTAGATTTTATTAACGTATAATATTTAAAACAGAAATATTCTAACAACGAAATATTAAATATTTTTAAAAACTTAATAAAAAAAAAACTATTTTAAAGAACTATATAATCTATTTTATAATAAAGCATAATAGTTTATTAACTTTTACTAAAAACTAAAAATTACAGAAAAATAGTTTTATACTGTGTTTTTAACTATTCTAATTAATCGTGTAAAAAATTATTATATATACTATATTAATTTAAACCGTACTTAAAAAAAAATATATAATATTATAGATCTATATTTTAACACGGTTATAAACTATAACTAATATTAAACTAATTAAACTAATATTACTTTTATATAAATATATAAATAAATAAAAAACTTATTTCCGTATAAAATATTTAAAGTTATAATTAATAAACTATTAAAAGCATAAAAAGCACTTAAAACAAAATATTTTAAAAAGATATACTTAAATATAACTGTTATATAAGCATGCTAAAATATACTAGAATTTAAAACAATACTAGTTTTTTAAAAACCTACGTGCGAAAGTTTTTTTTCTAACTTTTATACGTGTTTATAAGTTAAAAATAACCTAATTAATAAGCATTTTATATAAAAAATAGAAAATATTTATTACATAAACTAATATTATAATTAAATTAACTATTATTTAATATAAAGTAAAAATATCGCATAATATTTTTAAAATACTTAAAAACAATATTTTAACTAAGAACGTATAAATATCCCAAATTATACGTACTTTTAAAAAACTATTTATACGATTAAAAAATGCTTTATTTGCTTAAAAAAAATATTAATTAACTAATTATACTTTTTAAAAAAAAGCTTGTATAAAAAATTAATACTTTAATATATACAAAATATTGTTTAAATATAAACTAACTTTAACTAAATTTTTTATTTACTTAATTAAATATAAAGGTTTTTTAAACTTATATAAAAATTTAAAAAAAAAACAAGATTTAAATTTATATAATAAAAAATTAATATAATATATTATAAATAATATATTTATATATTATATAATAATAAAAAATATTTAAATAATAATAGTAAATAAGCTTTTAAATTAGTTTATATTTAATAATTAATATTGCACGAAATATTAAAGCATTATTTAAAATATAAGCGTTTTAAAGTTTTTAACTATAAAAAAGCTATAAATAAAAGCATATATATAAAAGAACTTTTATATAAAGATTATTTAAACTTTTAAAACAATAAAAGTTAGTTTTAATAAAAGTTATATAATAATATTTATTAGCATAATAAAAATTAACAACTAAATCGGTTATACGATATTTTATATATTAAATACTTTTACACTTTTTTTATTTTTACTTAAAAATATAAACTATTTAAAATCTTATTTTAATAACATATAAAATATTATCGTACGTAAAAATAATAGTACTATTTTTATTATATATAAATAAAAACATCTATTTTTCGATTTTAACCTATATAAAATAACTAGCTACTTTATTAAAACTAAACTATAACGTTTATATAAATAATTTAAATACTTTTATATAAAAAAACTTTATAAAATATTATTTTGCACAAGATATAAAATTAAGTAATTAATTTTAAAAAAGATCTAAAAGTTTTATTATTATTATTAAACATATAATAAAACATTATGTTATTTTAAGTTTATAATTAAAAACAACTGTAAATTTAACTATAAAATAGTTATAAATATTATTGTTAAAGATTATAACTTTCTAGTTTAAGTTAGCACCTACTAAGTTAAAGATATAAATATCCTTAACGTTCTTTTCTTTTTAATACTAAATAGTTAACTTTATTAATAATACTGCTTACTATAATATATATTACAATACTTTTTATAACTATAACTATCTCGTAATAAATAGTACTTATTTAGCCGAAGTACGAACTACTAACTTTACGCGCGAGCGAAAAACACGTTCGAAAATTACGATTACTTATTATAGTTTTTAATATTTAAGTTAGTAATAATAACATTAAAAACAAGAATAATAAAAATAGCCCTAATACTCTTACGATTTAAAACAAATACGCTTAAGCTAGTAATAGCAAAATTACTAATATATTAATAATCGATAAATATAATAACTAATAGCACGGATAAACGCTATATAGCTATAAAAAATTAAGCAGGTTTAAGATTTTATTAACCGTAACTTACGCTATAATATAATTACTCGCAAAAAAAAAAATTAAAGCTTATAATATAAGAAATCGCTTAATTTAATATTCTACTAAAATCGCTTAATTAATTTACACGAATACTTAAACTTATAATATAACTATACCTTAAAAATTAAATTATTAACTTAAACTAATTTTCAGCTTAGTTCAAAAACACCTTTAAAATCGTTAAAACTGCAATTTTCAACAGAAAACTTAATAAACTTCTTAATAAAAACACTTATTAAACCTTAAAAACTATACTTAATAACGAAACCGAAGCACTTTTAACACTTTATACGTTAAAAAATCCTATATACTAGTAAAAACTATTAACTTTAATAGCAATTTTATAAAAAAGCTAAAAAAAAAGCTAAAAACTACAACTACTTAATTAAAACAAGATTAAAAATCCTAAAAAAGTTATTATAACTAACATTAACGCAGCTTTTTTATAACAAATCTTAGTACTAATTACAGTTATTACTAACTTAAAACTAAAAACGTAGTTAAGCGTAGATTTACTAACCCTAGCTAATTTTAAGCTAGCTTTAACGCTTAAACCAGCAAAGTTTACATAAAAAATTTCCGATATCGGATATTTCTAACTAAACACCCTTATAAAAAAAAGCAGCGGTTAAATTATTTTTTATAATAAGAAATTTACTACATATATAAATACTTACTTATAAGTATAACATATTTAAAATTAAGCAACTATATTTAATAAAGCTAATACTATAACAAACAAAAAATAAATACTACTTAAAAAAAAAGCACTATAGTAATAGTTTTAATAGTTTTTACTAAAAAATATAAAAAATTATAAAGTAACAGTAACTATATTTACAATAAACATAATAAAAAAGTTTAGTATTTAACTTAATATAGCAAAAAAATAGTTTAAAAACAATAAATACACTATAAAAAGTATAACGTTTAATAAATCGATTAAAACATACGCTATAAACGTTTTTAAGTATATTAAAACTTAAAATAATATAAAAAAAAAACAGCACCTTATTAGGTTATAAAATATAATACTAACAAAACTGTAAAAACTAGTATTTAAATTAAACGGCTAAATAGTAGTCAAGTATTTAAACATACTAAAAAAAAAACAGTTATTTTTATTTTAAAAACTAGCGTTTAAAACAGTAATAACTAAACAAAAAAATAGTTACTTTAATTAAGATAACGATAATAATAATAATGTTAATATCGACGCGAACTAATTTAATAAAAGCTAATAATATAATTAAAACTTTAGCTAAAACAGAAAATAGAACCTAAATTAATAATACTTTTAAAAGCGTTAAAAATCTCGCTTTTTTTACTAACAGCAAAGCTAAACAAAACTATAGAGTAAAAATATGCTAGGATCTCGTTTCCTAAAAGCGCTAAAACGTAGATTCCGATAAAAACAGCGTTTAAAAACAAAACTATCTTATAATTTATATTAAAATCGCGATAATAAAAAACAACGATAATTACAATACTAGAAATTTAAACAACGCAAACAATATAATAATAGCTTTTAAACTTACTTTAACGAGAAAATAGTATAAAATATCGAACTAAATATAGCTAATAAAATAAAAGCTTTAATTATTAATAAGTACTTTTATTTTAACGAAAGCGAAAGTAAAATAAGCGCTAATAACTATATAGCTATTAAAGCTAGCAAAATTACTAATAATACCGATATTTACTTTGTATACAGCAACGAAACTGTTGCTAGAAAAAAACAAGATAAGAACATTTTTTAAAACTTACTAGCTGCAACTTGTTTTAAATACCGTATTATATTTAGTTTATTAAAAATAGCTTAACGTTATATAGCTAAAAACTATAACGTAAAAAAAAATAAAAAATACAGAATAGTTACTAAAATTAACTTTACATTTATAATATTAGTAGTATTAATAGTAATATATAATAGCTTTTTTATACGATTAAAACAAGTTATTAAAACGAACTTTAAACCTGCTTTAAATAAGAAAATACAGAAAAAAACAACTTATTTTAAGATTAAAATATAATTTAATATTAACGAAAACAAAATCAACATATATCTTAATATTAAAAGCTTTAATATACTAGTTAATTAAGATTTTATTTAAAAATTTACAAAAAATCCTAAAATTAAAACTATTACGCTAATAACAGTTAATAATATCGGATTAATAATCACGATTACAAAAAAAGTTATATTCGATTTCTATATTAAAAAAATAATTAAAAGTTTTGCTGTATACAGCTATTTTAACATAATAGCAAACATTATTAAAACATTAAAACTAAATATATTTATTAGCACTAACTTTATATTAGAACATAGCGTAAAAATCGACTTTATATACTAATCTTACGTTTTTAGGTTTATACTAAAACTTAAAGTAAAAAAAAAAGCAAAAACAAAGCTATCACGTTAAAAAATATAGTATAAAGTCGTTATAAGCTATTAAATTATTATTTTAGCTATAATAACTGCTTTTATTAACATAAATTACGTTATATTTTCTAGCTTTATTAATAAAAAAAACCGCGTAGCGTAGCTTTATTACTTCTAAAAAAGTTACCGGTTAGTATATAATATAATAATAAATAAATACAGCTTAAAAAAAGTTATAGTATATAATTTATATATTTAGCTAGTCCAGATCTAAACAAACGAACGTTTAAAAGCTATTTACAAATATTAAAACAATAAAACCGCTTAAGTTACAAATTAAACTAATATAACATACTATTAAAAAAATAGCTATACTTATAAAAAATAAACAGCTATAATAACATACTTTAATAATAAAATCGTTAAAAGCACAAAAACGTTCTTAGCAGTACTTAAAAAACAAAATAATCAAGTTTTAGTAAAAACTAGAATAACTAATCTTATACTTTTATACAGTATATCGTAATTAACAAATATATCGATTATTAAATCAACAGCTGAAATAGCTATAACAGCTACTAACTAGAACATAACTACTAAAGTTTTAGCTTTACTTAATAAGTACGATATATTCCGCAATAAAAAAGTAGTACTTATACTAAAAAATTAAAAAATATAAATAAACCTAATTAATAAATAATAAAAACAGCTAAAAATTATTCAGTTATACCCGCTAAATATTAAAAATTACAAGTTTTTAAACAAAAAACACAATAAAATACACGCTTAAAGCAAACTTAGTTTTATAAACAACTTAATATTAATAGCTTGCTTAGTATTTATTATTTAAAGAATTATTAATAGTATTAAAAAAAACTGTTTAGTAGTTAACTTAAAACTATTAAACAAAATTACAGTCCTAAACGTATACTTATTATCAAGCTAAAATAACATTATAAATAATATAATCAGCAAAAAATACTTTACTTTACTAAATACTTCTAGCTTCTTTTTCTAGCTTTTAATATATAGCGATTATTATAACTATATAGTTATTATTAGCCCGCAAAAGCTTAAACGTTCTAACGTAGCCTTAATAAAATTTAAAAACTTGCTAGCTTTTACGTAACGATTTATAAATCGCTTGTTTTTCGCGTATCGCGATTATATACAAGCTTATATTAATAATATTATTATATTCAGCGATTTAGCTAAAAAGCACCTTATACACTTTAATCAAGTATTAAATATACTAAATAAAGCGCGCGTTTATATTAACGCTTTAAAATCTTTTACTGCTTTTTTATTAGTTTAACTATTAGAATATATAATAAACAGCAAAAAAGTATTAAAAACAAATAATTAAATAAAAACGTTTAAAAAACTTTAAATACTCTAAATATTAAATGCTCTTAAAACATATATCAGAATAACCAGTTAGCTACGTAAAAATATAGTATAGTTTAACTATAAAATTAATACGCTATAAAAGCAAAAAACTAATCTATTAGTTAAAATAAAAAAACAAAAAACTCTGCTAGAAAAAATATCAAAACTAACACGTTAGAACTATATTTTTAAAATAATATTCAAGCTAACTAAAAAAAAAAAAAAATACTAAACCAAATTATAATAATATCTATACATTTAATACGTTACTTATTACTATTAACTAAAAAAACTACTGTTTATTAAAATAAACGTTTATAAAAAAGTATTTAAATTAATAGTATTCTAGCTTAAAAACAACTAAAACAAAAAGTTAATACTTAGCAAAAATATTCTAATATTAAAAATTAAACTTATCGCTTTCTTATCTAAACTTACCAGTAATATCGAAAAACATTACAGATTAACGGAAATAAAAGTTGTAATAATTATTTAAAAATACAAAAAGCTCTAAAAAATAATACAGTTTAGCTATAAGCTAATTAATATTTTTACTAACTATACTATAATAAAAAAAATTATAATATATACGTCGTTATAAACAATAAACTTTAATAAAGCAAACTTAAAGCTTACTAACGCTGCTAATTACTTCTTATAGTTTTAATTAAAAATATTTCATATTTTAAAAATACTAAACGTAATACTAAATACGCTATTAAAGCTCTTATAACAACTTAAAAAGCAAAAAATTACTAAAAAAAACAAGTTTAGCGCTTTAAACAACATATAAAATAAAACAACATACTAAGCATATTTAGCGGATAAAACGCGTAATAAAATAAAAAAATTAACAGTAATCCTAGTTATTAATAAGGTTTTTAAAGAAAAAATCTTTTAAAAATACTTATTAAACCTAAAATATAGCAAAGTATATATAACACTTATTAAAAATCTTAAAAAAAAAACTGAACAGAACAAAAAACTACATATTAAGCTAATACAGTACTAAAGAAATATTATAACCTTATACTATATTAAAAAAGAACTTTTATACCACGTCGTATTAAACAGTAAAAAGTCTTTTTGTTTGCTAAAAACGTGCATTATAAAGATATTATAGCTAGTTCACGATAAACAGCACTATTTTAAAAAAGAACAAATAATACATAATTTAAAAAGTATTTATTTTTTCCGAAAAAAATAGCATGTTAAAAAGTTCGTCCAGTTCTGCAGCACTTACAGAAATAACTAAGTCAATAAAAAACTACTGCTTAAAAAATTAATACTTATTAAAACATTAGTTAAACTTTACTATACGATCGCTATAAATTTTATTATAAATATACTACTAATAAAATTAAACTATTCGTTCTAGAGCATTTTAAGATTTGATTATTTCAACACGCTAGTAACAATCTTTTATAAAAGAAGTAAGAAAACTCTATTAATTCTAAAACATACAACATATAAAATAAAAAAATAAGCAAAAATACTGCTAAAAATATTATACTTATACGATTAAAAACTTCTAATAGCTATTATTAATAATAAAAACCTAAAATTCACGTTTAATTTATAACGCAAAATATATAGCCTATTAAACGTTAACTTTTTATTTTTAACAGCTTATTACTTACAAACAAACAAACTTTTAAAACAAAAAAATCAGGTCGTTAAAATCATTATACGCTTTTATACAGTAACTAACTTTAACACTTTATAAACTAAGATTTTACTAGCTCTATAATATTACTTAAATAACACGTTATTAGTTACTGTTAGCAAATCTTTAAATTAACTAGTACTAAATTTTTAACTAAAATTAATTATTAATATCTTTAACTAAAAACAAGAAAAAAAAGCTACTAATAAAGCTATAAAAGTACTTAAAGCTAAGCACGTTTAAAAAACAAAGTATTTAGTTAACGCTATTAATATAATCGTAAAACAACAATATAACAATAAATACACCCTTACCGAATTTAATAAAAAAAACGTTATATACTTTTAACTATATAAAAACTACTATTTTTTAAATAAACCTAAAAAAAAATAATCGCTAACTAAAGCAAAACTATTTAAAATAATTAAATAAATTAAACTACTAGTATATAAGCTTAACTTTCTTAACAACTAAAAAGTACACTTTATTGTATTAATAGTATAACTATACAAACTGAAACAAAAAAAAAATCCGTTTAAAAAAAGGGTCACTTTTCTAAGACTAGTTATAATTAAAAAAGCTAAAAATTACTAGAAAATTAAAAAAATCACCTAAAAAAAAATACGCTTCGTTAACAAACAACTAATTATTAAATATATAATTAAATAGCGCGGATAAAACAACAAGTATAACTAAACTAAAAACGCAGTAAAATTAAAGCTTTCCGCACCTAATATAGTAGCCTAATACAAAAAAAACAATCTTATCGATTAAGCTAAAAAGTTCAGAAAATAAAAGCTTTTATATAACGTTAAAAACAAATAAGCTATATAATATAAAAATAAAACAATAAAGTAAAATAAGCATTAAACGCACAAAGTCCTTTATTTATACATAATTAATTTTAAATTTTACTACTTTATACTATATACAGCTTAATATTTTCTATTATTAAACAGAATACTTTAATTTCTTCTTTAATTAAATATACAAGCGAAAATAAAGCAAGCATAACTATAAAATTAACATATTATAGTAGTACATAGCTAAATATAACCAAAAAACAAAAACGACAGCTTTTACAGCAATATAATATACTTATTACCTAGTATACAGTATTAAAAAATAATAAAATAGTTTACTTTTATAACTACTAAAAAAAACCGCGAAATATATCGTAACTTTCAAATTTTGTTTGTTCTTTTCAAAATATAGCAGTATAAACAAAAAGTGCAATATATACACAGTATTTTCAGAAAATCCCACTTAAAATTTCCTCTTCTTCTTCCTTTTTTTTATAAACTTAATTTTCTATATAATTTCTACTAAAATTAAGTTTCCCGTAAACTTTTATAAACGTTACGTTATATCTTACAAAAAAACTGCTAAATCTGCTAAGAATAAAAAACCACTTATACTACTTAACATACTAAACAACGCTATTATTTTTTACAGTTAAATGTTTAGTTCACAGCAAATCCTTAACACTTAAGAAAATAAAAGTTTACTTAAGTACAAACTAGTAAACAGCGGACCCGATATACTTACTTCATGTATTAATAAAGCAGTCGAGATAGCTAAAAACGGGAAATCTAAGATTATAAACCTTAATAAGAATAGAAAATATACTGTTATAGCTAAATATAACAATAAAGCTTACAATAGCTAAGTCTACCGATAAAATTGTTAACAAAATTAAAAAACAAGTAATTAAAGACGTAAAAAGCAAAGTTAAAAAAATCATAAAAAGATTTGCTATAACTAACAATCTTATTAAACTGCAGAACAAGGTTAACATTATCGCAGCTGGACGTAGTAGTCCTAAGTCTAAAAAACCAAGCAAAAAAAAATCTCCGTTTAAAGTATCGACCTAAAAAGAATAATTAACAGGATTAAAGTTAAGATTGCGGGTTAATTATTACATAACTTATAGCTAGTAAGCGTTATAGGATTTTTAGCAGGCAAGTTATTAAACGCAACAAAAGCGACCGAGACGGTCTCTTAGCATTTTCTAAAAAAAGCACTTATTAAAAATTACAACCTTCTAGTTTAAGTTAGCACCTACTAAGTTAAAAATATAAGTATTCTTAACGTTCTCTTCTTCTTAACACTAAATAGTTAACTTTATTAATAATACTGCCCACTATAACATATATCGCAATACTCTTTACAACTATAACCATCTCGTAATAATTGTATAAATAAAAAATCAGAATATATTATACGTAATTAACGCTATAATATTATTTTAAGCAGCTATTTTTTTAAAATCTATATCTGCATAAAATATTTAAAAAACACTATATAAGTGCTAAATTAACATGTACTAAAAACCTCTTAATACTATTATATATAACTTAAAAATAAACTTTATATCGGATAAATTTTAAAATTATATAAAAATAACTAATATATAATATTAAAAAATATCGATTAAAATATATTAAACAATTAAAAAAATAGAACAAGTATATAAACTATTAAAATATATATATAATATTCTTTAAAAAAAATTAACATATAAACAAATAACGAATTTATTTTACAAATAATAATTAAAGCTTTAAATAATATAACTAAACTAAATAGCTTTATATTAACTTTTTTTGTTTTTAAAGCATACTTTTATATTTCTAAAAATTCTCTTTTTTCTTTTGCTTTTATATAAAAAGCAGCAGTTATTTAAAAAACTATAAAAATACTATATAAAAATCGCACAAAAATTAAAATCAGCTATACGATTTATAAACAGAATAAACTATTATTACACGATATACTAACCTTTTTTTTTTATAACAAAATCCTAGTCTAGAAAAAAAAAAATTAAAAAAGTCCGTATAAAATTAAAATAACTAAAAAATTAAATATAATTATTGCTTTAATTAACAAATTAATCCGCTTTTATTATACATAAATTAAACTATACTATTATATAATAAATATTTAAATAAAAAACTTAAAAAATAATAACGTATAATTAATATAACTAATAATAACTTAAAAAAAACGTAACTAGCTAAAAAAAAAACCTATTATATACTTATTATATAATACTTAAATATTATAAACTTTTTTAACTTTAAAAAAATAATAAGCTTTTAAGCTAATAACTAAGCTTTATATAAACAGAATTATTATAACTTTTAAAAAGCTATTTAAAAAGTTAAATATAACAAAAATTAATAAACTTGTTATATAAAATATTTTTAAGTTCGTTACGTACAACTTAAATATATATAGAAAAAAATATATTTTTAAGTTTTGTTTTGTATAAAAAATAAAAAATAAAAATATTAAACTGTATAAAAAATTAAAACTAGTTATATAAAAGTATAATAATATTAAAAAAAGCATAATCTTAATTTAATTATTAACAATTTAATAAATAAGCTAATAATTAATTTTAATTTTTAAATCTATTTTTATATAAAATTTTAAAATATTATACAAGCTAAAAAATATTACTTAAATATATATATAATTTAAAAACAAGCTCGTATAAAACATTTTTACTTATTTATTTTTAAAACTTAAAACTAAATATCTTTTAAATATTATTTTATAAATCGTACAACTTTTATATAGCTTAATTAAATTTAAGCTATACTAGTTTAAAATATATTATTAATATTACTAAAAAAAACTTAAAATATAAATATTTACATATAATTTATACTTTTTACTTACGCACGATAATCTAAATACTTTTAAAATTATAAGCATATAAACCAATAATATTTTAAGCTTTATAATACTAAAATTCTTATCGTGCGAAAAAAAAAACTAAAGCAAGCAAAACTTTATATAAAACTAAAAAAGACTTTATTTTTTAATTATTTAATTAAATTTAATAATAAAAAGATTTCTTCGTACAAAAAAAAAATTATTATAACCTAAAAAAACTAAACAAAAAACTTAACTAAAATTAACTCTTATATAAAAAAATTCGCTTAAGCTTACGTTTTTTAATAAGCTTAAAACATATATATTAGCAGTATATACTAACTAAAAACTACATATAACTTTTTTATTGCAGCTTAAATAATTAAGCTAGAACTATATAATATTAAAGCATTAAATAAATAAATTAAATAATAAAAAAACAACTTAAACAAAAAACTTATATTTATTTTTTTTAATTTTAATTATATAAAGCTATTTATTTTTATAAACGGTTTTTTTATAAATAATATAAATATAATTTTTTAACTTAGTTTTATTATTGTACTTATAATTAAGTTTTATATAAAAAACATAATTAATTTAAACTTTAAAATTTAAAATAATATTATATATTAAAACTTAAACAAATATAAAAAAGTTATATAAAACGTTTTAATAAATAAGCTATATAATATAATTAGCAGTTTTAATAATACTATTTATTTTTACACAATAATTTAAAAAATTATAAAAAAGCTTAATTTATTTTTAATCTTTACTATATTATATTTAAACTTTAAATTATTATATAACTATTTAATTAAACTAAAAACTACGTAAAAAAAACAGCTAATAATTAATATAATATTTTTGTAAAAATCGTACGAAAAATTTTTTTTTTAAAGTATAATAAATTAACAGAAAAAATAACCTAATAAATATATTTATTAAGCGTACTCTAAACTAAACATTAAAAACTTTAGTTTTTATTAATAAACTACTTATATAAATCGAAACATTTATTAAAAAATATAAAAAATTACGTATAAAAACTTAAAATAGTTATATACTATATACAAGTATTAAAAAAAATAAAAAAGCACGAAAAAAACAATAAATTATATTTACGCTTTAAAAAACTAAAGCGCACGATTACTTCCTTTTTTTTTCTCTCTTTTTTTTTAATTACGGTTAAAACATCGTGCTTTATATAAGCGCTAAATATAAGCGCTGCACGCGCTTTTTAAAAACTTAAAAATATAATAATATCTAATAAAAAACGTACTATTATAGTAGCTGCAATTACCGCGTAAACTATTAATATATAGCAGTAAAACTATATTTTAGTTTTAAACTAAAATAGCTTAAAAATAGCCCTTATAATAAATAAGCTTAGTTTAAACGTCCGTAAAAACGTTAAATAATAATATTTAAAATATAATATTAACAAAAAAAGCAGCAATAACAGTGCTTTTTTTATTTTATTACATAACAAAATATATTAGCTAATAAATATACTAAAAAATATTTATACAAAAATAAAAATAAAAAATAAATATATATTTATATAATATTACTATATAAAAGCTTAATAAGCTTAATTTTTAATTAAAAAGCTATATACTTTTATTGTACTGTTATTTTCTATGTAAATAAAGTTATAAAACTATAAAATACTATTTAAAATAAACAGCAGCAAATAAAAGCGTGCAGAAGCAGTAGCAGCTATAATTACTGTTATTACTACTACTACTGTTAATTATTTTTAAGTTAGTACAACTTTAAAATAATTATTAAAAACATACATATAATATATATATATATGTATGTATGTTTATGTATATATATGTGTGCGTATATATATATATATACACGTAAAAAAAAAAAAGAAAAAAAAATCGCATAAAAAAGATTTACTTACGTGCAAGAATAACAAACATTATACTTTTTTTATTATTAAGTACTTTTTAACAGTTTAGTTACATGTAATAATAGCTAATTATAGCTTACTTTTTTTTTACTTTTACACGCATAAACCATTTTTAAAATAAACGGACAATAATTTAACTTGTTTTCGCGCAATAAAGATTTTTTTTTTAAATTACTAGTATTTTTTAGATTTTTTATTATGTTTGTACGAAAAGATATCGCAGTTAAAAAAAAAAAAAGCTAATGTTACAATATCTAGATTAACTGCATACGAAGTTACTGTATAGATGTTTTATCCGTACGTAGCTTTATTAAGCAAGCGGTATACGTGAGCAGAATTCTTCTACTAAAAGAATTCTCCTCGCATAAAAGCTTCGCTTTTATAAGTTAAATAGAAAATAGATCAATATAATACAGTTATTTATCTTACTTTTTTAAACGTACGATATCGTACCCCCTAGCCACCTAACAGTAGACGTATATAAGCGTACATCAACTATAATAAAAACAACCAACTAGAAGCAGAAGCAACCGCTCAACTATCGAGGAATACATGCCCTCTAAGAGCTTTTTCAGAAAGACATGGGTTGTCCATTCGCAGTATTGGGGTTGCGTATGTCGGCTGGATATCCACTTGAAGTTCTGGACCGCGAATAGCTTCACAGACAGGGTTTCGTCCAGCCGGGCGCCGGCACAAATCATCACAATGAGAGATAATTAGGGTCTTTTCTGTCTATTGTTGACGCCGGACAACAATTTCACGGCCAGATTTCATTGCTGTAATCAATAAATATCTATGGTAGTGATATTTAGTCAACATGCAAACCCTACCGACTACCTTCTTCTTCATTATCGGTGAGCTGTTATGTTTGTCGGAGCGTAGAGCCTTTAACTCCAGCTATACACTGCCCACAACCGCGGACCCCAACAGGCTACTGCCTGGTGACCTATGCATGCATGTCCAAAAGTGCATTTTTGGCTACCTTACATACCGTGTATTAGCACTTACAACCTAGCAGTCTGCCTAGGTACCCATCTAGGCAACCTCAGGGCTGAAGTCGTATGTATGCACGTGCATCAGACCAATCTACTTGTAGTTTTTGCCTTGTTTTCTGTAGCAGATACCGTTGAGGCATCTGTTCTGCTGTCTGATTGCTCCGCATCTAACCACTGAGACAGTAGCCCACATAGCTATACAAATTCGTAGCTCGTTGGCGATACGAGAATTGGTACAAGCATGCTAATTCATGGGAAATGTAGGAAGCATGATTTCCGTAATTAGTCATAAAAGATCGAGCATGGTGTAAGCTAATCGTGTGTTCCGTTGCTGATCTTCAAAGCTATAAAGCAGAAAAAATAAGCCTAATCGTTTTTTGCATTTGGTCATATATCGGAGCACACTCCCACAGAACTGCACCAACAACATGGACGAAGTAAAACCTACTGAAGTAACCGCTCCGGAAGTTACCCATATGGGCAGCGGCTGCGGCGAATCTTCAATTCCGGAACGCATAACCTCATTGATCGAATATGATAAACACTGTGGCGAAGAAGGCCAGCCAACTAATGGAAGCGAGGAGCCATTGTCTCACGGGTGGTCTCGACAATGGAAAGGCAAAGGCAAAGCGACTGACTCGCCAGAGCTGATGAAATATACCGGCAGTTCTCCCAGCGAACTCGCAGCATTCGTCAAGTACTGTGAAGCCGAACGCCCGGATGACAAAGAAAATGCCAGAATCGAATTCGCCCTGGAGCATCTGGCTCGGGCACCATTATGGGCATGGTATCAGCACCGAAGAAACCATCTGAAGGGCATATACACATGGCTCGACTTTGTCCAAGTCCTCAGAGACTCCGCGACCGGAATCTCTGAACATCACAATCCCGCAGCTGATTCTAACACCTCCTTCCATAAGAACCAGATGCCGGAGAGCAGCGCCTCTACCACGAACCCGGCAGACCCGTACGACATAATCGACTTCTTAGCCGTGCTACAAGACCGGCGGCTGGATATACTACCCATCCGGTGGGACACGGAACTCGAAGCCCAGGCGGGCGGAACCGCCAGCGTGCTTCAGGGCGTGAGCGTCAAACGAAATGACGGGCAGCAGCTGAGTTTCGTCTTCAAGCGCGTGCATCGCGAGACTTCAAAAGAGGTCGACAGACACAAGGAATACCGCGCATTGCTATCGGAGGTCCATATCCTCGGTCATCCCGTTGTGCGCCACCACCCGAATATCATCAGCCTGGAAGGCATCCGCTGGGATACGGTCCACGACGAGGCGTGGCCCGTCCTGGTATTCAAGCGCTCATCATACGGCGACCTAAAGCAATTCATGAAGTTGCCAGACGGAAGGGGCCTGACCTTCGAGCAAAGAATCAAGTTGTGCCGCGAAATCGGAAATGCCATCATCCTAATGCATTCCTGTCGTGAGTATCTTCACTGCCACCACCAGCCCCCGGTCAGATCTGCTAACAGATAATAGACGCTGTTCACGGCGACATCAAGCCTGAAAACATATTGATATTTAAAGATGTCGATGACGAGTTCTCGGCCAAAGTCGCCGACTTCGGCTACTCGACTCTCTTCGCCAAAGACTCAGAGAGCGCCGAAGTGACGTTGCCACTATCTTGGCCGTGGACAGCTCCCGAAATCGAAGATTGCAACATCGTCACTTTCGAGCAAGCAAAACAGGCTGACGTCTTTTCCTTCGGTCTGGTCTGCTTTTGGATTATCTGTTACGAGACACTGCCTCCGAGCCAGACGAGAAGCAATGCTGGCCCGAATCTCCATTTAATATGGGAAATGAAGCAGCAGAAGGACCTAGCATCACTAGTATACGTGCAAGTCAGAGATAGTATTGGGGACAACAATGATGAAATGGAGAGGGGCCTGGCTTTGAGATTGTTGTTCAACACCAGCCTCTCGTTAGATAGAGAGAAGAGAGAACTGCATATTGAAAGTCTTAGCGTTCCGTTCGGTTATTATCAGTACGTTGGTTCGACTCTTCAAGACATTTATATGCTCTATACCCGCACTAGCTGCTTCTAACAACACTGAATTGGGTCGCCTTAGGAAAGCTAACGTGTTCCAGGGAGCCTCTACCTCTTATAGAGGAGTACGGAAAATCCGTGTCCAAACTATCGAACCCGGGCTTCGATGTAATTGAATCCTCTATCTCGCTCATAATGACTCACTGTAACTGACACATATCTAGCTAGTTGGCATGTTTGCCCAATTTCGAGCAGCTGGACGACCTACATGGAATACTGTGTTCAAGGGTCTCGAGAACAGGGCGTTCAACTCTCCCGATCCTGCTGCTCAGGCTTCGGCTGCCTATCAGTTGGCTTTCTGTTACCGAGTCGGATTCGGTGCACCCATTGAACCGAAACAATCACAATTCTGGCTGGAACGTAGCAGCAGGCCGCAAGAAGACCTTGAGAGCGCCATTGAGATGATTCGAGATGATACCAGCTCCATATTCAAAAACATTATGGCTAATGCGGACTATTTCGATGAGGAAAGACCCACCCGAGCTCGGAATAGGGATTCTACAGAGAACCTCGATACAGATGGCAAAACTTCTGCAACGAACCAGGTCCAGTCACAGCAACAGCCGGATGTTTACCTCTTGGCATCCACAGCAGCCTGGATTCATAAGTCCTTGGGGATAGAACCGGGTGATGTTAGAATGTCAATAATCCCTGAAGGCGAGGAAGACACGAAGGCGAGACTGGATGAGCTTTGCAAGAATCAGTTTGGATGGGAGGGCGGCGGTCAATCAACTACGACAATAGAGTTCACGCTGGGGGCGGATGATTTCTTCGAGGCATTCCCGCTGGAGAAGTCTATAGAGTCCAACGAGAGTGAAATAGACCCAAATGATCCCGAGGAAAAGGAAAGAAGACTAATCCGAAGCATGGAGCGAAAGCGGAAGGTCCTTGGACCCGAGCATGATGACACGCTCAGGGACATGGAGGCGCTGTCTCAGTTCTATGTTCAGCAACACAGGCCAGACGAAGCAGAGCCTTTTGAGATCCACGTGATGAACACTCGGAGAGAAAAGCTAGGCGTACCACATCCGGCCACTTTGAGGACCATGGAGAAAGTATCTGGCCTCTGCATGCTTCGGGACAGCTGGGAGGAGGCGTCGGTAATTCTGCTTGAGGTCCTAGACATAAGGAAGAAAGTTTCAGGCTGGAAAGACCCGAGCACGCTGAAGACTTTGGAGGCGCTAGATTATCTAGTTCAGCAGTATTGCTCCGATGACATGCGGGAGGATGCTGCGGCACTCACCGACCGCCTATTGAAAGCCAGGACGGAAGCATTTGGAGACGACAACGAGGAAACACTGGAAACTATGCAGAGATTAGCTTTGCTTTACGGGACAATGGATCATAAGCGCACCGAAGGGGAAAAATTGTTTGCTCACATTATTCGACAAAGGAAAAGGTCTCTTGGCCACAGCCACCCACGAACAATAGAAGCAATGCAGATTCTAGCCGGGTTTCATGCGATGCATTCCGGTGACTCGAGCAGTCTTGTTAGAGCGCACCAACTCCAGACGGAGATCGAAAATGCCAAATCTCGGCCTTCGAGACCGGGGCCCGCATCGTCATCCCGAAACGGAGATTCGGACAATTTTGATAACATCTGCGAGCATAGGAGAGATTATATTTCCTCAGTAGATTCGATGGGACAGGCTATCTCTCAGTTCCTAGCGGAGAGTCTGGACAAGACACATCTTGATGACCAGATCCGTGGAGCCGAAGACGCACTTGGTGAGCTAGACGATGAATCTACTGATCGGCATAGTGTATTAGCCAAGCTTTCTGAGGGATATATGCAGCGATTCCGTCAACATAATGACGGCGAAGATCTCGCGCAGGCGATTATATGGGCAGAACAAGCGGCGATCGTTCTATCTGACGATGATGCACATAAGGCATTAAGGCTCGAGGAGCTAGCGACGTTGTACTGGATACGGTTCGAATTGGCTAAATTCAGGGAGCCTGATGATCTTGAAAATTCAATCAAATACACTGAAGAGTCAGTCACTACAACCCTTGATGGGGACCCAGATTTGGCCGGGAGGCTAGGTGATTTGGCTCTCAGACTGAGGAAGCGTTACGAAGAGACGCTCGAAGACAGAGGAATTGACAGTGATGCCTTGGAAACCCCGGCAGATACATTGGATTTGGCAATACTCTGGGCGGAACAGGCCGTTCAGGCCGTAAGTGATGCTGATAGTCGCCGATTCTGGTGGTTGATCCTCTTGGGGCAGTGGTACGAGGATAAGTATGAGATGTCGTTCTCACAGAGCGGCGATGACCTTAACCAAGCTATCGACGCCCTGGATAGTGCCGAAGCGCTTATGACAGAGGATCAGGACAGAGCACAGCTCTACGACAAGCAGGCAAACCTATACGAAGAACGCTTCTTCAACCACAGTCAGGCGCCCGAAGACCTGAACGAGAGCATTCGAAAATCGGAACTCGCAGTTGAAGCTGCAAAGCTGCTAGGAAGCGACGGCGGAACCTTGGTAGGAGGTGAGACTCCATATGGGCCTCTACTCTCTCTACTTGCTTTCAGATGTTCCCATCGATTCCAGCTTTGTAGATTTCCGGAAGATCTTACCAAAGCCACTGCGGCAATCGACACTGCTACACAGATAGTACCGCCAGAAAGCCGTAGTCGGGAGATGACGTTGAAGGTTCGCGGAATTGTGCATGGGCTTCAGCAACAAGCCTTGGAAAGCCAATGAGAGGGCAAAAGATATAGCAGCGCAGGATATGAGAAGGAATCAAGGCAGAATGATTACATCTATATCATCATTACTGAGGGAAGAGAGACAGACAGACAGAGAGAGAGACAGACAGACAGACAGACAGACAGACAGATAGATGAGAGAGTTTATGTCTATTAACTACCTACTTCGGACTAGGCCCCTACCTCTGGACATCATGCAGTAGATACCAAACATCCCTGTATTTAGCTTCTTGCCTGTCATTCGCAGTCAAGTCCTTTTCAGAGTCTTTTCCGTTTCTCAACGTGCAGTTCACACGATAAATGGCGGATGCACGCTCTGTATTATCTTCTCTGTTTGAGTGTAGGCTATCTACTACATCGTAGGTACTCGGCTCAGCAACTAGTACCAATAACAAGGCGATATCAATTTAGATGTTCAGGAGTTAAGAAAAGTATTCTATTGACCAGCGCAACATCGCCTCAGAGGCTCGACAACCAACTCGTTGAACTCGATCCGTGATGTTTTCGTGTCTTCCTTCTGACCATCTACACCACTCACAGGACCATTTAGACAGGCCAGGACGGCTTCTTTGTATATCGTGCCCATATAGTGACCCAAAATGGGGATCCTACTGCTGAGAAGATAGTCAAGCATTTCCTTCGGTTTTCTCGCCTCCAGCTTACCAGCTGTCATATCCTCGAGCGTTGCCCATAAGCCGATTTCTAGCAAAACCAAGCCCAGGCTGTAGTAGTCGAATTCTGGGACGTACCGGACTTGGCGTCCTTGCATATTAACATAATCTGGGTGGTAATACCTTCTCTCGGTCTGATCGGTTGTCGGACCAAGGGTGAACGCGAGCGCATCATCTTGACGACTGTGGTTAAAACCGGTCAAGTAAGGCTCCAAAAGCCACCAAGCCCGGTCCGACCCCTCCTCGACGAAAAAGAGAATATTGTAGGGTGATATGCTCTTGTGCAGCCAGTCAACGCTATGGAAGCCAGAAAGAGAGACAGCCAGGGTATGCGCGAGCCGAAAGCGAGATTCGAGAGTCGGCCGTTTGCGAGACTTGGCCGTTTCCTTCAGTATCTTAGCTAAGGTCTTGGGAGCCTGAACGTCTTGACGTGCATAGTCATATATAAGACCAAAGGCACTTTCAGCCGGCTGGTGTACGTATGCGGAGCAAGGGAGCGTTCGGAAATCTGCCGGGCCGGGGAAGTCGTGGAGTAGGGAGGCTAGGGCTCTGATTCGAGCGTACAGTTTCGGAAAGTTATCTGTTTCGTGCTTGTTGTACCGAATCCATTCAATGAAAACACGCTTCTCTGATTCCCCGGCCACAGATCCAAGGAGAGCCAGGGTATGGTTACCACAAGATCCAACTGGGCGGACAAGTTCGGAATCCACTCTTAAGCCAGGAGCATCGCTATCTTCGTCTTTTGCTGCTATTATGGACATTCGCTTTATGCGCGCAAGAGTACTGATACGTCCATTCGTCAAATTATCCTCAAATTCCTTTTGTATCTGCTCCAATTCGCCCGGCTCTTCTGATTTAATAATGTCCGCCTCCCAATCTACCCTTGCTCTCCTCTGCATGTCATCTGGCAGAAGATGATAAAGCTCTTCGCCAAGACGACGAATAGCAGTGAAGAGAGGGAAGAGTTGTGTCTTATGTCGAGATATTGCGGACTCTAGCTCCTCTAGAAGGCTCTCTAAGTTTTGTATCGTCGACATTAGATCCATCCGATCGTCCAGCTTCTGGCTCTCCAAATCATTGTCTGTCTGGGCTGTTATGACAGATGCCCAGCTCCGGAATCTCGCCCATTCCGAGTAAGCATCGAAAGAGCTGGGCAATTCAGCATTCAATTCTTTGAAGAGGCTGTTAACTCGAGAAGCATATGCCTGTACCGTGATAGCTCTTAATCTCGATGTAACAGTATGTGCGTCCGGCCGCTTAGTTGGTTCTAAGTCTAACATTGCGTATACCAACCGGATAAGGGGTTTACTAAATATGTCTGCATTACTCTCGAGGTCTGAGATCCACTTCAGAGCCTTCTCGTTGGGACTCTTTTTGCCGCGATGGAACGCTTCCATTAGAGCATACCGAATTTTCACCTTACGATACGATCGGAATTCCGTTACACCGGCACTACCCCTTCGCATGAACGTGAGAATCTCTGCGATGATGCATCCGAAAGACCAGATGTCGCTGGACGGGGTTACGGAATGGGCCTCGAAATCGGCATCATCGTCTTCGCATTCTGGCGCCAAATAACTACCTCCTCCGCCTTCATGGAGTGAACTAGGCCGATCGGTCTTTTCTTTGAGCTTTGACAGCCCAAAATCGGCGAGAACAAAAGAGTTCCCTTGAACAAGAATGTTTTTCGGCTTTAGATCGTGGTGGCAACCTATCAGTTCGATCTTCAACCTTGCCAGCGTGTAGAAGTGGACTTCTTTAATTGCTGATGATAGGCCGCAGAGCGCCACCAGAAACGACTCGTCCAGTTCGAATGCTGGGGGCCGGACCTCCTGAAGGAGGTTTTCGAGGCTGCCTTCCTGGACAAGAGGAAATATGAGGTTGTGCCTCCCCTTATGAGTATACGAAGTCAAGAGTTCAATGATGTTGGGATGCCTCAGTTCGTTTAGGATGCTAAGTGCGCGTAGTTCGTTACCGTGCTCCTCTTTATCATCCCTTGCGTCAGGATGTGCCGAATCACGCCGTTTCCTTGGTGCCTTGAACTCTTTTCGGACCATTTGTTGACCCTAGGGACATATTAGAACCCAGAGCAAGAGAAAAAGGTTGGCTATGCATTGACTCTCACACTCTTTTCAAGTAGAGGCGCAGCTTGGTGATGCGGGTGTATAGCGATCTTGTAGATTTCGCCGAACCCCCCTGAGGTGAACCTTTCATTAGTTATGAAGGGTAATCTATGATCAGGTTGAAGAACACGATGTATCACGTTCCTAGCAAAAGTAGGAGCTGCAAACTCCCACTGTGCAGCATAAAACTCTGCAGCAATGTCTGGGATGCTGTCTTTTAGCACTTGTTGGCTAAAAGGAAGGTGTCCGTCAACCATATCAAGCTCCATGAAATCGGAGATGTAAGATTCCTTGCCGTGAAGGACTATCAGAATCCCAAAGATTCTGCGCCCTTTTTTCATGATCCACTCAGCCGTTGGCTCCCTAAGGTACCAAGGGATTTTATCGTCAGTGGTAACCGCTTCCAACAGTTCATCCTTAGAGAGTAAACGATAAAGAGCCTCGTGAGGAATAAATTTGAACTCTTTCTGAGGCTCTAGCTCACTCCCTCTAGGGGTGCACCGCAGCGCCTGGATCTTTTCCCGTAGTGACTCCATTGGAGGAAGCCAGACAATAGACTTGCTATGACCTTTAACTTGTTTTTCTTATTCACCGAGTAGGGTCAGTTTAAAAAGCCTTGTAAATATGCGACTCGATGCGAAAAGAGCAACTCTAGCCTGCCCCCGCCCACTATCATTTAAAGCACGAATCCCTAATTTCCTCCAGTTGTCCCTATAAAATAGAGCTTAGAGGTTGTAAAAGGAAGTTACGTGCATTAGATTCACTTACGTCGGTCAGGGTCTTGCTTGAATCATACAGTGTTATGATGAGAACTTCATCATCAACCTAGTAGAGAGCAAGAATGTCAGTTAGAAATGGTGGACTAGTTGGCAATATTCAGATAAACTGTGAGCACTAACCACTTCGAACTCGAATTGATCCTTGCCAAACCAGTTCACTAAGTGCTGTATGAGTTTTTGCTTGGATACATATCTCTCCGGTATTTTTTGCTTGACAATGTTTGGCATGTTGCAAAAACGGCGTTTCAAAGATTATATGAGCGTGTGGTGGCGCAATGAGTAAGTGCACCAGTTGGGAGCGGGCAGGTATTTCTACTTTGCTAGCCGTAAGCTGTTTACAGACGAAAAGTAATTAGGTAAGGCAGATTTCTTAGGCAGGCTGAAGCGTCAGACAAGAGAGGTCGAAGAAACTTGAGCGGTGTGCATGATACTAGCAAGAAGGGTTGGGAAAACTGCAGGTTTCATCGGTCCAGGTCCAGTGTATTCAACAAACATCATACTAGGTAGCAACCGCTTACGTGCCTGTCTTAAACAGGTAATATTTCCCGGCAGAGTCCGAGCTAGTTTTTCCAAAATTCCCATTCAATATGGCGCTTTTAAAAGCTGGCAGTAGACAAGAGACTGATCAGTTATGGATCATTCGGTACTTTTTGCCGATCGCTAGCAACTACTACGATGGCGAAGCGAGGAATGAAGCCCTGAAAAGCCCTGCAGAGTACCTATGGTTGAGATGGGTGGCGAGGTACATGCACAGCTGCAAACTAGGTGTAGAAGTTCCATAACGAGTTCCCCTATGATCCGACATGATAAAACGGCAGCAAATGGGAATAAAAGTAAATTGGGTACCAAAGATGCCTTTTAAGCAGCTGCATCAATACTGCATAAATCCTCTGAAAGCGGGTTGGAGTTTGGACCGCAGCGTCTAATCGTCTGCTGACAACATCACGCTCTGCGTTTTCACAGCCATTCATTCATATGGCGAAGTACTTGGTCCGCAGGAACATAAGAAGAATATAGGCTATCGCAAGGGTCTCAACAAGGGCTGTTACGTGTAAGTATCTTCAAGCGCGGCAAGGTATGGTAGATATTTCGTAGAGTGGAGTGCTAAGGAGGTAGTAGATGGCGGGGGGTTGACTTGTCTTGGCGGGTGATCAAGCTTCATAGCCAACACTTGTAAAGGTTAGGCTCGCCTCGGGCAGTGCAGTCAAAGAGCCGCATGAATCCGCTCAACCGATTAATACAGCTAACATACCTGGCTCTCTGCAATCTTTAAAAAGCTGTTAAATGCCCCCATGTTGGTGCTGGGCTCTCAAATAATGTTCTGCCCGTGCTAGCTTTAACCAGTCAGAGGCTGCTAATATCTAAGTAGACGTCAGCCAGTCTTATCATGCAAAGTCGCCAGGTTCTACGCCGTACAACGAGAAGATGCAAAAATTGGTCAGCAGGTCTTATGATGTGCATTATGAACGGTTTCGTGATGAGTCTTACCGACTATTCGCGCCGAAGTTTGGGAATGTGGAGTGTCTGCAAGCATTCGCAGCTACAAAAAAGATCTCTCAACACTTGGCCTTCGAGATGGATTCCCTCATCCGCATCATAGAGGTACTGAGATCAACTGTTTCCATATAATACGTCATATTCTTGTGCTACTGCTTTCTTTCAACTCTTTTGTCGCACTGACTTTAACCATCTTCTTTTCGTATCAGAAACTGCTGCTAAGTTACAAATGCATAAGTAGGAGACCAAAGAAGCCAGTGAAACCTTCTAGTAAGAGTGGTGACCTCTCCAAAATCTGGCCCCAGAAACTAACTCCCATTATTCGATAGTATCATAAGACAATTAAATACCTTTAGTCGATTACTGGTCACTCAGGACGGTCTCCAAACAATATTAGATGCTCATAACGTTTTCTCCGAGTTTTTTGACGCTCTCATTGCCTTCGGGTTCAAGAGAGATGACGACCATAAGGTCTGGGATGGCTACCACAGAGCCAGAAACGAGATTGAAAATGGTGTAAAATTTGGTAAGCAATGGCCAAACTCTTACTGTCTCATAGACGCTTACAGCCTCTTCCAGAATTCTGCTTCGTTGTTCGATACGTTGAGAAGAACAACCGAAGCACGAAGAAACCCTGGTCTTTACGGCAAGTCGGGTTCTATCATCAGATAATTCCACACAGCCAGAAGTCAATTTGGATTCTTCTTCAACCTTCCGAAAAGATGTATAGCCGGATTAAAGGACATCTATCGAGCGCATCAAGTACCGGAGAGCTATCCCTTGAGGCCTCATGCCTATTTTACCTTGACGCCCTCATTCTCCTAGCGGCGAACTGGGGCGACTATATCGAGTATCTTTGGGCTGATGTTAGTGAATTAGTGAGTTATGAATTGTGAATATCTAATATGAATAGCTAGGTCCCTAACTGTGTGAAGGATGACAAAGCTAGCCATTCTGCCGTGGGAATTAGGAAGCGGAATGACTACACTATCGAGTTTAGGGACTGCCAAAAACTACAACGACTTCGCCGGAATCTGTTGAGGACAGTATCAGTGTTGGACTCTTGCCTATCACTGGCCGAAGGCATGTCAGCTTATTTCCGAGAGCTTCAAACATACAATATAATTCAGGGGGACGAGTTCAAGCTCAAGCTCAAGACCTACGGCTGTCAAATCCAATCACATCTGCGCAACATGGCCACCATGCTCAAGTATACCGATGGAACAGGTAATCTGGTATGGAACCCTCCAAGACCCCATTTCAAGGTAGATCGGTTAACTCTCCCTAATTCCTTAGCTGGTCAATATTCTGAATTCGCGAAATGATCAAACCATCCTAGATACAAATCAGGCAATGAAATCTAGCCTGGAACTGATGCAGCGCATTTCCGAGCAAAATCAACAGGATTCCAGGTTACTAAAAACGTTCGGGTTCATTGCAACGATATACTTGCCTGCATCATTGATAGCTGTACGACACCACGGTAATTACATCCTAGTTTAAGCTCAACCGACTAATTGTATCATGCAGACCATCTTCAGTTCAAATCTCCTCCAACTTAAAGGGAACGACCAGGGCGATACATATTTCCAGCCGGCGTCTCAATTTTGGATATATATCGTTATAACTGCTTCTCTCACAATCCTTACATTTGTCGGTTTGTATGTCACACTCAAACCACGGGTTCGTTTCCCAAAAGTATGATAGCTTTGACAGTGCTCCATAACTGGCACTCCCTTCGCCACGTTGTTTAAGTGTAAGCAGAAGCCCTCCCCACAGCCCACCTAGCCACCAAATCACCACTTCCATAAATAAAGTCAAGTCAATATTGTATATAGTAGTAGCATACGCTACGAGGTTTCTAGAGAACCTTGCGCATCAACAAGTGTCATATTCTACCCCATGCTCGCAGTCCTGAGAGGGTCACTGGATCCAAAGCTCTGCCGTCCTTCTTCCTAGACCCGGCCATGGTAGATTCCTTCTCGTCCTCTTCTAATTCGTTATTTAGGATTACGATGGCCTGCTAGCAGTGTATACGAAAAACATTTAACTACCCTTTTAGTTCTTTAATGCTTGGGTTGTTTTGGTTGTTTTGGTTGCTTTTTAACTTTCTACTTAATGTTTTGCCCGCTTTTTTTATCGTTTGGAAGCCTTAAAGACCGCGCTTTTACTTTTCCAACTTGAGCCGACCATGGGAGTTTAGCAACTTGGAAGCTTTTATAGCACCACATAGAAACCGCCAGCCTAACATAGGAAATTCACACCCACTGGCGGCGCTCAACCAACAAACACATCACACCCCGAGGGAGAAGACGCACTAGGCCGGGATTACCGGCCAACGCGAATCAATTCGAACTTCTCCTATACGGAGGATAATTTCGCCGTAGTTATTTGCGTATGTACCATCGCATCGGAGGTACTAGCAAGATGCGGCTCTGTTAACGACAGAGCTTGTTTGGATTAGGCAGCTAGAGTTTATACATATCTCCGTCGCGGTTCCTCTGCCTCCTGCTTCGTTGCTGAATGATGGGGTTCTCGGGGTCTATAATGCACAACCCGTCTGCTGATACCGTTTGCTTATAGGGATATATGTGTTCAACATTATTGGATCCTATTACGGCTGCGTTAGTTATGTTGCTTCCCTTGGGCAATCAAATCACGGTTGTTGTCCTACATACTTACTTCGTGCTGCCGGAGGTGGCTTGCCGCTGATCGGTCTCTCGCCTGGTGAACTATTACTATGCGGTGATGGGTCTCGCACTTTGAAGGTGGTCGGCTAGCGGGCGCCGCCAGTCACGGGAAACGCAGATACAGAATTCGTAGTGAACTTGCTTGCATGTCTTGGAGGAATGGTTGAAATTGCAATAAGGGATACTCGCTGGCGTCGATTATTTGTGATGACGGCATATATCTAGACTCCTTAGATTTTATGCATCCCCAATCTTATATACATCCTTTACACCGACTATGTTCTATCTCAACTAGCGTATCATCGACGCTTTGGTTAGTTATGCCACGTTCTACATCAACTTTGGATGCTGCCTTGGTATTTGTAGGTTAGGCACCCAGGACTCGAGCTCAGCGCGGGCGTAGAATCGGGCTGCCTTCGTTGCTTTGGCCTATGCAGTCTGTGTAGCCAGTGGCCCTACCTAAAACAAGAATTAAGGTGTACAAAAGAAAACTGAAAAGTCTCACTCTATTGCTTAACAGCAGACCTTATTGAAGTTTACGTTTAAAACTGGTTTAACTGTTCCGGTATATTTAGCTCCTTCGTCACCTGACAGACAATGTACTGTGTAAACCCCGCTATAAGCCTGTTGGATTTAGGGGCTGTAGCAGGGTCGAAGCGCCACGGACATGGGGCATTTGCTTGGTGGGACCTGCCGGTTTTTGGGCTGCTGAGGCTGAACGACGTAGGTATGCAATGCACTATAGTAGCATTGATTGATTCCATTGTATGTATCTACTGTATCTAGGTAGGCTCCGAGAATTGAACTACAAGCTCGAGCTCCATCTTGATAAACCCCATCCTTCAAATCGCCTTGACGCCGCACTTCATCGCAAGGAGGCGACGATATAACAACGGATACGATGCGTTCCTCATTAACTGCAGCTATCGCAGGCTTCTGCGCCTCGGCGCATGCTTTCTCTGATTCTTCGCCCTTCATCCTGTTCTCTACAGCCAAGTACGTGACCCTCACTCGAAGTGCCCTTAACCACCCGCATGCACGCAACAAACAATCCACCACTTGAGACCATATACTAACAACGAATAATTCTGTAGACTTTCAAAGCCCACAAGCCAAGACCAGCTACAGTCGAGCTCAAGAGTCCTCGAATCCACGAAGCAGCTCCTCTCCTCGTGTCCGACGGACCACTACCTCTTCGTCTCGCAGCCGAATTTGAATGCCGAACACCTGAGCTCAAATACCGCGGTGCCAAAGCTCAGTGACTCACTTGGTCATGCTGTGAGCAGCTACAGCGTCGCCGAGGTCGTCGGCGACGGCGAGGTGGATCTGCTAAAGTCCATCGCCGCGTATATACAGGAGACGTGCGGCCTGCCGCGCTCCGCCATCGATGAGATCAATCTCTCACCTTTGCCTTCGTCCGCTGCGAAGACGACGCTGAAGAAAAACGGTTAGAAGATTTTGCGCCCTGTTCCCCTAACCAACTTCCCCCTTCCTTTTGTTTGGTGCTTTTGGAAACACAGTCGTGTTGGGAGGAAATGTGTGTTATGAGGGCTCGTTTTACTAATTCGCGAGGTACGACTATAGACGACGAACTAGGCGTAGTCCTCGAGCAGTACAAGGCCGCCGCGGGCAGCGGCAACTCGTATACCGTCATTTACGCCGGCGGCCCCCGGACGGAGAAACCGCAGACGTACACAGCCGAGTTCACCGACAGCGGCGTGGGCCACGCGGAGCTCAAGAGGCAGCTGCACCATGCCGACAGCAGATATAAGAGGCAGGAAAAGGGTGATAGGAACTTGCCGTTGTTTGAGAAATATCAGTTCTTTACTCCTGGTTAGTTTTTCCTTTAAAGACTCTGAACTTTTTCGTTGTACTTGTGTTGTCGCGACTTTGATTTCTTGGCTTTCCCCTTCTTATATGCTCTAAGTGTTTAATGCGATCATGAGGGACTCAGGAAGGGAATGAGTAAGTGATGCTGATCAAATTGTCACATTAGGTATCTTCATGGGCTTGATCGCCCTCGTCATCTTGATGTCCATCCTCTATGCCGGCATCTCGGCCGTAGCGAGTCTCCAGGTTTCGTACGGTGCTTTCGACAAGGAGATGGGACCCGCAGCTCAGAAGAAACAGCAGTAGATAATTAAATATATGTACCTACTCAGCTCCTGTTTTAAGCATCGGGAGAGACCGAGATATCAAACCAGTGTACGATTCTGTTATCGGGAGTTTGGGGTCCATGGGTTAGCATTAGAAGCTGAAAAGGGCTTCATCTTTATCACTGGACGAGAATGAGGGATATGTGTATAGGTAATTAGAGTTCAAATGAAACAGTTTTGTCTATCTTTCCTGCAGTATATTTTCGGATTTGACAGGATGAGAATGAATAGTTGCAAACGCCTTTCCGCATGTAATGGATATGATGCTACAGAGCTATCGCACCACTTGTTCTAATGAAGTCATGCTCTTCATATAATGTCCATGCTGCCCCTTGCATGTCTTTTGGTTTCCCCAATACCCTTTTCCGGGTCGACTCGCAGTGTCATCGACTCATCACACCATACTCCATACTCCCATAAGTGTCTATGACTTCACCAGCTAATGCTCTTTGATGAAGACTTTTCACCTTCCCCTCATTGAGGACAAGCTAACCCCTAGATTGAGTCTTTTCAACTTCCCCTCGCCGCAGTTCTCCTTCGCGATGCCATCGTCTTATCCCCTTGCTTCATGCGCTTAGGTTCTCCCCTCCCCATCACGAGCCAACGGTGGTCCGCGGGAAAATGGATGATGAAAAGCCGCGACTGCCAGGCATAGAGAAAAGCAAATCAAGTTAACCGAGTCATTAACCTCGAACACGCCACACACGACTGCCACACACAACTTTCGTGGCGAAAGAAAGGAAGTCCTTAGACAAGATGGCTCGGCAGCAAGAAATTCGCAATGCCCTCGCGCACGGCGTACTCGTGGCCGCACGCCCCGCAGACGAGCTTGCCCTCGACCATCTGCGTCTCGAGCAGCAGGCCGTGCAGGTCCTTCAGGGTCTTGCCGTCGGCGCGCAGGTCCTCTGGCGTCGGGGGTGTTGACGGGAGGGCTGGGAAGCCGAGCTGATTAGGGGGGAAAAACCCCCCCTCTTTGTTAGTTTTGGTAGTTGGGTTTGTGTGTGTGTGAAATGGGGAAAGGTGAGAGAGAGGGAGGAGGAGGGAGAGTAAGTAATAATGGGAATCCCCATTTTTGTCTGTCTAAATAGGAGAAGTATAAAACCAAGAGAAGACGGCGTTGTATATATCCCACCATCACCCCTCCAAGTACAGGCTTTCAATTTAGTTCACTCCCGCTTCGCCTCACAACTGTAAGGGGGGAAATAAGTCTAACCTCATGATAAGAATGAAATACATATTCAACATACCTCAGTAGCAGTGGTAGACAGCGCAGTCCAATCTATGCGGGGCAGCAGGTTGACGAGGAAGTCCTCGTTGAGCTCGATCTCGTCCTGCACAAGCTCGGCGTCCTTAGGGTGCAGCGGGTATGAGTCGGACGACGTCTTGCACGTCTTGACGGCACACGTTAGAAAGTTGAGGCTTAGGACCTTCATTTTTCTAAGGCACTTTTTTTATGTTGTTGCTGTACGTTTTCGTAGTCGGTTTGTGTGTAAGTTGGGTGAGTTAGAACTTGAAGTGGGATGGATTCAATGTTACGCAAAATTTTGGTGGATCCGTTTGAATGACCTCAAAAATTCGAAAAAGGTAAACCCAGATAGTAGATATGTATAATAATCGCCACAATTGATAGAGTAGTACAAGTGCCACCAAACTCAAGAACAACCACTCCCGTGATTACACAAATACAGTCATACAACATTGTGCATTTACTTTCCCCGGACATTTACATATTTCTCTCATATTTTTCAACTACGCCATTGGCTTTTTATATTCCACGTCATCCCTGCGCTGCGCCCAACGGACGTAGAATCCAATAGCACCGAGTACGATGAAGAACAGAAGACCTTTCTGTATGACGGACCACCCCTCTGAGGGAGCCACCACCTCCTCAAAGGGGTTTCCTTCGTCTGATAGGCCTGCGGCCCAAGCAGCCGATCCCGAGAGACCTGAAAGAACGAGTAGACTACGTATCAGCGAAATGGACCACTACCAAGGACGAATATGAAGCAAACGAGTCTAGTAAAAATTCTTTTTCTTTTTGTTTACGACCCAGCGAGAGGAATGGGAACAAGGTACATATAGTGTAGGTGCATGGTTGTGTATGTGTTCTATAGCTCCACGTGAATACCTTCAGGTGGCACCTCTAACTCGCCGCTGTCCTCGATCTTGATCGGCTGCTCGGGCTTGTCGCCCGGCAGGGTCTTGGCGTTCTCGATCTTGGTCACGATGTCCATGCCCTCCAGCACCTCACCGAACACAACGTGTTTGCCGTCGAGCCACCTATATTAGCTCATGTTAGCTACCTGGTTTGTAACTCATATTCATCGGCGGAAAAGGGGGCCTCACGAGGTGATGACGGTAGTAATGAAGAATTGGGAGCCGTTGGTGTCCTTTCCGGCATTGGCCATGGACATTAGACCAGGCTTGGAGTGCTTTAGCTTGAAGTTCTCGTCTTCGAAGCGGTCACCGTAGACTATAATCATGAACTGTTAGGAGGTTCTGTTTGTAGGGGAAATGCTGTTGGACTATAATAGTACTTACTGGACTTGCCACCGGTGCCATCGCCCTTGGTGAAGTCACCGCCCTGGATCATGAACTGCTTGATGACACGGTGGAAGGCCGAGCCCTTGTAGCCGTAGCCCTTCTCGCCAGTAGCGAGGGCACGGAAGTTCTCGGTGGTCTTGGGAACGGTCTTGCCGTAAAGGCCAATGACGATACGGCCTAGAGCCTCGTCGCCATGCTTGATGTCGAAGTACACCTTGTGGGTGATCTTGGGACCCTTGCTTGCCTCAGCGGTCTGCGAGAGCAGGAGGGCGCTGAAGCCCAGCAACAGCAGGGCGCTGACGATGAGCCGGCGCACGTTAAACATGGTCAGCAGTTATTGTTGATCAAGTCAATTGATCAAGAACAACGAAGAAATGAGGTGACTGCTTTGGGACAGAAGGAAGTAAACCCGACTGTTCGTTATCCAAAGCAAAAGAAGGGAAAAGGGAACAGGTGGCTCGAATAAATGGATGGGACGGCCCCAAGAGGACACCAGAGCTCGAGCTTGAGGGCTGTGACAGGCCCCTGAAAAGGCCACAAAGGCTAGCGTGTGTCGCAACTCGATGCGGGGTGCCGACAGCACTTTCCACAGGAACCAGACCAACAGACCTTGAGACTCTCTTGCCACTGTGTACTGTGTACTGTGTGGATACGTCCATATCAGCCTGATAGGGAGTGACTTATCTACCTAAGGTAGTATAGTGGCTCGTGCGTCCAAATCCGTCCCAGCTGCCAGGCTCAGTAACATCAGCTTCCGAGAGACAGAATTGGATTGGCATTTCATCATTCTGAAGACCCCGAATATAGCGACCTACGTCAGGCGATTTGGTGTTTGACCACAGCCCACAATGGTGAGCTCCTATTCTTGACATGACCAAGCTTTAAATGCTAACCTCCTCAGGTGTCCATATTAGGAGCGAACTTCCACGAGAGGAAGCTGGTGAAGGTATGCTCATGCCGGTCTCCCATTCTTCGAACTACCTTTAGTTTCGCTCTTCATTCTCTGCCAATCGATAGACCTCTATTACCTCATGTCACGATGCCGAAGCCCGATTCCCAAAGCAAAAAACCCGCATAAAAAGGCGCTACGAAAGATAGAGACTGACCCATCCCGCCACAGAAAGCTCTTGAGAGCTTCTACGGCCTCGGAGCGCAGGCCTCGGCGCGCATCATGGCGAAGTACACGATCCACCCACAGGCGCGCATGGGGACGATCCCGGCGAAGACAGTGACGGCGCTTACGGCCGAGCTGTCCAATATGACCATCGAGAACGACGCGCGCCGCATCGTGCAAGAAAACATCAAACGCCTGCGAGACATGGGCACGTACCGCGGCCGTCGCCACGCCATGGGCCTGCCCGTCCGCGGACAGCGCACCCGCACCCAGATCGAGACGGCCAAGAAGCTGAATACCCTCGAGCGCGGAGGCAGTGGATCGCGGTTTAATTAAAGTGAGGGAGAGGGAGAGAAAGGGAATAAATAGGGTTGAGGAAGGGAGAAGATGGGTCAAACAAGACAAGCAATTGAGAAATGGTTGAAATGCTGCTTGGCCTCGGGCGAGAAAGAAGGCGCCACGCATGAAGACGGACAGAGGAAGAGAAAAAAAAAGCATTGGGCCTGGCGTTACTGGAGGGTTGCGGCACAATCCGTGTTCCAAATAAAACCATCCATTTGTCGTTTTAGACGGAGCGGTCTTGATATCGCTGTATTACCACGAACCTAGGGAATATACTTCCCCTGTATAATACGAACGAGATTCACGTCCACAACACTACCTGAAATTTGAGATCGTGGAGTGGACACTGGACTAAGTTATTGGATGTTATATATATACGCTACCACCTGTTGTTGCCATACAAGTGTTTTTGTTACAAATCACGCCCCTTTTTCTTTTCTTTTAGGCTCAATGGAAATTCTCTACTGTCGCAAGCTTATGGTATCGAGCTTGCTGTCTGGGAGGTTTCGACGAGTATGCCAATACAAAGAGGATAGTAACTTACTGGCATTCTCTCTTCACAGCGATAGAATTGGCATTATTCCGCTAGAAGCGAGGTCTCACACCCGGGTTTTTCCAACAAGCCTAGCTCCGAAGACTATTGAATCCAAGCTTCCTCTTCGACTCGCTAGTATAGCCAAGTGTAAGACCATCTAAACCGAATTACCATACCATCAACCACCTTAAACATCAGCGATCCGCACGCCCGCCTCGAACAGATTTGGCAAATCATCCTCCATGACCGGCTCTCCCTGAGCCTGCAACTTAGCGGCAACCTTCTCGACGTCGGCCCAGACGCGCAGGATGTTGCCGCCGACGATCTTGGCGGCGTCGCTGTCCGACACCCCACGGCGCAGGAGCTCGGCGATAAGGTCAGGGTACTTGGAGACATCTTCGAGACCCTTGGGCGTCGACTGGATACCGTCGAAGTCGCTGCCGAGCCCCACGTGGTCGTACCCGATCAAGTCCCCGATGTACGTGATGTGATCGGCGACGTGCGACAGGGTGTTGTTGGCTGGGTATAGATCTGGCACCCCGTTCGGGTTGTTCTTGTCCACACAGCTGACGAAGTCGGGTGAGAAGTTGACTGTCTACATTTAGTACTGTAAAGGGGGTTTGACTAGGTAGGTTGTCTGCCTGTGCAGTAGATGGAAGAATGGAAAAGGGGCGGCAAGAGAGACTTACTCATCACGACGGAATTTCGCTTTTTCACAAGCTCGAGAACATGGTCTGGGACGTTACGCGGATGAGGGCACAGCGCGTACGCAGAGCTATGACTGTACATAACAGGAGCCTTGCTGCCAGCCCAGCCATCTCCTTCCTCCTCGCGACCGCCGAGCACATCTACCATCGTATCGACGCTCACGTGTGACAAGTCAACGATCATGCCGATGCGGTTCATCTCGTTGATGAGCTGCCGGCCCTTAAGGGAGACGCCGCCCCAATACGGCGGCGCCTTATGAAATGGGTTTTCCCAGAGTGCGGCGTCGGCGAAGATATTCCCGCAGTTGTGCGTGAGAGTCGCGTAGCGGACGCCCAGGGCGTGGAAACGCCGCAGGTTAGCCACCGAATTGCCGATCTGGTGCAGGCCCTCGATGCCGAGCGGCGAGATCAACTTGCCCTTCTTGAAGGCCGCCTTGGCGGACTTGCTGTCTACAATGCCCGAGAAAGAGTCGGGGTATGCGGCTTGCAGTCGTGTCATGAGGTCAATTTGTTGAAGCGTGAGTTGGACACCTTGTATTTTCATGAGTTGAGGATCTGGTTAAACGAAAAGGGTGCAAGAGAACTAACTGGCGGCGTAGTTCTCATCTGAGTAGTCGGAGCCATTGGCTGGACAAGGCGTAAAGACGCTCCAGAATGCACCACCATTTTGTCCTGCCCTTAACCGGGGAAGATCGGTGTGAGAAGGCATGCCTCCTTTTACGAAGGGCTCTGTGAAGTTCTCATTGTAGATGTGGTTGTTGTACATGGCCCGAATGAGGATGGCCAGATCATTGTGTCCATCTAGTTTTTACGGTCAGCAACTCTTAATGAGCGTTGGCTTATACCATTGGATCGACACATCACAAACCTATTAATGGGGTTTCTGATAGAATGTTATGTACCCTGTCTTCGATAGACATCGGGCGAAGGCGAGAGTACCCCTGAGCAAGTGGGTGATAGCATCGAGATCTTGGGTGAAGTAACGATCCAAGGAGAGTCAGAATAAAGACGGACAATATTAAAGCCCTGGCAACTGATGTTCGGGAGCGAGGTTGTGTCGTGACCTCGTCGTCGGGAATTCCTTTCTCAGACATGTCGATAAAGCAGTGATGTTCTCATGTAAGGGGTAATCTTATTAATCAAGCTTCCGTTTCGTCAGGACGTTTCGTCGGTAATGGTTCCCGCTGAAGCTAAAACACGAGAGTTTCCACTAAACCAAACTCCCGGTATTTTGGAGAGGCTGATGAAAGGTTATAATTAATAGGGCGAATCCCAATGGACTGCGGCTATAATGATAATAGTTATGATAGGACGTTCGCCGACTTGAGTATAATGGCGACGAAGGGATCAACATTCTGATATGTAAGCGCTTTAATCTACCTAGGCAGGTACGGTAACTCCACCGCGGCTTCCGAACGAACATGGCCGCTATCCATACGGTACCCGGGGTTGCTGTAATGTAACCGTCCTGTTGAACCCTTGATATCTTCGGCATCCGAGACGACTCTTCACCTTATCAACAGATATAAGTGTTAAGCACTCACATGCACGATACTGAGAAGCTATAAAGAACCTCAAAAACCACGTACTTTCTTGTCACTGGTTGTTCAACTGACAAGTCAATACGAGTAAACTGTATGGATCGACTCACGTTAGCGCGAACCACATTTAGGCAAACCGTTACCTATGTATAAAAGCTATCTATTACCTACTAGACTAGGTAGTTCTAGTATACTCGTACCAAAACGCTACCTACCTATCTTTAGCCCCTCGTCATTACAGTGGACGTTTCTCGAATCGCAGCAGGGAGCAAACATGTTGTGGGCACAGCCAAGGGTCGAAATGGCGCCAGGGCGTTTGGTCCCATTCGTGAGGCCTCATTCTATCTTTATATAGAAGGTGGTGTAAGTGGTTTATTCTGAACACGAGCTTTATAACTTTGAAATGGTAGACGTGGAGATATGTAGATGGAATACACAGTCATGTATATTTGAGTGCCTTGATAAACTGTTGGAGGACCTATCAGATGCCGTTGATGATGGACTGCAAGCCTGAAAGTTAAAACAGCCCTACCATCAGGGGCTTGAGGGGGCATGCGTTAAGTTGCTGCAGGCCCGAGTCAGAACCTTGCCGTGCAGTGTACCTTAGGTATACCTAGGTACCTACCTTTATAGCGCTGCTCAGCCGCAGAAAACGCACTAAATGACACCCTAGGGCGGCTGGTGCTCTTTTACGTGGCCCCCTATAGCGTCATTCGTCCAATACTCGCGGCCTGTCAGACTTGGAATCCTGCGGTCAGGGTCAAACCTGGAGAAAGTTGAAACACAGAAACACACACAACAAGCCAGGACTTGCTGTCTCTTGTTTTCTTCGTTTCCCTTCAACACATTTTGTCGACTAGTAGTCAGACATAGCTTGTTTACTGTACCTGTACCTAGCTACGTCCACACCACCGTCCTGCTTCCTTTGTCAGGCAAATAAGTCAACATTCTTCTTTCTAGGCTCAGGTGATACATCGCTTAGGTACCTAAGACCCTAGGATAGCAGATGACCACAACCAGCAAGATCAACATCGCCGTGACCTGTTCGTGACTTTACCTTATTCGATTCTCCACCGACATTCTACCTGCGCAATCGTATGCCAACATACCACTTCACTACCTGAGAATTCGCGATCCCACCCGCCGAGCTGTACTCTAGGTAGTTAGCCATAAGCGGTCGAAACTTCCGGCTCACTGCTCGCAAACGTCAACCAGTGTCCCATCCGCGAACGAATTGTACCTATCTACCGAGATCTCGCGCGCCGTTGCGATGCCCGGCTTCGCAGACTCCTTCTGGACGCCTGACTATGCTGCAGGTGAGGCCATATGGTTTTCAAATCCCTCTATTATTCCCCCGATTGCTTGGCTGACATGACCCGAAAGGACTGGGTGTCCTGTTTAGCAAACTCCAACAAGGTGTCCAGGAGAACCGACAGATTCTAACGATAGCTCGCATGAGAGCTGAGGCTGAAGAACTCTATGGTCAACGTCTCGGAGATATCGCCCCAGCAGCCGACAAGCTCGCTGGTGGCTTCGCGCGTGACGATGGCGCGAGTGTGCGGAAAGTATGAGATCGATCTATCTGAATGCGAGAAGAAGAAAGAAGAAAAAAAAAACAAGAGCTAACCCGCGCTTTCTCTTCTCAGGCGTACGATGGCGTGCGGACCGAGATGGAAGACGCTTCGAGGAATCATAAAAAAATCGCCCAAAGCATCAGAGACCTTGTCGTCAACCCCTTTGCGCGCTGGTGTGATGCACACGAATCCCGTATACAAGACTCGCAAGATGAGCTCCAGACCCGTATCAAGTCCCACGATCGCCAGGCAGAGGTTGTTAAGAAACTACGCAGCAACTACTTCAACAAGTGCCGCTTAGCAGAGGACATTGAAGAGGAGAATAAGCTAGCTTTCCAAGATCCTGAGTTGAGCCCGAAGGTAAACCAAAACATCCCCGAGATCAAGGTATCCCCGCAAAAGGAAGAGGATGAAGACGAAGTCTACGAGATTGGAGACGAGACATACCAGCCCGAACAGGTTAAAAAAATACTGTCACATATGATGAACACCATCAAGATGGGCGAAACCAAAGTGCCCATTCTAGGGACCTATTCAAACACTTCTTGTGGCTCCGATATCGTCGAATATTTACAAAGGCACATGGGAACGGGCAGCGTTAGTTATGCCGAGCGGATCGGCCAGGACCTTGTTGCGAATGGCTTTCTTCGACTGGTTGGCAATGTCGGGAACAACTTTGCAAACAGCTCCAAGCTCTTCTATCAATGGCGCCCCAAGGCCTTCCAACTGTCGGGTCTGCCAGAAAAGAAGGCGCCCACCTCACGAACGTTCTCCCTCCCTACGTCTCCCGAGAACGGCTCTGAGTCTCCCGTTGTCGGTGCGGTGAGCGAATACCTTTCCGGCTGGAACGTCCTTAACAACCAGCATCCCAACGAGACGCAACCAGAACGTATGCGCCGCGAAGCAAGAGAGGCAGATGATAAGTACAAGGGCGGTGTCAAGAAGCTGGATGAGTTGCGCTGCGACCTGGAGGAAGCTATCTTCGTTCATCTTCGATTCCTCGAGCGCTGCGAACTGGACCGACTCAAAGCTATCAAGACCGTGGTTCTTGATTTCTCGGGCACCCTCGGCAATGTTATCCCCAGCCTCCAATCAACAGTTGACCACATGATTCTCTATCAAGAAACAATTCAGCCCACGGGCGATTTGCGCTATCTCCTGGAGAACTACCGAACAGGGAGATTTGCTCCCAAGGTTGTGACGTACGAGAACTACTATAACAAGGTGGATGAACAAACATTCGGCGTGGATCTGGAGGCTCGTGCAAGAGCTGACAAGAAACGCGTGCCTATCATTGTCACAACCCTACTCACGTATTTGGATCATCATTACCCCGATCTGGAAGGCGACGAAGCCAGACGCGGAATATGGCTTGCAGATGTGCAGCTCCCTCAGGTCCATAAGCTACGGGCCAAGGTAAACAACGGGAAGCCTTTCACTGCAGAGGTTTTAGCCGAGTTCGATGTCCCGACTGTTGCCCACTTGCTGAAACTATACCTACTTGAATTACCGGGTGAGTTTGTTGATACTGGTGTTATGTTGCCTTTGGCTGACATCTTTTAGATTCCCTAGTTTCTTCCCATGTCTACGAAATCATCAGAACCATATACAATACACCAACAGCAGATAACACAGACGAGGCGCGCGTCGCCGTTCTGCAGCAGACCCTTTCGCAATTACGACTTACGAATATCGCCACGCTTGACGCCTTTATGAATCATTTTACGAGGCTGATAGATCTAACTTCAGCAGATGAAGAGTATGTCCAAAACTTGGCAGTAACATTGGCGCCTTGCATTTTGAGGCCGAGAGCGGAGACATCGTTGACAATGGAGGAGAAGCACGCCTGTCGACTCATCCGCGATTTGTTCGCTCACAAGGATGCTATTTTCGGTGAGCTGAAGCGTATGTCAAGCCTCTCACACTCAGGCTCTGTAAACAACAGCCGCCCACGTGCCATAAGCACAGACGAGAGCAATAGAAGAGCTCATATGGAGGAACGGCAACGTGCCATACTAGAAAAGGTGGGACCCCGTGGTCGTGCCACAAGCCCAGCACCAGGTCCTCGTGGTCACAGACGCGACCGTAGTACCGGTGGTCCCGAGACGCGCTTCCCGATCGCCAGCCCAACGACGTCGGCAAATGAGCGCCATCGCAGCAGCCTCGGCAATCTGAACCCGCTCAAGAGGCAGTCTCTCGAGGTGCCGGATGGAGCTGGTCTGCCGCCTGCAGAAGTCAACGGTGGTGTGAATGGCGACTCTCCGAAGCAGGACGGCGAGGGAATTCTCTCCAAGCGCGATAGTCTAGGTCGTGGTGGTGCGCGGTTTGTGGCTGGACGACGTGTCACGCAGGGGAGCACGCCTTCTACGCCGAAGGTTAGTGCTGCTGATGCTGGGACTAGCGAGACGCCTACACACGAGCGGGGCGTCACACTTGTGGACGCACCGATGAATGACTAGTAGCGTTCCTTGCATGTGTCTTTTCCCCCTTGTATGCACGGGAAGAGTTAGTATACCGGCACGCCCAGAGCATCATCGAGTATTTGCTTGATTGATCAATCTTTCGGCTTTTCTTCGTGTTAATCATTATTGGTAATGCGAGACGCAGGATGATCATTTTACTCCCTTAGTTATTACACGTTGGCGTCGAAAACGGGAATGAGCAGAAAGGTCGGGGAGAACATATCTACTCTCTTCTGCTTCTGCTCGTAGGATTGGTTGGGTTCTTGGGAAGTGTCAGTTCAAGTGAGAAGAGGAAGAGCGAGAAAGCGAAGCATCGTATCAGGTCGTTTGTTCAAACCCCGTTTGTTATGTATGTACTAAATAAGTATGTACTGCAGTGTATGGATAGTACGCTTTTACGAGGCAATGGAGAACACTTTTTTTTTCTTCCCTCTTTTTGTCTTCTACTCCTTTTCTCTGTTTCTTTTTCCAGTACAACAATTGTTGAACAACGTAACTGATTTCTTGCTCGTGTGCTCACCATACCCTTGTCTGATAGTTGTGGTACGAAAGGCCTGCAAATTTTAATTAGATAACAGAGCACAGGTGGAAAAGAAACTTCATATGGATAATAGATCTATGCAAGCAGGTCGTTCTCAGTATCGAAATACTATACTATGCTTTGTTGTGGCAGTGTTTAGTTACGCATCTGCTATGGACGATTAGATCATTTCAAAGAGCATTACACTAACTCCTCGATCTCAGCTGGCGGCTTCGCCCTTTTCTTCTTAGGTTTGACGATGCTTTGTTCCGCCTCTCCAAGACCCTCATCAATCGCTGCGACTTTATCCTTCTTTTTCTTCTTCTTGACCACCTTGGCTCCCTCCGCACCGCCTTCTCCCCCCTCTTCTTCGGCAGTAGCAACCATCTTTTTCTTCGTCTTGGCCGGCGCCTTCTTTTTCTTTTTGACGACAGTGCCGGCGGCGTCAACACCCTGCGCAACCTGGATGCGCTCGTTGGCTCGTTGCATCTCAAGCCGCAGACGCTCGACTTCCTTCACGGCCTGTGCCATCTCGGCGTCTTCACGCTGCTGAGCCTCGGGGTCATAGGCGCCACTGTCGGAGCCACCCTCGAGATTCAAACTCACGATGTTTGTTGAGTCGACGCCCAGAAGGGATTGTTTGAGTCGTCTGGCGCGTGCCGCTTTTGAAGTGAGGGACGCTGAGTCGTTCTCGGAGTCGTTCTTAGGTGTACTCTGGCCACTGCTGCCGAGGTTCTCGTCCGCGGCAATGATGATCTGCTGGCGCGGTTTCGATCGGGAAGGCTTGGATAGCTTCATGGGAGCATGGTTCACGCCGGCGCTGAGCTTACCAAGGTCGAGCTCCATAATAGGGATTGAATCGACATCTAGGTCAGGGCCATTGGAATTTTGCAGAATATTGTGTATGGGCGTCGACGATCTCTGTATGGAGCTGGTCTCTTGAATGTAGAATGGGTCGTCCCGGTTCTTCTCCTGCCGCTCTACCTTCCGTCTAGCAACGATGTCTGCATCAAGATAAGACTCTTCGGTTGGCCGTTGATAAGAACCAACTGAATCATGGCGCTCATCAGCTAGGCGTGTGATCGCAGGCTCAGAGGCAATGCTGATTGCAGGCGGCCGTTGGTAATAATAGATGTCAAACTCATCAGCTTCGTCGGCTGGGATTGACATGGACTCGGCAGATGCAAGCAAAGAATTAAGATTCGGGTTGATAGGGTCGTCTAGATCCAACCCCTCGGGGAGCGGTACATTCTTTTGTGCGCTGGCGGCAACCGATTTGAGGTCCCAACCGATAAATAGAGATGGTATTGCTTGCGTAAGAAGGAGTGGAGTATCTTGATGGATCAACTCGGTTGATGCCTCCTGCGCAGACGCAGCTTCTGCTGTTAATTTAAGTAGCTCGGTGAACTCCACTGCGCGCTCCTGGACCTCCAAGTTTGGGTGAAGAGTCAAGGCCTCAAAAGTATGGACGATGCGAGCCATCAAGAGTAATATCTTGGATTTATGCTCAGCACTCCACCGCGTCAGCTGATCTCCAGCAGTTAATGAAAACACCTTCATGGCGGCCTGAAGACTGGCAGCCAGCGGCTCTGGCGAAGTTATTTTGGGGATCAGCTGGAGCAATAGTCCTAAAGATTCTTCTGGGGCTTCTAGTTCTGCCGCATATTCCCCAATAACCCAAGCGACCGGACCCAACGCTCCCGAATTGAGAGGATGACCTGTGGGCGTATCTTCTTTGAGCTGGGACGACATGATTTCTGCGGCTTGTAGGCAAGCTGGGCGGACAGCTTGCACCTTGACGGCTACATTTCTCAGCTCATTCCCAACCTTCTCAGATATGTCGCCAAAGTTGGACCTTCCAGCAGCCGGAAGAATCTCTGTATCGTTCGTCCTCCTCGGCATGGGAGCAATGCGTACGAGTTGAGTCAGTATATCGATATACCACTCAAAATCGTTGAGATAACTATAATTGTTTTGAGAGCACATGTTCAGGATCCGATTGATCACGTCGACCTTGTAATCATCCGGTAATGGTGGCAGCTGTTCGGTTGCTTTTTGCGTCGGGTTGATAGTTCTTTCTAAATCATCATCGTCTGAGTTTCCGGGGTTGGAACTCAGCATGTTAGCTCCGTTTTTGCTATCCATTGTTGATGACAATTTGAGCTGCCTCATAAGGCGACTGACTATGGAAACCAGATTGTCATTGTTAACCATGCCTTGGACCAAGTCTAACGCTTTTATGCGGATAGATATGTCCGCACTGTCAATACATTCAAGAATGACGTCTTCTTGCTGTGCGACAAGCCAAGGGTGCGTATCAACAATCTTATTGAAAGCAAGAAGTGCCACGTACTTCACTATAGGATGTTGACTTTAGTAAACACACATCTCTGGAGTTACTGACCACAACTTACAGTTAGGATCTCCGTCAACCATGATCATGCTCCGCAGCTTGTTCACGCAAAGCAAGGCAATCTCTTCCTTTCCAGCGGTATCGTCTCCGCTTCCCAAAATGCCACCCTGTATGATTCCATTGATGCACTCATACAGTAAAGACATCGCAGGAGTTGTCTGAATAATTTCGGTCAAAGGTGGCAAGAGCTTCCGGACAAGTCTGGGCTCGAGAGGCGTGAGAGTAGCAAACTTCAGCGTGTCAGCGAAGAAGTTGGGCTAACCGAGCGAGAGCAACGAGACAAGCCATACCAATTTGATCAATTTTATTGCCATCCAGTTGTTACCACTATCAACAAGTAGTTCGAAGAGCCTGGGTGCTAGAGAGAGAAAATCGTGGGGCCGGCGCCATCCCAACTCGCATATAACATTTACAATTGCAGCGGTAACACTCGAGTCTTCCGCCCTGTCCATTAACCTCTCTTTTATCTTTGGCCACGCAGCACGAAGCGTCTCGGGATATACCAGGGCGAGTCTGTAGAGAGTGACAATCGTTTTCTTCCTAATGGCAGGACTGGTATGACTCAGGCGAGGGAGGAGATCAGGGAGAACCGAGAGCGCAAGAGACGGCGTGATAACGTGCGGGAGAGTCACGATAGGAAGAGCGATAGTGTTCGTCGATGGCGCCGTCAAATCCTAGGGCGCCTTGTTAGCGATGCTACATCTAAGCGAACGACTAGCGAAGACATACCTTCTTGAGGAGGTTCGTGGCTAGCATCAAAACCTCGGTATCTGGGCGAAAGCTTTGGATTGCACCAAGGTAGCCAACGCGCTTCTGGTGATACTTAGGGGAGGCCATGACCTCGAGGACGTTGAAGGATGCCCAAGACATGTCATGGCCGAACATTTCCAGGTATATCAGCTTCAATAGGGCAGTGGCCTTCAGGTCTACGGTAGATTCCAGGCTTCCATCAGCATGAGTTCGGGGTTGGTTCGAGAGGTGGCTGCTAACCCAAGTCCTGGCTGCGAATCTCGGAGCGACATTCTTTCAAACAGTTCTGGATGTACTCCTTCTCGTTGCCTTTATGGCTTCTTAAGCCTCTGATGAGGTCGTATAGAGACTTTTCAAACCTGTCTACCATCAGCGAGTCGCTTCGGGCTTGAAAGGAGTTGCCGGTGCAGGAGGAGAACACACATGATGGGCCAGGCCGCACCTCGGCGGTGCCAGCTTCAGCTGCGTGCCTAGTCTAGGAAAGACGGGGGCGCATCTATAAGTCCGGAGAACTAGGTAAAAGTGTATTAGAATATAGCATCGTCGCGGCAGCACGAGTGAACAGCTTGGTGTAGGCCCCGTGTTGCAACTTCGACAGCAGATAATAGGCAACTTCAATTGTAGGTAGGTAGGTATGTAAGTACGTGTAGTGCTTGCGGGACAAGCGATTACGAGAGGTACGCAAGACTTGGACTGGACCCCACGCAATTAGAAGAAGGGTGGAGTGCATGGAGAAAACAGAGACGTCAGTCATATCCCGCCCTGTTACCCTACAGTACACTAGACTTTTAGCGGCGATGGCATGTACTTACCGTACGTAGCAGAACATCCGTAGAGCATCCGCCAACACCGACGCTAGCTAGAAGGTAGTACCGAGCTTTCAGCCTGCCTAGAGTGACCTACCTGTTTGACTAGAGTAGCTTTAACTGCCCTACATACCCATGCACTAATCTATGTGGTAAACAGCTCTTGCAACCGTTTAACCTTGCACTTCAACAAAAAAATAGCTTAAATTATCTCATTATTACTTAGGGTTAGGGTTATTTAGCCAGGGACTTAAGAGGCAGTACGACTTCTTAGTTAGGATTATATAGTTAAAGATATTAAAGCGACAATACGTAGTATACTACGGTTAATTATCAAGTTAAGTAGGGCTTACTGCCGCTCCAGTCAAACAGGCAGGCCACTCTAGGTCGGCAGCAAACTTTTAGAGAGGTAGGTACCCGCTAAGTCCTTACCAAGCACCTAGAACCAGACCCAAGTTATCCCAACCAAGAACAGGATAACAGGTATCAGCTTACCACCGGAGACATTTCACTAGCCAGCTCCTAAGCATACAGTTGCTAAGATCCTATCTCTATACCACAAAACCTTCGTAGAACCCGATCGGTGCGGCTTGGTATCATCTAGGTTAGATTAGTTCACCATTCGACTATTCTAGGCGTTGATCACGGCCAACTCTTCACGCCGGTTTAGAGACAATTATTTCAACATTCATCATGTCTTCCTCACTCCTCCACCCCCCTAGCCACCTCCCCTCAGCTACAGCCTTGCACCATTCGCAGCAAGCTCCTAGCATCCTCGAGAACTCTCCAGGTGCCATATCAACTTCTGTCCTTCAGTCTATACTGTCGACGTCCGAGACACAGGAGTTGTGGACTGTTTATGAGAACCTTTTGCTCTCATGTCTTCGGACAGGCGATGATGAGTCCGCTCACCAATGTCTGGGCAGGCTTGTGAACAGATTTGGCGATGATAACGAACGCATCATGGCTCTGAAGGGGCTACTCAAGGAAGCCACTGCTACTGATAATGCCACCCTCGATGTAATCCTTCAGGAATATGAAGAGATCTTACAGGCAAACCCCCCAAATCTGGTAAGTATTGCTGCCTCAATTTAGGTTATTCTAGAATTTCAAGTGCCAACATAAAAAATCTAGCCTATAGCAAAGCGACGCGCCGCATTATTACGATCTATGGGCCGGAACCCTGAGGCTGTAAATGCTCTGACCTCGCTGCTCGACATGTCTCCTACGGATGCAGAGGCATGGGCTGAACTAGCCGACCTATATCTAGCTCAAGGCTTATACTCGCAAGCCATTTTCGCCCAAGAAGAAGTGCTCGTCCTGCAACCAAATGCCTGGAATGTTCGTTGATCTTTCTTTTTGACGATTCGGATCTCGTTGCCATGCTAATGCCATGCCAGATGCATGCCCGTCTAGGCGAGATTCTCCTCATGGCGGCAAAAACATCCGAGGCATCCAGAAGACTCACAGAAGCCTTGAAACGATTTTGTCGCAGCATTGAGTTGTGTGATAGCTATTTGCGAGGTTATTACGGCCTTAAAATGGTAAGTCTTTCATTCTGAAGATTGTGGTTAGGTATCATTAACTCCAAATAAGACTGTCCAGCAACTGCTGAGCGAGCCATCCTTGAAAGCTTCAAAGCAGACAGAGCCGGAAGAATGGTCTGTCCCGGCATCCAGCACTCTGGAAGACCTTGATGAGGTGGCTACCGAGAAACTCGCAGAAATTGTTCGTCGCAATTCAGCTGGTGAAAAAGGCTGGCAGGGCTATGACCAAACCGAGATAGCAGCGGCACGAGAGCTTCTTAAGTCAAGTTCCACGGCCACTGTTAGGTGATGCTGTCGTTGGTTTAATCCTTGCTATCTACATAGGTCGACTAGTTCAAGAATTCGCAGGATAAATTATATTTGCCAGGATGACTCTCCATGTGTTGTTGCACCCGACGCTGACTCATTCGGTACTTTCGTTGGGTTGGGTTTATGTCTTAGGGCTATAAAATGCAAAACAGCACTGGCATCCGCAGTGGAGCATAATGAGGCAGGGAAGGGACCCAGTTGAGGCCCTCTTGAGGAATCCGAGAAGGCCCAGTGGAACATTAGGCAGAAACTTATTCTAGATAGAACCTAACTAAACTGTAATGTTTACTCCTCCAGCCCGCACGTGGCTCCAGTGGTTGTTCTCCGGCTCTGCTCTGATGCGACTGACAGCACAGGCAACCTCTGGAATGTGGTCTATTAGAACACAGCATGATTGTGGCAGTATCCTGTGTCTATCTTCCCGAACCTAATACAGCCAATCACTGCCAGCCTTTGGGCAGCAAGGCTGTCAGCATTTGGAAGGGTTTGTACAGGCACTGTTTATTCAAGGTCACAGTACTCTGCGTGCAGTCAGTACTACTGAATAATCAAGATCTGAGTCGACTCTAAGACGGACGGGACTAGCCGCAGTGTATCAGCACTGCATTCGATCCTCTCGTTGGTGTCACAACGTGTCACGTTGATGGTCGACGAATACCACGGCCGCTGTCGCTGCCGTTCCAGCGACACCTAACTGAGGTAACAGGGCATTCTGTCCTTTCTAGCAGCACACAATTTCCAAATGCGGCCATCGTATGGTTGAAGAGGATCCATTCATGAGCTGTTGCACTCCGAATAGCACTCGTGCTTTCTGGTTTGTCAGGATAAGCAGGGATGGAGAGGAAGATTTGGCAGAGCAAAGTATTTCTAGTAAACAATGGCCCAGTCAGTGAGAACATCTGGCTTGACAGTATTATGGCGCCTTTTACAATGCCCCTGGGGCGCCCAGGTAGGGCATTATATGGCTATTCCCTCACAGGAATATTCCAGAGGCTACTCATTATGTCTTTAACAGATGCTGTACCACCTATTTTACACACATGCGTCTCGCAGCACACGATGACACGGAACCGAACATTGGAGATCGATCCGGTGATTCTCGATGCATACGGCCACTTGGTTAATCTATCACATAGGTAAATAAGTACTCATAGCTGTACTAAAGATTTTACTAATTTATCTTATAAGAATAAGGCGAAAATGGGAGTGAGGTCTTTGGAATGAAGAACAGGCCGGTACTCTGTCAGTCTTTGCTTTGAGAAATGTCTCTCTCCCTCTCTACCCGAAGTAAAGAACACCATGACGACTCCTTTGATGAGGACACCTGGTGTGAATAAGCCCAATGGCAAAATTTGGAGGACGGGACTCCCTTCCAAAGCGATGGGTGTGAGGCGGCTAGAGGAATTGGAGACTTGTGCCGGGCTACTGAGATGGAGGACGATTCGCCCATATTTTCGGTGTAAGCGCACTGCGACAACCGTTTCTCCAAACCCCAACGGACGATTGGGCGCCCTCTTTCTTGCTCAGACACGCGTGTGAGTTCTTTCAGGTGGCGGACAACCTGCAAAACCCAGACGGGTGCAACTGCTATGGCAAAAATTTCAGCAGCGGTGTACCTACATGCCTATAGGTAGGTAGGTACCCAGTCGTACAGACAGCCTGCTGTGTACCTCCATCTCTTTTTTTCCAGTCGGAGCCCTGCCGTTTTGGACATCACCAATCGTTATTCTTCTGAAGCACTGCCTTCGAAGCTTGCCTACCCTATTTAATAAAGCCCCTGCAAACAACTCATGTGAAAGTCCGTTTAGCTCTTATTTTCCCGCACTCTCTGATTTCGACTCAAAGTATATGCTAAATACTCTTTGTGTGTGTGCCTCTCCCTTCCAAGCCGGCGGACCCTCTAATACTCAAGTCTGTCACTACGCCATACGACTGTGCTCCACCCGACGTGCCTTGAACTCAGAACGATATTGCCGACAACATACCTATCCTCTCTCTCATTTGTACGTACTAATTTCTCTGGTCAGGTGCTTTTTTTTATATCTTATGTGTGCATCATGTTCGTTGCTTTAGTTGTCTGTTAGATCAAGCGATGCATCTTGAGTCAAGTCTTTGAACTTGAGCTATTAAGATTCAGGAGGAGTACTTACCAACCAGCTTGCTCTCTCTAATCGGAACGCGAAAGGCCACAAGCTTGCTTGGTTGAGCCCCTCTTATTGAATGCAGGTGTATAAGAAAAAGAATAAGAAAAAGATAAGACGTACGTGCTGAGGTCGGCAGAGGAACCGGCGTGCTGCAACATGCAACATGGACGCCTGGTAGACACTAGGCCTGGGTGTTGTGCCTTGGTTATGCCTTGATTATATCATTTCCTGACCTCCGATTTGTTCAGCTCGCAAGTCTCCCTCTTCGTGGTCTTACCCTACTGCCAACAGTATCCACCGCTTTTTGCGGCTTGATGCCTTTTAGTTGCATACAACAACCCCTCGCTGACGTTGGCTCGTGGACTCTTTGCATTTGGGTAGTGCTGCTCGTGTATATCTACCGGCCAGTTCCCTCTGATTCTAGTCTACCACCGTCGCCGCATCTTTTCGTGTCCTGCCCCTGACACCCAAAGGGAAGAAAGGAGACGTGGTAGATTGTGCTTCACATTGCGCATCCCGAGTCCACCTCCTTTACGCCCTCCTCTCCCAGCGGCTTTGATAGCCCCTGCGAGAAGGATTCCCGTACAGACTCTTTTCTCTCCGTCCTGAAGTTCTGCAATTCTTCTAATTGCGAAACAGTATATTATTGGTAATTTGGTACCGAACAAGAACGACCTAGAGATCTACGATCCGTTTAAAGGCGAGGATCGGTTAGTTGCATACATACAAACATACAGTATACCGTCAAGAACCATAAAAAGTACTACAGAAAGTACTACAGAAAGTACCACAAAAAGTACCACAAATAGTACCTGGACACCCCCGCTCTGTTCTGTTGACATTTGAACCGCCCGCATTCCCACACACCGCGAAACTCGCAGCAACCCAATCCAACCATTTTCACGCCCAACTCTCTTCCGCTCCCTTTGAGCAAGGATCATCCACGTATTCTAGCCACGGGGGCCAAAGAAGAAGCGTCCTCGGAAACCTTACTATTAAAAGAGCTCGCATCTCTTGATATCCAGTCAACCATTTCAGCTGAATCCGCTGATTAATTTTCGGACTACTACTTACTATCTCGCCACACCGCCGCCATTCCTATTGCCGACGCCGAATTTGCACACAAACAGCCCGGCACATATCAGCCATCGACTGTTCTGCGTCTCCCTTTCCGCCAATCTCTTCGAGGTGTTATATAAGCTTGTGTTTGAGTTGCAAGGGCGAATTGGAACGTCAAACCGGCAAGTTAGAGGGGTATTACTCACGCCGACATATACACTCCTTCGCGCGCCTCTTTGCTCCGACTTCCCAGGAGGTCTGGCGCGAGTGAAGGATATTTGACCAATCTTTAACATCCAATGTCGTAAGCTGCGACCCCCCTCGGCCCCTTCAGTACCTTCGGAACACGGGATTAATATTCAACAATCCAGGGCATCCCATACACGCATACGCATCCGCGCCGGTGCCCCATCCCGCTCCCACTCCACTGAATCCTACGACGAACCCAGCAGGGAAAGCTCGTCGTATGACGAAGACGAGGAATGGGAAGACGAGGACTTGGTCGACTCCGAAGACGAACTAGACCCCTCGGATTCCGCTTCAAGCCCAGAAAGGCATCGCCGTCCTGAAAGCCATCGTCCGCGCACACCCCTCCGACAGCACATAGTAGCTGCCCACCGACCATTATCTCGACACGACCCTCGAGCCTCTCACCCATCAGACAACCTGGATCACGATTACTACGGCCGTGGTGGCCAGTACGCACCACCGGCCAGCTATTATGGCCGCGGCCATCCACCGCCCAGAGGCTACCCTCAAAGTCACACTGGTCCTCCTGGTTATGGGTACGAGCAAGGGGTAGTTCCTTATGGACCCCCAGGAGCCCCATATGGCGCAAACAACCCCTTTGCTCCTGCACCTAATCCCGGCAATTATTTCGGTGCCGAGCCGCCATGGGGAAGGCAGAATGAGATGATGCCATACGGGAATTCCGGAAACTATTTTGGTCCCGGTTATCATATGCCAACCCAGTTACAACAGTACCAATGGCAGCCACCGCCGCCCCCGCCCACGGAGGCTCCAGCGCCACCAAGGACGCCCGCTCCTCCTGAGCCTCCAAAGGAAGATCCTGAGAAGGAGGAGATGAAAAAGCAATTGGCAGCGATCAAAGCAGAACAGCAGAAGAAAGAAGCCGAGGCTAAACAAAAAGAGCTCGAAGCCAAAATCAGGGAAGAGGCTGAGCTAGCCTTCCAACGGAAAATGGAGCAGATGCGGAGAGATGAGGAGGTTCGCGCCGAAGAGCGAAAGCTTGCGATGGACAAGGTCAAAAGGGAGATCGAGGATGCACGAAAAGATGCGGAGAAAGCGGCACGTGAAGCTATCGAGGCAGAACGTAGAGCGGAAGCTGAGCGAGCTAAAAGGGAAGCTGAAGCTATTGCTCGCGCTGAAAGAGAAGCACGTGACAGATTGGAAGCCGAGCGCAAAGCAGATGCTGAGCGGGCTAAAAGAGAAGCGGAAGCATTTGCTCGCGCTGAAAAAGATGCACGTGAGAGATTGGAAGCCGAGCGCAAAGCAGACGCTGAGCGAGCTAAACAACAAGCGGAAGCATTTGCTCGAGCTGAAAGAGATGCCCGTGACAAACTAGAGGCAGAGCGGAAAGCTGCCGAAGAGAGACAAAAGAAAGAGGCCGAAGCCGCAGCATTAGCAGAGGCCGCCGCCAAAGCCAGGCTTGATGCGGCTCTCAAAGCTGAAGCTGAGGCTAAGGCCGCCGCTGCTAAGAAAGCCGCAGAAGAAGCAGAGTGGAGGAAGAGTTTAGAAGAGGAAGCCAAGCTCAAAGCAGAGATTGAGGCCCGTAAGAAAATTGAGGATGAGAAGGCAGCTGCCGAAGCTGCCGCAGCTGCTGAGGCTGCCAAAAAGAAAGCTGATGACACATTCAAGAAACAAGCTCTCGAGGAAGCGAAAGCGAAGGCGGAAGAGGCGAACCGGAAAAACCTTGGCAAGGACAAGGCCCCTATACGCTTCAAAGATGCTGTCGGCAGGAAGTTCAGCTTCCCCTTTCACATTTGTCAGACCTGGCAGGTACGTCAAAAGTATTGAGCTCTTCTCTGGCAGTTCGCCAACTTACTGGGTCGTTTAGGGTATGGAAGAGCTGATTAAGCAAGCATTCTTGCACGTCGACATCATTGGCCCTCATGTGCAGGCCGGGCATTATGATCTAGTCGGGCCCAATGGTGAAATCATTCTCCCTCAAGTCTGGGATAAGGTGATCGAGCCTGATTGGGCAGTGACTATGCACATGTGGCCGATGGACCGTCCGAACCCGGGACTCATGGGTGGACGTCCCGGTGGTCCTGCTGGTCCTGCTGGTATGCAAGCCCATGGGGGGAGGCCAATGTTCGCCGGTTTCAGACCTAACGGGGGGGGCCATCAGCGACCCCCCGGCGGCCCGCCACCACCTCCCATGCATAATCCCAATATGGGACACATGGGAGGACGACCTCAAATGGGTCGACCTATGCAAGAGCCGATTATTGTCAATGGCGGTAAACCGCCAAAGAAGCCGAGCAAAGGCCAGAAGGGCGTACTATCATGGATGGTAGGGGGGAAGCCTGCAAAGCCGAAGAAAAAGTAAGTAAACTCAAATCATATGCTTAGTCTGTTATTTAAGCGCTAGCTAATAACTACCAAAGGAACAGAAGTTAGACGCCGCCCATTTGAATATGCCTCGAGGTGATCGGATCGGTCCCATCAGCCCAGTCTTTTCTCGTCACATGCATCATTCACAGCGTTTATATCATTTCTCATCGTCTAGAGTCTATGGGATCCTCTCTCGATTGGGCTTTCCTTGTCTGAGCTAATTTTGCATTATACCCCCGGCTCGAGATGGTTTCCTTGTGACTTATAGCGACATTGGCGCTGGCGTGGCTTCCCCTTGATAAGATGCTTCAAGGACCGGGCTGGCCAGGCTTCCGGTACTACTCTACTTCTAATGCACATTACAGTTTTGATGCATGGCTAACGCCAAGTCGATTGAATCCCGCTCTATATGCCAACTTGTAGTGTACCGTTGGGATAAGATCAAGAGCAGATGACTATATGAACCACATATGGCAAAGGGAACGGCTTTTCCAAGGCGTTAGCACCAGCAGGCTGTAAGGGGACGGCCAGGCAGATGCATCTGTTATGTGGTGGTGGTCTAGAACAAAACATTTCACACGGTTGAATGTCCTTGAGATTACGGTGTCGTATATGGCTTTGATTTACTTGCTTTTGTAGAATCTGAAGAAAATTCAAATATTGTTCATAAAGATAAGATGTTCATGTGCTTGCTCTGCTGTGGTATATGTCTATGGCACGCACCATCCCAGTATCTATACAGTAATATACAATCTGAAAGGTATACATATATGTGCGTGTACCTCCTCATGACCCAGCATTTTGGTCTTCTGGTCCTTCTGACCTACAATCCTCCCAGAGCTCTGAGGAGCCATACTGTTGGAGAACCTTGCTTGATCTCGTTCAAAAGAGCCTTCTGATGCTCTCAGGCTTGACAAGTGGTTGGGAAGAGGCAGGGCTGCGTAACTATTTTCTTCATTTAACTTCCGTTGCCTATTCACTCCAAAACTTTCTTCGCTCGCTCGACAAAAGCCTCGATCATAATGGGTGCGACCTTATCAGCGACAGCCGAACTAACAGCCCCATATAGCGGGTTCGCGAACTGAAAACGAATGCTCAGGTGTACGTCGCTCCACTCTGTCTGTATGCCAGTCTGCGAAATGGTTCCTTCGCCACTTCGATCTGGTATGGCCTCGACGGGCGTCACGGTCCACCGTGTAACTAGGGTTTTGAACACGCCCTCCGCTCCGCCATCCCCATTTCCTACCGGCGAATCAGACGCAGATACTGAAGAGGACGAGGGGGGCTCATCCCTCAACCCATGTCGAGCCAAAACGTCAGGCGCAATCCCACTACGCGCCCCCTCGCCGCTCAGAGCCTCTACGATGGACCCAGGCACGCAGAACACGTGGCTCGTGTACGTCTGTTCCAGGCCGCCCCAGCCGGCCGTCAGGTTGGCTCTCGTCGGCCAGCGACGGCCGAACTCGGGGTCTGCCTGCGCCGTCCAGGACGTCACGCGCGAAGAGCTGCAGTACGGTAGGAAGGCGCTGTAGCTGTCGATGTCGGCTATTACGTCGTAGAGGGCTTTGTGGTTGTAGGGGAGTCGGCGGGAGGCCGTGAGGGTTTGGGGCGGCGGTAAGGAGGAGAGGAGGGACCCGAGAAAGGTTCGTTTTGAGTGCTGAATTGGGGACCGAGACCTTGGGAGTAAGTGAGGCCGTGGGAGGAGGCGGGTTGGTGGCATGGTGACGAGCGAGATGGGGACGGCAGATTAAGTAAGAATTAAGAGATATTTTCTAATTGTAGAAAGCGATAAGTCGCTGGGCTATAACAATTCCATTCTATAATATTTCTATAGCATATAAATCAAAAGTGAAATTATCTACTTCTATCAGCGTAATTGCGAGTCTAAGAAGGCCCATGACAGTGACGTCCGATAAGATCTTTAGCCCACCTTATCGAAGCCACAAGGTGGGACATCACCTGGGCAGTACACCAGACACCTATCTAGACTAGCGTATCAGCCACAGCACCAGCTGTCCACTATATTTTGGGCTTTTGGGAATTTTCAATATTCCTGCTTTTACTTCTTCTACCACTCTCTCTGGGTTGTTCAAGAACAACTCCGAAGATGTCAATAAGCAGCCTCCTACGGTAACATACAGTATATATGCCGCACATCTAGAAGACGGGATATTGCATCTAATCTTCAATAAGATGTCTTCTACTACCACAGCTGCCACAGTCGATGCGGTGCCCTCGCCGGATCTTGAGCTGGCGAAACAGACCTCTGCCTTAACTGTGCAAGAGCCCATATCGGAGGCAAGAGCAGAGACAGGGACTGCTGCTCAGCTACCACCTCACCGAAACCATGATCCGCAGTACAACATGAAGCGGACCGACCCCTTCATGTTCGGCTCGCGGACCCTTGATGAGGGCGACGACGTCTTTGAGTTTAACGCTTGGGATCATGTGGAGACTGACGACGCGTATAAGGAGTACTCTGAGCAGCAGCTCGCTATGCAACGAGCGTCGCCAGTCTCTGATTTTGACAAGAGTATGTATTGCATTTCCACATTATCACATTCCTCTGGATTGCCTTTTGGTTTCCTGATGATACACAAAATGCATAGTTCATCTGATTACATCTGATGACAACTTTAAGCCTAATTAGTCTTTCGCTCCCATCTGACTTATCACCAATCATCCATTTCAAACTATAACATTGCCCTTTATCCCAGACCTTGGTTAACATTTTTGGCTATAGACAGATTCAATTCGGACCCTGCGAAGTTCTGGAACCTCTTCTACAAAAATAACACAGCCAACTTTTTCAAGAATCGCAAGTGGCTGCAACAGGAATTTCCTATACTGCATGCTGTTACGGCCGAAGACGCCGGGCCCAAAATCGTGCTAGAAGTCGGCGCCGGCGCTGGCAATACTGCTTTCCCCATCTTGGCCAATAATAAGAATCCAAAGCTGAAAGTCCATGCTTGTGATTTCTCGAAGAAGGCCGTAGAGGTCATGCGTGCCCATGCCGAGTACAATACCGAGATGATGCAGGCCGACGTATGGGATGTCGCAAGTGAACAACTGCCGCCAGGTGTGGAAGAGAACACCGTAGACGTCGTGCTCATGGTCTTCATATTCTCCGCTTTGTCACCACTGCAGTGGAAGCAAGCGGTGTACAATATCCATCGTGTGCTAAAGCCAGGTGGAGAGGTGTGCTTTCGTGACTACGGTAGAGGTGATCTGGCACAGGTTCGGTTCAAGAAGGGCCGTTACCTCGATGAGAACTTTTATATCAGGGGTGATGGCACCCGAGTCTACTTCTTTGAGAAGGATGAGCTCGCTCGGATATGGAAAGGAGTCTTTCCTAAAGAGACGTCCAATAGTGAAACCAAGTACGAAACAAGTGAGTCCGCTGTGGTTTCTAATTTGTCATTACAAGAAGAATCGGCTGCGGGAGAAGAATCGCATCTATTTGATATTGAAGAGCTTGGCGTTGATAGACGGATGCTTGTGAATAGAGCGAAGAAGCTTAAGATGTACCGTTGCTGGATGCAAGGTCGCTTTAGAAAGAAATAGACTATGTTCTCTGCATCCTTATGGTCTGCTTACTTTTATGCAACTGCTGTGTCTAGTGAAGCGTGTTACCTAGGATGAAGGTACTAGATGGTAAAGACTTACAGCAGTGATTACGCGCTATGACGATGCTATATCCTTCTATATGCCTGTCAGCCAACATGCATTCTCTATAATATACAGGAGGTTCGCTTTCTCTCTTGTGGGAGGTTCCGTAATATCATCCGTCATCCATCATCACTGATTATATACTCAAAACCTCAACCAACCGCGCCCTGTCCTCAATCCCAAAACCAATGGAATCAAGATACCCCTCAACGCCACCATACCGCACATCGAGATGTCCACGGACGCGCTCGATCATCTCGGGTGGACAATCCCCCCAGGCGGGCGTGAGGCCGATCTGCAGTATCTCAGCGATGCGGGTCCCGCGCTCGGGCTCGAGACCGGTTTGAGACAAAAGATAATCGTGGGTTATGGCGTCTGTTGGTACGTGTAGGATTAAGAGGGCTAGCGCTATGATTACGCCCGTGCGGTCTTTGCCTTGCGTACAGTGGACTAGGGTTGGACGGGGGGTTTGGGGGGATGTGAGGATTTGGAGGGCCTGTTTTTTTAGGGAGGAGGGGAGGTTAGATCAGACTGTTTGGGGGGTTAGGGCTGGTTTGGTTGGGTATGAGGGGGGGAGAATGGGAGGGTATGGGAGATATGAGGGAAGAGTGAGATTGGGATTGGGATTAGGAACGGAAGTAGGTGAGAGGTAGGTAGTTACCTCTACGATCTCGGGCCCGGACTCATCTAGCGTCACGAGACTTAAGCCCACGAGGCCTAATGGCTGCATCACTTCTCGGCCCATGATCTGGATTGCTTGCAGGCGGTAGCCGAAGATGTATAGGAAGATCAGCTTGCTGTTTTTATTTTGGGTTCGTCAGTCCAATGTCCATTACTCGCTTCCTGATATTACTTAGATATCCATCACTCCCTCACCCCTCACAAGTGAGCAATGAGTACATCCTTTCGGAGGGGAAAGAGAAAAATGCGAGTATGTTATGGAAGGTAGGTGAGCAGGTAATCGAGCGGAGGGAGGGGCAGTTGTGCAAGAATGGAAAGGAAAAAGAAAACGCACAAAAAACTCCCCCAGGACAACTGCCGCAAGAGAAACCTCTCGAATCGCGACCCCGTCACCCGCACCTCGCGGTAGACGAGCTCGGGGATCTGCATGGGTTCGGCGAGTGCGGCGTTCGATTGTAGCAGAGCTGGGATCTTGAGGTCGGCTTGTCGCTTCTTGGCTTGGCTCAGGTGTTCGGTTCTACCATTTGAGCTTTGTGGTCAGTGTTTGGACTCTCTGGGTAGGCTGTATCGTTGGACAGGGATGGTGAAAAGGCGTTTGTCTGGCTTTCGGAAGGGATGGAAAGTTGTGGGTTGTGGTAACTGGGACTCACTTAGTTCGTAAGTCTATAACTGTCCTTATGCCCAGTTCATCCGTGAGTCGCCGCCGGTCGTTCAGCGTCGCGTCATCTGCACTCTTTGAATCAGCAGTGCACTCTCCGTGATGCCAATGGAGGCTTCTTGAGTCCACCTCGGACTGAACGCTAAACGCCTGGCAGATGGTGCTGACAACTTGTGATCAGATTGACATACCAGGTCGGGCTGAGCGATATAGCACGCCTTCTCGGACGACTCTGTCTTTTTCATTAGCGGGATTTCTAAAACGGTATGGATATAGAGTACTAGCTTTCGCCCGAGATAGTCGTTCACGGTCTTTCCGACATCGCGGAAGTTGATGATGTTATCGAACTCGACGGACATTACTGTCGGTGTGAGGGGTTGCAGTCACTTGAATTTGGGATATGCAGCGCCGTGATACCCTAGTTTATGAATCGAGAACACTACGGTATATTTTAATGAATGGGTCTTGAAGTTAAAGATATACGAGTTGAAATATTCGTGATGGGGCTTACATCGGGTAAGAATTGACCTGGTGAGCAGATTAGGCGTAGCGCTATTACGTGAGGGGAGCTTTAAGAGACATAAATAGACACACTGTCTATCTAGGTACCACTTATACTACCTATGATAACACAAAGGTCCTCTAGAAATATAATCCTCTAGTCTGAAAAACGTACTCATCCTCCCACACATCTCGAAATCCGCGACCACCCTCGACTACATATCTGTAACGTATATCTGAATCAATAAAGATACTAAAGCTAACTCCTGCCGAGATGAATCGACGAGTAATAATCTGCGGTGGACGCCACGTCGAGCCAGGAGCTCCTGTTCCCCTTGCCTCATCAATCACAGGAACACCTCTCTCAAGCATGATTTCCTCACTGTCATTATTCAGTCCACCTCCATCGCTACCTCCTTCACCATCTCCTACAAAACCTGAGCCGTCGTGAGCCGATATAATTCTCAGCCTTTCAAGTACTGGTGTAGATCTTTCTCCTCTCGAGTTTAGGTCCAAATCAGCACCGTGAATTATCATGTCCAGCATATTTAAAAGCCAATAGTAGGGGCTTGGTGCATGACTATGTAGGAACGCATAGTAGCTGGGATCGTCGTAGAACACTTCAAGCTCCTTAAGACCCCTCGGGAGTTGATGACAGATGCCTTCCTCGACGTGAGGGGTAATGAGAAAAGCTTGGTTGGTACTTAAGCTTTTCAGCTTTCCGAACTCCCGCAAACAAATGGTGTCATCATACGTCTCGCCTCGGATCTCAGGGCCTTGACGCGTGAGGACGAGCTTTTCCAGTGAACCAGCCTGGCTGGACATCGCACGCACAATGTCAGCACAAGTGAACACGATACCAAGGTGAGAATCTAAACCCCATGCGAATGGTACGACCTGGAGCCATAGCTCCTTCAGACATTTAGGCCAACTCAACATCTCAGTTAGAAAGTCTTTGTCAGCTTTGCAGCTGATCAATCGCAGCACCTGCACGGGGGATTCGCCGATGGGAGCATCTTTAACCCTTTGCCAGTCGTCATCGGCACTGAGCCCGCGAATGCTGAGCGATTGTATATTCGGCAGCCAGAAGAGACTAGAAAAATCAATGGGGCAGCGATCTCTGCCGACTCCATCGACATCGATGTCGACACACCTCACATGGATGGCGAGATCAAGGTGGCTCTCAAGTGTCTCGATGAGTTTCTCGGTTGGATTTGAATAACGGTAAGAAGGTAACAACAAAGGAATGTGAGCATACAGCACTCCAGCGACGATTTGGTGCAATCGGCGGCAAGTTATGCTGAGTTTTCCAAGATACCACTCGATGCATTGCAAGGCGTCATTGTTTCGTTCCGGCAGTTCATCGTGCCAGCAATAAAATGGCTGGCGGTATGCGAGAGGCTCATGCTGATGATTTGCTAGGTACGAGACTGCAACAGTCGGGGTCAGTAAGTGCCTTCTTGAGCGAGATTTGTAAGGGTTTCAGGAGCATGCAAAGCTCTCAAAACACGATTCTAGCCCGAACAGGAGCCCTTTCACTCTTGATAATGACTAGAATGGGAAGGAAATAACACGGATAGTTGCTTACTGATTTCGAGGATAATCTCGTCCGCGAGATCCAACAGACCAGCCATTTACGGAGAGCTTGTCAGTTCATCGGCATATCATCTTTCATGAGAGAATTTCCAGGCGAGTTGCAGGCCAGACGCAATACAGCGTTTGTCTTTTATTAAGCGGTTTAGGCAGCCATGCCAGCTGAGTTGCTCCCTTGCAGGAGTTAAGACTCAAGGTAGCTTGCCTGGTATTACATACCTATGTAGGTACATAGTCCCTAAACAGATGTCATGAGGACGGCAAACCTTCATCATAATACGACAGCATTATTTTTTTGCCAATATACGGGTACAAATCGTTTGATTTTGCCAATTGTAGAAGAACAAAGAGAGCAGTAGATAGTTTATAACAGCTATTTCAATAACACCGTTGCTACTGACTTAGGTATAGTGCCTAATGGCAAGTCTCTTTATTCAACATAGAGGAAACATGCAGATTAGCGGGACTAGAGAGGAGTGGAGCAAGGCACTCGATCGGTCCATAGCGTTGTTGGCAAGCGTCAAGCAATGACGTCAGTCGGCTTCGAGGGATCCGGAAAGAGACAAACATGATGATGAAAGTAGCAGCATCACCAGGCGATCGATTACTACCTAGTAAAGATAGGATACATGTATGTTGGACTAGAGCCAAACACTACATCATTATATAATACCTATCAAATACACTTTACCGTCTTTGGATTGAGTAGAATCTCTCGAATCGAGAGCCACAAAGCTCTTAACTACTACAACATTCCCCAGGAACATCGCTGTACTTGATCCTTCCAGTCTTTTGCCTTTGTCCTCTTACCAACAGACCAGACCTGTCAATATCATTCCCACTTATACCTGGCTTCGAACCGCAGGCTTATTCTTTGACCGTCATTGATTATCTGAATCACCCTCGGAAACCCGGTCACAGTCCATTATACATTTATTCCATTCATGCACTAAACCGTATGAGATTATAACTACAGTTGTTCTACAGTATCTACATTCATCACCACTACGGATTGCTTGATCAGTTCGCAGCTTCAAAAACCGGGGACCCAGCAGCTCTGCCGATCGCACCGCATACATATAAACCTCCAGATTAGGTAGGTTTATAGCTACGTACTACTGCACGGGCCGGCACGATACGAAGATGCAGGTTTCAGCCAATAAGGCTCGCGCCGCACAGCAACAACCACTGTACCATGACGACACTCACACTCAGTCAATAGGTAAGCTTCATGCGACACCGCCTCTTTCTGCCTATTCCTCCGCCTTGTATGCAATACTTGCTAACAATCGCAAATCTAGCTCACTCAGGACGACTTGTCTACGCAAAACCTCAGGATCTCCCAAGCTTTCCTTCTCTTGGCCTCGATGCCAAAGGTACCGCTGCCGGCACAGCTGCAACGCTGGGTTGGGCCAACAAGAAATCGCCTGAGCCTTGGAGACCGGGAAAATCGGTGACTGCCTCGACAGCCGCCATCATGGCCGAAGACTACAAACCTGCGCCCGCCTGGGAACCCGTAGCTAGTAGCCATGGCGCAAAGGCCGCCCTTTTGGCTGCCCAGTCTGCAACGAGCCATGGTGCATGGAAGCCCTCATCGACAGAGGATGGTGTTTCTGCCGCAGCCCTGGCTTTCAAGTCAAATCGCGCCAACACCCGCAGTATCAACTCAGAGACACTAGAGCGCCACAGGTCAATGGTCGCTGCAAAGGGTGCCGTGGCCCGACGTCAGCGAGCAGATTCCGCGCCCATCCCCCGAGAATCGTATCCAGATGAGGCCAACGCCGCTGCTAACGCTTTAAGTGCCGCGACTCGAGCTCATCGTCCGGCACTATCTCCTGTCCCTTTCCAAGAAGCAGGCGCCATCCCGTATACAACGATGAACAAGCTGATGTTCACGTCACGACCACCTGTCAAACTTGAAGTCGACGAACAGAAACGAGCTGATGTACTCCATGCATCTGCTGTCGCCATGGCAAAGAAGATGTATAATCAGCAACAGAAGATGATCGAGGCTAAGAAAAGCCATGCTGATAAGACGTCGCCGCGGGATGATTCAGACGTATTTAGCAGCGTCAGTGATGATCCACAGCCAGCTCAGCTTACTACTCTACAAGATGCGGCTTACAAGCAGGCACAGGCTCGTCTTGCCAAGATGCAGCAAGAGAACACCCAGAATAGAGACCTTCAAGAGTATTATGGAACAAAACCAGTATCGCGGCGATTCTCAGTCACGGGGAAGCTTAGAAAAAGGTCATTGAGCGATGGGGCTGTCATTGAAGATCAGAAGAGATCGCAACAAATTAGAAAACAAATGTCTTTCTTTTCCAATAAACTCTCAGAGATCGATGAACAAAAACGACATCAGGATCAAGAGTTCTTACTTGCGGCGGCCCAACGCAACGTACATGAACGACTAAAGAGCATGGATGAGAAGATAGCTACTGAGACGGGCATGGTTCCTCCTTCTACCCTAACGCAATGGGAGCTCAAAGCTCGCGCCGTGGCACACTCTCGAGCTGCTCAGCGAGAAGATCCGCACAAAGGAAAGGTCAATATCGGTTCTGGAAAATACATGGACCAGGAAGATATAAACGTCATTGCTGCGCGCAGGATTCAACCCATTCTCGATGAGATTAACCAGAAGGCGGAACTAGAGCATGCACGACAAACGGAGCTACGCCTAGAAGTAGAAAGAAATAAAGAAGAACAAGAAGTCAAGAAAGCTCGACAGAGGGAGGTTCAGGACATCCAGAAAAAGCTTAAGCGTAAGTCAATGCGTAGCTCAGACCATATTCGGGCCATATGTGAAACTAACATCGACACTAGAGCAAGAGAAACAAGAACAGAAGGAAAAGAAGGCCGAAGAGAAGCAAGAAGCTAAAGCGAAGAAAGAAGAGGAAAGGGCTATTAAAGCTGAACAGAAAAGGCTTGCCCAAGCCGAAAACCCCAAATCAGCTGAGCACGACCAAGGAGCTACGGAAGAGCCAGAACCTCAGGAGAACATTGTGGTGATGAACAGCGACGGCCAGCCAACCAGCGTTTCGCATTTAAGGACCCAAGAGGCTCAAATAAGGACGAGATCCGAAGAGTCAGAAGAAAGCCCCAAATCGCCCAGAAATAAGTCCCCTCCAGGTAGAGTTAAGACCTGGTTCAAATCACGGTTCTCACGAGGACCAAAATCCCCGGATGAGGAACAAAAGAAAGGAAAACCGAGCGAAAGGGGATTCATTGGAGGTGTCTCTCTAACAGGTATTCAAAACAACGAAAGTTCAGCTAGCCTTGATAACCGTAGTGCCAGCGTGCGAGCGGTCGCCATGGCCGGTAGGAACTCAGGTACTCATCAACCGCGGCTTCACGGCGATCCCGAGGCTGTCTCTCCCTTGAGCAGCGAAAGTGGCGATGAGTATTTCCGCGATGAGGCTAGAGACCAGCCCATAACGCAACTTACCCCCCCAAGGCCCATCAGGGATTCCGCATCAGCTAAGAGCTGTAGTCCGACCAGGGACTCTCGTTTCCATGAGATATTGTAATGGACGGAAGATGCCCTCTGATGAAAGGGTTTTGCGTTTTTACTAGTCCGGAAAGCTTTTGGTAGAGTTTTGCTATGGGGGTAGGATGGAAATTAGGGCTTGGGAGGCCCTCTGAGATTGAAAGCCACGGAGTCAGGGAATTGGGAAAGGCATGGGTAGTGGATAATTAGGGTCTCGGAGTTGATTTTGGTATGATACACATTGGCCATGGGCTTTCTTAAGGATGTAACAATTATACCACCTGCCTAGCTTTACTTGATTTGCCCAAATATCTGCTGTATACGGCATATGACCAAACACTTTTCAGGTTGTTATGAATGCCGTGTTAAATACCCAGGTACTTACTGTTGACGGCAAGTACAAGCAGTGGCGTGAACTTACATGAACTTAGAACAGTTACGCGAGTCTTTAACTATCAAGCTAGCTAGCCCGAGCAGATTTATAGTTGGTAACACCAAATTGCTTAAATTCTTTGTAGCAATATTTGATGATTTAACCTATGTACCGCATTAGATACTGTATGTGGGTGTATACATTGTATAAATACCCATGGTTCTATTCGGATGGTGTATAGTTTAATATCCAGTAGGTATCAATGGCAACTCCACACGCCAATTCATACGATGCAATGCTCCGCTCCTTTGCAAACCACGCTTCCCTCTGGAGAACTTAACATGTAAAATTACAATTTGATCATTACGAGATTACAAAAGCCCCCCTAGATCTTTCCTTCAGAAGATCAATGTCGGCGCCTCCTCTAAAAGTTGTCGGCGTGAGTCCTGCGCGACTTGTGGTTCGGTGGCGCGGCTGCGGCCGCAGCGGGTACGACCGTAGGATTGGTGAGAGTGCGCTCGCTATCGTGTGTCGTCCTAGGCACTGGCAGCGCTAGCGCCGAGGCATCAGAGTATTGCCCAGTCCGGATCGCCTCCTCTATCTCGCGCGTATTCATCGGCCGGAGGTCATACCGGCCGCCGTGCCGGGTCGCTCGGACTGGCCACAGGTCGATCACGAAGGAGAAGACGTAGAAGCTGAAGACCACAGCGATAACCCATTCCAGGATTGCAGCGTGGTTGTAGTCTTTCCGGAAATTAGTTGCTATGAAGCCGATGGCGAGCGCGAGCTCCACAATCACGAAGACTAGCTTTATCCAGAAGGAAATCGCCAAGATTCGGTGTTGGCGGTATTCTGATGGAGGAGAGGCAAGTCAGCGAATTTGAATCAGAAAAAACTTAAGGGAAGAAAGAAAGCGGTTGCTTGCTTACTCTTGCCAAGGCGCTGGAACTCCCAGCAGATGAAAATGGCGGAGAGCAGATATCCGGCGATGAAGAGCAGCAGGAAGATATCGTGGAGTTTTGGGTAGTGAGCGGTATCGAAGCCAGACAGAAAGGTCAGGCCTATCGTGCCGATGAACGCGAAGAAGATGCACAGCGCGCTGAGGATCTTTTGGCCGAGTGACGTGTTGGGTACGAGTAGGCCCTTGTGTCGAAGCAAGCGGTCGGATATGAAAGATGCGTCGAGGAAGACAGTCGTCAGGACGCATCCAACTACGAAGAGCGGCTTGAGCTCGGCGGCGCCGACGTCTGATATGTAGGCGATCGTCTGATTGCTTTGCATCGACGGGTATTTCTTTTCATGCGTGTCTATGACCCAATGCAGGAATAAGCCTAATAACGTCCCGAGCCAGATGAGGCCCGAAAGTATTGGGAAGATCTGTATGCAGGTTCAACAGTTAGTCCAAATCGAAGCCTCTCATAAGTAAATTTCGATGCGACGCGGAGCAGCAGGCGACTTACCCAGTAGGAAACGAACCGCATGGTGCGAGCAGCTTTTTGATCCTCCGACACAAAGAAAGAGATGAGATGCCCAACGAACGTGTGTGATGGACGAGGAATTGACGAGGGGAGATAATGCAAAAGTTTCACAAACGACTCGTTGGGACGAGTAATGTACACATCAACGCTTATTATACTAGACTAGAAAGAAAAGGAAAGCGACAATGGGACAAAAGACGGGATGTTTCGGCCGTTGATGAGATCGGGATAACTGCCTATGACTTCACCCAGCCAAGATCCTGAATGATTTGCATGGTGGAATTTTGGCTTACATACAAATGATACAACGATTTGCTAGGGCTACGCAGATCAGTCAAAGCCACAACTGCAGCGCAATACAGATTCGTCAGTGTCCACCTAGTATTAGGGAGCTATTCTCATTCCTACTGTAATTACGGCTCTAAACTCCACTAGGTACTTGTAGCTACTGCAATACTACGTATTAAAAAGCCCAGATTCGTATCAACTTTTACTGGTCAAGCTGGTAAGGCAGCATTAATTAGTTGCGTGATGTAGTGTGATCAAGGCCCTCGGCCAAGGCATGGTGACGTCACTCAGAGAAACACGTATCGGTCGTCGGAATTAAGGTAGCGTGAACACACGCTAAGACCATTTGGGCATAGCAATAGTTCTTTAGCGTATTCGTACCTGAACCGTGCATCTGGACCCCGGCAGTACAACAGTTATTATCAACAGTAGCAAACAATGGCAGAGACGCTCGTGATAACCACAGCCTTGTAATTCTATATCTAGCCTTGCCCCTCCTAAGCCAATCGATACGAAAATAACCTGTCTCAAGGCTCAACGCTGTTTCTTCTCATCTACAACTTTTTCTGATAGAATCAAACCTCCGGAAACCATCTGCTTCGAGGCCAAACGCTGTCTCTTTCCAGCTTCAATTTCTCTGATAGAATATAAGCTACAAGCTCACTGAAAGAGAATCTCGTAAACTGTTGCCGCGCGGAGAATATGGCGGTCTCCCCGCTGGTTATGCATCATGCAGATGCCCTCCAGAATGCCAGAGCGGTATCTTCGCCTCTCAAGAACATAGCTTCGGCTCAGGCTTCGGCTCAGGCCTCGTCGAATGGAACACCACTAGCTACCCAGGTCGTACCGAATGCCACAGCAGCTGTGCAGTCTACATCTCTTGATCTTGCCGAGCAACTGAACGAGGATGAGAAGCGCAAATATGTCAAAGGTTCGTTGAGGCCGTCGATGTCTTCTTGTTCCCCCCGCGAGGCTAACAATTCCATTTCTAGGAAAGAAGCTCGGTGAAGGTACATATGCCAACGTATATCTCGGTTTCCTACGAAGCGATCCCACCCACCTCGTAGCCATCAAGAAGATCAAAATCCAGAAGGAGTACACCGAGGGCATGGCAGTTGATGCCGTTCGAGAAATCAGACATCTGCAAGAGCTCTCGCATCCGAATATTATAACCATGCATACGGTCTTCTCTTCCAAAGACCAGAATCTCAATCTTGTCCTCGAATACCTCCCGCTCGGCGATCTCGAGATGCTCATCCGCGATACCGACAATATACGGTACGGTGCTGCCGACATCAAGGCCTGGATGGGCATGTTGACGCGCGCCGTCTGGTTTTGCCACGAGAGTTTCGTTCTACATCGCGATATAAAACCCAACAACTTATTGATCGCCGCAGATGGTGAGGTCAAACTGGCCGATTTCGGTTTGGCAAGGAGCTTTTCAGATCCGTACAAGCTCATGACATCCAATGTCATCACGCGATGGTACAGGCCACCAGAGCTCCTCTTTGGAGCCCAACATTATTCCGGTGCGGTGGATGTTTGGTCTGTGGGCTTGGTCCTCGCCGAGCTTGTGATTCGAACCCCGTATATCGCAGGCAATTCCGAGATCCACCAGATCCAGCTCATATGCCAGGCTATCGGGACACCGACCGAGGAGAACTGGCCGGGTGTCACAAAACTTCCTGACTACACGGTCGACAAAGAGGTCATACCACTGCGAGGAAGAGATCATTACATGGCCATGTTCGGCACTTTGGGAGTCGAGGGTGTGGATCTCCTAATGAAGACGCTCAGCTTAGACCCTAAGAAGCGAATGACGGCGCGAGATATGCTGGAGCACGACTGGTGGCACAAGGACCCGCGACCGACACGCAAGCAGGACTTGCCTAAAAAATCGGGTGGCCAGGAGAAGATCGGGGCGGATTTGAAGAGACGACCAGGTGTCGTAGATGACGACAGGGGCAACAAGGTTGCGCGGAAACTAGACTTTGGCGCTGCCAAATAAAACTGCATGGGCTCAGGGGTGTAATAAAAGCATAGGTCATGGTGTTGGCGGCGTTTGATGCCTCGGAAATGGACATTCAGGCAAACTAGGAAGGTTTTCATTTGGGGTTTAGATTATATGCCAGTTATAATAAAGGGATGAAACCCGTCTAATATATTCTACAAAGTCTGTACAGTATGGTACATCTTCGTCCATGTGAACGCGCGCCCCGTGACACTTTTGCTTCAACCCTTATCCACTGTCTATCATAGCTCACCTCGTTCGCGTGCCTCCCTACGCTCGGCAATGCGCCTCTTGTACCGCACCTCAGTCCGCCTGCGCTCACCACCATCAATCTTGTGACCCCGGCGGTCTTCCCACATGCCCTCAGTAACAGTAATACGGGCGCCCTCGCCGCCGTTTAGCGGCAGCGCGTACGGGCCGACAATTTTCTTTGCGCCCTCAACATGATATCCCAGAACACGGGACAGCTCGGCGGGACCGCACTCCTTGAGCTTGCGGCCGGCGGGGATGTTGACGACATACTTGCGAGGCGTCTGCGTCGGATCAGCAGTGACGTCGGCCTCGAGAACCCGCAAGTCAGCCACGCCGTCCTCGACGTGCTGCAGATCACCCCCGATCCCATACTGGCCATGCCGGAACCGCTGCCGCCACCGCAAAAGGTACTTGCGCGAGCGAGGGGGCTCGACGCCCAGCTCGCGCAGCTGCTCCGACGTCAAAGTGAAAAGCGTCTCCCAGTCCGGGATCTTGGACGCGTGTTGCTTCAGGTCACGCCCGATGACGGTCAGGAACGTCGGCACGTCGGGGACAAAGGGCGTTGGCGATGGGATCTGAGGCGGTGGTGTCGGGGTTGCGGAGGCTGTTGAGGAGGTGGAGGCGGCGCGTATTGTGGATTGAAGGAGGAAGGATTGTGGGATGGAGAGAGATGGGGAGGAGAAGGAGAAGACACCGCGGAGGTGCTGGGGTCGTAGAAGTGGCTGTTTGGAAAAGGCTTGGGGTTAGTCAAATGATGGGCTTCTGTTTGATGTCGTGAGATTGAAATAAAAAGTCAGGGGTTAATTGACTGACCTTCATGCTTGCCATATTTTACAACGTTTTCTATATTATACCCTGATGTTGATTGAAGGATTGCCGCATCATGATAATGCTGCTAATTGGTAGTGGCGCATATGTCGAGATTAAGCTCTGTTATCACGAGGTTTACGGTTGATGCTTCACCAAAAAGTTCAATCGGGAGCTGCACTGGAGATCGGTGAAGGAATTTCATAAACTCCGACTTTTGGCCCCCAGCTCAAGCCCATTCAACAGGGTGGAGTACAGCTTAAGCTATTGCCCCATTTGGCGCTTTAATGGACTTAACGCGTACCTAGTCTAGTGTAGTACCTAGGTATGGTATCCAGAACGCGGGTATGGTGGGGTAAGGCCATATTTATTTCTACTCAGGGAGCCTCCTCGGCATGCTTGTCCTCGAGGACCGACCTTGTTGCCCCTTGTCCAGGTAGACACTTTCTCCTCTACTATCCATCCCTTGACCTCACTTAATTTTACATGTTGCTGTCCCTGCATCTCTTTCTAACTCGTCGATGATATTCTGTGTCGTTGAATCGGGTCAAAACGATGCGACTGATCAAGCACAAAGTTCGAGTCCGTCCGTAGTACAACCTTCAATTCCATCAGAAGTGGCAGCTTGCTGCAGATTCGAAAATGCGGCGCCAAACTTCGGCTGCACCGGCAAGGCAACATCGTAAAAAGAAGCAGGAAAATGAAACAAAGACAAGCCCCCATGGTTTGTGACATATTAAACTTAACACATTAACTGTGATGGTACTGATTCCTTCAGAACCCTTCCCTGGTACTCTGCTCAAGACATTGCGCACACTCGCAAAGGCATCGACCGAGAGGACCGGGACAGGTGACAAGAGTGAAAGGTCCCCCAAACGACGTCGAGTAGAGCAGATAGAGTCGATTCCTGTAGTACGCGAAACCTTTACCATATCTCGGCCAGTGGACCGCCCCATTTTCGGCCAAAACAGTGCGATAATCTGCAATGATGCCGGTCGTTATCTCGTATTCTGCTTGGACAAGGCGAGTCTTATCATCCGATCCAAAGCGAACACTCAGTGCGATGCTTTTCGAGCTGTCCTAGACTTCAATCAGGATTTCTCAGATGCTACTCGCGCAGCTTTGGTAGTGTTGGAATGCAGCCGAGAAGACAAGACCCAAGAGGGAGCTTTGACCGTGCTGACTACCATTTCTCTTGAGGAGACCGATAAAATGCATCACATGCGTTTCACCTTGGATGTTCACTGGAACGCTGCAACTAACATGCTTCGTAACACTAAACAAAGGGGCCTGAGCCAACAAGTTCTGGACGTGCTGGGGGGACATGAGCCAAGCCAGTCTCTCACCGGCCAAAATGACACTTCCCTTCTGCCGCAGGCATTCTATGGAGTGGCATGTATGCCCAGTCACGAAGGGTTCAGCGATTTGAGTACCGTTTCGATTCCAGGTCTAGATTCAACACTATACCCATTCCAGCGCAGGGCTTTGCAGTGGCTCTTGATGAGGGAAGGAGTCAAATATAGCGCCACTGGTCCGGATGGAGGGCTACAGCTTGCAGTATACCCCTGGCCACCTAAATCAGTCCTTCCGCTATCGTTTAGGGCTCTCGACGATGTTAGCGGCCAGCAGTTCTATGTGAGCGATCTATATCACATTGCGACCCGTGATGTCACCCCTTTTCAAGAGACCGAAAACGGCTTGCGTGGTGGCATTCTTGCTGAAGAAATGGGGTTAGGTAAAACCGTTGAGATGATCTCCTTGATCTTAACACACAAGCGTGGCCGTCTCCTCCCTAATGAGATCGATGTCTACAATGATAAAGAAGTACGTCCCGCGGGAACAACCTTGATTGTCACTCCAGATACCCTACAGGCCCAGTGGATCACGGAATTTAAGAAACACGCTCCTGGACTTCTTGTTATGAAATATCCCGGTATGAAGGTTTGGGCCAGCGATGAGGCATTCAAGAAGGAGCAACAAGGAGAAAGCTTAGTAGCCCAGTTTATCTCCAAGCTTGTAAACTGTGATGTTGTTATCACCACTTATAGTGTTCTCCAGGCTGAGCTTCATTATGCCATGGCCCCGCCAGAACGCTCCATGCGATATGAGAGACAGCACGAGCGCCACACATCTCCCTTGGTTCAGATTAGCTGGTGGCGGATCTGTCTTGATGAGGCACAGCAGATTGACTCTGGAGTGAGTAGTGCGGCGAAAGTAGCGCGTCTGATCCCTCGAGTCAATGCTTGGGCAGTTACGGGTACACCAGTCAAAGATGATATCAATGATCTTTGGGGCCTGCTGTTGTTTCTTCGTTACGATCCGTTTGCTTCCTCTCGAGTTGTATGGAAGGCTCTGCTCAAGACCTACAAAACTTTCTTCGCCCCTTTGTTCAACAGAATTTCGATTCGCCATTCTAAAAGAGCTGTTCGTGATGAGTTAAAGCTGCCATCACAAAAGCGCTATGTCGTGACGATACCCTTTACGTCAATTGAAGAACACCATTACCAGTCGCAATTCAAGGCATGTGTTGAGAAAGCTGGTCTGAGCGAGCAAGGAACTCCCTTGCATGCGGACTGGGACCCGGATGACCCCTCTGTCATAGATTTCATGAAGAAAGCCCTCGCAAGTCTCAGACAGACAATACTTCATCCAGAACTCGGCTCTACTAGTGCGCGAATCGTAGCGTATAGGACATTGGCAGAACATCTAGAGGCCATGATAGAGCTGTCGGAAGCCCGAATCAAGGCCGAACAACGAAATTACCTGATCCACAAAATCCACCGAGGCAAGTTTTACGAAAACTCCCCAAGAGTCAAAGAAGCAGTCCGGATATGGGAGGAAGTGCTAGAAGAGGTCAGACCAATCGTCCTTGAATGTCGTGAAGATTTACAGAGAGCGCTAGAGCATGCTCGTCGGGAGCAGGAGAAGGAGACAGGCAACCGAAATGATGATGAGGAGTCTTCTGATGAAGAGGCACTCGAGACAGGAAAGGTCGGCGAGTGCCGCCGGAAGTTGCGATCGTTTCTTGACGTGGAGCACAGAGCAACTTTCCACCTCGCTAGCGGTTTCTTTCAAATCAAATCCAACGAAGACATGACCCTGTCGGGTTCGGACGAGTTTCAACGTCTTGACCAACGTGAAACTGAGGGCTACGAACTAGCCCAGGCAATTCGGAGGGAAATCTTAGAAGAACCACTTATCAAAGCTTCAAAAATGATGGGAAAACTCAAAGGGCGTGCAGAATCTCAGTCGTTTGTGGAAATCCCCGAGATCATAACGTCTAATCTACATGGGATAGAAAGCGGGCAGACTGTGGAGGACTTGGAAACCCTTGGTGCATCTCTAAATGAGCAAGCCGATATCATCGATGAGTGGCGGGAGCATGTCATTCAGCTATTGCTTAAACCCCTTGTAGACACAGAGGGGGATGAAGAGATTACCGGTGAGGAATACGAAGATTCTACGAAGGTCCAAGACCACCTGATGGTCTATACCCTAGCCCTAGGAGCCATTCTCGGTGACCGCCAGGAAGCCCTCAGCGGCTTGGTAAACGAGCGTATCAGCTATGAGACCGCTGCTGCTGAACGAATGGCCAAAGAAGGTGAAGGGCACGCACCAGAAAAGATGCTTGAATTGCTCAAAATACGACGATATGCTAAGCCAACGCCTCATGGATGTTCTTTCCGTCGCATTGTTGCAGTATTGAGAGAACTTTCCACCAAACTACGTCACGAAGCTTCTGCAGGCAACAATCGAGCTAGGGTGGAGCTTCAAATTGTCACCACACAACTGAGAGCTACTCAGGACCTCCTTACGAAGCAGAGCAAGGTTGCCATTAGTCTTGAAAGAGACTTGGATTTTTTCACATCTGCTATGAATGCGCGCGTAGAGTTCTACCGTCAACTACAGTCTATATCTGATTCTGTCGCTCCATTAGCTGAGGAACTCCTTGACCTACCTTGGGATCAGCATCGCGAGATCAATCTGAACAAGGAGGTCCAGATGACAATCAAGATACAGAACCTGGAGTCCAACCACCGCCATCGTGAGTCTCTTATCACCCAAACAAAATTCGTCCCTGGGCTAACTGTGAATAAACCAGTTCTTCACATGAGAAAAGAGGGTGGAAGTTCCAATGATCCCTGCGTTATTTGCCATACCGATGACTTCACACTGGGGGCAATCACAACATGCGGACACACATTCTGCAAAGAATGTATCGTGTACTGGCTAAGAGCGAAACATAGGTATGACGGTTGAGCTATGTCAAAGCATCCATGGAATTTCGAGTCTCTAATCTTTATAAAAGGTGTCCGCTCTGCAAGGAACCACAGACTCCAGCTATGTTAAGCGAGTTTAACAGGAACCAGTCAGTATTAACGCTTCGTCAAGGGGTGTCCCGTGGTCCCCTTGGTTCTCGCTCGCCAGACGAGCCAAAGAGAACAGGGATATACTCGAATATCAGTGAAGCAAAACTTCGTGCTATCCAGAATATCAAGCTTGATGGCCCTTCGTACTCTGCGAAGATCGATACTCTCATCAAGCATCTTCTTTGGTTGCGAGAAGAAGATCCGGGAGCAAAATCTATTATCTTCTCCCAGTTCAGGAGCTTCCTGCTCATTCTCGAGCGGGCCCTAGTGAGCCATCGCATTGGTTTCGCAGCTTTTACCCCCTCGGGAAACAAGTCACGCGAAATCCAGAGGTTCAAAGACGACGCTAGCGTAGAATGCCTGCTCATGGATGCCAAGGCCCATTCTAGTGGTCTCAACTTAGTCAACGCTAGCCACGTTTTTCTCTGCGAGCCGTTGCTCAATACAGCTTTGGAGCTTCAGGCAATTGCGCGAGTAGATAGAATCGGACAGGAGCACGAGACAACTGTCTGGCTCTATCTCATTGAAGGCACCGTAGAGGAGAACATATACGGCCTTTCTGAACGGCGCCGTCTGGCGCACATGGGAGATGTGGCAAAGCAGAAGGCCAAAGAGACCACCAGCGGGGTGGAGGCAGCAGACTTGGAGGCGGCCAACTCGCGAGAGCTAGAGCAGGCTGGCAATGCCAGCCTAATGAGCAAGAGTGAGGAGGGAGAGGTAGTCAACAAGGGTGACCTCTCAGAGTGCCTGTTTGGTGGTGCGGTAGTGGTTTAGGTAACTGTAATTGTAAGGTTACAAACTTGTGTATGGAAATGACTGAATGTATATAACGAAGATACCCATGGCATAAACGACGTCGGCTTTCAATAAGCATTCAGATATTAGATATCAAGAGCTTCAGAGGATATAACAAAATATGACTTTTCTTTTCTTTTCTTTGATAAAGATTGAATTAGTTAGTTGGCATTTATATTTGAGGTCATTCAGTCAACATTAACAACATGCCCCGTGACAGCCCACCTTTCCCAGTTGCAGAGCCGGGAAAGCCAAAAAGCAGGGTCTGGCCGGGGATTGAACCCGGGACCTCTCGCATATTTGCTATAGGGTGTACCCTAAGCGAGAATCATACCACTAGACCACCAGACCAATGTGGGCGCTTGTCCCTTTTCGGATGTTGCTTCGTGGCGAATCAGTGATTGTGTATAGACGGTTTGAATGGACCTTTGGCCGGCGCCCCTAACTTCAGTCTCGAATTCGCCGGCCGAGTTCACATTATCCAGATCGGTGGCGGCTATATCGAACGGATCCACGAGACAGTCCTTTTCACGAAGGATCTGTCGCGCTCATGTCTGATTTGCTAAGGTTAAGTAAGGACTTGGACAGTGGTTGATCGTGGGAGTAATGGCGATGTTGCCGGCTTTCGATACAATCCCAATCTCTTGATGAATGAGGGTGAATCAGGTTCGAGGACAGCTCGCCACCTACCTAGGCCCGGGTGTAGCCAATTGTGACGATATCACTCTCGGACACTCCCCAATCCTCAACTCGAACCAGACTACATCCTGGGTCTGAAGTTTCATCTACAACATTGGTAGATTTCGTTTTTGTCCGCGCTCGTACCGGGCCCGTTATTGTTATCGTTATTGTTATCATCGTCGTAGGCATTGTTACCATATTCTTATACTTCTTGAAATCCATTATCGAGTATGTTTCTAATCTACATACTTACCCAGTCTATCAATTAAATGCTAATACTGTGGCGATGGAATCACTTGCCCGGCGTCCCCCTTTATCTGACTACTACCGGCGCTGTTACCGTAACTGGCTGTGTTAATAAACATAGACAAAATTCGAAGCTTTTATCACTAAATAATTAGTAAACAAGTTATATAAAATCAGAGTATAGGTATGTGCTATAAAAGCTAGATATGCTCTATATTAGCTGTGTTTCTTTTCTGTCACTATTCAGCATCCCCTCCCCCCCCCCTTTTTTTTTAGCTTTCTTATAGCATAGGTCCTACAGCATTTTAGGCGCTTGCAAAGTATTCTCAATCAAGAATATCGTAAGCGAGTAATATTGTTGTCGTTGCTGTTACAAATTCAAGCGAGTGTTCAATAGGTGTTTGGTTGAAGAAAGCCATTGCCAAACGATACTTCTCAGAAGTATCATAGTGCCCGTCTATCATGTATGCACTTCTTATTCTCAGCCTCGATTTGGCAGTGACATGAGTACATGCACACCAGGTAGCTTTGTGTCGTATTAATGACTGCCCAGCCTCCAAAGTCAGCCCGGATATACATTATACCGAGAAGTTGGGTATGTTCTTGGACCAAGTACACTAGGAGTTATTCTCGGTGACTTATACGTCTGGTGATAAATTTGTCGGTACCGAGGCCCCCATCATCTATACAATAATATAACATCGTCAAGGAAGACATACGGACGTGGTATGCGCTATGTCCAGCCAGGCTGTGTTTGCCGAAGGACGAGGAGGCGAACGGCTAGAATTCCCTAGCAGCATGTGCTTCAAAGTCAAGATTTCAAATTGAACCTTGTGAAATGAGTTCCCTTGACTGGTCTAGAGGGTACATCGACAAGAAAGAGACTGGCCGCGTAGACTGAGTTCTTGGGGTTGATGTAGTCCGCGCACTGGATGTCCCTCTTGCTCCCGAATTTCACATCTATCGGCAGACATTCCGGAGGCACATTTCTACCCCCTAACGACTCCATAGGTGCATGTGAGGCGAGCCCTAATTCTGTCATCCTCGTGCCCGGTGATATGGGATACGGTGTTTATTCACTCTATATGGTCTCACTTACTTCTCTAACTGAAACGGACAGCAAGGCAACAGCGCCGGCAAGGTCCTGCGAGCTGTAAGCTTTATAGTAGGCAAGTTTAGTTCCGATCCTGATCGGCCATAAGACGTGCTCTCTGGTGCCTTATAATATCTACATTGCCTTACTTGCTTGGTAGTTGTTTTGTGTACCTGCTTGTCCGGGCGAGGCTTACGAGTCTGGCTTTGCTGTTGTCTTACACAACCTGCGTTTTTAAACGAGAGGTAGATGGCTGGTGTTGACCGAGTCCTAGGAGCAGGCTGTCGGTGTCGGATTGCTGGCCGCACACTTACTCTTAGGCATGCCCGAGGTGAGCGTATCGCTCGCCATGTCTGTCCTCCAACTCAAAACCTGCTTTCCTACTTGACTCTATTTCAGCCTCATAGCAACTAGTCGGTTATTCTTTCTACTATTTCTTGTAAATGTCACTGTATAACAAGAGGTGCCCAGTGGCGTCTGGGTCCTGGAAGCAAGCTACAGGCCTCCATATCCTAAGCACACGCCTACTCCCGGGATCCCGGAGAGATCATCTCTGCTACCTCATGGCCTCAAAAATAAGTATATTTGCGTACAGAGTTCCAATGAAGTTCGGTAAAGGGCACGATGTTGCCTCGTCGATTCTCGTAGCCTCTTCTTAACGTCCCCCAGCCGCACCCCCCGACTTCCGCTACTCATTCTTGAGGCATCGGACTCGTACGATCACGAGAAGCCAAGGCAATCTTGCTGCTCGTGACACCACACGGATGTCGAAGTACAACTGTGATCTGCCTTGCCATGCTTCGATTAGTTTTCCTCATCTTACATCCCGTATTTCAAATACAACATTATGATGTCCAGTCTGCATGAGCGTTTGAGGCCGTTACATACATACCACGTACACGGACAACACATAAGACACAGATGCCGGTGCACATGCAGCTGTATTGCGTGGGTATGACAGGCGCGTACTCATGGCCAAGGGGTAGACGATAAGCATTACGATCATCTACATGTTACATTACCGGTCTTACGCCTGCCTCACAAGCCTGAATGAACAGCATCGAGGTCCAGACCATCATCCGTGCCCGCTCGACGCACAACAGCCCCTCGTTCATCAACTCCCTATCGACCCACAAGCATAGCCGCTCACTTGAGCTTGCTGACTTAGCGGTTCATCGACATACATACGCGCTTAGGTCAAAAGGTGGCTGCTGTGCGGTCCTATTACAGTAGACCCTCCCTACCTTGACTACATCGCCCGTCTTGGCCGTCTTGGCCGTCTTACCACTGTACCTACGGCGTCCACCTCCGTCTCATCTGCGTGCAGTATTTGACTCATCCGTCTGTGGGGTTTATACAGTATCTACCCATTCGTTTTCAGTGTCAGTTATCATCATAGCCGCATGCGGTGATGACCATGTGCATGCCGTATGACTACTATGTATGATGATGTTTGTTAACGGAGCCCGGGTCTCCATTATGCCTTCGTCTAATATTACCTCTTTCGAACGAGGTTCTTGGTCCTGATAGGTCCATACCCGGCCATTTTCACCCTTTCTCCGATCTTAAACTTTGATGTTGTGGATTACTACCGGTAGCTGAGGAGGAGAGAGAGGAGCCCTCGCCTATCAGGTATGGGGTGGACAGGATACATGAGCCGCCTAACAATAAAGTACAGACACCGTCACTTATTGCTTACATTAAACGCTAGGTTATAATAGCCCCGAACCTAGCCAAATAATTGCCGAAAAAAAGAACAAATAATTCATTTAGTTATATAATACAGCAATTTTTTTTCTTTGTTGAAAATAGAGTATTGAATAGTCGTTATTGTAGATGGTTCCTTTTTCCTGTTCCTTGCGAGCCAGGGTGTATTTTACAAGTCTTGTCAAGCTTGTCATCTCCATCTCCATGTTGTGATACGTGCAGAATCCCTGGCATTGATATCTGCCAAGTGTACATTCCGGACAATTTCATATTACCTGCATTATACTAACAGTCCCTTGCCCTGCATCGTGCTACCCCGTTGTCTATTGCCATGGTAGGTACTCCGACCGACAGCATGGATGGGGAGGGAGGGAGGAGCAACGTAGGATTGTATTACTGCGGTTCACTAAACGTGGTAATTCCAGCATAGCATTGCGTTTGACATCTGCATTGCATCACCGTTGCTGGCTTCGTCGTGTGTCTCTATCTGGAGGGCTGTACAGTATCTACTACGCACTTACTGTGATATATCATATGGGTCAGATTTTCGCGTAAGCTATAGTTTCATGGGGCCTAGAACACTCTATCAGCCAAATACTTCCCTCTTTCTTACCCCATAAAGGACCAGATGATTTTCCCAAGTTCAATGAATTTACAGTTACTGACGTTCTAAAAATCAATAATGCCTCGTATCGAAAGTATGTTATGTAGGTAGTTATTTATAGAGATTGCCGCTTTTGGCACACACACTTCATACTTATACCGTGCGCTAGCTCCTCTTTTGGCGAGTAATAAGCCATGTGGTGAGGTGGGTTTGGCTCACAATGGGAAAAAAGCAAGCAAGAAAAGGGGAGCATGGGGGCGAGGTTTAACCTTGTCGACACGTGTTGGATGAACCCTGGGAAAGGATCGACAGGGGATATAGAGCTCTTTTTCAGTTAGTAGACCCTTGGATTTATCATGTTCTATTTTCCCCTCCAGCCTCTGTTGTTGTTGTCATCAGGTTCATCGTCCGTTCTTGTTTCTTCACGTGGGCAATGCTACCTAGTGTATGCAAGAGAAGACGTAACCATATACATGTACGGTACTCGTTCATCCCATATCTTTTTTGCGTCTTATTCATCGTCGATCCCCACCCTGTTTCTTCTTCCCCTCTCTCCGGTACTGCCTGATCTGCTACATTGAGGCTCTCTCTCTCTTCGGGCGGTGCGACCCGAGATATATGTAGGGCGTGACGAATAAATATACGCAATCAGTCATGGTAGTGATGACGAAGATGACGATGATGAATGATGGTTCTGCCAATGATGAACTTAAGCCTATGCTCCCCAGCAATGAACGATGATCAAGGCAAAGCAAAGAGTACCGTGGGTTTGTTCGTATCAGTCGGTGTCCGGATCCGGTCAATTCAGGTATATGGTTGTGTTCTGGCTTGTCGATCGATCATAGGAAAGACAGACGCAACCCGGTATGCGAAAAGGGTTACATCGTGTCTCCTTGTCTCTCTTCAGCCCAACACCGCCCTCTTCTAGCGCTTTTCAGCTTGTCCGCCTGGGGGACTATTAACTAATTAATTCAATAAACTAAAAACGTTAATAATTAGTAGTACTATGTAGGATCTATGACGAGCAAGCTTATCTCGAAACCCCACGAGGTCATGTCGTAGTTCGTCGAGCGGCTATTGAGGAATAACGGGTACCTGCCGGTCCTACTGTACCATGACAGCGTGCCGTCGTCCTTCCTTTAATTCCCGTGATAAAGTCTTGTGCATTGGACTCAACTGAAGGATTCCCTCTGCATATGATATGATAGTATGCCGCACCTGGCTATACCCTCAATTTGACCTTCTGTCCGGATCCCAAAACTCCAACTTTGATTTGATTCCGCCTTGGCGGAACCTAACGTGCTTGCAGATCTGCATGATGCATTCACCACGCATCTATATCTGTCGACATAATCTAAGGTGCGTACATATGCATACAACACACACACATACAGACATACCTACATTACATGACGCACAAGGCTTATAATTACGGTCTAGTGTAAAGTGTTGCGCCCACGATACCGAATGATTGTCTTATTCTCTCGGTCTTACTCTTTTAAGGAATAGGGACCTCTTGGCCACCTAGCTGGCCATAATTGCTTATTTATCCAATAGCCTTTCCTATAATATCACGTTGGGGTAATAAAACGAAACAAAACAGGACCATGCATATAACAATTACGAGTTAATGATACCCCCTAGCTTTTTACCTCCCCCCCTTGCCTTGTCATGCCTTGCCTTGCCTTAAGGCTTACGAAAATTCGCCTAAAGTCTGAACCCAATTCAACTTTCAGCCGCAAGTATTTATGTATTTTTTTTCCCTTCCCTTTCCCCTACCGTTCGGGTAAAGCACGGGTTCGCAAAGTACAAGAACCTTTCTTATACGGATTAGGGAATGACGCGGGAGAGATGAGACGACACGCCCAGCGAGGCAGCCGTAAGGCGCAGCACAAGCCTCATCTCTCCATTCTCTCTCTCTTACTGCAGTAGCGTACCACTACCGGCAAACGACATACACACATACACATACTCACTCACTAACCGCGCCCGGCGCCATGGAAATCAAGTTTCATCCATCTCCCAGCGAACTATATGCTCTTCCCCACTTCTTCCTCCGCGGGGTATCTGTGTGAATGCGTGAGAGAGAGACGCCAGATTGGGGAGAGGAAGGGGGGCCGGAAAAAAAAACGTGGCTGCCTGCACTTCAACTCGGTCTCAACTCGGTCGTCTACATGGGATGACGGTATTGCAAGTCCGCGATGTGGAGATCCGGGCGTCTGTCTATCTTACGGGCTTGACTTACGTTAGCTATCAATCATATCACCCTTTTTTTTTAAGGAAGGGAGGATAATGGTCCTGCAACTCGTCTTCTTCCAAATACCCTCCAGGCATACCTATGACATAGGAAGGCGAGCACCGAAAGGACTAGCTCGCGCTCTAGGGCGTGTAGGCAGCAAACACAGGCTCATGGCAAGTCATACCGAGGCCGCCCGGTTGGTGGACGAACGAGACGATAAGGGACAGTTTTAACAAACGGCAAAAAGACTCATAGGGCTGCATAAGGCCTGCCTGCCGCTGCTGCTAGGGCCTTCTTCACAAATGATGTGGGAAGTCCATGGTGGTGTGCGCGTGCGCGTGTTAAACAAACATGGTGGCGTCAACTAATGTCTACCACGGCACCGGCACGGGTTTGATATCATTGGCTTGGCATGAAAAAGGGCTGAGGCGCAGAAAGCGATAATTCGTAGGTAGTTCTATATATAAATCTAATGAATAGTGTAGTGTAGTGTAGTGTAGTGTAGATGGCGAGAAACCGGCCGGTGGCAGAAGCGTTGAGGCTCCAAAATCTTAGAAAGCCCATTCCCTCCTAGTTCGTTACTGGCTAGCCGCCTTATGATGTCTTATCCCCCCTAGCCTAATTATGAATATTGTACAACAGACTATAGGTGTGTCTGTAGGCAGTATCGCTCATCCACGAATCAGATCCAGCCCTACCTGAGCTGTCTGTCTTCGGACTGAACAAGATATAGATGAACCAATGAGAAGAGGAAAAGAAAAGAAAAATTGCCGACCCGGCAGTCTATGTAAAGGAGAAAGACGTCGTTAGGCTAAAAGTAGCCACAAGCGGAAACCGATGAAGCGACACAGAAAATCGAGTTCATGTACGTTCGTTAACTATTTCGTAATCAAGCCCCAACGTACACAGCCCCTGACTTGTCTGAATTCATGACAAACTGGCTGGCAGCTGCTATGTGGGTTACTGACCATGATGTTTGGAATGTCAAGAAAGAAGAGGTAATGAATGTGAAGCGCCGCCTTTATGTAAAGCGAGCAGGAGACTGGGTATCATTATCGTATACTTCTGTCGGTATCTCTCTAGGTCCGGTAAGAAGACCCATCCCTGCTGTTGGGATCGTAGTCGTGATCATAATCGTAGTCATAGTCGTAATAGTATGCCTGCTGGTCGTCCTGGTAGCGGTCATCTCCGCCACTGCTGCCTCGGCTGCCCCAGCTCGTCGTCTGTTGCTGCTGGGAAGAGGAGGTATAGTACCCTGGGTATGTGTTGTAGTACTGCGCGCTGTCGCGTGTTTGGTTGTCCCTGGTGCTGCCGCGCCGGGTTTGACTCTCGTGGCCCCGGGCCATGACATGCCGCACTGAAGGTCATGTGTCAGACTTCACTCGCTCACGGAAAACTGGTTGGGAATATCTTACTGCTAACACCGCCCCATGGTAGACCAGAGAGTTCGTCATCCTCTGGGCCAAGTTCTCCCGCATCGGGGACACGGTAGCTGCTGCCTGCGTTTTCTTGATTGCGGTCATCTCGTTCGGAACGCTCTTTATGTTCCTTTTGCTTCTCTCCTGTCCGCAGAAAGTCAGTCAGTGGGTGCAAGCCCCTTCAGACCTATAACGAAATAAAAAAGAAAATGTTTCACGTACGAAATTTGCGCTGTGCAATCCGATTCTGGATGCGTCTCCTCTCCTCGGGCTCGGTGATTTCAGTCCAGTCATCATTCTTGGCTTTTGCTTTGGACTTGGACTTTGATGAATGCGTCTTGGAGCTTGAATCATGGGGGTATTTGGATGAATGTGACGACATCTTTCTTCTCGATTCTGTCTCTGTCTCTGTCTCCGAATCCCGTTCAAAGGGTGCTGATGTTTTGAGCCTCGGGGATGTTGAAGGAGAGACAGTTGGTGTTGTCGTTGTTGTTGCTGGTGTTGTCTGGAGGTTCGAGGCTATATTCGCTTCTGGTGACTTGCTTGGTACTTCTTTCTCAGGCTGCGTGAGGGTCGTTGAAGGTAGTAATAGAAGTGATTGATCTTGATTCTCTGGCATCTGCGAAGTCATGAGGATTTCTCCCCTCGAGTGCTCCGGACAGGCCCTTTAATATATCAGGACGAGAGGTCTGTAATTCGGAATAGTTTCCTGCAAGTCCTAGATGACTGGTTGCCTGGGGGTCCATTCAAACGGTGATGCTGCAAATGTAACCTCTAGATGAGGCATGAAGTGAGAGCAGGGTTTAGCTCTTAGAATATCCTTTGCCCAGGTACCCAAGGTTGTTATCGTAACATCTGGGCAAGAGCTGATATGGATGATATGTGCGTCGGTGGATGTCTCTAGGTCCTACTCTCTTCGAGGCTCCAATGTAGTGCTACGATGTCAGCTGGTATCCGCAGACCGGAAGCGTCAGTTGCAACGTTCGGTCGGTCGGTCTGCCAAAGTAGTAACGAATGACAAAAATGGTCGTCACGTTCGGGTGCCAGTGCGGCTACCTTCTAGGACAGGCATGCAATCAATAGCTGTATCGGGGGGGATTCATAGTTATGGACCCTGGGCTGTGGTATGCAAAGGCATCCACGTTGTTCATCCCGGCCGGGGGATACTGGGAGGTCTACCTGAGGTATTCATGGAGGCCTGAGGGATGAATGATAACATATCCAGGGCATTGTTGCTGCAGAAGACATCACGAGGCACCCTTGGAAGCTAAAGGGATACTTGGATCCCAAAACGTCTAGTCTTCAGTCTTGGGGTTGATGATGTAAAAAGACATGGCAAGCGCCGTATAAGTCTTGTCGGAAGAGATAGCCTTGAGAACCAGCTGGTGAGAGGTGCCTGAAGTAGCGAAGTTTGGGAGCTAAACACAACTTGTCTTAGGCCACAAAGGGTAAATAAGAATGAATTGATCCCGAAGGAGAAAGGCCGGGAGAGTCTGATTGAAAACATTTCGGTTTCTTGGTTTTCTTTTTCTCTTCCCTCGGGGTGTTTACCGGCACCGGCATCATATTGACAACCAGGGGAGACCAAGTACCAAGCTTGCGGCTGGCAGTAGCGCAGGGCGGGTTGTAGACTCCGAGTACAAAGCATGGGCTGCATGAGGTGGCTGTGGCTTTAGACAGATCCGTCATGGTTCAGATGACCTAGCACGATGTCATTCAGATCCTGGTATCAAGCTTAAGGTGACTTAGGCGACAAGACTATGCTTTAATCCGGCGTGACGCAACCAAGGCTGTAATTCAAGACACTAGGTAACTGTTTAAAAGTCGAATTTCTAAGAGTGGTCATATGATCTTGACAAGAAGTCTTTGCTGTCAAGATGAGAATGCTGGTTGACTCTTGGCCGTTCCCGATAGAGCGCATTCGGGCGATCACTAAACAAGTCAGACTTCGATAAGCGAGGAGAGGGGCTCACTTCTAAGCTACCTAGGCTGGCTTCGAGTTCGAGGCCGTCCATGTAAGTGAATAAACACAGCAAGTAACCTAACCAAATATTAGATAGCTTGGAGAAAGTCGAGCGTCTCTGGATTCAGCGCCCACAGGCGTCTAATTCTCTAAGCGAACATACCATCCGCGCTTGTGGGTCGCTACCTATGTGTGTGCCATTTGTTCAACTACGCACCTGATGGTTGCAATGAAGAGCCTAAGAATAACATGGCCGCGAAATTGGGGACTTGACGCATGCTAGCTGCCCTTACCAAATTTAGGTAAGACAGCTATCAAGTAGAGTCTAGACTGACTAAATTTTCGAATAAATCAACGTCTCAGCTTTACGAGGGCTGAAAATGCTTGAGATGTTGATTTGATGTTACCGTTTGGGATGCGATTTCATTTGCACAGAAGCGGAGGTGGAAAGCTAGGTCCGAGATGTTTGCTGTAGTGAACAAGGGTTGTTGGAATTCCCTGTCGATCCACTCGAACCGGTCATTGCTAGGGGGGGTGAGGATGAGGATCCAATTATTAGAACTACTGTTAGTTAGTTGTTGAGGATTACTTGTTAAAGTCTTGATGGCACGTCCCGAACAACCCCCGCCAATTCCTTGGCGCTTCCAGTAGGTATTATACCTATGTAGCTCTGGTGCGCTGTGACCACAAAAGTCGAGTGACTTGGCAAGACTTCAATGATGGATAGTGAATAGTCTCATATCTGCTCTGACTAAATTGCCATGTTGCTAATACTTGATGGTCTCTAGAGGAACTTGTAATTGCTGGAGTATATTGCCATTGATGTAAGGACGACGATGATGTCAAGCTCCGCGTGTGGCAGAACTTGTCGTTATTGAGTTTAGTTAAGAAAACTCCAGGATAAGGCTGATATGCCTAATCAGTCCACCATACACCCACATATTCGACACACACCACCAGAATTTACATACTGTACATGCAGCTATGTTAACGGTTATAGGCGCTAAGCGGGTCTTGGTAAACATCAGGGTGGGATTCTGCCTTGCCAAGACGCATTTGGGAAATAACAAGTCGCTAGTTGGTCCTCTCCTATCCTACCTTCGGCAAGGGATATGTCAATAGTTTGCAAGCTACACTTCGACAGATATGCATACAGTAATTTCATGCTTGAGAGGTATTGCTTGGGGGCAATTCTCAAATTGTCGTCGAAGTCTTGGAAAGGAGGCCCCGCATTGCGGACCTCAGCTTGCTCAGCTCAGGCTTAAGATGGTCGCCTTATGTCATTGTAGTCAACTTTCAAGTATTGTTTCTCGAATGGACTGTGTCAGTGTACTAGTCTCACCCTTCGATATCACTGCAAGAATCTTGAATCCGTTTGTTTGTAGGGCGTATCTCTGGCTAACTTCTCGAGGAGCTTTGCATAACCTCTGCTATATGCCGGTTGATTCATATCTATACTTTGGCTCATGAGGTCAAAGAGCCAGGGTCGACGGCTGGATGACGAGGGATGGGCATTTTCTCAATGTGTCCTCGAGGCATTAGAACCCCGGCCGTATGTTGGTACGCTCAAAATGACCATAGAAGGAAGGGTCACGAGATTAATTTAGTTGTTGATGAGTTGAGTAACGTGTTTAGAAGTGCTTGATTAAACGACTACCGCGTATCCCCTGCATCATTTGGCCCTGGCTGTGGTCCACAAAGGCGCCATGCATACGCCTTCCATGCCTGCCATTTTAGCTCAGGCGCACTCCATGTCTGCAAGGCATTCCCACGATGATCCTCGGCCGACTAAGTAGATTTTCTCAATGCACAGGGAATAGTCGGATAATCGGGACAAGTGCTGGCTGGGGTTATTCGAGAGTCAATTCAATTGAAGTGAACGCGCCCACGTTTTCGGACACCGACCTACACTGCGGAAGTAGCCGGGTGATCTCAATGATCCATTTCAAGTTTCGCTCGACGAAAGGCTTCCACGACGCTTGACAGAGGCAGCATGTTCCAATGCGGCCGATCATGCCATGTCTCGTAAGACGATACTGTCCCGCGTTTTAGGCAGACAATAGCTAGGAAGGCAAGCACCTCAATACGTGGTATGACTTCATGCAAATTGAGGGCCTGGTAACAATGCAGCGTCGTGGTCCACTAACAGCACTTTTGGCATGAGACAGTTTTCGAAACGTCCCCTGACATGTTATCACGAAAGCACTGAATGTGAAGCGGATAATGGCACAGCCTCTGGAGGGTTCACCGAAGCCCACGCCTGGCTAATAGCCGCGCGGACGGACATCAGGCGCCATCTGGCGTTGTTTAGATCTTTTATCACTCTGAGATTGGAGCTTCTAGCCACATTGCGTTTAACGAGGTCATGGTTATACCATTGTTAGGCATTCGTAGCATCACTTTGCTGACGGGCGAACGATCATCAGTGTACCGTTTCCGATATGGACGATTATCTTCTCGATTCGCTCGTCCTGCTGATAAAGCAGCGCGATCACCGATTCGAACGGTATCAGCCAGTGCGGTCTCTTTCCATTCCAAAGCGTGCGGCTTCACATGATATGGCATTCCAATCCATACATAGCCCTTTCGACGTCTCGCTTGACTTGATACCAGTCGGCCCGCCTTTCGGCGTATTCATATACCTCTTCGGCACGAAATACACCACCGAAGCGGTCACCATCGGCAATGATTGTCGCCATTTCCTTCGCATGTCGGGCATCAATCAGATAGATCTGGCTGAGCTCTCGAAGTGCTCTGAAATACACCAACAGATCTTGGTTCTTGAGGGTCCTGATATAGTCAAAGTACATAGTCATATCCGCGATCAGATTCACGGCGCCTTCGGTGCTGATACGTTGTCGTTTTAGGTGCTTGCATAAAGCTGTGAATAACCGCAGCCCAACCTCGCCGTTGAAGACATCGAGCATGGTCTTTTCTGTGCTGCCTGTCAACATTCTCGTGTGGGAGGAGACCAGGTCTGTGATGCGTCTGGCAGTAATTGTCGGGCCGATATCAGAGTTATTTGACAATCCGTTTTCCTGAGATGATGGTGAAGGGTTGTAATCTGAGGGAAGCTGTGTGGTGGCACACAGATACTCGACTTCGTCCATAAGCACGTCGATGCCTTTGTTGAGTCCTGCAGCGACATTCTCGTCAAGCATCTGCTCAAATTTTTTCTTCGCCAAGCCAGCTGGATCCATGAAATCGTTCTTGTCTGCAATTTTGGGTGCTGCAAGCTGCTGCTCGTAGAATACGTCGATCATTTGCGAGATGATGTCGCCCACATTAACTAGTTCAATGAACATGACAAGTGGTGCAACGGCGGTTTGGCTGTGATCGCTTATCTCGCGAGGATTGTAACGTGAGAGATGGTCGACTGCCTTGGCAAATCCATTCTTCACGTGCGTTTGGCCAAGAACTTTGATCAAGGCCACGAAGATGGCCTCACATTGCTCTCGAGCCTCTTCACCAGCTTGCCCACCCAGCTGGACGAATTTGGCAGCTCGACCCAAGCTGTCTTTGGCAGCATGAACTAGGTCTAAGGCAACTTCGATACTAAAAAGACTTTTAATCCCTTCCAGTCGGTTTGCCATGAGTGCTGCCTTTGCTTTCAACTCGTCACTCGGTGCTTCAGGCGGTAGTGGGCTGCTAGAGCGATCTAAATTACTCCCAAGGCCAGGTGTCTGAGGTCGAGATGATGCTGGAGTACCAGCTATAGAAGGACGAAATGTCGGATTGGTAGTGGCCGCTGTTGACGTAGGTTTGCTGCTACCAAAAGCGCTAGGAATGACAGATACAGGCATCATCACCACCTTCTTGAAAGAACTCAAGAAGTCATTCTTATCCGCCTGCCGATTGAAACTTCCCATGTAGAATGATTCGACTGTCGCGTCTTGCTCCGACAGTTTCTGTTCCCAGTTACTGACCTCGCGCTCCGCATATGCGGTAAAGTGTTCCAGCTCTTCCTGGAGATATAAATCCATATGTGGCTCAAATACTTTGAGACATATTGCTTTTGCATGATCTTCAAGGGAAAGTTCCGAGCCACTGGGTGATTCCAGAGATTGCACAAACTGCATGCATTGCTCGAACAGACCTGACACGGCTTTAAGATAGGCAGCGGTATGCCTGTCATGAGTTTCATCCAGCAACGGAGTGACATACTCCATGATAATGTCTTCACGGACCTTGTCAACGAATGACCAGAAAATAACAGCTGGTTGGGGAAATATGCGACTGATGTTCGCACTTTGCTCATTCAACTTTCGCATGAGCAATTCGAAAAATGCACGAGAAGGATCTAGCGAAATATCGTCGCCGGGGGCCTGATTAATGCAATCAATAGGATTTCCAAGTGCTTCACGATCGTCGAATATTGGATGTTTCTGAATGAAGAGGTCCGTAGCTGCGCTGCCTCCGTTGAGTGAGTACAGAACGTGGGCGTATCGTCGCATTCTGCCATCAACATCCCAAAACTCGTAGCCCTGCTCGAACTCGCGCAACACTGCACCCTCGAAGATGCTCACCATGGTTGAAAGTTTTTCCATTCTCTGGGACCAACCATCGGTCCAGTCACATTTGCTGAACACCTGCAGATTGGACAACATTTGAGCCTGCTTCTCAGGATCCCGAAAAACTTTGAAGACAACGGGCTCGGCATGGGTCTTTGCTTGAGCCATATCAAAATAAAAGGGTGCCAATGCTCCATACACCTTTCCAAACTCTTGCCGAGCATGGCCCCGCACGCTCCGAACGTTCTTGAGGACATTGAGAAGGGCCGTGGGGTCTTCCAAAGGAGATTTGGACTGGACGGGATTTAGGCTCATGGTCTCAAAGCCATCGACTATCGCATCTGGCTGTCGATGAGCCTGGACAGCCTCTGCCATACGCCGCTCCTCCAGAGCAGCATCAAAAATAGTCGTGCTCCCTTCTTGATTGCCAACTGGGGCTGGACCGCCATTTGCTGTCGCTCGTACCATGGTATCACGTTTTCGTCTCATAGCATCTTCGAATCTTCTCTTGGCTTCCATCTCATTCCAAAGGCCCATGCTTTTTAGCCTGGCGACCCATTTTGTATCATCATAAACCATTTCACGCATACGGGAAGACGTCCTTGCAAAACGCATGAGATCGGGGACGGGCAGGTAGTCGAGTATGGAGACTATCACTTCTGAGAATGTGCGTCAGCCTCGTAGTCTGGCAATTGTCGCTCAAGTGACGAAAATATTATTACCGGCAGGCAATGCAGCTTTGGATTCCAGCATTGAGGTCGCTCGTAGTGTGCTCAGAATACTCGTCCTAGGCAGCGTCGCCGGCTGCGGCGTACGCTTGTAGGTTGCCATGATGGACGGATTTGTCCTACGGACAGTATGAGCTTTGTTTTGAAGGTGAATCGTCCATAGAAAGAATCAAGAAGCAATACGGATGCTTATTATGGCTATAGGGTACCAAATACAAGCTTGCGATGCATTCATATCCTAATTTTCGAGGATGGACACTAGAAACATTGGTGAACTTGGCCAGACCCTAATAACTGTCAGTCGTGACGATGTGGAGGTATCGTCAGGAACCGGGGTCTACGGGTACAGGGAAGTATTGTAGGTATTGTTGATTGGTGTCAGCTGGTTACCAGGCGTCGCAAGCTGTCACTCCACTGCCCAGATCGTTGAGCAGACCGTGCGGAATGCATCTTCCCAAGTACAGTGTACAGCTAGTCCGGCTAGCTTCACCCACCGCCTTTGCGGCCCCGCGACTGCGACGGCAGAAATGCAGGTCCTCTTTAACTTTTTTTCCCCAGTTTCGTTACCAAGGTATTGCCATCAAATCAGTGACAAAGCCTTCGTTAGCACTCTGACGATTGTAATTTTGTTGTAAACTTGAACAACCCTCAACAGCTGCAAAGTAATTGCGTGGAGTCGGCTCGTTCTTTAATTGGCCACCCAGACAGCAACCGTGGCGATGGAGAGCGAAGGTTGGGAGGTGAAGCTGGATGCAGATAAACTCCGAAAAGAAGCAGAGGGCAAAGGTAAATAGCAAATCTTTACGCATCACGTGCTATGTCATCACTAATTAGAAACAGAGGCGAAGCTTAAGAGACAGCAGGAACAGCGACTTATTCGAGCCGAACTTCGCCGCGAGAAACGCGCCGTCAAATCCGAGGCCAAGCAAGCCCGAAAGCTCAATGTAACGCGAGCCGCAAAATGGACACCAGAGCGAAAGGCCCTCGACAAGCAGAAGAAACTTGCCACCCGACCCCATAAGCAGGAGAAGCGCCGCAGACGCATGCGCCAACGCGCTGAAAAGCTCGAGGCCCAGGCGCGCAAATTATGGGCCGAGGCCCAGAAGGCTAGAGCCCGAGCCGACGTTCTCGATGAGATGAGAGAGGTACGGACGCTATTTTAACTAACGCTATCATTTTTTGACTCTTTAACACTTTGCAGAAGGAAGATGAAGTCAAGAACAGGCTTAAGAATGAGATCGAGCAAATGGCGCAGGATCCCGAGAACGACGATTACATCCCTCTTGACGTACCCCCGACCATCAATGGAGATTCGACGAATCCACAGGCAGAGAAAAAGAAGATGAGACAAGACACAAAATTGCAGGACAAGACTCTAGATCAGATCATGGCAGAGGAACTCGGTCCATCTATCACGGAAAATGGGCGACACATCGAGGCAGAGCTTGAGAAAAAGCGCAAGAGGAAAGAGGAGAAACGAGCTGAAAAACGCAAGCGCGAGGCCGAGGAGAACGAAGCCCAAGAATCTTCTGCAGATGTTATGGATGTCGATACCAAGGCGGATGCCGAAGACGAAATCGAAACTCCCAAAGATAAGAAGAAGAAGAAGCGGAAGGTAGAGCCAACATCCGACAACGAGGAGGCCGAGACACCTAAGGCGAAGAAGGATAAAAAGAAGAAGAAAGATAAGAAGGCACATACCACAGAAGAAAACGGAACCAGTGAGGTTGGCGATGCGAATGAGGTGCCCAAGGAGGAGAAAGACAAAAAAAAGAAGAAGGAAAAGGAGCAGGAATCCAACAAGCCGTATGTGTCCACGTCGACCACCGAAGCCGTAGACAACACTGACGGCGGCGAGCAGTGGAACGTCTCCGCCTTAGACGGTGATGATAAGCGGAAGCAGAAGTTTCTTCGACTTCTAGGAGCTAAGAAGTCAAATGGGGTATCTAGCGACGGCCATACCACATCGACGCCATCCAAAGCTGACATTGCCAAGATGCAGTCTGACTTGGAACGGCAGTTTGATGTTGGGATGAAGATGAAAGAAGCAGGGCAAAGTCGCAGAAAAGGGTTAGGGGCTTGATAACCACCAGGTTTGCATAGCATAGGTCTGGTGTTTTAGGAGAAAAGGGGTCCTACTATACCACTGTCTGATTGGGAGTCAATCTGTTGCGATTTGCAGCAATAGAAAACGGGATTTCTGTCATTTTGTTGTTGTTAATCCGAAGTCCAGCAGACAAAGGCAAATCTCCTGTCGACTATTCCGTGAGGTAGATAGTAGCTGAACAACGAAGTAAATTGTTCTGTGTGTATTCGCAATGGGACGCTCAAAATAGCTGTTGGTGAGGCCTTTCAGATTTCAGATTTCAGATGTTCCAGTATTTATATTGAACAAGCCTCTTGGCCTACGATGACACAGAAGAAATAGCTGTGTTTATTCGCATGGCTAGCTGGTTGATGTAAACGATTCCCGCTCCAAAGATCAAGACATAGGTATATACAACCCGACACGCAGGGTAAATCTCTCCCTCCCTCGCACAAGTCGCAAAAAGCCCTCGGACTTCTGTATCTCTTTAGAAAGGGCTTTGGTTTCTCTTCTTGTTCGCACCGGATATATAAATCGTATACATCACTCGAACTCTGGGCACCCTCTCTCCGTGCTTCGAAATCATCATCCCACCCGGGGCTATATTCGAACACCGCGAAAAGGGGGTCTCTTGGCTCATTCTCGACTCGGTTTAGAAGAAGCGGGAAATGACCTCAAAGAGCAGGCCACCGAATACGACGAAGGCGAGGATTCCTAGATAAATAGGCAATAATGCCACGTTAGTCACTGCTTTCTCCCTGAACTGCCATGTTTGGCAGTGTATGCAACTTTTGGGAGTGAAGAGGGAAAGGAAGGACTCACCGAGCCAGAATGGCGAGATGGGCGACTTGGACACCTCCTTGGACTTCTTCTTGATGTCCGTCTCGGCCTTGCCGCGGCGCGCGTCCTGCTCCTTGACAAACTTGGCGTTCCGCCTGCGCTGCTCGAGGGTCTGGGCCTATTGTCGTTGTGAGAGAGGTTAGCGTTGAGTCACATATACTTGGTTGCTCCTTGTTCATGGGTTGGATGTGCGAAGCAATTGCGTACCATTGTGTCTGTATACTTAGGATAGTATGTAATATGGGAGGTGTGGTGAAGGGGCCAATTGCACTGCCGGGTCAATGGCTCTATCGACGAAATCGCGGTCCACGTTGTTCGGAAAATAGAAGATTGATCGTGCTCGGAAAGTTGTATGTAGTGTAGTAGGGAGTGGGAGTGATCGACGTATGGAGTTCTCGAAAGTGGGATTTAGGGGAGTACTATATAGGTACGGACGGTATAACCTCGAAAGCTGCTTGAACGCTGGAATGAACAATAGTGCAGCAAAACGAAAAAAATCTTCTAATGACTTCTGAGAACAGATATCCCGTCGCAAGGTTTCTATGACTCAAAGGCCAACCAAACACGAAGAAAAAGTGTTGTGGTTAATACAGAAAAAGGAAAGATTACGGCGTTAATGAGTTGCGGCCACGACACTCAACTCTAGGAGGTATGGAGTGGACATGTGTCCTGCAATAGGTGCCCCCCTGTCCACTTGGTACGGAGGTACAGTACTAATCTAATCTAATGCATGGGGAAGCTCTACAAGCCTTGCCGTGTAAAGGGGACCTGCCGATTCGAGGGTCAGAGCCGCTTGCCCCGGCCGCACGGTTCTCGACCGAACATTGGACGAACAAACTCTCGGGTCCACTTGACTCGTGGCTTTCTCCGCATTAGTAAAGCCACTTCTACGAGTTATCAAGCCACACTTTGTAGCTTATATTGCGGGATGCAACAAAGCTCTGAAGCTTGATAAAATATATGATACAGCCCCTTCACGACAAGGCCGACCACTCAACACACCAACTCCCGCAATGTTCACCAGACCCGTCCGCCAGATAACAGCGCCCCTGCGCAGCCTAACATCGCGCCAGTTCATTCCGCGATCTCATCAGTTCCTCCGGTCGCGCTTCTCATCAACGCAAGCACCCAGCGATCCCAAACCACAAGGATCTCTCAACCACTCGACATTTTATAAAACTTTCGGCCGTCCCATCGCAAAGGTCTTCCTAATGGCCATCTTCACATATCAGCTAGCCTACTATTTCTGGGTGAAGCTGGAGCAGGACGAGACCCGGGCGGAGATGCAAGGTACGCCTAAACCCGGAATGAGATATAATCGAACCAATCGCTGACTTGAATTTCTCGCCATGTACATAGCCACCATATCCGACCTCGAAGCAAGGATAGAAACCCTCGAAAAGGCGAACGAGCAGAAGAAGCGATGATGGGAAACAATGACGCGTGAAACGAGAATGAGAGAATGGCACCAATAGAAACGCCCTTGGGATTCGTGGTTGCTACATCCGAGACGATCGCTCAAGGTGGGAGAGGGAAACGGTAGTTCACTATAGCGCTCCGTCTGCTTCAGCCACCGGCGATCTGACGGCGTCGTATCCCGTTATTCAGTAGTAGGGATGGCCGGAGATCACGCTCACCTACCAAGATACACAAGCCCGCTGAGAGCTAGGGAGTGTCAGTGCTTGTGTATCGCCAGGTCGGCACATCGAGACCTACGCGGACTACAGCGTGTCGGGTCGGAGATGTGACAATGTGTAGTGCATGTTCAAAGAAGACTAGAAACCAAATGTACGAGTTAATGCCTCACGCGAGGCTGCGTAGGCCATATGGAGGAGATCCAGAAGGGGTTCATGTCATGAGGACTCTATACAGAACTCCCCTATCATATTATTAACATAAAAACCAAGAACGCCTATCCCAATGTCTTGCATCTTTCCATCTAGTGTCCTTTCGCTTCGCGTGCTATTCGTTAAACCCAAAAAGAGAGCCATGCATTTAGAACCCAAACTTGGACGCCGTCGTGCAAATAATCCTCTAATAGTTTTACCCTTGAGATTTCTCTTCCTTTCGCTCCCTTGCCCTTATCCCCTAAGGAAGCTCACGATGCTAAAAGCAACGCCATAATCGCGAGAGTCACCATGCCAGCCCAAGATACTGTGATTGCACCCGCAGTGCTGGGGTAGTGCGCCGATCCAGGGTAGTTACAAGAAAGCTGCTTGGTTTTGTCCAGAACTGCGTAGCTTGTATTGAAGCCGAATTTCGATTTCTGTTGTGGACAGGAAAATCCCATAGACGCCGGGCAGCTCTGGACCAGTTCATAACAGAGGTAGTCGCAGGGCAGGACCTCCTTGTATGGTCCAGGTTGGACCTTGTTGTCGATCTCTACATTCCTAGACGAGTTGAAGGCTTTTGACTGGCCAAAATTCTTTCTGATGTCCTGGTCAACAAGACTCCCATCGGGAAACGGCGCGTTGATGTTGCGCATCTGTAGGTACGTTTCGTTTGGTGACGAGAAGTCCTCGCATCTCGGTATGGCAACCGAGCAGAGCCAGTTCTTGTACGCCTGTTTGCAATCATCACAGCCCTTGGCGAGAGAGTACTTCTGTGTCGGCGGAGCCTGGCAGGGGGTTTGTTGTAAGACCTTATCAAAGTTGTCCCACATGGTTCGTGTATAGTTTTCATAAAAAGCTGCGAGAGCTGTTCCGTTCGGAAAAGTTGCTGAGTTTCCAGGGACAGCGTACCGCGTCTCCGTACACACAGTCAGGTTGAAGATGAACGTACAGGCGCCATCTGATACCAGTGTAAGTATACCCCTAGCCAATCCATCAATGAGTACTTACTAGGTTTCGTGCTGAAGCTGACCCCATTGTACACGATTACGCCGCCTCCAGAACCGCCATCTTGTCTCTTCTGGAGGGTCAAACTTGTGTTGAGGGCGACTATGCCGGTATAATTGGTGCTAGCGTTCAGCCCGTTAATGTAGAACTCTTGCATTGTCAAGTTGGCTGCCCCGCCTTGTCTCAGACCCATCGTGGCCTGACTATTTCCATCGTGAAGTGGTCGTATTTGTGCCCAGCTGTCCAAGCCGCAATATGAATTCCGTATACCATTAATATCCAGGTTATTCGTGTTCTGGACAAATACCGTATATGGAGGGGTAGAGATCACCTCCTTCGGATCACTCGTAAGATTGCGCGTCGTTAGCAAAGTAGAAGAGGCATCGGAATCCACCCAGTATAAATTAGGTTGAGCTTTGTCATCATACGCGTGATGGTACCCTTTGAGGGAGACGGCCACTTCAAAATTATAAGGTAACGTAGTGCTGAAGTACTCTTTTGAGACTTCTGGCGCCGATATACTGAAATATACATCGCGATCAAGTGATGTATTGAACATTACTGCTCCTTCGTCAAAGACAATGGCTTTCTGAGTACCTTGCTCCTTTCCTGGTCCGGGCGCGGTGTTCTCGCTTGACGTGGACACGAACAGCGTCAATTGCGGAGGGTCCATGGTAGTTTGATCGGGTGAAATCCGACCAGGCTGGTTGCACGTGTTTGCGGATATATAAAGCGTCTTGGAGGACTGTTGTCGACGTACCAGACCCGTATCAAGCCGCGGTTCATCGTCATCTTCGCCTTCGGCGACTTCTTGTGTCCCATTCAAGCTTCTCCGAAGCTCATGTGACATGTTAGGCTCTTGCGCTGATCTACCAGAGATCGACGCTACCTCGAAGACATATGCGACCGTGCTTCCAGGATCAATGTTGCTCCTCGTAGCTTGATCAACATCGAGAGGGGCCACCCCATCTGGAACCCTCCCTATGATACTCCGATCGAAGAAAGAGAAGTCTGGCTCATACGAGGCTCCCTGAGCATCAAGAGAGTCGACCCTTTCCTCGGCCTCGACATCGTAAAAAGAGGCATCCAAATCAGGGCCACTCGGGATATGGGCTATTGGTAGGTCGGCGGCCAAAGCGAATTGCGGCGCGAAGAGAAAGAGGTATAGGACGACGAGGAGACACGACGCGATGACGGAGGCAGCCAGACGCGACTGTAATGGACTGAGTTGCATGGTGATTACATAGCCCCAGCGGGTTAGAGGGGGAAACGAGCGACTGGGTTGAGAAGGAAGAAGGATGAGAGCGGGCCGAAAGATCGAGTCGAGCTTAGCCACCAAATTGAATGGTATACATCCTGTTGCGACGGTAGGAGGGCGGCCACTAGATCTCGGTTTGGTTCTTCGCAGGTGTCGGATGAGTTGAAGCTAAAGTGTTTCCAGGCGATACGGCTTCTTGTGGTCACTGTACTTTTCAATGGGCTGCTGAAGATGGATTGGTGACAACAATTCGTGATCTTCAAGGGGCTTGAATGTCGTGGGGCCGTTTCAAGCAAGTCAAAAGTGCATTAATCAGGGCCAAATGCATGTCTTGCCTTCCGGCCCCCAAGGGTCATCATTAATAGTGATATGCATGCAACCTTGAAACCCACCAAGATAGGCAGATAGGTAGGTAGGTACCTACAGGTCAGCAGGCTCGCCCTATTCTTCGTATCAGTAGTCACCTGACTGAGGAGCTACCATGACGTTTACGTGTAATTTATGCAAAGAGAAACAGTCCTTAAACAGTTACATTTTACGGTTAACTACAGATGTGCACACTAAAAAGCTATTATACCCGTGCCACTATCTTTATAAATTTAACCTTTGTTAAGCTAGCTAATGCTTAGGTACCCTAGTAAAAGGGGACAACGAAAAATGAAAGAGGCTCTTATTACAACAAGTATTGAAAAATAGTAGCTTTCCTTCGCCTTGCTATTCCACGCCTCCAAATTAGGCGATGGGCCTGCGGGCAAGGCCACACAAGTTGGTACTTGGATATAAGGCGCAATCTACATTAGTTGCTTGCATACAGTCATAGGGATTAAAAATATCTTTCTTTCCGCGTGCTGACGGTGTAGGAATGGCTGGCTGTATCGGTGTCACAGCAGAGACGAAAAACGGAACCTGGTAGCTTCTAACAGCAGCCGTAAGCTGTCCTAGTGGCTATCAGGTAGAAGATGATCAATCAGCCAATCAATCAAATCAACCAACCATTTCAGCCACACTTTAAAAAGCTTCGCAGCTTCAGGTCGTTCCCCACCCTAAATCTTCCCAAGCCACCTCTGAAACAAGACCTCACTGCTTACCTCCTAACCCCATCACCTAACAAAGCCCAAGTCCATTACTTAAAAGTAATGAATCAAGATTTTTGTGAGCGGTGCCGCCAGCTCTTCACACTTCAGAGCTTACAAGAACTCTCTGGAGGAGGCTCACAAAGATACGGACAGGTGCAGGACGTCATCACCAGTGCTCGTAACCACTGCCCCTTTTGCGGTCTCATATGGCACCTCACACTCTTTCTATTCGGCGGCGATCAGCCGGACTATTCGCCGATTGCGTATGACCAAGATGATTGGGTACAAGTTCAAGTCATTCCTGGCAACACCAGCAGTACCAGCAGTAAATTATCATCTCTGATTGACTGCATCGAGATCAAGGTGGAGGGTTATGATAATTCTCATGGCCGTTGCCACGTCTTTACAACGAAAGGTTAGTATAGTTTTGATTTCTGTAATTTTCTCATATAACTGTTTCTTTATACGTACTTATCTCTGACACGACGAAACCTAGATGATCCAGCTTCGTCCCTGACTATGGGCCGTCCTGTTGAGACGGATGTATCCTCACCAATTGTCGTTGCTGAAGCAAAGAAACTCATTTCCACCTGCTTGCGCACACATTCAGAGTGTTCCGCGACCATAACTCATCCGCAGCTCCCGGCTCGAGTTTTGGATGTTTTCGGGACGAGCACCTCCCACGTGATCTTAATCAAGACTGATAATAAGCTAGGGAAGAAGAAGCTAGAATATGTTGCTCTCAGTTATTGCTGGGGCGGCGATCAACCTATCAAGTTACTACATAGTAACCAAAATATCCTTGAAGGAGAAGGAGTTTCAATCAAATCACTCCCCAAAGGCATTCAGGATGCAGTTGAATGTACGAAGACTCTGGGCTACAGATTTCTGTGGGTGGATGCTCTGTGCATTATCCAAGATAGCGAGGATGACAAGTTGCGTGAAATCAGTAACATGGCATCCATCTACCGTGATTCTGCTGTGACTATTGTCGCAGCAGTTACCGGGTCAGTGTTTGGAAGTTTCCTCGGGTTTAACCGCGCTAGCTCGGTGGATGCGGCGTTTACCAAGTTAATGGTAAAGCAATGCCGAATCGATTTGTATGTCGACAATGGTGAAATGGGGTCATTAACCATTGTTCCGAGGGTTGAGGGGCGAGAGATAACGAGAAACATGCCGATAAATAGCAGAGCGTGGTGTTTTCAGGAATCAATCCTTCCTAGACGACTTCTCTTTTACGGCCCACAAGAGTTGTTGTTCAGGTGCTGGATGATTGACTGCCAGTCGGTGATTGCTAACGTCATCGACTATAGTAACGGTATCGATCCTCCGAGGCCTTCGAGTTATGAACAGCGCGACCCCGACGCTAAAAGGCTCTGGTATCGGTTGGTCCACAACTATAGTTTTCGAAAGGTCAGCATGCTGCAAGACCGGGTTCATGCTATCTCGGGGGTCATCAGCGACTTAAGAGAGAAGTGGACTGACGAATGTATCTTTGGCGTTTGGCGTAGTCGACTACTAGAGGATTTGTGCTGGACTAGCATAAGTGATCGAACAGAGAGATCATTTCATGCTCCGTCGTGGTCATGGATGTCCTTGGATGGACCCATTGAGGCTAACTATCGTGATTTCGAGGGTGTCGATGCTAGGGTAATCAAGATTGGAGAGGAGAAAACAATCTATATGACCTGCCGAGTTATGACACGGTCTCAATATGCACACATAAAACCTGCGGGAGTAGGATATGATCCCGATCTTGGCATAGACAGTGATGAACCCGGTGGGAAGCAGGTTGATTACCTATATATTGGCGCCGCTAAGTGGAAGGATATCACCACCTCAGTAAAGCGTTACGCGATTCTCGCGATAGCAGCTGTCGAAGTAAAGGAGGGAGTTTTCAAAAGAGTTGGGATAGTGCAAAAGAATATCACTAAAAGTCATGGAGTCGATGTATGGACGTCATTACCGTGGAGATCAATTGCGCTGCTTTAGTAATTTCTTCCATCTAGATATAAAAGAAGTTACTATATCCAATGATTATAATATAGAAGTTTAAGTTTAAATGTTGTTTTTATTATATTAATTTAAATTTATATATTTATATGATATTAAATGAAATTTTCTCATTAAACTTTCTATAAAAAAATATTAATAAAAGATTATTATATCTATTTTAAAGACACTTAGCTAGAACGCCCCTTAACGTGTACTAGAATATCAAGCTGTAAATAACACTCACATCTGTTTTAAAATAAGAACAATCATTTTCTATTTATTGTGGTACGTTGACTGTAATATCATGTAGTACCTACTGTTAATATCGGGAGTTATGGAAGTTTGTTCATTTCGGCTAGTGTAAAAGCAAGTCTTGCTCAAGTCAAGCTCAGGCTAAAAGCAGCATGGCTCAGACGAAATTCCCATTGTGATTTAGGGAGTTATAACCTACCTCAGAGGTTCTGGGTTTTACCACCCTTTTTACATGCGCTAGATTGGGTTTAGCGTACTTGTTGCTTTTGCTCACGCTTTCGCCACTTGACTACTTCACTAAGGAATTACATTTAAGTAAAAGTTATGCTTAAGGAAATATCTCGTAGAGAACACTGGTTTAGTACCTGTTTTTGTTAGTAGGGATAGAGTGGGCCCGCTTGCTGGTCGGGATGGGCCGTAGTTAAACCTGTCAGAATCAAAGTGTATAGCATATGCTCTATCGACATGGAAAAATGGCATGGACGTTAAGTGTAGCTTGAGACGATCATTTGGTTCTGTATTACTAACATACCCTCTTTTAGAATATATACCCTACTGTAACTGGAAAGAGAGAATAGCAAGTTGCGGCTTAATTTAACATATTGGACAATGTTTGTAATTGAAGTTGACTCGAGGTTACAAAGTTCAGGACTAATGTTTTTTTGTGAGGATAGAATCGTTGAACCAACAGAGAGATATGTTAAAGCATGCGCGCGGCCAACGATGTCGAGGAGCAGACGAGTATATAAGTTGCGACCTGCTTCGTGTGAAAAGGCATTCAAAGTAGCATTCACTCGGCATCAGAGCATTTAATAATGAAGGATCATCATCCTGATTAAACAAATCACTTATCTCAAGTCAATCACCTGACACAAACTCGATATCAACTCTTTGAGATGAAAAAACTTCAACTTTCCCCAGCAATCTAATAGACCCAGTATATGTAGCTGATTGCTCTCCTTGACTTTCCTACTTTACCCTCCGGTGGTGCCTGGTGGTCTTGTCTCCTTTACATTAGTTATTTAACAAGTGACATATATATGTGACATAGTAGAAACCCGATACACGTGTGGCCACGTTGATACTACCGTTACCACCTTATGCTCTGATCCCTCCGGACCCGGCCATGTGGTTTCCGATATGGTCATCAGGCTTTCTCGCCGTTGCTTCGAGTGCAACACGCCTGAATAGGACTGATGGATAATTTGTATGAGGACCGTTACTACGCTTCACTAGCTTCCTGCTATTCTTTTTCTTTTTGACTGGTGGCGGATTCGACATCCCGATCCTCCTTTCCTGTCTTTCACCATATGTTAAAGCATGTATAGGCACCGGTGCGGATAGGGGTTACAGGCACGAGTATGGTTTTGTTGTTGACCGGTATCATGCCTTCAGACTCTTGTTGCGGCTTTGGAAACGAGGTTTCTTTGGTTTGGTTTCTCTAGTTAATCGAGGTTATACGGGATAAGAGCTACAGGTTGCTTTCAATGTGTCAGAAGTCAAACTAAGGTCATTTGTTTTTATGCTGCTACAATACGAGACACTCTTTTTACCGGCTTACTTATTCAACTAGATCATGTTTTTAAAACTCGCCTTCCTCACATCTAAATCTGACCCTTTTCTTGGTCTCTATCCTCCCCGGCCCATTCTCTTTGCATCTCAACGCTAGTAACATAAAAAATATAGGGGTTCGAGATATGGTAGACTTGTTACTCGCAAGGAAGGATTACTCAAGTCCGCGTTCTGATACCTCCTCGACCGAAATCACTCGCACACAAAGGAGGAGAGCAATGTTGAATCGCGTTCATCGGCCTCCCTATTATTTTTTGATCTGCTTAACCAAGCTGCCCGTGGCTTCACAAATGTTGGCATATCAGATAGATTTTCTGATTAACATAACTAGACCACGATAGCACTCGTGATCAGGAAACTCCATTTCGAAATATTCGTTCTCAGTCATATTTTTGACTCTCGGACTGTAGACAAGCGACAACGTTAGAGGCGGACAGCATGGAGCAAGGTCGAGAGGGATTCAACAACCTGGGACAACCGTGTTTACATATAAAATATGTTACAGATTTGGTTATGGAAATATAGCTCTGGCTTACCTCAGTGGTGTTTTGCGGCCTCTGTTCCATATGATGATACCCGGGCGGCATATGTCTGCTACAATATCCTTCACTGGGATTTCGGGATTGATGCACACGAGGACGCTGGACTTGTCCAGCTCCAGGAACGCTTGCGGGTCATCCAGAACGTTCAATCCAGCCGAGTGCAGGATATCCCGATCTCGCTGCGTGTACGCTGGGTCCTGCACATATCGCTCGGACGATATCGAGAGAATTCCACGCTGAACCAGAGTTGAATGAAGAGCAGAGACTAGCGCGTGTTGAAGGACGTGACCCTTACACACTTGCGACCCGAGAACAAGGGGGCCTAATGCGAGGGCGATAACCTTGGTTAGGGTAAAGGGGATCTCAATTGCAGCAAGCATTCCTTGGAGCCGTTCGTAGTGTTGGCTCGTCTTCCATTGTCGCTCCATGGCCTGATACGTGCTGAAGTCTTCTTCGGGCGGCGCAGGCGGTTTCCTATATTCGGGGTTATCGCCTAGTAGTATGATAGGGGCGCAAATTCTCATCGGGAGGTACGCCGACTGGATATCGAATAAGTGTGCACCTCTGTAAGTAGTAAGTGAGTCGATCGAATCATAAATGATCTTCCTATCACAAAGTTTAGCGCAAAAAGCAGAATAGATCAGCGATGAAATCTCGTGCCATCCTACCACTTTGAACTCCCGAGATGCTCATTCTCTCTCGGTGGGTCGCGTGTTGGAGGCTTGACAAAAACTTCGTAGTCGACTCCATTGATTCCCTTGAGAATGATCTTTCCACCATCATTCTGCTCCCCATTCTGGAAATGCTGAAGTTCTTCGCCGACTTTGCGTATGTTTTCTTTTGTGAAAAATGGGGTACCAGCATCGTAAATGGTCTGAATGTCATGAAAAATCGAGTTTGCCTGTGCGCGATGTTCCATGGTGTAGATTGGTCAGTACGCAGGAGTGGGTAGGGAAAGTAGTGGGAAACACTTGGAAGGTTTTACGCTACTCGGGCATTACAAGACTATAAGGACAGTAGTATTAAGTCCATTGTTGCGTGTATTTACCGCCAATAGCCACATCTAACTTCTTTAAGTATTCTTAAGCTGTTACTCGAGTATTTCTAAATAAGCCTTGACATCTAATTTATATTAATAAGTTTATTAGTCTATACATTATTCCAATTTTTTTTAAATAAATTACAGCTTAGAATAATATATTTAACTAAAATATACCTACGCACTAGTACGAGTGGCACCCGTACCAGTACGACTTAGGACCAGTATGACCAACGGACTAGTACGATATCCGGACCGGTACAGAGGTGGATCACGGATTGGTACAAGATTCGAACCAATACGGCCTCGAATTTCGGACCAACACTAGCTGCTTTCCAACTAGGATACGCCGAAATTGAATGGACGTAAATTGCTAGCCCCGAGGAAGGGCGCAACGACTTAAGTCAATAGCGAGCTTATTTTATGCTCTGACCACCAGCCCAATCTTTTCTATACTAATCTCGAGTATCCTATCATCCCATTTCTCCTTAATGTACGTTTAGGCTATCCGAGGAACTCCTCTAAAGGTTCAAGTTAAGCGAGTACGGTGGTAAATCAGTCTTGGACAGCTTATCTCTTAGCGAACATGCCCCTTACTGATCTCTCTATTACTCTCTATGGTTATAACGAGCTCGTTACATATAGATGAATATCCACTTCGCGCAAGCACGTCTGACATTTATTCTCCGGCCCCCCGTCGCCATCTCCCTCATCAGAAGGCATTAGCCCACCACCACGACCCGTCATCTCAGCCAGCTGCGCCTCCAAGCTCGCGATCTCCGCCTCCATCATTGCGTGATCGGTGCAAGGCTTGGCGTGGTCGAAATCAATAAGGATGGCCTGCCCATCTGGGCATATGATGAAGTTGTACTTATTGCAGTCCCCATGCACAAGTCCTAGTGCGTGAAAGCGGCGAAGAGTCGTCTTGCAGATCTCCAGATCGGGCGGTTCGGCATTTCGCCCGTTTGGAATTTTCTCCAGGAGGAATTCGGGAGTGATGCCCCGGCCCGCGAGGAGCTGGTACATGCGGGTTTCGGCCTCCATGTACTGGATCTCACAGTGGAAGCGCGCCATCTTGGCAATCATTATCTCTGGCGTGGAATCTTCCGCCTTCCATTTGCATTCCTGCGCCAACAGAGTGAGACGCTCGGTACGTTCGATATCAAGAGAGTCGACCATGCGCCGATGCCATGTCGTTTCCACGCCGGGCAAATCCGCCGACGAAAACGTCACTTCTAGTTGACCCAATCGGTGCTTTCGCACGGCTACTGCCTGTTTTCTGCTAATATTTCTAACGCGTAACTGAGTTTTTAGAACATGGGAGCGTGTATTAGGGCTGGCTTTACCAACCTGCTACTTGAGTTCGTAGATAGTAGCCATTAAGACATTACGTGACGCCGCATACTCCCTTTCCGTCCGAGAGTACGTCCTCGTATATCTAGTATCTAATAGTTGTCTTAGTGTTTTAGATAACTAGCTTCCGGCATGCATGTCTAGCAGATCTTAAGCCCGGTAAGTGCAACAGCCTATTGTACTAATGGAGCATTGAGGATAAGTAAACCCGGCTAGAGCGAAAAATAATTTTTGTGCGTTAGGGGAGGAACCTCAAATAAAGTCGCTCTAACATGTCAAGCAGGCAGCCCATCGGAACCTAGCTTGTTGAAATAGCCACAGGAGCGAGTAATCTGTGGCTCATTGACAGGTCGTGTCCCCCTTTCGCTCGCAGCCCAAAGATGCTGTGCCTCCACACATTGTGAGAAATGAGACAAGAAGCCCCGTGTGGAAAAAATTCGATCTTGAGAGAGGAAAGCATCGTGGAGAAGTTGATGACGAATTTGACAGCCTTTGCAGCTGACACCATGCTCGAGTTTGGCATCCTCCAAGCTATAGTATGGATATGCCGTAGTTGCCATAAAGCGTTGGTTTTGTTGCTCCCCACGGCTTCCCAATTTGCGAACCGCATCTTCTCCGATGGTTCCAATAGCGAGCAACGTTTGTGTGGCCTTGTCTTCAAGTATCAGATACTTTGGCCTTCTTGCTGGTCTTTCTAGCATATTATAGATGCCAGGCACGGTCCGCAACCTTTGTCCTGATAGACGATCAAGTCGACTGGGTGATATATTTGCGAGTTTGGCAAAAGTAGATGGGGCGAGAACACGATAGTGGGTCGAAGATAAGAGGCAATCGAAGCAACATCTCTCTGCGGTGAAGAGGAATAAGTGCCCTCCAAAAGCTCCGCAGGTCGAGCATTTATTAGTTATAAGGGACCGATAAAGGTCGCTTATAGTGAAGTAGGGAGCGAGCTCCGCGCGCAACAGTCCTCACACGCCCTCTAACCCATACCTGGAGACTAGGTTATATTTCCAGAGACCAGTTGATATGATGCGAGCTTGCCTGTTAACTTGGCGGAAGTTAAAAAAAGAACGAATGTCGAGCTCGTGGAGGGCCAACGACATAAGTTCTACTGGTAGACGACCCAATATCCCGAGATCAGCAGTCGGTAACGTCTCAAAGGCCGACTGAAGAGATGCCTGAACTGGCTGCATTTCGTGCGGGCGCGAACGGATCACGACAAGGTCAAAATCTTGTCGATGATATGAACATACTTGTAGAATTGCATTGGCATGTTGCTCGACGTCCGCAAAATAGTCTACGCTGCTCATTTTGCCATTGAAAGTTTTGTGTAATGCATGTGTTCGTTCAACCACCCATGTGTTGACTGCCTGGCTGAGGGTATATGCCGGCGTGGCGTGTTCGTGATAGTGGGGCTGAAACGGTGAGGCTCACTCCTTGGCAGGGTGACCCGCCGTGCTGGATCGTTATTAGGTAGGTAGTCTTTCGTCGGCTGGAGTGCATGATGTGGCTATTAAGCGCCAGATCTACAGTCAGGTCTATCCGGGTTGTTGGTCCGTAACCACTTTTTGTGCCGCAACTTGGGCTTAGCGCGCTCGCCGCTTTTGCTCAGGCTCGGCTCACCTTGACTTCAGTCAGGTGACTGAGGTGCTGTCTTTTATGTATTATTTATACAGAGGGAAACGGTAGTAGCTTATGTATGTATGGTAAACGTGGATGCGCTGGCTGCCACCACCGGTTTAGCGGCATAGCCCGTTCAGGCAAGGCGCGCTCGCTGCTTCACGGCCAGCACATATCATGTGATCTTCTTTCAGTATATAAGACGTGAACGTCTCTCGACCCTGCCTCGAAGGTATCATCTATAATTTCCTCCTCTTCATGCCTTTTCATCTGGCTGTTTCTCATTTCATTTTTATGATGCGAGTACGGCCGCCTCCCTACCCTCACGCTGTCGCTATTATATCCCATCGAAGTAACGGCCTGCGTCTCATATAGCCATCGCTAAGGTCCTCTTTCTCGTTCTCAAGTTTCTGAACCGTGATGATACTATTTATGGTATAAAAGAGACTCCTCTGCTCTTCTTGGTTAGAAAGAGCAGCGATACGGGCTATTTGCAAGCAGTTACAACAAGTTTCTGGAGTATAGGTTCGACTGGATTCAACTGGGAGCCGTAGTGCAGTGATGAGTTTAGCGTCTGATCTCACTCTCGAGCGAACAGCATGTGGTCGCTACAGTTGACTGCTGGACTATATGTGCCGCTGTTCAGTTCTGAAGGTCTCTCCAAGTTACGTGCTTAATCCTGAATTTAAGCGAGCAAAGTATTGGTCAAATACAAGTTAGAAGACTAATACGCTCTAGCAAATGTTGATATCTGGCCTCCAACCCCTTCGGAGGAAGGCCTAGCATGCCGCGTTTCCCATTGTGTCATTTTCGCTAATTTAACATTCGATAAGGCGCTCCTCTATATCTGCTAGGCTTCAAATCCTCCTCGCCCTAGTTCTCGTCACTGAGTTTCATGTTATTGTAATCATCCTCTAATTCGCTGTGATGAGTGGATGGAAAGCCGAGCCATCTGTCTAGGAAATTGTTCCGGGGCTGAGCGTCTCTGACAAACTCCTGTGTCGTTTTGGAAAGTTATCCAAATCTCTCTTCGGCAATGGTCTTTAGAGCTGTATTAAAAGAATAACCACCAGGCGAAGCATTTGGATGTCTGGTGCTGCATTATGACTCAAGCCAATCAACTCGTGCCCAGTGAATAGTACCGGGAACAAATGATCTAGCCTACACGTGAGCGTTCTTCCAGTCTGGTCCCTTGAGGGCAAGCCCTGCCTAAAGTGGTTGATCATCGGGATGCAGTTTTCGACTGAATTAGAATGTCATCACATCCTACAGACTCGAAGAGTTCTCTGAATAAGGTGAGATGAAAATAGCCAGTGTGCCAGACAAGAATGATGGCCTTCTTGGTGACTTTAGCACTTTTCAGTATCTCTGCGATCTCCCTTGGCGTCTTTTGTAAGAACACTTCGCTAGATCGAGAGAGCCGTAGACCTTTCGCAAGGATTCGAAGCTTATTTTTCGTTCGAATGGTTCCAGAAGATGACCATCTGGCCTTTCAAATAGCTCTTCTGTAGAGCAATGGTGATCAACTCGAGAATCAAGGACTTTGCCGGAGTTAAACTCTCCCACAGAAACTTCTAAAACGCGTCGAGTTGGGACAAAAAAACTTAGTGTCGAGCGTCAACAGAGAAGCTTCAGCCTCGCTGCCGTCTCGAACTTTCTGTAGCTGATCAATCAGAGCCTTGAAACTTCGGCTCGTAGGCTATTTTTGCCGAAGCGCCAATCCCACTGCATTTAGGTCCAGTTCTTGGTAGTGCATGTCGAGATCCTGGAATCGTTATCAAGGGTTAGGCGAAGACGTCTTTTTGCTGTAGCCTCCCGCCCAGACTGTTGTCTTCATTCTTTGTGACGGCCTCGCCTGTATCTTTCCGGCTTCTGCGCTTGCTTCGGGAAGTACTCCAAGCCCCCTTCAATAGACTCACGAGGAGCTGCTCTTCAGACGGGGTCCATCGTGCCAACGGAATACCCGCTTTGGGCATCCATATTTGTAAATCAACACTTTTGATTTTCGCAGGCTCGGATTCTGGTGGCGATTTTGTCTTGGTATTGATGTTTCTGTCCTGCTTTGTTGCCGGTGTGCCTGCTTCGCAACTTAATGAGTCTTCAATATTTGCCTCGTCATCGGGATACTCCTAAGAAATTTGCGCAACGCGTATTTCTGGTGCTCGAAGTTGGGGGTTTTCTGGTGCTTGTCGTGTCAGGATGGTGAAGCACGCTTCTTTGATGGTGGCAAATAAGACTCTTCGACGTGTTTTGCGGAGCAAGATTTCGAAGCTCCTCCTTGGATAGGTGTCGTTTCAGCCAAGCCAGCTTTGTGGTGTTTCTGTAAAGAATGAGACTATTGCTTCTCGCATTCATAACACTTCTCCTACCTCTATACGAGAGTAGATGCTCGATCTAGTTATATTTGGCATCGCCTCGTTAATAGTCTCCCATGTGCTACCAGCGACGATGAGGCGTTTCAAGAATTCGTCTTCTTCGACCGTCCAGGACCTAGTATCTATAGCACGCATATATTTGGACCCTGCGAGGTGCAGTTTCTGAACCTTACTTAGTACCAGTGCTTCAGACTTCATTTTCTTCTTCGGTCTATTTTAGCTTACCACCCATCGGGTGTTCCGGGGCTCTTCGGTCAAAAACTTCAACTCACCCCAACGCATTCCACAATATCGAGCGGTTCTGTTCGGAAACGATTCAGCGGTCTCGCACTAATTTTACCGCTTTTCACCATACCTGTCAGTCGGCGTTCTTGTGTTACATTCTAATACTTCGATCTATCATGATGAAAGCGCTCGATTGAAGGATGCTCTGATGATCGAGAGCTGTATCTTGACGTGGAATCCGTCTCCTCCTCGCCATCTAAGATGTTCTCTGTAAATTCGTCACCAATCAGAAGGGCTTCAGGGCTGATGGTGTTTGTGGTATGATTCGGACCGTCGATCAAAACACTGTCGTTATCTTTTGCCGAGCAATAATGGTTGTAGTGTTTTGAATAACTGACGTGAACTGTGTTACCCCTGGCACTATCGTTATATGTGTAAACTGCGCCGCTATCTCGATGCTTACTCCGAAGTATTGCGCTGCGGCGTGAATTTCCAACTCTCCCCCCCAGACTCTGTCTTTAGCGCGTAAACACAAATACTCGTCTAATTGAGCATTTTAATCCCAAATCAAGAGAAATCCTTGGCCCTAGACGTCATGAATGTCACTGAGCGGTAACATGGCTCTGTAGACATCTCGATTAATTATCTGCAATAAAGCTGACGATTCCCCTGGGCATTGCCAAAAAATAAAAATACAAAGAAAAAACACACGCTCCCCGGGTAGGTACAACCTTTATTCTTAAGGGTAGCATGGCTAGGTCGAGGTGTTTGGTCTGTTTGCGGGCCATATGTTTTCGAGATTGTTCATTAAAGGCGATGGGCTGCTAGCTGCACAGTCACCACCATCAAAGTCTTTGCATCTTCCCCTGCAATACCTACCTCTTTCTCACATTCGCTATATGGCTGGCAGCCCATTGAAGTTACTCTCCTCATTCTCTTCTTACTGTCCTTTTAAAGTCGATCTGCAATGTGGCGAACCGTGCGATGCGAAGCAGAAAGGAACGGCCAGACGAGATCACGATGCAACCAAATGCAAGCAAAAATGCGATTTGTGAGTCTGTGTTGATTCAAGAAGGACGATCAGCTAGGACAGTGGGTGGTTCGTGATGCTAGCAGCGTTGTGCGGAACTCTCCTCACGTGATCCGTGACATTTGTGAGACTCTACATCGACAGGTCCTCTAGTTGAGCCTTTCCTGGCTATTTCTTCAGCCACTTCCTCATTCTCTAGATCGCGATATCACAACTTTTATTGATGCTTAACAAGACGCAGAGTCACCATCGCAGCACATAGTGCCGTGCCCTAAGTCATGTGCAAGTGCAGATAATAGTTACTCAATCAGCCACCCATAATATTTTCCTTGCGGGTAATGGTGGACAAGCTTGTCTGTAGTGGCCAGCATGTGACAACTGCTAAGTAAACTTCGAAGCCTAAAATCTGAAATACTGGTTCGCTTAGTTCTGGCATCTACTCGGGAGTATTAAGTATCAACAACTCTCTTAGCCATAGCTAGCTACTTAGGTTACAACGTAAGATACTCGCACTATTTAAAACTATTTAAATGAGCGGTAGATTTTCTAATATATCCGAGGAACTAACCCACGTAACCCAGAAGCAGTCAGGGAGTTATCGAACGAGCGAAACCGGACATGTCAAGTGTGAAACCAAAATGTCCCGCAAAAGTAACAAATGAACCCCAAAATTACCAGCTAACCAACCGCTGCGAGACTCGTTGCTCGCCCAAGGTTGTGGTCATGCGAAATCATGGCCCCCGTTCCAGCAGTTGACCACAGAATTCTCCTTATTATTTTAGGGGGTTCCGTGATTAGCTTAGTCATACCTAGCGTCGCCCACCACGGTGATGTGATCCCTTCGATCGCTTCGATCGCTCACCCCTGCTGGTCGAGCTATTCACCGGAAGGGCCGAAGAAGAAATATGATACTTTATCTTGAGACCTTCGATGTATTTGTCCCACTGAACTGGAGGCGTGCCCCGGGGGAGAGCGAACTGAAAGCCCTCATCGCGGCTAAGGGTCTCGAGCAACCACTGCTCTTCCTTGGCTTCTATTACGTGAAGTCAGCAAAACATGTACCGACGCTAGACGGGGTGGGTTAACTCATACGTCCTACCATAGTGAGGTGCAGCCGGCTGATGCTGAACCGGAAATATTCTGAATCAACCCAGGTCAAGGGGTAAGGATCATCCTTCTTTGCGTAGAGAAAAGCTCTGATATGATATGTGCCAGTGTTTTTCGGATCTGGGAGCCCTCCTTGGAAGATGATATTGTTAAATACTACGTATCGATCTGGCTCGACGCAGTTGTCGTTTCGATTCCTAAGAAGCAACCGTCGCGGGTGGTCTCCGACCACTTGGTCACCTTCATGGTTACCGCCACGATGGATGCTGAAATGTCCGTCGGGTTCGTGATGTTTGCGAACAGATCCCCTAACAAGTGCCATCACAATGTAGGGATCGGGGATCTTCTTTGCTAGCCGGTCCCTGAGGAAGTCCCGGTATTCGCCCCCAAACATCTGCCTGTTCTGGACTTGAATAACAGGTGGAGGGTGATAGACTCGGCCGAGTGGGGTGTTTTCTGAAGCCTCTACCACGAACTTTAGAGAGGGTATTCGTGCAAAAAGATATTGATGGGGGCTCGTTCCGCCGAAGGCCACCACATCTGGCAGCATGTATTTGAAATTGGCTGTATTGTTCTTTAGTGTCATGGCTAACCGAGCTTCTTCTGAGCCTAAAATATGTTAGATTGTAAAGTGCAGAATAAGAAGCAACAGCGTACTCAGCGGCGTTTCCTTGGATCGTTTATCTTTCTCCAATTCGATGGGCCGACTCCATGATTGCACATTTTCATAGTTGATAGCATCCTGTGTTGAAGCGGAAGCGTATTTACGCACGCCGAAGTAGCACTGCCCAATGGCATCAATGACGTGAACTGGGAAGACTGCAACAGTCGGGGTTAGTAAGTGCCTTCTTGAGCGAGATTCGTAAGGGTTTCAGGAGCATGCAAAGCTCTTAAGACATGATTCTAGCCAGAATAGGAGCCATTTCGCTCTTGAAAACGACTAGAACGGGAAGAAAACAACACCGAGAATTACTTACCGGCATAACCGGTCGAGTCCTGGACTCCTTCAGATCCATCGATGAATTCTGGGGGCTGTAGAACGTTGACCATATTACGTCCGATGTTCACCCAGCGGCCATCGAGGTTTGAGAGTATTAACTCGAGTTCGATGCCCTGGTATACAGATAAGTCACCACTAATTACTATAGGCGTAGGAAGAGGTCCGCCGCGCGTCGCAAACTTAGGCGGCTGAATCGCGAAACGTAGGGTCTTTGAGGGCCCAGTCGCCTCCTCCTCCGAGGTTGAAGCTTGTGAAGACATATCATGAGAGTTTTGGCAATAAATAGAGAGGCTAGCTTATGGGTAGGTCAAGTACCAGAATAACTGTAGAAGGTCTAGGTCTGGAGCTGGTGTGAGGATGGGGAGTTGAGGAAAGCTAGTTTTGCTGAATCCCAAGGCCCTTATATGCTCATGCTGGCAGTAACGAATGTGTTGGCTCGATACTCCATCATCCTAACAGCTGATATGCCAAAGCCGGTGTTACCAAAAAGTGGTCAGCTCTGGCTTTGTTTTGAGTTGTGATACGAGCGACGATATGAACATCTGTGACTCCTCCGGGTTTGGCAGTGTTGCCCGCACGGGTGAATCCTTGAGCTTCGACTCAGAGAGGGAACTCGTTATTGGTTATCACGAGTGTGACTAACGGGTAATATACTTCGAACTGTTGTCGGTTTGCAAAACGAGTGAAGAAGTTGAGATTTCTTTGACTCATCTGGGTTTGGAAGTGTTGGTCACACTGTTGAATGCTCGAGCTTCAATCCACAGATTGGCTCGTTGGTAGATGTCAGATGTTGGCATCGTTCATCACTCCTTGTAGTACCAACCATTAGCGGCTCCTTTGTGAAGTGCATTCCTCCGTGGAAGTCATGCTCCCCAAGGATCCGTCCGTAACCGCACTATGTAGTGCCAAGTAGTGCAAGACTCTCTACTTGTGCCCTGGACGGCGTTATGTAGGTAACAGTTTCGGCAGGCTCAAAGCTCGACGGTCGATTCCATTGATATTCAACACTGGCTGGTATCTTGCCTCAGTCGTTCTCTTAATACACTCCTAGGCAAGTATATGTATCGATGAGCGCCAGGAATGAGTTAGGATTAGAACACACGGCTGTAGCCACCAACAATCGATAGTCTTTGAATCCTACCTCTACATATTGCAAAGGGTCATTCACAGATCTCACTGTGCTCGCTCCTGTGTTAACGTTCGAGAAAATGCTGCTCGAATTGATGAAACCTACTGGTACTTAAGAAATACCGCGAAGAGCTCCACTACTACATAATTATGTGAAGAGGTACTGAACCAGCATCTTGGGCCCAGGCCGTCGGCATCACCCGAATGTTTGATCTGCACTGGTGCAACCAACTCGAGATCTGGGGAATCAATCTGGATCTGTGGTGTTCTCTTTCTTCAGAGAGAGGGAAAGTAACTAGACCGTCCACAGTCCATGTTGAATAAACGCCAGCTGAATGAATGAGCTTCCATCCATGAGCAAACATGATCCATGCCAACAACAAGTCACACGAGACCGAGAACGGCTGACATAAGAAACGGTGTTGGACGTTCCCCCTGAATGAACCAATCGGCTTGTTAGTTTGCGAATACAGGAAGGGGGAGCACGTGTTGACTTTGGTGCTACGGAAGTAGATGCGCGTGGCAGGAGGCGACAAGGCAGTACCTATAGATATGTAGATTCATCATACAAGCTGGAACCAGCCAAGGACATGTCTGTCGCAACCGCAGGGGCACCTATTTAGGTTGCTCAGGACATTGATTAGCCACACGTGGCTCACCACCATCATCATCATCCGGTCTACCCAATTTTATTGGCAGACACAGGTCGTATCATAAGAGTCAGTTCATCATTTAGTACTAGCCTTGGTAATGATACATGACAACGCCCTTTATAGTAAATAATAGCTGCGAATATGTCAATGATGGGTTCTGGACTGTACACAAATCCACGGCCAAGCTAACTAGCTAGGTGAGCAGCCTCAAAAAGCAAGGGCAGAGGTCCTCAAGCTGGGCGGCTCGCCAATCAAGAGAATCATCAGAGAGTAAAAAGACTGTCCAACAAAGAAGCCGAAAGAGTTCGCTATAATATAAGTGAGATCCATCACCAGAATCTGTTCATTTGAATTAACCTCGCTAGCCGGAAAATTATATAGCAAAAGGTAAGGTAGAGTGGATATGTAGATAACAATTAATGAATTGTCAGATTCGTGATTGGTGCAGTCGCTTTCGGGATCGTTTCCAGGGCTAGCCCTCAAACCTGACAATACATATCTTACTCTAACTACCTGGAAAAGCCTTGAAAGGACATCCACAAAGCTAGACTAGACCCGAGAGAGCTTGCATGGCAAGCCGCTTCGGGTTCGTTCAGTCTAACCAATTTATCATGGCGATAAAACTAGTCCGGCTTTCCCGAATTCAACTGTCACTAACGACAAAGTCGGGCGCTCGTTCGCTACATATAAAAGGTCCTTACATACCTTGGTTGTCCCCATCATGGTCCAAACTCTCTGTTCCCTTATGATATGAGAGCACGAGTGTATCTCTCCTCCTTCAGGGTTCCACCGTTTGACGCGATGAGGAAGATTCACCAGCCACAGGTCGTGGGGCGGTATGACAGGGCTTGGCCTGAGGGTGACAGGGGAAAAGTATAGTGTGGCTAAGCCCCCGTGTCGAGAGGGTTTGCTGAGACTCTGCGAGTTGGAACATTTATTAGGAGATGGCGTGGCTGGGATCAATCAGTGACCTTTACCTTGTCTATCGCTCCCTGCAGAGTGAAGATATCGCAGCTTTGATGAGCATCACGGTTTTTCAAGTCCACCATTTTTTTCCCTCTACAAACCATCTCGCTCTGACTGCTCCATCGGGGAATTCTTGTAAGATTCCAGCAGCCCCGAGGAGGTGACGGTTGCAACTAGGCTAGCACCACGCCGGATCTTATGGGCTTCGTACAACTGGCGGCTGGTATGGAAGACTCAAATGTTCAGGAACCCCGACCGCGTGGTCCACGTCTGTATCACAAGAAATCGCGTACCGGATGTTTACGATGCAAACAGCGTAGAGTCAAGGTGAGACGGTCTTATATGTCTCTGCACTCGCTGCCATGGGTCGTCCTTGTCTGATCTCTATACATAACACGTCATGGAATTGCGGAGAAGAAGGGGATTGAGGCTAACGATAATCTATGGGTAGTGTGATGAACTTCGCCCTAGCTGCGGAAGCTGTTCAAGACATCTGGTGGAATGCGTCTATCAGTCGCAGCCGCCCGCACTCACAAATGCGAAACCCATTTCCCTCGGTCAGGTAGAAAGCAAACCACTGGCTCTCTCCGCCGCCAACATCGCCACTGCCGGCGGCCTTGGTCCCACGACGACGGCGACGCTAGAGATAGCCTCTCAGAGGGGCGTGCGCACGCCTCTAACTGCTCACCCGAGCGATTCATCTCTAGTTCAGTCACCGCACAGCTCCGGTTTTTACCCTTCCCCCAGTTCGTCTCACCCAACTCCCCACATTGATGATGCCGAATCCGACATAGACCTGCCCGAGGGTCCGTGGCGGAGATTGTGGGAGCTGCGACTGTTACACAACAGTCAAACTCGTATGAAGCAGCCGTTTTCAGAACCTCAGCAACCAGAAATTCTTCAAATGTGGTCTGAGGAAGTGCCTGACATGGCTATTTCCTTTGCGCAGAAACAAGGGCGGTGCAGCCTCCTCTATATTGAACTGGCTCATTCTGCGCTGCACATGTGGACGACGAGCACCAACAAGCACGAACGTGATGAGCTCATCAAGCTACAGCAGACGTATCAGCTCATGTGCAGCAAGGAGCAGAGGCGCGATATCGACGAGATCCCGCACGCGAGTCCTAAGCTTCTCGACTACATCTGTTTCACAGCCCTTAGGATCGTAGCACACTCCTTAGCCTTGGTTCAGACCTTGTCTTTGGATCCATGGGAGCCGCCTCTGCAATGGCTTTACATGGGTCATGGCGCGGGCTCGGTCTTCCACAAGGCAAGCAATGAACTCAAGAAGGAGCACAAGAGCATGATTGGCAAGTTTGCGAGCAGTCCACCAGTCCTGCGCGACGCCAAGGATACGATACTGTCCGACCATTCTCCCCTGGCATGGCTCATTGACCACCCGTCTCATCCCAGCTCGATCGAGGCGCAGACAGATCAGGAGTTGAATGACGAAGGAGTACGGACGGTGTACGAGCAGGCGTTGGGATACACATGCAGTGTAGTGAGGGCAATGGAACGAAAGGAGCCAGAAATGGCCATCGCCCGGAGGCTAGGGGGCTTTGCAGTCTGGGTGCCCATCGAATTCAGCAAGTTCATCGAAGAGAGGCGTCCGCGTGCCTTGGTCATCTTGGCCCACTTCATGTCCTTGTGGCTGGGGTTTGAGCATGTATGGCTCATTGGACGGGCTGGAGAATGGCAGATACGATGCATTTATAAGAACTTGCCCGTCGAGTGGACCTGCAAGTTGGACGGACTCTTTGCGAAGTTCAAGCACCGGGGGGAGACGCAGTGATGATCGTTCGCAAATTGATGGAATGAAAGCGAACGAAACAGCACTGTACGAGCGTTGAATCAATACCACATTTGCCATCATCACTTACGCATGTGGTTTTGATTCCTAGCCGCCTGGTTCTGCGACTAAGACTGAACGCGATGGTTTCAAGCAGCTTCATCCTTGGACAAGAGTCATATAATTGGCCTTCAAGCCCGGTAAATTAGGACAAGGCATTGTACGTCGCCCCATGTCATCACATTATTGATCCCAAGATACTATCTTTTGCTTACTTTTCTACCTAGGTACCTACCTGACTGTAGCCAAGCCTTCAAACAATGTACTCACCGACAAGTGTTTCCAGACAATTGATCAACTTGAATACGAATACAGAAGTTGGTTACAAGGCTAAAATCTTGGTAATAGATACCCTAGGACCTAAATTCAGATGAGGATGATGGTCGCAGGTTTGGGTCTATACAGCTGACTTCGGTTATTTATTCAATACTTATATTTCTGAGCCATCCCAACTGTCTTAGAAAGTCGGGATCAGATATTATGCCTTAGCTAAGAAAACCCAGGCGAGAGATTCCACATCTAACGCAGGAGCTTTACCTATCCAAGATGCATGGCTTAGCCAATATCAAGGACGAATCGCAGTTCGGTCAACTGTCTCTAAGGCTATCTATATAGTAGTACTATAACGGCGGTTGCGATCTTTTGTGCAAAGATCATGTAATACTAGTGCCTTGAAGAAACATAAGTCAAGGAATATCTAGGGGCGAGCAGTAGGTATCGTGCTATAAATCAAATAATTGCAAATACCAAAGAAGTCGTGCAGCAGTATGTAAAGCTGCAGTAGCTTGTTCGATTGCCTAATACCTAGGTAGTGGTTAATTTGACACTTTCTTGCACATAGCACTTCCAAAAGCCCCCTTTATTGCGTCAGCGCGACTGCGCCCTCGCGCCCCACACCAGTCCACGTCTTACCGTTATGCTCCCAGGCATACATACACATCATCCATCGTAAGACTCAAATCACATCATAACAACTATCCCACACCCAGAAAATAAGCACTTGTACATAACCATGGTTAGTAGTGTCCCTGAACCAGTTTTCTGAAATTCAAAGTGTGCTAACACCATGCAACGTAGCCCCCAAAGCGGAAAGCAGCAGGCGCAGCCAAGGACAAGGACGTGCCCAGAGAGCGGCAGTCGAAGCTCGCCAAAGAGCACAACATCTCGGCGCGCGAGGAGCGCGAGATCAAGGAGGCCTTTGCGCTGTTTGCCGAGCCCATGGACGGCGAGAAGGAGGGCGTCATACCCACCAAGGACGTGAAGCGGGCTATGGTGTACGTGTCTGGCCCCTAGTCTCCCCGCACCCTTTAATTGTTTTTTTTTTTCTCGCATTCGTCTTTTACCCCCCATGACCAGGTAGATGATCATTCTGTTGTGGTTTCGCGATTTACTTACAATAAACTTGCCTTACCTAGTGCGCTCGGTCTCCCGCCCTCAAAACCAGAGCTCGAGGAATTCCTCTCCATCATGGACCCGGATGACGAGGGCCACGCGACCTACGAGCCTTTTCTTGCCATCTGCGCGCTCAAGATGCATGCGCGCGACGAGGAGGGCGGCCCGGACTCTGCCGAGGTCGACGAGGCGTTTCGTCTGTTCGCGGGTGCCGGTAATGTTAAAGGAGGAGGAGGAGGAGGAGGGGGGGACGGAGATAGTATGCTTACCCTCGCGCACCTCAAGCGTATCGCCATGACGCTTAAGCAGGACGTCGACGAGGCCGTCCTGCGCGACATGATCCTCGAGGCGAACGGCGGCGCGGGCGTCGGCAGAGGTGTCTCCAAGTCGGAGTTTGAGGAGGTTATGCGTAGGGCTGGTGCTTGGAAGTGATGGGACTCTTGAAATCCCTTGGAACTTGTTCTCTTGGTCCCGGTATGAGGCGATGGGAGAAGTAAATTGACGGAAGATTCCATGTCTTGGTAGAACCGTGCCGAGCCGAGAAATATGGGCGCGAGGATTGAGCATGGAAGCCCGTTGACCGAAGCTGTATAGATACAGCAACGCGCAGGTGTGGAACACCGAACAGCGAGTATAAGTCTAGCCTACATGCCACTCTATTGAGGCCTCGGTCTACCTCTGAGGAGGAAGACGATACTTTGTCGGACAGGCAGATACCCAATGGGGTCATGATACTTGGACAAGGATAAAGTGTCGCAGAACACGTCTGCAGACGTCGCGTTCGCTATTAAGGAAAATAGGTCTGTGTTATAGGATGAGGTATGTCAGACCTTTCACTGATCGCCGGCGTTGAAAATGTAGACATGCTTTCGCACGCCCAAGATAGGGCCAGCGACCTAGCTAGCCTGTTCACAAGTAACTCAATAACAAGGTTTAGTCAAGGAAATCGAAAAGCACTTTAGAGCCGAATGAATGACTGCCGCCTAACATAACATCTACCTAGATAGAATATTGGACCCTACCCTCTCTCTACTATGTCTACTCCCTGTGATCACTTCAACATTGAATATTAACTGTGCGTGCTGGCCTGTCATGCTTATGTAGGAGACGAGATAGAGGAACAGCAAGTATCAAACAAATTATCTACAGGGTAAAGTTGAATTAAGGCAGATACGGAAGGAAATATTATCCGAAGAAAATTGCTCCAATGATATCTGCGTTTACTCAGAATTATAACATTCACGTTGCCATCACTGCGGTTCTAGAACTTAAGAGACTTGCTCCATGTTTTCAAGGACGATTATTTCATGAATTGCTTCGCAAGCCACCGTTTGCTAACGCCCGAGTAAATGCACACACACAATTCCCTTTCTATAGGCCGACTGATACCCGAAATTGTGTTCTTGGGCTTGTCTGCCGTTTTCAGAACGCTTCCTATACAGCTACATATCTGTAGGCCCCCAGCACTAAGCAGCAGGGCGTAAGGGTTGAAATGACGCTCCAACAGGCATGCCCGCTAGAATACCAAATCGAAATGCTAAGACGCAGAAATGCCTCCAGATTCGTTAGATAGCCAACAACAGGGCTCCCGTGATGATATATCCCACCGACCAGGCAAGACTTATTCGGCCGGAGTAATAGTTACATTCGCATTCTTGGCGGCGGCGGCCTCCTGTGCTTTCTTCTGTGAGTCCAAGACAGCTTGTAGCTCTGGAGGTGCTTTGAAACCAGCATGGTCAGAGTGCTTCTTGTAGAAGTAATTGTCGGACTTTGGTTGCATCTCGGCGGGCAGCTCTTTGAGAACAGCCTCTAGTATCCCATCAATGGAAGCCTGTTTCGATGCATCGCGATGCCAGACCGAGATAAGGTGCGAGTTGAACCGCACCGAAAGACCAACGCCACAGATCTGGTCACCTGTCCCCGGTGTTAGTCTAGGCTTTGGAAATACAAGTAAGGGCTAATAGGTATCAATGGTTATTACCTTCTGCTAATACTTCCTGCAGGGTTTCGCCGATAGCCATCAGCTGGATTCGCGTCCAGAAATCGGGGCCGGCGCTCTTGGGCACTCGAAAGGTCCAGCTACCTCCCTGAATGTTGCGACGGTCTTCCCAGATGGGCTTGAAGCCGCTCTTGAACAAGTATAAGGATTCGCGCATCTTGATCTGATCAACCGGGGTATTGTTATTGTATCGCCAGAAGTCCTGGACAGACTCGATCTGGGTGCCTAGCTGCTCGAGTGAAGACTGGTAGTTGCCGTTGTCCGGCTTCTGTTCCTTGGACGGCCTGTTGACGAAATGAACGTGTTAGAGAATTGCCATGCTTGTATCGTGAAAAGGAGGAATAAGAATAACTTACCTATCGAACCAGACATTCCAGTAATGCTGGGTGGGCAGCGGCCGCATGGTTTTGAGGAAGTTCCGCTTCGCATCATCCCGTTGCTCAGCGGGTGAGCTGACGTTGGGGGAACTGGCATCGGTGCTCTGGGCCTGGGAGAGGGAGGAGAGACCTCTTGTGAACAAGCTTGGTCGTGCAGCCATGGTGATTAAGACCGCTTGTCAAATTGAGTTTCCCTGGCGCGTGCAGCGAAGCTGATGGAGGGGAAGCTGGCTGGCTGGCTGGCTGACAGGTGATGATGGCGGGGTCCTTTGCTCGTTTCAATAATGCCAAGCCTCTATTCAGGGAGCGATAAGCGGTGATGAGAGCGCAGTACGGACAAAGACGAAGGACGACGACGGTGGCTAACAAGTCGAGAGAAGCAAGCTGTAAGTAAGATGTGAAGTAGTTGAGTAGATAGAAGAAAGAAATCTAGCCGAATCAAAGAAATGTGTACTGTACCTAGATAGATCCCTACTGTTGACCAGGATCACTGCGCCTCCAAGGTGTGAGGGAATCAGGGGAAAGTAGCATGATACCTAAACTTGAAACGAAAAGATGGCATTGGACTAAGGTACCTGGGGACGTTTTAGCTCTCCTTTAGGCTCCCCGGACCTGGGGTCAACGTGATATAGGAATGTGGAAGCGCCTAGTTCTAAAGGGCACAGCATCTTGAGATGCTGATACGCTGGGTGCAGAAGTGTATAGTAGCACAAGAAAGCGGGCATTGCTACATGTACCTACCTAGGTACGTATCCGCGTTACAAGTAGTACATAGGGCCTTCTCGCTTTCCCGTCCTATGTATTCAACCATTTTGGATAACGTCGGACATCGGAAGTCGGAAGTCGGAAGCTGCAAGTCATTGGAAGCTTCCCCGCTGGTCAATCTTTAGACTAGATACATAGGCGGGTTGAAGCGTGTTTAGTGTTTCCTACCTACACTACAGCCCCCAAGATATAGTGGATACATGCGCTACTGACGGAAGCCTGCAGTGGGGTTTTCGTGTTGAGAAGGTGAAACAGTCAGGGGTTATCCAGTTGAAACAAAGACTCGCTTCTTTCAACTTCATCCAATTTCATTCGGCAGTCGAAAATATATCATCTCTTGGGCGTCCTTATCAAAAAATGGTCTCCGCAAGTAAAACGATCTCCAAAGTTCGAGACAACTTATATATTTTAGGGCCGTCTCTACCCTGGGGATGATACCTTGCAAGACGCTTACTCTAAAGACGAGACATAGGAGAGCACCACCCTATACCTACTTAAATATATAAAGGACTCTTACTTGTGACCGTTGCCCTGCAAGATTACAGGAAAGCCTTGTAATCTCTTCTAAAGAAAGAAGAGTTTCTCACATCGACCCAGGTCCGATAGCAACCATCTGCTGCAATTTCATCTTCTTAATGTATCGAATAGTTGACGTAAGGTGAAACCAGAACATAAAGGTCCAAACGAGAAGCATGACAACCACGGCCACCAGGACAAACGCCAACGACAGCAGAGCAATGACGCCCGAGAAGTCTTGGAAGGCGGCATTTCTGCCGAACCTGTCGGTGGCCAGGGCGACCTGCACCGCCGACAGGAGAACCGTGAAGTACACGAACGCGGCTAGGATCCAGCCAAAGTAGCGCTGGAAGAAGACCGGGTAGCGCGTCGACCCCGGCGCGAACCCGAAGACCATGTTCCGCAGCGAGAACCCGGCAGCGCCGAGACGGTACAGATGGTTCAGCCTTGAGAGACGCAGTTCGCCGTACTCGTAGCGCTCGTTCGCTAGGCGCGCTGTGCGAAAGCCATTGTTGGTGCTTAGGTCGGTTGCGAATGCGGTCCAGGCGTCGTAGTCTATGTCGTCTGGCAGCACCCCCGTGTCGACCGCTATTCGATGGTCGCTTTTATGGCATATCAGCCAAGTATATGACAGTAATAGACCATATGCACTTTTGTAGAGCTTCTCGTCGGAACATAGGTACTTCTCCCAGAAGTCGTGGTCAAGAAGATATTCGGGGACTGGCTTGATGCGAAAGCTTGAATCGTGCCATACTAAGTGCTCCTCGGGGGACTCAGTGAGGACGACAACGCGGTCCAATACTCGCTGTCGATGAATGAAGCGCGCTGGGCGTGGTAGACCTGCGAGCCACAGATATTGATGAACCTTGTTTAGCTTCGGCGTCTCAAGATCGTTTTTCAAGAATGAGTGAATATCATGACCCGAGTGAACTAGTTCGGAACCCTGTCTAAAGGAATGTGGAAGACGTTTTCGAGTCGATGAACGAAGTGCTCGTGTCTGTGAGAATGGTGGCACTAGAGTGAAATTCTAGGAGGGCATCGTTAGGGAGAGGCCTCCTAGGGTCATGGTCCTGTTGCTACACTCACTAGCTTCTCCATACTATATATCTAAGAAAAACAGAAAACACTGGATTTATATCCAAGGCTCAGTATCTCTATTGCGCGACTAGGTCAAGGGGTTTTTTAGACGTTAAAATGTCTAGTTCGCGATCGGAAACATCGTAGAGGAGTGAGGCTGAGGACACCGAAGACTACTTTGTCGTTCACCCTGATTGGCTACATATGCGGGGGTTGCTGCCTGATGGCAGTCGCCTGAATACCTGCACAATCGTAGCCCAACTATAGTGTATTTAGAAGGATGACAGGGTATCTGCTTCTCTGTAGCTATATAAGGGAATTGGATACGCATCTCTGCTCTGATGCTACCTAAGTAGACCCCTGATATGCGCCTTCCACCTTAGGCTTCGAGCCGTCTGCTGGTTTTTCAAGCCCGCAGAGCCTTAGAAACTCCTCAAATGGGGGCAATGACTTCCCAGCAGCCTGAAGGGCATCTGCATTCTCCCCAACTTGACCGTCAAACAGCTTGATGTCGCTCGTCATCCTAGAACCCGCAGCCTCCTGCAGTTTTTCCTCTAACTGCGGCCTGATACACTTTTGCCCTGTCTTACTCCGAAAGTGGTCAACTAGCTTATCCAGTCTCCCAAATGATGCCTTGCACCCCCACGTGCTCCCATCCTTCAAAGAGCCGTTGCACATGAACTTCTTCTCCCCATGCCCGCGCACATGCCTATCACAGTCAGGCTTGCGGGTGAACCGCTCTCCACAAGTACCGCATTCATATGGCTTCAGACCTGCATGCGATCTCAAGTGTGCCTGTAGGTTGTGATTCCTAGTGAACTTCTTGTCGCACTGGGGGCACTGGAAGGTGGCCGCCGTCTTCGCCGTGCTGGGGGCCTTCTGTTTTGGTGGGTCAGGGAAGTCTACATCGTCAATCATGTCTATGCCGTGACATCTTAGAAGATGCTTCTTCAACTCGTTTTCTGATGCGTATCCAAAGACTTCCATGTGGCAGCCTAAAACGAAGCAGAGGAAAGGCCGATCATGCTTATCGATGTGGTGCTGTCGTTGTTCAGCGGTGCTGAAACCTTGGTAATAGTGAACGCAGTTTACTCGGCGGCATTTAAACCAGTTAGAACCATAAAACTGTCGCAACTTTTGTTCATCTGTCTTTGAAAGTTGAGGGGTTCGTATCTGCTCCAGAATCGATCTGATCCTATCGGTCACTCGCCATAAGTTTAGGGCTTCTTCCTGGCATGGGCCCTGGCCATGTTTACCAGACTTCTTCCTAGCCCAGCCCACTGTTTGTACAATTTTCTCAAATGATGCCGAAGCTTGAATTGCCATCAAGGATTTTCGCACTCGTTGGAGATCTTGAAGAGGCTTGTGTGTTGGCGACCAGTGAGCCGCCACGAACTCCTCAAGTGTCTCCTGCAGGTTGGTTACATCCTCACTAATGCTGAGATCTGAAATGTAATCTTTCAGATGCATGGCCCAGCATGCCGACGCATAATCGTAGAATGAGTAAAAGCCGTTAATAAGATCTGCGTGGATGTTCGTGTCACTTTCCTGCTCTTCCAGCTGCGGTAAAGTAAGGTAACCAATACTTAGCATCGCTAGTGAGTGGTCTACCTCACGTGAGCTAACAATTTTTTTTCGAAGCAGATAACTACCACTATTGTTAGCTCAAGATTGTCAAGGTAGCCGCTCATCATTGACTTACTCTCGTGCAGTTTCATGAACAAGCACCACTACACCATCTTCCCGCAGCTCAACAAGTGACGCGAAGAGTCCTTTAGGGGAGTCTGCTAGTTTTCTGTTATGGTCAATATCTTGATGGTCGAGGTTGATGCACAATGCACCCTGTACCTCAGCCCATCTTAGTGGGCGCCGAGCGCAAGCAATCCAGCCTAGTACTTGCCGAATAGGATTAACAATATGCTCGCCCCTGAACTCGAAGACGCGATGAAGAATGCGCTCGTATCTTCCAACATTAGACCTTAGAGATGGTTGAAGGAAGAAGGAACGGGGAAAAGTACTCACACGTGATCCAGACTTACTGGCAGTTTCGCCGGGTCCAATTCCTCCAGAAGGGCCGCTCTGTTAAGTTGGCCCTCGAGGTACTTTGCAAACAGATCGGCGAAAATGAACATGCCTGGGGCCAAGTTACCTTGCTTTAGACATATGGCGACACGATCACTGATCTGGCTTACCTTGTGCTCTTGCAGAGATGATATTTGTGATATGGCAGTTCTTCGACCGCAATGACCCGAATTTCTTCTCTATCTTCTCGTGCTATACCGAAGCAAAGTCTTTGAGGTCCTTCTGGTTTTCGTCAGTCATCTTGATGGCGGGAATATCTCCGAAACTACGACGAGCTATTCCATCGTCCTGGCTGACAAATAGGCACCTGGTGGCACCCATTTCTGTCACTGGCAGCGTTTTTACAATCGTCTTGAAGACTTCTACAATCTCTTCCCTATCATCTCGTCCGCATTCGTCGACTCCGTCAATAATGATGTATGTTTTGTCACAACTACTTAGCCCTGTTTGCAACATTTCCTTAGCGACCTTTGTCGACTTGAGAAATATGTCACCGCTCATTGAGCATCTTTCATGGAAATAGGGCAACAGCTCAGGGTGCTGAATAAGCATTTGTGCCAGTATTGACCTCGCAGCGCTGATGAACGAATTCCGCGCTTCATCACCATGCTTGCAGTAGAAGTATACAACAGTGGTGTTTGGCATGCGTTGTGCATCATCGATGATAATTGAGGCCAGAATCGTCTTTCCTTGAGTTGCAGTCAGACATATCCTACAGCATCATAGTCTGTATAGGTAGTGTCTCACCTGCCCCTGGGATTCCATTGAGCCACAGTAATGGAGCTGAGCAGAACTTAGGAGCAAACCACTGCTTAAAGTGAGAGTTGTTAGACAGCCATGCACCCGGACACTTGCAAATTGACCTCGTTTTCCGGTGTCGGTTTTGCTCGGCTTCGCAGCTGAAAGAAGGAAGCCACTGCAAGACAGTAGCACGGCGCGAAGCATCCTGGGCTGACTTGTTTATCTGGAATGTGTGCCATGCACTATCTCGAAGATTTCGGATCTCTTCTAGCTGTATGATGGATACATTACTTTTGATCGATCGTTCGCTCTGGGAAATGCTCTCCTTTATGTAGTCGAGACAAGCATTGAACTCTATCCATGAGGTCTTGAACAATGTTTTCCAATCTAATATACTTGAGTATGCTATTATAATAATTTTACGTTTAAAAGAGCTAGCTCACCTCTTTTTTTCAATTGTCGCAAAATTTCCCGGTGGAACCAGAGGACGTCTTTGTATATCATGACCAAGACATCTCTAAGGTGAGGGCTGGAGACCAACCGGGAGTGATAAGCCTTGAGACAAGGAATCTGCTCCCCGATTTCTTGATATGCACTCAGGACAGAGTTGAATGCGTCATCAGAGATTGACGATACCTATTTTTCAAGCTAAATCAGAGGGAAATAATGAGCAGCTCAATATTTATGAATCGGAACATACATGAAGAATGTATTTCATTGGACCCTGGACCGGTTAGCAGGTATCCCAAGAGTCAATCCTGCACAGTGAGCCCGCATACGACTTACCCATACGTACGCCATAAAAGGCGAAATTCCAAATGATACCCCGATGGCTTGCGCAGTCTCGCCGAATTGCTGCATCGATACTAAGAAAGCTTCTAGCCTCTGCATGTACATTAAACTTTGTCTCCGCTCTTGGTCCATTTGTAGATCATAACTTAATTTCCGAACTATCTCGAAGGTCACATTACGAAAGCCCTTTTCTTCAGCTTCAGTGATGTTAGAAAGGCGCCTAAAGGTATCGAGTTCGGCTAGTGTGACGTAGAATCAGCAACAGGATGGTTGCAGCCACATTGTATTGACCTACCTGTCAGGTTTGCTTCAACCGGAAAATGACCCATCCCAGTGTTTGTTTGGAGTGAAGGTTGAATACCTTGACTCATGGAAATACTCTTATGCTCAATAATAACAACGTCCGGTTGCTTCTGAGTGCAAGATTCGTAGTTCTCGCTATATTCGACCTCCAGCCGCGTTGATATGACGCCTAATAGTTTTGAAACGACAATGTGATACACGTGAGAATCCCTCGTGAATTTCACCATGTCAGAATGTGTTGCTTTGATTGGGAAGGTGACGGACGGATTAGTCTCTACTAATCTGCATGTTGCAGATTCCTGGCTCACAAGAATGGCCTGAGGGCCATTGCGATTTATTTCGCCACTTTCAGTTCTCTATCGTTCATAAACATCAGGTACATCAGTAAACCACCGTGATAATCACATACAATAACAGTAGGAGACTCCAATGTCTCGTATGCCCAGTAGCATTTCAGATTTTTGCTGATCATACTGCTGGAGAAATTCTCGTTGAGTCGGCGGAGAAAGTTCGATTTACGGCCAAGATCATCGATCAATGCTGCGTTGGGGTTGTTTTGAACAATTGTTCGAAAAGAGGCTTGCTCCATGCCCAGATTTGGTACACCGAAAAAAAGGGCTCCGCGTACAATGTTCAATAGCATTTTGTATTCGTCGCTTGAATCATTGGCAAGCTGTATCAAGGCCTCTTTGAGCACAAGTCCTCCCAGGCTGTGAGCAAGAAACGCAACAGGCTTTGAAGAGGGAGAACTCCAACCGTAGGTTAGCAGTTGGTGAATGAGTTCACGAGCGAGATCTGAAATATCCTGAAAGGATTGGCTCTCATTCAGCCTCGTGTCATAGCCATAAAGTACTGTTCTAATGCCATGTACATCATGGGGAAGTCCGTCACGGATCCACATAAAGGTCTTGTCGGTATCTTTCGGCTGCCATGATCCGAATGGATGGCTTGCAAGGCCAGAAATAGCGATGCAGCTGCTGCTATTAGCCAGCTCATGTTCAACACAAATGGAAACTAGATAACGTACTCATATCGATGAGACAAGGGCCTTACGTCGTTCAAGGGCGTCATACCCATGAAATGAGTGTCCAAAATAAGACGATATAAATCAGGACTTTTGTTAGGTAAAAGCCATTCGTGGCCACCACTGTTGTCTCGAATAACTGAAGGTACGGTTGTAAACATGACAGTTGCAACTTTGGTGGGTATGTTTTCCCCAAATCGCAAGCTCGTAGCTAGAGAGAAAACAGTGATACTGTCAGCTGGGATGTCATCAAGGTTGTCATATACCAAGCTAGCCACAGCGGCCAAAGTGTCGACTGTGTGTGGCAACCCGCCCAAACGAAAGACCGTCTTAGACCATTTAGCGCCATCTTGATACATTGTTGCCCGTAGAAACTCAGAAATCGGTTGAACTGCAGATTTGACCTATGATAGGTACGAGGTAAAGCTTTCAATTATTCAGAAGGGTATAGTAGCTCAGGACCATGAGTGCAGATGGTGGCACGCAGTGCAAGATTGTTGGGCACCATTTTGAAGTTATCCTCCATACTTAGCCGAGAAACAAGGCCATCCAAAACTAATGGAGTCGATCACGTGCAGGATGTCTAGCAATTTGCAAATATTTTCCTGGAAGCTAGCGGTGCAGACGCTACTATCCTTTGACAGGTAATCAATCTACAAAATAGCCAAGCCACTAGTTACAGGTATGTGGCCAATAAAATTAATGCGTTTGAGAGTACATCTGCTTATATAGTATTTCGCAGATAGCGAAAGTATCGGCAGTAACATAGTTCAGCGCCATTTCTTGTTCGTAGGGGTAGTGTGGGCCCAATATATGGGCCTAGAAAAATGAAGATTGATTACTCGTCAAAGGGATAGCTACTAGCAGCGAACCAAAAACTCCCCTCACTCCTAGCAGGCGCCCGAAGAAATAAATGAGGCACCCAGGCCGTGGACCAAAAAATTTGCACACATCCCATAACACTCAGATAAGTGTCAATAGCCCAAACACCACCAAAAACAGTTGAAATAAATCGAGAATAATTATATATATATTTATTGTTGTCTAGGTCCGGCCTTCTAATTTTCCTGATTGTTTAATTGAAGAATAACTGTGAGCAACGTGCACAAGACAACCGGACTGTTAGGCCTGGAGTATGCAAATTTTTTTGTCCACGGCCTAGCACCTAGTCCTAAATTATGCACCTCTAGAGTAGGGGGCCCACTTTTGGATCAGAGGGTATAATGAATCAAGCCAATCGCAGCTCTACATCAGTTCTGTTTTGATCAATATCCTGAGCTTGCGATTAGCTTGATTCATAATACCCTCTGTCCAAAAGTGTGCCCCCTGCTCTAGTAGTTCTGAAGTTAATTAACAAAGTTTAACTACTTATAATTAAATGAAAAAAAAAAAAAAAAAAATTTTTGTCCAAAATATGGGCATATATTCTATCTATTTTTAACCCGATTAAGATTCATTTCTTATTTTTTTAACAAAAGGAATATATAGCCCTTGTTACGAGTGCCTCAGTTATTTCTTCGGGCGCCTACCCTAGGGATCTACAATGTGTACACTTCATGATCACGTGCCCTTGACAGAATGGCTGTTCTCAATTCACTTTGAGGGCGGTGCAACTGACCATTCCTCATTAGGGATGTTTTGTGCAGCTTACATTTGAACCCGGCTATAAACCAATAGAAATTCAGCTTAAGCGAGTAGGCAGACAAGTAGGTAGGCAGAATCATGCTAGATTTCGCGCGCGCGGCTGTTCTGACAAGTAGGCAGACAAGTAGGCAGACAAGCCGTGGGAAAAAAATCGACACACCCACCTAACACTTATATTTGAGCAGACCGTAAGAAAACATATGAAACAATGCTCAATTAAATCAAAGAAAACTACACATATCTTCTGTATCATTTTTAATTATGAACCCAAAGTTTCTAGCGACTAACCCGAGAATTAGCAGAGACCTCGTCACTTGAAACCAGAGAGCTGTTAGGTAAAGGTGTGTCAATTGTTTTTTCCACGATGTGGCAGACACTGTGCAACTAACTAGGCCACCGGACTAGGACCAATCAACACGAGCTCCGAACCCTGTTAACATTAAGTCCCTGTCAGTGAATTAGTCCTGCACTAGCCACTACTACAGTATGATTTAGCTACAGTCAAGCCACAATAGCCCATTCCAGTCCCAAGAGGTCTGGATCAGTGTTGCTCCAGCCCGTTCGTCCCGCCCAACAATTTCACGTACCAACCTGGAATGCTAGCGAGCACGCCAGACAGATAGAAACAGAAGACAGCTCTACAACCAATAATAGGATCGATTGATCCGAAGTGCTAGTTTCGATAACTAGTAGTATTAGATATATCTATATGTAAGTACCTAATAAGGGAATAATGGGCTGTCATCCTTTCAAAAAGACGACGGGTCTTATCGGGGCACCTTCGCCGGCTGATAAGCTCTAAAACCCCCTACGAGAAACTGAAGGGGCTGTGCATAGAGGCGAGCCGTTGCCTCAGATGGTTCGTCCACTCCAAGGCGTTGGATGAAATAAAAGTCACCCGGTGGGGCTTGAGGCAGAACGATGCATCCAATCGATAGATATAACTATAAGGTCAAGTTCAAACCCGTGGTCACAAATCTACCCGCAACCAACCACAAAATCCCACGGCCAATAAACCCTAACGTCGGCAGAAATTGAAATTCTTCAAGTCGGGATGTTCAATGGAAAAACGACAACTAGAAACGAGTAAAGATGACTTTGAACACGAATATATCGTATCTCGTACGAAAAGGAATTGTGAGTAGCCAGCTTCCCCTTCACTAACATTGCTCATACATTGACACTAGGCACCTGCTAGGCCTGCTAGTGGGAGCGGAACTACCCCAAATTTCTCATTCCCTCAATACCGACCATGCTGGTAGTGGTCTTCAATCTTCATGCATTTCAGACCCTACGAAATCGGACGAGATTTGCTTTGGAATGGTGCGCATCCATCTAGTATTTGTCATTGTACTTTACGCTGTGCATGGATATTCGGGACTCACCGTATTGTAGTTGAAAGATGTCCTTATTCGGATCAACCATGGGCTCGACCTCCAGTCTGTCTCTTTTGACAATGCTGGAAGGGAAAGTGATGTGTTCGCAACTCTTGAGTTGGTATTTCAACACGATCGATGCGATATTCTGGCAAGACGTAACTTCATCGCTACGATGAATGAAAAGACTCAGATCGCGCTTTGCTCGCTTTCGACGGCAGCATTGCTAAGATATACGGGCATGATTCCCCAGTCAGAAATCCATGAGAACGGAACTACAGCTCCAACGTCGCTGCGGACCAGGTCGTCCAAACCTACCTGTATGATGGCCATACTAGTATTTGGCCCTCGCTCCATTAAATCAACTCTAGCAAGGGACCTCTCCCAGTATCATTTGTTCCTGCAGCACCCTGTCCCGATGCCCCCGGATATTGTGTATGAGAATCCCCAGTACCTCAGTGTAGACAAAACTTCTTTCTCTATTGGAGCGATTCTACCGCCTCTTTCTACCGAAATCTTTCAACAAACCCCAGAATTGTCTGGTGAGCCGGACCAAGACGAGCCCCCAAATTTTTCGGCTGTAATAGATTCTCTGCCGGAGCATGACTATCTCGGTGAAGTCGATGTTGATAGGAGAATCAGCACTGCTCTCTTATAGTGTGTCCAACTGCTTCATCAGTAATCATGCAGGGGCTAACCCGTTCCCTCAGTCACCAGAAAGAAGCCTTAAACTTCGTTATCAGCAGGGAGTCAATCCATCAAAAGCCAATTCTATGGGAGCCTGAGAGCTTTAACTCTGAACAGCTAGTGTAGATAATTTCTTCTTTTTCATTGGCAGGAATTACTAACTTAAGGGCTAGCTATAGACACATTGTCACGGGATTGAAGAGCCCAAAGCCTCACGACATGCTTGGAGGTATCCTTGCTGATGGCATGGGTCTTGGTAAGACACTAACCATGATATCTTGTATCGTGTCTACTCTCCATCATGCGAACGAGTCTGCGGCCGGCAAACGGAGTGATAAAGATGCGCAAATCTCCCTTCATTCTGTGAATTCTACATTGGTGATTGTGCCATCTCCTTGTTAGTAAACTCGTCGCAAGTCATCGAATGGGTCGCTGACCGTACCTAGTACTGCTGGACACCTGGATGGACGAGATTGAGAAGTACTATTCTCCTCACATTCGTGAGGCTCCTTGCTAATCTACCTAAGGCACGTGGCTCCTGGAACATTGTCTTGCTATAAATACCATGGCCCAAGCCGAAAACTTCCATCATCCACGCCTCTTCCCTATGATGTAGTCTTGTCGACGTATGGTACTCTTGCAGCTGATTTCAGTCGTGGTGGTGGTGTTCTTAGCTGCTTTCACTGGTACCGAGTAGTCCTTGACGAAGGTATTAAGTATCCATAACTCGATATGATAACGCCAGAGATACTAACGCGACAAAAGCTCACGTCATAAGAAACTGTTCCACAACGCAATTTAAGGCTGTGAGCGGCCTTTCAGCATCAATCCGGTATGCTACCCCTGGAGTCATTTTCTTCTTGTTCTGGACACTCGTGGGGGCCATAGTTGCCTGTTATAACGCCGAGCATGTCTCGGGAGTATACAGAACTCCTCAAACCCGCTCCCGTTTTACCAGAAAGAGTAATTACTAACTCCAGCGAATTGAAGTTGGCTAATGACCGGAACGCCAGTCCAGAATACCTTGGATGACCTTTCTTCACTCGTGAAGTTCCTTCGTGTCCCACTCCTTGACGACACCGCAACATTCCGAAAACATATTGAGGAGAGGTGGAAAACGGCAAACGGCACTTCTAAGCCAGACTATGAAAATCTCAAACTCCTCCTCAGGTCAATATGTCTAAGACGCCGTAGCTCAAATGTCCTGCCATCTCTAGGTGTCACGTTCATTCAACGCCGTCCGGCCATGTCCGAGGTCGAACGCAAAGCATATGACGAGCTGGCTGCCCTGTGCGGGCAATGCATCAAGGCTGCTGTCAACAGCAAATCGACAAAAGGTGGAAATAGGCCAATGTTGACGGCCTTACTAAGAATGCGCATCTTCTGCAATACAGGCCTTTCCAGTTCTGTACAGAGCCTTTCAGATGACGTCGAAAAGCATCTCACGCCTAGTTTACTTCAGCAGAGTGGCGAAGACATATGTGTGAGTTGTAAGAATGAGGTGCTGTCTTTAGATGCGGAGGATAGGATCGAGAATTACCAGAACCTCACGCATCGCCAGTTGAAATGCGAAGGGTGTTCCCGCAGAGCTCCTAGCACCCAAGATTCCGAGGGCCTCCCACGCGATCCTCAGAACCCCCCCAACGTAATCGATGACGACGATGTGATGCAGGATGTACAATACGAGAATGATCACATTTTAGTTCCCATTAACGATGTCTCCCGTCATGCGGTCTATCCTTCTAAATTACTCTCTTTGCTAGATGACATCAAAGAGCACTATTCTGAGGATAAGAGGTATATCTAACTCACGTGATGTCTTACAGAATACTGACCATATTGATAGTATCATCTTCTCCTTTTGGAAACGGAGTCTGGACCTTATTGGCAAGCTTTTCAATGATGAGCGACTCGTTTTTGGTAGAGTCGATGGCGACATCCCCTCATCCCAGCGAAAAAAAGTGCTTGCAAAATTCCATGACGACCCTTCAGTCCGGGTACTACTCATGACGATAGGCACTGGTGCTGTCGGGTAAGATCTTTCAGATTATTGATCGTGTACGTGCACAGAGGCCACTAAAACTTGCATAGCCTTAATAACCTGTCTGTCGCAAACCGTGTGCACATTCTTGAACCTCAGTGGAACCCTTCCGTGGAGGACCAAGCAATAGGTCGCGTTGTTCGCTTGGGGCAGGGCAAGAAGGTTTCTGTTCTTCGTTACATCATGGAGAAGTCAATTGAAGAGGTGAGCCACGGATGTTTCCAACAAGGCTTAGACGATAACTATAACATAGTATCTACTTATCAGAGTATTGAATCGCGCCAGATACTGAAGCTGCAACTAGCCTTAAAGGGCGTACCGAAATCTTCGAATGAGGAGCTTTCTGAAAGCAAGAGGACTGAACACCTCCGGGCACTTGGAAAAATCATCGAATCGACTGTCTCTACTCAGAGTGCTACCTAGTTTTTGAGTAGTTTCTGCGAAACCTCATGGTACAACTCAGGTCATGTGAGCTACCGATTCATGACTGCTTCTACAGGCATAATCGTCTCATATAATATATGCTGCTACACTACTCTGTTGTCCGCCTTTAAACGGAAAACTACAGGGAAAGCTTGGGAATAGGTCAATAGGCAAGGTCAGTAACCACTTCATCCCAGCCTGCCAGACCTTCCCTTTCGCTGTTGGATTTTTGTGACTATTACAGTTTATATGTATTTCTTCAGCTAGGAATAAGTCTAGTAATTTACCAGTAAGCTAGCTCGAGTCGCAGTACTTTATGACGAGAAAATGTTTCCAAACTTTGATCATGTGCAAACAAGTCGACCGGAGTAGCCACAAATTCCGTCAATGAAGATGGACCCTAGTGTTTGCATGGACCTAATTCTAGTTCGTCTTACTCTATACTACCCGCGCATAAAGGACTGGAACTTCACAAAGAATATCAGGAGCCACGAGATGGGCATCACGTACTACAAGCTAGTTCAATGAAAAGCCACCCAAGACAGAGAGACGAACTCCACGCTACATGGTAGGCTGGTACCCCCGAGGAAGACCAACCGCTTCGTAAAGCGCGTGGCCGTGTCGTCTCCTTCACAGTTGCCTATAGGAGGTAAGTGAAGGCCACTTCCCCCCCCTCATGCACCCTTTTCCCTTCATCAAGTAGCATCTGCTGACAAGATCACATCATAGCGACACCGGTGTATGTCACAGCTTTTGCTCCACGGAGCGATCGTAAGCACAGCTCAGTCAATTTCCCCGTGGCCTCAACCACTGCATAATAATTTCGTCCGCAATATGAAGCTGCCGCTTACAATCCAGAAGAACCCAATCAGTCTGATTTCTCTGCCGATCTGGCTTGGATTGGAGACCCGGACCTTTAGTGCATGTAATTGGAAAGGAGTTCGTGGGGAAGCTGGGTTAGGGGGTCAACTGGGCTCTGGCGAAATTAATGCTTACCGGAATGCACTCTTGAGCATGTGGCCTCGAGGTTGGCTTAGTAATACAGGGTGAGCAATGCATAACATGACTATCGTTTACGGACCCAGATACATTCAGTCAATGGTTATGGTACGTAACAAGGGGATCAATTAAACAATAGGCACTATGGTCCTTGAATAATGACGTGGTTGTTCATACCATATCACGGCGCAATCATGACCTCTTTTAAGAGAGCTACTTCCCGAATACCTCTGTGACAAGAGCAACATCAGAACATGTTGCCCTGAATATTATATATTTAATCGAAACTCCATAACACATATACATATGTCTTCGGCGAGGGAGTTTAACATGCGCGCGTGCCACGGTGAAGCCGCGTCGAGACCAACACACATTACGGTTAAAAGGACGTACTTAAGAAGATGTTATATATGTGCTCGTTGGCTATTCGAGGGAAAGGGGTAATCACAATACGCCCTTAGTGTTTCTTTATAAGTGAAAGCTCAGGTCCAATACCTTGATGGAGGAGACATCAAATATATATGTATATATACCTTCGTATGCAGTTCGATATTTTCGAATAATGACATCCCCATCCCTTGACTTTACAGTTTATATACACTTTACCTCTAGTCCAATACCCTGACGAAGCCGGCAAGCATGGGTACGCAGGTGATACCTCTTCATACACGCTTTTAGCTTCTTGCCCTATAGAAACATAAAACCATCTTCTCACATCAATAAAACATACTCACTACATAATAATATCACCCAAAGCTGGGTAACAGATACGACATATTCACAAAAGAAACACCACCCAGAAAACGCCCAAATCTTCACGGCCACGACCACCACTACCTATACCCAACAAACCAACCTCACTCTCGCCTCACCTCACTCACCTTGGTCACTTACCAAGATCAACCATCAAACAGCCGTTCCGCCAGGAAACACTATACCACCCTCCCCTAGAATGCCATCTCCTCCTTTCCCGTTCCCGTTTAGACGATATTACTTCATTATCACACCTTAATCCAACGCGCCCAATCAAGTCAAGAATTTCCAACACGACGGGATGTACTTATGTATATGTATATGCGAGAACTTAGTTCCATAGTGAGGTGACGGCTTCTGTTTCTTCCCACACTTTTTTCTATCGGGCGGCGAAAGACTTCAACCAGAATCTCATATACAGACACGTATACTTCGCCCCAAACCCTGCCAACTTGAACAACCCCCTTACTCGCGTGGGAGAACACATGGATATTTCCAGGAGTCAGGGGATGGTTCGCCGGCGTGTCTTGGGGCTCAAATACGAACAAGGAGCTTCACCGGGGAACTGTTTCCAAACCTTACCGATTAGCGGGAAGTCGCTTTTGACTCGGCTTAGAACAAGCCGCCAAGTCAATTCCAAAGTTTCCTACGGTCAAGCGAGAATGGGATAGAAAGGGCCGCGAGGAACTAATAATGAGGTACGCAATGAATTTGGGATCTCCTGGCCTATGCGTATACCTCTACATTTACTAGTCAGTTACTTAAGGTATTCACTTTGTTATGGCATAGATTTTTCGGGCTTATTGGGTTCTTTGGTGATCTTCTTTTATTTTTGCTAGAGATACAGTGTTAGGGTTTGGGAACTGTATAGAGGTGATAGCCAGTTCTTAAAACATCACCTACTTTCCCTCAGCCCATCTCAATGTATGTGGTGCCCTGAAATGAATCGGCTCCCTTAGTTCGCCTGACCAGCGCATCCCAATAACCCAATCAGAGTTATATCGCGGATTACCACATTCCCATATCATCACAATGAAAAGAATGGGACATCTACGCCTCCCATTCCCATTATTGGTTAGACCTCTCCAGCTCCAGTTACGTGATGTCTTTTTCCAACGTGACAACCATGCCATGTCCGCATTTCGGCTCGATATGAGCAGGTCGACGATGAGGCGATATCGATCGATATGGAGGCCTCCTCGTCCGTGTCACGTCGCCTCGACGCAGTTCTCCCAAGGAAAAGCAACAATGGGCAACCCAAGTATATGCATGAGTTGCGGTACAATAAAAGAAAGCAATGGCCGTCGGTAAGAGGGCCATTCCCAGTCGAGTGATGGGTTCCCGAAAGCCCAAACCGTAACCGTACGGTATCTCCGGTGGACGAGACCCACCTCAACTGGATGTTGCTCAAGGCGCAACAAATATTTGTATGTTTTCGGGTTGCGTTCATGACATTTCAGCCGAGAGCAACGATTTGACAAAAGAAATCCGTGATGCCGATGAAAACAGTGGTATCAGAGCGCAGACGCCAGTTCGTGATATGCTTGCTTCGCCATGCAATTCAAGTCATGAACGAAGTCGATGAATCAAGTAAACATTATGCAGGAAACGCCAAGTGGAATGAGATATGTCAAAAGAATGGAGGTGCCAATGAACAACACAGTATCTACTGCGAAGCGGCGACACACCAATGACGATGGAAAGCCCAAGCACTTTTTTGACACTCTTTGCTGCAGTACTTGGTTCGGCGGCATCGGCGGCACTTAGCAAATTGCCGCGTAAACTCTTCCCATTTGCCGCATTGATAGTATGCGCATTGTCGGATGCCACCTCGAGTGTCGTCTTTGCGGCAGAGATTTCGCATCACGACACCAGCCCAATATTGCATATCAGTGCTGTGGTACCGCACCGTGAATTTTTCTACGAGAGGGAAAATATTAAAATCGTTCGGTAGGAGGTACTCTTCCTCATATTCCTGTTTGCTCAGTGATTCCATTGTGATGTTGTCGCCGTCAAGCAGTTGTAGTTCTTTTCCGATTTTGAGCCGCGGCACTAGGTGGCTCTGTTGGAAATATGTTCGAAGATTGCAGTATTTCGAAACGTACGCAAGAAGCTGGAGCGACATGAGCACATCCTCTTCCCTTGGCATTGCTGCCAGCATCTGCGGGTTAGGAGGAAGTGGGCGATCCAATAGATAACGAGGGAGGCTTGTCTGGCTTGCCAAAGGAGGCTGGTGGGTCGGAACGATAGGCCGATTAGGGGACAAAATTCCCGCGGGCCCTGGGGCTGGTGTGTTATTAGGAATGCTTCCATCCATGGGAGTTCGATGGGTGATATTGAAGGTGCCAGCGTCAGGAATTTCGGATACCGTCGGCGTGGTAAGGTCGAGAGCGGCTCCAGCCAGTGTGCTGTCTCCCTCCTCCATTGCGACGTCTTCAAAGCCAACAGTAGGTGTAACATCAGCAGTACCAGACATGTCAGCATCTTGAGACTCATCAGACTGCACACTGTCCGTGTTCAAGTCATCTGTGTCCGTAGTCGAATTCTGATGACGGATCGAAGGGCGTCGCCGGGATCGAGCATTCGGGCCGAGCACCGAAGTGGGCCGAATCGTTGGCGACCGAACCTGCGGAGGAGGTAGCGGCGTTGTTGGGGAGGCAGGTTGAGATGCCACACTAGGATTGAAGACCGGAACCATGGAGGGCAACCGATCAATGTCACGAACAGGTCGGATGAACCCATCTATCGCCTCCATCGTTGGCACAGCGCTCGCTGGAGGGTTGATGACTTGTCGGGGTGGAGGGAGAAGAGATTGGCGGTTTTCAAGTCTGTGGTGATGATGATGGTGATTATGGTGGTGGTGATGATGACGGTGGTTGGAAAAAGTCGATCGCTCGGGAGGCGAAGTAGTTGGGAGTGACGGAGTGGAGGGGCCAGCTTCGGCATTACTTAGCTCTCCAGCAGCCGACGTGCTCGCGAAGGCAGCAGCAGATACGTCGATGGACGGTGGAGGAGCTTGCCTGCGGAATGGCCGCTGCTCGAGTTCCAAGCGGCTGGATCTGTTTGTGAAGGTGGTGAAGGGGGTCGTTTTGGACGCATCTCGGTGGCTGTGACTTCGATGGCGATTATGATGATCTGCTATCTGCTTTTGTTTGGCCTCCTCAGCTTTCTCACGACACTTCTCAATGACTTTGATATAATTGTCCAGAATTGTTGCGATAACGGGTACCATATCGGCCTCGACGACTCGGGTTCTGACGCTCTCAGTCCCGCGGACTCCAATATTCACGACACACTGGAAAGCCAGGTTCCATTTCCACATATCCATCATATCTTTACTACGCCCTTGCTTGAGTATGCACACCAATCTTTCTATCCCTCCATCGACAGTCAAGATGTCTCGGATGCGGGCTGATGAGGTTGTGAGGTAGGCAAGATGGTTGAGCGAGTTGATTAGGGGAAGTGTCGAAGTGCAATCAAGGGCGCGGCGGTCATATAGGGCCGTGGTAATGCCCACCGATGCCTTGTTGACATTGGGAATGCTGAAGTTGACTTCCCTCATACTGGCTGATTGTGATCAAGAAGGCTATTGCAGAAGAGAGTTCGCGCGAGGTGGTGTCGGGGAAGAACGGAAGGGCCCTAACAAATTGATGGCCGAGACCTAGCGTTGCACCGTTACACACGACGGCGTGGAAGGGCTGATTATAGTATATAATTAAGTCGATTTCAGGTACCGATCCGCCTTGATGTGTTTTTTTCTGGTTGACGGACGTGTTTGAGGATCAATGCGGAGAGGTAATGCAAAGAGGATGCAGGAGGGTGGTGAATTGCTCGGAAGCTATTCTCCCTTCAACAGTGCGTAATAAAATTGCACGCAGCGCAAAGCTTGGTTCGATGATTGGAGGTACAGAGAACGGACGATGCACAACAGCCAGTGACTCTTTATTTTTCGAAATGACAGAAAACAGGTTAAGCTTCTTAGGTGTACCTGCTCTGATGATGAGGGAAGGATAGAGGTTGTAGAGGTTGTTGAGGTTGGGCTTGGAGGAGAAGCCTGCATGCGGATATAGACATGAAACTGGATCGTGACTCGAATGGCAAAGATGCCCAAACGCAAATACCGCGACCGCTCGCTCGTTGGTGCTTATGGAACAGGGCTCAACGAAACAGAAAGATGGAGGCCCGGATCTCCAGCGCGACGGACACTATGAGAAGACGAAAAACCCCATCCAGAGTCGATAGGGAGAGATGGGGGGGATTTTCGAGTATAATGGTACGATAGTATGATAGGGGAGGTACTAGTAGTAGTAGTAGGGTTCGGGTCGAGACGATGAAAGGATGGTTGGGATGGAATTGGCAGGCAAGCGAGTCGGGGGCGGTTGAGAGAGAAAAGGGCTTAAGCTCAGTAAGTCTCCTGGTCTCCTTTGGTCTTGGCGAAGAAAAGACCGAAGAGGAGGGGGGGGGCGGTAGGTAGTCGGGACAAGAAGTAACTAAGAAATTCCCGCTACTGGGGCTCCTGCTGGGGCTCCTGCTGGGACTCCTGCTGGGACTCCTGCTGGGACAGCTGCTGGAGGGACCTGGCGTGCTGGAAAGTCCTCTGTAGTATATTAAGGGAGTAGGTAGGTACCTAAGCTTTACGCCCCAAGCCCCCCCTAAAGCCTTGAAATGACACAGAAATATCTCCACCGATTGCAGCCATCAAGCAGTATTTTCCATGTGTCAGTGCAGAAATCAATGTCTAATTGCCTTTCGAGGTACAGCAGTGAAACAAGTTGCTAGATGAGCTCATCATTACTTTCTCCTTGGACAATATGTTTGCTCTTTATCATTGTTGAATTTCCTGATGAGCTAATCGGAACTTGAAGCATCTGTATACCTAAGCGGAATAGATCTCTCTAGGCTGGTCCTTACAAATCAAAGCGAGTTACAGTAGGTTGGTAGATATCTATCTATTCGGACCAACCACCCAGTCATACGCCGCCTGTCCACCGAGAATCTTGGCCCACGCTCAGTATAGGTATTGTCTCCAACCACCTAAATACTTAACTAGGTCAATAGCGTACATTGTACAGCAGTAAGCAAATCCTTCGAATAACCATTGTTTCAAATGCCAAATTTTAGTAAATTTGTCAATAGAGAATCGAGGCAATTCTAGTATGGTCTTTCCGTGTGAATTTTCTATAAGCTGCATGGAACTAGAGGCGAATGACGATGTGGCGATAGACTGGCATGTCTGACGGTTGAAGAGTGGACCCATCTCTTTGTGACATCGAGGTCGAATCAGAAATCGAAGCATCTCTCGGACTTTATTTGATCAAAAGAACTGAAACTTACTTCCTGTGAACCCTTGGGACATCGATGACTGCATGGGTATGTCTGTATATCGATGATTACACAGTCTACACTCCCTAGCTCGTTATGATGAAGAAGTAAATAGCAATAGTGACAAGTCTCTCCCCATCTCTCTACAGGATACAAGCTATACCTGACAACAAACAACCAACGGAGCCAAACTTCTACGGTATGCAGGTAGGTTACACTTCGCCCGTTGCATCGGCCATCTTTCTCCACTGTAGTACAGAACGGAGCCCGTCTCGAACACGGCAGTACCGTTTTCACGCAACCTGAGTCAGTAGACTGCTATTAGTCAGACGCGTTCAATGTCGATGTTTTCTGTGATCAAGCTCTCTTACAGGTCAAACTAACGGTTCCGTCTTGCTGGCACCACTGAGCCACAAGATAGTCAGCAATCCTTGCTGTCACACGAAGACTCGAGAGATTTTACTCTTCTATGTAGGCATCTGTCCTCGCGTGTGGTAACCACACAATGGACAAAGTATACGACGTGTAACCGGATCGAACCGAGCATTCTGACCACAACTGGCCCCCTACTACTATAGTAGATTTTGTTCGTCGTTCAGTTAATCCACCTAGGTAGCCTACAGCTACTGCGCAGTCTCGGCCTCGTTGTCGGTGACACTGCTGGCAATAATAGCAGGCCTTCTAGACTAGCCATGCGGCTTATTAAACTGCTTTCCATAATAAGCCTTCAAAACGCTGGTGCTATTTTGTCCAAAGATTTAAATGGTGGCAACGTCTACCGGAAAATCTCGCCATTCTCCTCACTTGCTCCAACGTGTCACGCCTCACCTTATGGCTTGTCCCTGTGACTTATGTTATGCAGCTTAAAGGTTGCAACAATCCTACTTGAGGGAGCAGAGACTCGCCACTTCAAATTGGACAGGACGGTCTAGTCTAGTAATTAAGTCGAAAGATCTTGCCCTGTAGTTGCATTATCACTATAAATACCTTAGAGTCTCGCTATCCATCATTCCACTTTGGGCAACACATATCTGACATCAATACTAACAACGTTAAAGGACATTTGCAGCACCTTTCCTGTAATACATAAGCTCCGAATTTCCGTCTCGAAATAAAAGCAAGCGCGTGTTTAATAATAATAATAAAAAGTAAAAACATGCGTCGCTCCTCTATGCAACGTTAATGATCCATTTGACGCGAGATTCGCATAGTATCGAAAGCCCTAACGACGTTCTCGAATCAATGACAAGCGTCGCAGAAATGATTGGTACGCCTTGCCGCCCCTGCCAGGCGCAAGCGCTTATACGCACAGACTGGCGCGCACGCTTGATCCTCCTTTCACTTTCTTTCACTGGACCGACGTCAAGTAGGTTCATCTATTTCATTAGGGCTGGAGAACCGTGAGGTCTGACATGTCGATGGCTGAGCTTATTAAGTTATTTGTTGCAGCTCGCAGCGTGACGGGAGGGGCGCCACGCCGCAGATATGGGGAGAAAACGCATGGCATTGGATTATTAACTTCCCGAACGTATTGACTTTGAGATGGATTTATTTTCAAATCTAAAACTAGGAGGATCGAGCGTCGAAATCCTGAACGCTCACAGAACGAATCCTTAACCTGTTTAAGTTGCATCTTCGAAACGACGAGGGAGCCAAGGAAGACGGAAACGGAACAAATTGGGAAGCTACTTCACGCATTGCGAATGAACACCATGGCCAATTACCGAGATAAGAACCTCAACCTCATCTTCATCAGTTGAGAGAATAGATCGATCTACTAAGACGACAGCAAACCAGGCTGTCGGATTCCCGAGTCACACAATCGTTGCCATTGCACGGTCCCAAATCCAGGTTTTATGTATTTGCGCGACGATCCTTGCTGCTGCTGAGAAACGAGTTGGTACAGCATGTGAAACGTTGCTCGTCTCGGAAGGGCAAAGGGCTGTGAAAGAACCGAACCGAACGCCCACGGTACGTGTAACTTGAAAGCTCAGCAACTTCAGAAAAAAGTCGCGCTGGTAAGCTTGGCGCTATTCAAAGTCTGTAATAAAAGCATGTAGGTAGGCAAGTAAGTAGTCCAGGGCATAGAAAAAGGCTGTGCGTCAATAGTCGATCCAACAGACGAATAACTACCTTTGGGGATTTCTATCGCTACCGTTCACACATTGTCCGTTCGGCGGTATCAAATACTAATAGTATACCGTTAGCGGGGACAGATCTCTGAACCCTGTACTGGGTCGCTTTTCCCCTTATAATCAGAAAGAAAAACAAGAGAAACATTGTGTTCATCTACGCCTAGGGAAAGAGAGTAAACCGTAAAACTAAAAGAATCCCCACAGCTATGAGACTTAGACCTTACGGGTAGCAAGTAATGAGCCTCTGTCATCTGCTTTTGTACTTTCGCGAGAATGAAAAGGAAATATATCCCTAGTAAAAAAAAGACTTGATTCTCGTAACCTCAAATCGCATAATCCCATCCATCTCTTAGTCTAGCAGCCGGCGAAAGGAGAGAGTCTATACTACCGTAGATTAGTCCATATATCAAGTTAGCAACACATATACTGCACGTACAAAGTGTGGCTATACGACTCACTCCCGAAATACTAATCAAGAATTTCATACCCTTTTCCTATAGTCTATCAACTAATTAATAATAAGTACAATAATTCCTCCATCTCAACGGCTCCTCAACGCGAAAAGGCACCCCTTCCACCTCACCCACAAGCCTCCTCAACATCCCCTTCTCCTCCGTTCTCTCCCTCTCCCTATCCCCATCCCTCCCGCCATCCTCCTCAAGCCCCAAGCCCTCACCCTCGGAAAAAATATCTCCAAAGCCGTACGAATCTCCCCAAAGCACTCCCTCTCCCTTCTCGGCGCAAAATTCCACTTCGCAACACACCTCTCGCAGAACGTCAGGACGTCTCTTGCCTCCTGCACAAACCACACGGCATTGACGAACACTCGCAACAAACTCTCCTTCTCCACAACCTTCTCCTTCCCCTCAGCTCCCACACCTATGTCCTCAAAGTCCAGACATCGTCGCTGCTCATCCGTCGCCTTCAAAGCACGCGGGATGAGCTGTCCATACCCGCGTCCAGTATTCGATAGCGGGAGTGGGTGCAGTCGCCGGAGGTCGGATCCCAATCTGACGACCCGGTCCTCGACGGCGTCGAGGTCAGCGATGATTTCCCTGCGGATTGCGACTATTTTCCTGACTTGGGCGTCGAGTACCGCTTCCAGTTCTAGTTCCAGTTCTTCGTCCGGTAGTAGTGGGGGGCGGCTTTCGATCCCTTTTCTTCTCCGCCGAGAGGCCTTCTCCATGACGAGTATACTGGAATGGTTGAAATTTTAATTTTTTTTAAGGAGTGATTTTTCGACTAAATAAACGAAACTGGCTGGATTCTGATTCGATTCCCAATTTCTTCAAGGTAACATTCTGCTTAGGTGTGAACCTCAAATTCCCGACTATTTTTACGAACTTACCCTTCTCAAGTCATAGATAGATCTCTTTGTTAGATGGAGGAGTAGGTAGCCGCGTTTGGAATTCAAATTTCCTTGGCCTTGTGAAACTACCTGTTACTTCCTCCTTTGTTCATGGATCATTGCTGTTGGCGAATTCTGTATTCTTGTGATAAGTACCACACTATGTTCTTTACACAATAAACTGCCGTGACAATATATCGAAATAGTCTATAACCTTCCAGCTCAGAGAGATTGGCGTATTGAATAACCATAAAATTACCTAGGTACATACACACCACACTTCAGGGCGAGAGTATTGCGACCTGGCCTATGTCTTGTGGAAGACTCTAATTGTTATGATTATTTAAATACTCTGTAGAGGTTAATAATATTAAAGCATAAAGCCAACCTATATAGAGGGTAGGTGCCGATATTCGCTGTCTCTTTCTTCTTAGGAGGCAGATATTTAATCACCAGGGATCTTCGCGTGCCTGAAATACTTCATTCCTACCCAGGCAACAATGACCCAAACCCACGCCATGATGGACGTAAGTATCATCAAGGCAGGATAATATCCCACGATGGGGAGTGTGGGATCGTCTTCAAGTTCAGGAGGTGCGTAGGGCGTTGAGCCGACGTCCCAAACCCAGCTCCAGATGTTCAAGCAAGAGCCCATGCCGAGGATGAACACGAACCACGTCACGATAAGGACAACCCATCCCCACCACTCTGTCTCGCTATAGTCGTGGGGACCGGTATCTATAGTGCCCAACGCTGGGCTTCCTGTTGCCAGCCCTTGTAATGATAAAGGCGATTTGGCGTACTGCTGCTTGCTTATGGATCGTCGGCGCTGTATTGAGTTCGCTGGGGACGGCGCACGGTGAGATGAGCCCTGGTAATAAGATTCAGAACCGGAGGAAAAGGATGCTGGGCTGGGCCGTTGAGAAAGCGAGGGCACAGGCAACGACATGGAAAGCCCATCCTCTTCGTCCGTAGTCGAGGTGTAAGAGATCGTGGGGCTCGTCATTTGAGAGTCGTAATTGAGGACGGGTGGTGGATTCGTGGGGATCGCAACCGCGCCCCTTGGGGCGAAGCCTTCCATAGACGGGCGCGGTGTATCGTCTGACAAACCCAGACCAATCGCCGATGTATCATTGATGGTGACCGGGCTAGTAGTATACTGTGGGTATATCGGCGGAGGAACGGCGGCTTGCTGGAGGAGAATCTGAGATGTATCTATGGCGAGGGGTTGCGGCAGCTGTTGAGGTTGTGGTTGCGGTTGGGGCTTCAGCTCGCGTTTCTCCCGTGCGGCGCCGCGGCCGAGCAGTGCGACTTTTCGCAGGGAGCCCTTACGCCTGCGGGTTTTCTGTTGTTGGGATAATGCGGCTGCAAGGGCACGCGGTGGCCTGTCGGAGGCATTTTCGGAATCGATTGGTCCGCCTGCGGAAGAAGATTGATGAGATCGTGAATCGTTAAAGCTCGATTTGCTTTCGGAGGAGCGTAAGAAGGGGAATCTAGACAGTATACTGCTGCCGGATCCGCTTCTCTTGCGACCACTCGCGTGTGTGTCTGGCGAGTGGTGCTGGCTGGTGTTTAGGGTTGGAGGGTTGTTCTCCATTGTCATATGGCTGTTGTTATACGGGTATTTCGTCGATATGGATCACGATCAGAGGATGCTGCGATGATTCCCATCGTGACCACGTGAGGTACAAGATCAAGAGTTGGGTTATATTGGTATGTTCATAGGCGTATAGTTCATATTTGACCAATTGACGTGCTATCGAGGAAACAATTGGGCTAGGTACGCTCTGTGTCGGGAAGACAGTTCAAGGTCGGTGGATGTTGTCAGTGACGTGATGCTCGTTATCAAAAAGGCCTTGGTGTTCAGAAGGGCCGGAGCCGCTTTTTAGCGGACCACTATAAATCGCCCCTGTTCCTCTCTGCAGGGGGGTCCTTGCAGCCATCTGTTCCTGGTTGATATGCGTCGTGATTGGTCGGATCCCAACCAAATGAAAGTCAATTCGACTACCGTAAACTCTTGACAGATGTCGAAACCACTCGTTGCATGTCCACGGGCGTGCTATGTATGTACTATAAACCTTCAAAGTCTATTACTCGAACGCGCAACAACATAGCTGGATAACGCGCGATTAAGCACAAGTTTTATTTTCCTATATAATCAAAGATGGTGATTTTGATACAAGATGTCTTACTTCTAGATTTGTTGGGGTATGCATGATATGTATTGCTATTGACTATTAATGACCCCAACAGTGACTGACTTGGCTGGTACACTACTGCTCGTATTAAGTATGTACTACATGTATGTAAGTACCTACCTAGGTACATAGGTAATAACTTTAACTCTTATCACGCGGCATCTCCTTCCCCACATCACATCCTAGGCACCGCTGCACGTTGCAGGTGAGGCCAAGGCCACACCAATCTAGCGCTGTGCTACTGTACCTATAACCTGTGCCTGTGCCTGTGCCTGTGCCTGTACCTGTACCTGTACCTGTACCCGTACCTGACTGAGACATCTCCCACTTTCGTCTCACAAACCCTTTGCTTCCCGCTCATGAAAACGTCAGTAATCGACAACCATTAAAATTCTGTTCGCATCTGAGGGATTCTCGACTGTTGGCGGTTTCTTGGAGCGGCACGATTCATTCTGAACTGGGGGCGTGCAGTAATAAGCGCCAAGACTTTCCGCTTAGTGGGCAGATGGGCAAATGGGCATGGCTCCCATCACCACGAATGCAATTCCACCTCCCATCTCCATCATTCCCACCATCGAGACTCCTGACGAGCTTGAAATTGAGATTGAAATTGACAACGATCATTACCATAGCCACGACAGTGACAGTTCCAATCGCTTTTCTTACAGCCAAAATAACAATCTCTACCAGTCGTCAACTTTGACCGCCCACGCGCACGCCCACGCGCACGCGGGTGACGGTCACCACGTTCATTACCCGTTATACGATTCGAACCGTCTTTCACCAGTTGTCCCAACTTTCCAAAATCGGAATAACCTCCTGGCCCCCAGGATGGCGTCCAACATCGACGATGACTTCTCCAACGAGAATGCTGCGCCAATTGACATACCAAAATCGAATGCGCCGAACCCCTTCAACTTTCAGACGCAGATCATATCCACCTCGCCCATAAAGCCCAATGTCGGTCAACGGCGCGGCCACAAGTATAAACACTCGAGTATTAGCGCGCAACACCAAATCTTCCAAGAGCCACCGCCCCGGCCGCCCCTCGCCCTGCCACGCGATCTTCCCGTGCCCACCCTCAAGGAGACCTGGAAGTCTATGTCTAGAGACCAACGTCATCGCCTATACTGGTGCATATGCCATGCTCTGGTTGCCGTCTGGTTATTTCTCTCTGCCCACGGCTCCCTCACTATGACGGCCCTCTCGCACTTGGTCTTTTTCGACGTGGGATCCGCATTAATATGTGTTGCCGTCGAAGTCCTTGGCAACTTCGAGGTTTGGAAGCGAAGCAGCATCCGCTATCCTTTTGGTCTGGAGCGTGCTGAAGTTCTGGCCGGCTTTGCCATGAGCATCTTTCTGATCTTTGGAGGGTTTGATCTCGTCAGCCATAACGTGAAGCACGTCCTCGAAGGCCACGGCGGCCAAGACGGTCATGGCTCGCACGCAGGACATGCACACGAGCACGAGGAACCGAGGGTCGCTATGGGCAGCCTAGACATTGTCAGTCTAGCCGCCATAGCCGCAACTTTAATCAGCGCTTATGGCCTCAGAAACCATGCTAGAATTAGCCGAGTCATGCGCGTAAGCTACCTGGCTAGCTTGCCGAGCATTCTATCAAACCCCTTCCATCTCCTCACTCTCTCGATATCCGCCCTTCTGGTCATGCTCCCGCTCTTCTCCATCCACTTGCACATCCTACTGGACAGTGTAATCTGCGCCTTGATCGCAATAGCCATGTTCGGACTGGGAACGCGGCTGGCCATTGCCCAGGGGCTTATGCTTCTCATGAGCTACGGAGGACGTGCAGCGAGCTCGAACTCGTCAGGCAAGTACAAGGAGTTTGGCGTCTCGGACGTGCTACGGGAAATCGAGACGGAGCCGAGCATCGAGCGAGTCGAAGAAGCCCAGTTCTGGCAAGTGCACTACGGGCTCTGCATGGCCAACCTCAAGGTGAGCGTGGCAAAAGGCTGCGACGACGCGACCCTCAGCCGCCTACGACACCGCGTCTCGAACCTCATCCAGAACAGGCTGGGCGAGGGATACGGTAGGGGCGGGAGTCTGAAGTGGGAGGTCAGCTTGCAGATGGGCAGCACCTCCACCGTGCAATTATAGAAATTATAAAGTACATACACACATACACACATACATCAGGGGCAGGGACTAGACACGAGTTTTACTGGTCTTCTCCAACGGCGGTTGTTCTATGACGTTTTCTTTTAAGTGGCATTTCCGGGCGTTGGTGTACATGAGATAAGATATCCCTGTTGCGTAGTACAGCATGAGAGTTTGGGATACCTAGATGGATGACACGCGGTTGTGGAAGGACGTTTACCAATGTATAAACTACATTTTTTATGTAGATAATTCCACCTTATATGAATGAAGAACGCAAATATCTATGTTACGTCTACTAGCTTCCAACGCACTCGCTTGTATGCTACTTGTGAAGAGGTCTGATTGATAGGCTGTTTCTGTTATGCCTATCAGTTCGAGGATGAAGTGATAGAGAGGTACGAGCTTTCGCGCTCGTATTACGGTCTTCTAAGGATAGCAGGACAGCAAGTAAGAAGTAGTCTTCTGGATAAATATGGAATCCAGTCGACTTTATGATAGTCCAAACTACATCAATGCATGGTATAACAACTCGAAGGCTCTCAGACGAATAAACATTTCTCCTCCATCCACGACGATAACCCCACGTCTTATCCCTCCTTCGTGACAAGAACCAGAATGCACTCCGCGAGGTTCAATACTTCTAACCCAAGATTCCCTAAGCCGGTGGATATCTCTGCGGCGGAAGACCCGGTGAAGTGGGACTGGTGAGACCTGCGCCGCGAAGGTTGATCGACCCAATTCTCGATACGATGTTACTGCCGACGGCGTCGACGGCTCCACGCGGCGAAGTCAGAGTTGGGCCCGCTGCTGCCGTCTCTTGGACTTTGAATAGCTTGATGGCTGTGCCATTCCATACGCCAACCGTACCCTTTGCAACCTGCATTTCGCTGGCGAAGGCGAAACTCCATATTAGGGACTCGTACCAGCCAAGGGCGAGAGGTGACCATTCAAATGATTGGACTCGCACTGATGACGGCTCGATAGCAATCAGATCAGCCTCTTTGATAGCCTTGAGGGTGGCAGGTGAGGGAGAGTCAGCGTTGAGCCCTTGGCGGTCTATGAGAACAGTCAACTGTTGTATGACGGTTAGGATAGTGTGCAATGGGAGCTCTGGAAGCCAGCTCTCGATCCAGTCTGCAGACGGCTCGAATGCGCCGGAAGTGGATTGGCCAGCGGCGGAATAGCTTCCCAAGCTGGTGGTACTGTTCTGTCTAGAGAAGGTTGAAACCCCAGCGGGCATCTTTCCCCGGGCCTTTTCGGACATTCCCTTCAATTGAGTTGGAACAGCGTCCTCGACATCCACAACAGATGAAGCACGAGAAGGGTTCTCGCTGGGGCTTGACTGAGCTGGTGTTGGACGCTCATCCTCGTCACTATCATCCTCATCGTCGCCGATCGCAAATGTAGTGTCCTCCTCAGGTACGTTGCTCAATGATGGGACTATGGGTGTGGTTGTGGTAGGACTCCGCAAACTCTCTACAGAACTCCGTCTAGAACTTGTATCGAACGGATCAGAGGGTTGCCCATTCTCTTTTCTTAGACGGTTTCGTCGCTCGAGCTCTTCTTGCCCGCTTTCGAGGGTAAAGCTCCGCAAAGCCTCGAAACGTTTTCTATTCTTTAGAACGAAGTAAATGAAGTTTGGGTTTTCTGGAACAGTTAGTGGAAAGTGTGCATGCATATCGCTTGTTGGTGGCTTACTATCGTATTGGTGCTCTATAATGGCATTCATAGACTCCAATAGTGAACTTAACAAAATATGATTGTTGTCATTGGCCAGAAGAAACGATGGGGAGGACATCGAATTGAACAGCTGTATTAGTTTTGAGCACGTCGTGCTACTGATGCCCTCCAGATATGCAGAAACATTATTAACGACGGCCAATAGCGCTGGGTAGATAGCAGAGAGCTTGCCCTGACTCCTGGTTATCAGATTGTATATAGACTGAAAACGATGGTTAGTGGCTGCTGTGTAAAATGAAGTCAAGAGGCTTGCCTGTATGAGAAAGTCTGCATAAGTCCCTTTGAAACCAGGGATTCTGATGACTGGTGGCAGAGTCTCCTGAGCGCCGAAATGCTTGTTTAGATTGACGCCGAAGTTCTTCTCGACACTAAGTGTTTGCAACAGGAAAGCACACATTCTCACAACGCCTTGTTTTGAGGCATCCAATTTATACTCGGTGGCATAGAAGAGAATTAGAATGACAAAATCATGCGCGCGCAGTGTATCGATCATGTATGACCTGAAGCGTTTGTTGCACTGAGTAACTTCCCAGAACATCATAATGATTTCAGGAGAGAATCTCGCCGTGGCCTGAGTCCCAGGTAGATATGATGCATTGGCCTGTATAGGTTGGTTGAGGATACGCGTCATGCCGTCCAGAATGAACTGAAAGTCTTGGGGTCGATGTAATCGCCCTAGGAAATGACGATAATAGTTCTTCGGTGTGGGGCCATCGGGTGATTCGGGTATCGAGTAAAGTAAAACAACCAAGAGGAACTGTAGAGTATAGGTGACGAGAACCTCCTTGGGATCCTTAAAGACGAGTGTGTTGATAGGTACACGCCAACTCGCCGGGTTATATTTGAGCGTCTATAAGAGTTAGAGAAACCGTACTCCACTGGAACATCGGCCACTTCGACTTACCGTGTTTAACAGCGAGCATAAAACTGAGAGCACAACCTGCTTATCGGGGCAGGTGCAAATATAGGTCAAGGCTTTTGTACCTTTAGTTGGAAGCAGGTTGGGCGACATATACATGCTCTGGCTTGCTAGCGTCAAGAGCAATCGCAGAATTTCGCACCGGTTACTCTCATACTCCTTTGTCGTCGGCACTGTGATATTGCAGCCCACCCCGCTTTGCCAGATGGCATAAGAGACTTTTGGTTTGCCATGAGATTGTCTCGGTACCGTCAAGTCCGAGAAGAAGAGTAGGTCGACTAGAGTGTCTATAAGTTCCTCAGCAAGTGGTTTCGCATCTTGGAACTCGTCAGCTGGGGGCTTCGCCTCCTGTCTTTCCTCTTGAGCTTCGTCGAACAGCACTTCATTTGCGATAGCTGATCGCCTTGTTCGTTTCCTCCTTGTGCCCCAGAAGAACTTATCCTCCCAGCCTTGTAAGGCATCGGCCTCGTAGATGTATGGTAGGATGCGGGTCAAGACGCGAATGCAGTTTAGAGCGTCTCGTTCGGGCGCGAACTCGGAATCAGGGAAAGAGGGGTGGTGGCGTAGTATGAATAAGCGCGAGGTGACGGCCAAGATAAGCGTCTCTAGGTTCTCTATGGCCCTGTCGCGTGTCCGTCGAATATCCGCAGAGGAGAAGAGGCTGAATACATCTTCTGATGACTCTGGGAGTTCCCAGAACTATATACACTTGTCAGCAAGGGACGCATGAAACCTTGCAGTTTGTAGGTAGGCGGGGGTGACTGACGGACGTCCAGTAAGGGTCGTCGGCAGGTATGTGTCGCTCTTCAGACAATCTGAAGATGCCCTTCTTGAAGACGAGCTTAGAGTCACTAGCACCCATGGCGGCAAGATCACTTCATGTCTACAGAAATAGTGTTGAACAGGGGTTGAGAGGGCTTCGTTACGTATGAATATACCAGACTAATGTCGTAAGGTGTACCTAGGTAGAGGGCGGTCGGCTGCCTGCCTGAAAGAAGCAATTTATACTTTTGTTGAGCTCCTAGTTAGATATATGATGCTAGGTAGGTAGATTGGTTATTGAGTTGAGATGTACCCACGTGCCAACCTGGAGAGTTCCAAGGTTGTTACCTCATTGTCCCGACGCGGGACTTATCGATACGTGGAGGACAACTCCGGCCACGTTCGAGCCCCGAGCGGCTTCCTCACCCTTTAATTGAATATTACTGTCAAAGCTCGAATAGTAGGCTAAAAGAATTCTCGGCCATTGTCTGGAGATGCCAGCCCGGCTAAGGTTCGGGACAAGAGCCGGCTTGACCAATCCAAACTCCAAAGGACGGACGTTCAACTAATACTTACGTTACCCATGCATCCTTAGCTTTGGCCTGAATTGGAAGATGACAACAGCAAGTGAAACGATGATACTTCAAACAATATACCCGCAACCACATGATAATAATTGACTATGATAGTCAGTTCTTGTACTTATAAGGAAAGTCCGCCCTCAGCCTGGTATTCCCCATAGAGATACGTTCCTCAATGTCACCTCCACATGTGGTATCTCCGCATCAGAACCTACGGGGAAGACGGGCCGAGGCGGCGATAGTCAGTTATCATTGTCTAGGCCTCTGCCGGCTTTTTGCCGATATATCTACAATAGCAGCGGTTCCCTACCCAGGTATTTAAACAGGGGAATCCCCTTTGGATGATCAGTGAATTAGTAGGTCCGAGACCGGTGCAGAGAGGTTGAGAATGCTCTTGGAGTTTAGCACAGCTTCACGATGTCGACTACACAGACTGCTGTCACGGATGCGGCTCAGTCATACTCCTTGATTGAGCTGAACCACGAATCGGTGGTCAAGGATCCAGAATCATCACCAGGCCAGGAACTACATGAGAGCGATGCTATTGATCGCGAGAGTGCCACTCCCTTTTTTCAACTGATTGTTGCTGGATACTCATTTTTCTGTGCTGGCGTCAACGATGGTACTTGTGAGTAACACCTACAGTCATTCTCTTTTTGGTGTGGCTATTATCAACAGAAGTCTTCCTTCTTTATTTTCAACGTTGAAACTACTACATGTTTTACCTCTTAAAGGATCTGCTGACCTAAATGTTGCAGTGGGACCTTTGATCCCATATATCTTAAATAGTTTTCAGATTGGGACTGGGGAGATTGCCATTATGTAGGTGCTAGTTGTAACTTTACTACCTAACTCAACGACTGATACGATAGTTAGTTACGCAACGACATTTGCAGGGTGGCTTCTGGCCGCCGTCACGAACCCCATCCTGACAGCCCAATTGACGCTTGGTCAACTGTTATTCATTGGCGCGGTTTTCCAGCTAGTCGCCCACGCCTTACGCCCATGGAGCCCGCTGGCCGTGTTTGTGGTTTCGTTCCTCTTCCAAACCCTTGGAATGGCTTATCAAGACTCGCATTCGAACACATTTGTTAGCAACCTGAATAATGTGCCCCATCGGTGGCTGAGCTTCATCCATGCTTGCTATGCTCTTGGAACTTTCATCGGTCCCTTGATCGCCACAGCCATTGCAAACAGTCCTAACTCGCTGGAAATCGATGGCTGGAAGCGAGTGTATTTTGTGTTAATTGGGATCAGTGTGCTCAATGTTGCCGGAGTCATGGTTGCCTTTCGAGATACGCTCTATAGCAGACTTCACGCCAGCAACGAGTCTCGTGGACAGAGGCGCAACCGAACTGCCTTAGTAGGCGTAGCGAAGCTTCTAAAGTCGAAGACGCTGTGGCTCCTTAGCCTATTCTACTTTTTCCAGCTAGGGGCTACGTTTACGGCCAGTGGTTGGGTAGTCGAGTTTCTGACGACTGTCCGTGGTGGTAAACTTGCCAACATCGGATACGTTCCGACGGGATTTTATGGAGGTGTGTTGGTGTAAGTAATTCCCGGTGTCATTTTTCTTCTTATTCTAGTCCGTTTCAAGAGTAAGAAATTCCTATTCGGGATAGAATCTCACCCCTTACGAGCTTTGCATACTCCCCGAAACCCTTACAGATCCGACTCAAGATGGCAATTACTGACTCCCAATGTTGCAGAGGACGCTTGTTACTCCCCGAGCCAACATTCCGGTTTGGCGAACAGAGGATGATATCGGTATACAGTGGCTTCGTGAGTATTGACAGGAGTGATTTTCTACCTATATTGGCTAGTGCTAGGAGTAGAGATCTCCTATTACGGCTAATTCCTGTTTTGGGACCTCTGCATCTTTCGCCGAAAAGGTAAATTACTGACTCTTCTTGATATTGAAGTGCGTGATACTACAGCTTGTCTTCTGGCTGCAACCGAGCATCGTCGGGAGTGCCATTGCTCTGAGTTTCATGGGTTTTTTTGCTGGGCCATTCTTTGCCACTGTGAGTCTCTATGGGGCCAATCGATTCTTTGATACTTGGTGTCCTAACTCAGCTCTCAGGGGATGTCTGTCGCATCGAAATTGTTCCCTCGTGAATCGCAGCCTGCAGCCCTAGGTGAGCATACCCCCGAAGATATGTGGCATGCCTTCATATTAAGTGAAGATAGGTTTCATCTTCGTGCTGGCCCAGGCTGGTGGTGCCATATTTCCGTCGATCACTGGCCTCATCGCTACAAGCGCTGGTGTAGGTGTATTGCAGCCTATTGTGCTTGCGCTGCTTGTAGTGGCGGGAATTAGTTGGTGGCTCGTACCGAAAGTCCCTACCCGAGAAGACTAGAAATGGTTCTTTACTACCTAGGTACACTGCCTAGTAAGCCCATGACGCTACTATTCTGGAGACCATTCCGGGTAAATTGCGGAATAAGTAGGATACCGTGGTAATGATAGACGTTCCCACGATGAATAGGGATGCTCCTACTGTACTTATCCCTCGTGCTGGCGAGTTGACCTTTAAATAAGTGCTCAAGGAAAGGGGCTAGCAACCTCCAGTTAACTATTGATATGAATAGTCGGGATTTATCAATTGCAGTCGTGAGATAAAAGTAACAACATTGGCGAAAAAGACAATTGGACTCCCAAGACGTATAACTCATCCCGAAGATGCTGAGCCTGAGCAGCGTGCACACATCGGAGCAGGGACGTCCTCGTTAGATAGGCGCGAATAATTGTAGTCTCAATTGATATACATAATGGCTTGCCCTCCTTGTTTATTGTTTTGGATACCACGTACGTCTCATTTTGATACCTCTAGATTTTGCTCCCCACAGGTGGTCTACCAAACATTAGCTAACACCTAATCAACAAGAGACCACCCACCCCTGTTTTTGTACTTACTCACTTGAAGTTATTCTTCATCTCTCGTAGCGTAGCCATAACCTCGACAGGGTCCGTCTTGCCAGTAGCCTTCTGGATCTCGGGATCCTACGAAGAAGCGATCATCAGCCACACAGTTAATGACGGCTAGCTTTAGTGATAATCACAAACGTACCTCTAATCTCATGAACACATTGTGTTGCTAGATAGACAATTAGCTGGGCATTACCTGAAAGGTGACATTGCACTGCATACCTTCTCATCTCCGATCGTAAATTTTCCCTGTGTCTCCTTGTTGTTCTCAGCGAACGACTGCAATTTTTGAATCGCCGCATTCTGAAGCACCGAGATACCAAACTTGACGTTCGCCTTGGTATATTCATGGCCAGGCTGTGTTTGTTAGCCCCACCAGCCAGTAGCAGACATCTTTTTGTGAAGAGGGAAGGCAGGATGCGGCAAACTCACGAAAACCTTGGTGTCGTCCGGCAGGGAGCCAAGGGTCTTGTTCAGGGCAGTGTGCATCTCCTCTGCATTACCCTCGAAGAACCTTCCGCAGCCTGAAATATCGCAGTTCAGCCGTAGTTTCTCTATGTTTCTACCACCCACTTTCGATCTTCCGGCGGCATGGCAGGATTGGGCATAGACTCACCACCGTGAAACAGCGTGTCTCCGGTGAAGACGGCCTTGTCGTCGCCATCTTGCACAAACCAGCAGATACTGTCTTGCGTATGGCATGGCGTATAGAGCCCTTTCACAGCGATGCTACCAATACTCCAGGGTTCGCCGTCAGCGGGCGTTTTGGTGACAGCCTCGCAGTTCTTGCCACCGATAATGGGAAGATTGGGTGTGCCGAGCTCGCTCAACTGGTCACGATTCGTCTGTGTCAGATAGTTACAAATAAACCGACATGGCAGGTTTACTGACCAGCTTCTTGTTGCCACCAGAGTGGTCCCAGTGGCTGTAGGCGGCATTAGTAGATTAAATCGAACGAGAGGAAAACAGTATGACAGAGCTAACTTACTGGTGGGTGTTGACAATGGCTGTAAGGTTGATCTTGCCAGCCTGGATAGCCTCCTTCAAGACAGGAGCAACCCTATGAAGATATATCAGTCAAACACTGGCAGCCAACCACGCTTTACCCAACTGGTAGTGTGAAGAAGGAGAGGTAATATTTGTAGCGAAGCTCTTGAGTGGTTTGTGCACTTGGCTGCTTACTCCTCGGGATTCGCGGGATCCACGATTACGGCATCCTTAGACTTATCGTCGACCACGAGATACGCATAGTTATCACTCTTCCCCGTCCCTGTAGTATTCACCAGTTAGTTTCGATAGAACAGTCGAACACTTAGCACACACAAGCCTATTCCCACGTGCCCCTCAGCGAACCCCGCTAGGTTGTGTGGGACACCAACGAATTGGCACATTCAGTAACCTCAAGTGATGAAGAACTCACACATAGGAATCGACTGGATATGCATGGCGCGTGATAATGCGAGCTAGACAACCGAGAGCGCCTCGTTAGTTTCTGTATGATCGAGAACCCAGATGGACGACAACACGATTTCATCAACCCCTCCTTAGCGCTTCACTTATACCACATTTTGTCCTCCTCTAGAAGCGACCCGCCCAATCACATGCTTCCGACCTATCCGCGCGGAGTGACAGTCTTAGATGGTTGAACTCACAGTCGCAGTTAAAGATCCGAGTTTTGTAGACTTGAAAGCGAACGGGTTTGCAGCTCTTGCAAAGAAAGTCATAAGGAAAGTAGAGCAGTTGTTATCAATGCCCCTCGTTGGCTTCAAGGTTTCCTCTACTTTGCACTCTGTTTCTCGCTGACAAATGGGCGTTGCTTCTGATATGCATGCAATGCAGCTGCGAGGAGCTTCAGTCACGATGACGTGCGCTGTTCGGTACGGGTCGCAAGTTAGGTACCACCTGTAGGTGCTTGCCAGAGGTTTGCCAGCTGGCGAGATTGTCCGATTTACCTTCTATGAACAAGGCAAATTATATCCGAAGTTCTGAATACCGAAAACTAACTGTACGGTGGCTGGTAACACGACCTAAGAGAATTCCGTTAAATCTTAGAAGCATTGCTATGGAAGCTTTTAAAGAAATAAATTTGCGGTGATAGTACAGAACTTTCAGTCACGACTTCATCAGTGCTGCATCACGATAAACCGACATATACACCCTCTAGGCCAAGGTGATAGAATGAATGAACTACTCGCGATGGATTGCACTGCTGGCGATGACTTCGCGGCCTTTGCCCTTGTATAGACCATATCATACAACATAACCTTATGAATGACTTTCAGTCACCCAACGAGACGGTGATTTGGTCTCTAATAAACAAATCAGGAATTTCCAGTTGTCCTCGTAACGAACCACATAACTTTTCCGTTTCTTGATATGATTAGGCGCATGATAAGGACGAGGAATTTTAACAGGGACTGACAACCTAGTATCCTTAAATGTATGATGAAAGAAGCATCAAAAGCAGGCGATTCTCGCGCGTTGAATTCGCTACTCTTGCAAGCAATGAAATTTCCAGCGGCTACACTACTCCTATAGGTTTTGGTGTCCAAGTGCCTTGATACCGAGCCCAGCCTATTGACTGGATCGATGCCTCACTAGGAGACTCAGTCGTTTGACTTACACGCTCTACCTGGGTGCCTTGGAGCTCCTCGTTTAACGTCTGCAGCTCAACTCGAACAGCCGCCAAGTCTTTCGTCCTCGGGGTTCGACCAACCTCTGATGCTACCGTTAATGATAACTCGGAATCTCCGTCTAGGATCGTGCGGGAAAGCTGGAGGGCTCGTAAGATGATTTGTGGCTCCTGCGAAGACTCGGCGACGCCTGCCAGCGCCCGTAACATAGACGCTTCATCCCATGATTTAAGCTGCTTCTGAAGTCCCAATTTCAAGGTCTCTTTCTGCTCACGTAAGTACCTTACAAGTAAATCCATCCGTGGGTCTGGCGAGTTGCCTTCTTCGGGATTCCCTTTGTTCACCGGAGCTAGATCCTTCCAGTAGAAGTCCCAAATCCACGCGAGGGCGTTGCTAGCGGCAGATCTGAGTTTCGACAGCGAAGGCAGCTGCTCATGCGTAGCTTGGTGTCTAAGCTCGACAAAGGTTGCCGGCAGGCCGATGGTCTTCGCTATCGAATACATGCTCAATTTGCGAAGTTTGTCCTGCTGGCCATCTAGCAGACCGGTCACGAAACTATGGCGGATACAATTAGCGGATCCCTGGAATCTTTCAGCTAGGAGCTGAGCTAGCGCAGAGCAACGATTCAGGTATTGTAAACTAGATTATTGCAATCTGAGAGATGGAATGTACCATGGAATTCACGACTTCATAACTTCCGGAGAATACGTCTTTCAGATAGGTACCGAGTAGTCATGTCTCGCAAAATGGCACCGTGCTTGAAGAATGCTACATGCTTTCTTCAAAGACATGGCTCCCATAAGCAAATAGCGCCCCATGAAAGGAAGGAGAGGAGATCGGCAAAGAAAGAAACAAAAACAGGGGACAGTAATAAGAATAACGCACCGACTAAACGCGGCTGAGTAGGCGGCTCGGATAGCGTAAGAGGACGAGTTAGCCCTGGTCCTAGATTCGTGGAGATCACTGAGAATGGCGGCTGTCAAGAGGGCCGTTGACTCGATCATGTGGGGACAGCCGCCACGTTGCATCCACATGGAGACGCGCGAGACGGCCTGTTGTTGCCGCCTCTCGGCATCCTCATCTCCTTCTGTTTGGAAATCGCCAGCTGGAGGCTCAGCTCTAGCTCCTGCGGATAGGCCAGTGGTATTGTTGCGAAGGGGCTTGCCGTTGATGGACGGTGGTAATGAAGAAGGGTAAAATTGCTGACGGACTCGTAATAGCTCTTCCTGGTCCCGCCAGGGCGTGTGGATATACTGGACCATTGTTCTGAGTTAATGTTACGATGAGAATCTAGAATTGTTAGAAGAGGCCTCTCAAGAACAGAGGGGCTGATGGAAAATTTGAGATTTCTTTCTTTCCGTCGGTTAAGGCACTTGCTCGTATTATTTTAGCTTGAAACTCCTCTTTCTCGCATAAATAGCTTTGGCAAGGCTGGGTGAAAGAAAAGATGGAGATGTTGAGAATATCGTTCCTCAAGATGTGCCCGCGACGATCTAAGAGGGATTACATTTTTGCTAGGTGACCCACAAGATGGTACCACACGCCTTAACTGATAATGCACTAATGGAAGGGTATTTTGCCAGAGCGGCACTATCACCCTACTACACAGTGGTAGAGCAAATAGTACGGTAACAATATTTTCTAGTGTTTATACTGTTGGGGAGATTTTTGACGCTTTCCTGGATCGCATATTTTGTTTCCCAATTTTACTAGCGAATTTTTTCGCGATACTCGTGCAGTATGCTCATATGATCAGCAAGACTAGGACAGCTACTACAGTAGTAATCGCTCAGCCGGACCCAGCGACTATCTGCTACTCACCGGAGTAAGCCCATATGGTTCACACTGCCGAAAAAAAGGAAGGTCTAAGGGGCTACCTGAAAGTCTTTGTCGACTAAGAAAACTCTTTCAAAGTTGGTGATTGTTGATCTCCGGACTTCGAGCCTCAAGATAGTCAGAATAATATCCCGCTATGGAGATTGGCAAAGATTTCTTCAACCGCCACGGCAAACGGGGTACATTACTAGCTTGCCTACGGCCGAGCTTTTATGTTTGGGTTTGGTTGTCAACAATTTTAGAGATCCTCACCTCATAACGGTACTGCCGTCATGTCAAGATCTCTTTGTCTCGAGTGGAGAGTAGTGTAGCGTTGGCTTTGGCGCTCAACAGGTGACCTGATTGCATCTGTGAGCCCAAACGTCCACAAGCATACATAGATAAACCACGTGGGCCCTGATATTGCGACATGCTTTGGGCGAGCGAGCGTTTGCTTGTTTCGATCGCAGCCTTCGCTGGCAGCTGGAGCTCTACACTAGGAGGCACCATCGGAGTATCTAAGTAGCAACACGAAACCGGTCGGAAAATGAGAACGGGCCTCGGTATAGGTATCTATTATAAGATCTAGTAATGTTAACGGCCTTACCGCTCAATATGACGACCGTGCGCAAGGCTAAGACGCCTCAAGGGTCACAAAGACACGCCTAGGTACGGTATCAGCTGCAGTACCCAACAGCATATCCGCAGGGATTTCCGAATCCCAGAACGACGCAAAGCGTTGGGAGTCCCTGCAGCTCGCAAATTTCCTAATGATGAAATTCCAATGTACGATACCGAGTATATCCGAGACCACACCATATGAACGCTCTGTTGAATGATATTAAGCGGTCCCAAAAATGACTTCACTCATCAAGGTGCCGTGGGGGCAGTGGTAGGAATTCCCCGTCAAATGTGTCAACTGGCGTTGAGAAGAAAGACTCCGTGTCTACTTCGGCTTAGTCAACCTCTGTTTAGGCGTCGATATTTTCTAAGAGGGTACCTAAGTAGAAGCTTGTCATACCTAGGGAAAGTTGCTCATTTAAGCTCTTAATTCAACAAAAGACCTCGATGGAGGGGCGCGCGGCATGCCAATAGAATAGGAGAGACAGTATCAGGTCCCTTTGAAAAGTGCAAACCACATGGAAAAGAGAAGCATGGGGGTTGCGCCATTCAAATGCTCTCTTTCGCAAGTTGTACTCTCTGCTAGGCAGATAGTACGGTATTCACCAATAGGTCTCTTACGATGCTATCGGGAATCCAAATGTGCGGGGAAATTAGAAGTACCTGCTTTTGGTTTCGAAAGGCTTGTGTTTGTATATGCATCGAACGTTCGTAGGTGCTGTAGAAACAGGTAATCTCGGTCCATTCACATCGCACTTTATTACCTAGAAGGGAAGCAGAAGGATCAGATAGCAAAATAGCCCGAACAGATCCTAAGCGAAACAACCCAACATAGACAGATATGTGACGCAAGCACTTAAAATGATGTGAATGGAGGTTGTTCCGTGCTCGCATTCAGATGAAACGGTGGGGTCATGGTACGTACCTCTAGGTATTTACACTAATTATCCTACCAACCCCTACATGTGACGATCGGTTCAAAATGTTTGATGTCGAAATGGAGGTATAGAGTACATGTGAGAAGGGGAAGTGTTTAAATCGCTTTGAGCTCTGATGGACGGGCAGCCGCGTGGACACTATATCAAAATGTTCCCTGTTCTAGCAAGTACTTGTTCGTTCGTTCGTTCACCCCCCACGAAACAGGCATCGTATAGTAGAAGAGAGTAGTAATAATAACAACAAAATTCTTGATAGCTTACGGAAGTGAGCGACCCCACACGTTTCTTCGCCCTCCTCCTGAACAGGGGGGGGGGGGGGGGGGGGGGGGGGGAGAAAGAACAAAAAGGTGGGTCTCCTACATACAGTATATGATTAAATCGTTGGTGAGGGACACATGTGTAAATATTCTGGAAGGGATCATTGGACAAGGGTGGGTTGCCCAAACAAAAATTATAATTAAGAAACGAAGGGGAGGGGGAGTGATAGAAAGTGACCGGGGGTACAAAAGAAACGCTAGCAAGTTGGCAACTTCGGGATCGGTTCCATTGGATCCACACCTTTTTGACTTTCTCCCTTCTAACAAGACGAGAACGGACGCGAAAGGAAAGGGATCCCCGCCACCAATGTTAGTACTTGCAGGGAAGCTTCTCCCCTCCATCCCACCCCCTTGCCCCCCACATCAACTTTAAGAGGGCCTACTATGTTATGGTCTCAAAAGACCCCTGGCAAGGGTGTCGCCAGAAGCTGGGGTTCTTCGGTACGTACCTTATATCCCTGCCTCATGATGAACTAGGATCTATGAGGTATTGGTTTGCTATCGTATTTCGTCAACCTCAACATCACTAGCCGCGGCGGCTCATTGTAGGATACGGATGCAAGGAGGCGCAGACACCTTTATCGCTACTGAACCTGGTACAGGCTACGATACAGGCACTTTCGCAAATCGTCGTTGATGCTATCATACAGGACAATTATTTGTTTTGTAGACAGGATGCCACGAGGAGTCTGAACTGAGTGGTGGGAGTCTTTGATCAGACTAGATTTCTTCATTTTTTTCTTCCGTACCTGAGCTTAGAGTAGGCGTCTAGTTGTACACCACATCTCACCTCACCCGGTAGGTTGTTTTGCTAGGATTTTACTATTTTGAGTGTACATCATCGCCCTCCACATTCAAGTACGAGAATCGTCATGGGCATAGCGGAACGGCGACGTTGTTGCCACCTTCATATCCAAGGCTGCTGCGCCGGCGTGGATTTCTGTAGTCTTGTCCTCCTCTCTCTACTCATCGCCATCGGCGTCTTCCTCAGAGTCTTCGTCGTCCGTAGCGGGAGGCTCCCAAGCCTCCTCCAATTTCCACCCTTTGCCACTGCGATATGTTGTGTCTAATAACTGCGATGTCGTGGTGCGGTAATGATCTAGCTGCGGGTCTGTGTCCGCCTTGCTTGGTAGGTCGTAGAGTCCCATCCCAACCAATATCTCTCCCTCTTCTTCCTCATCCTCGGCGTTCTCAAGTGGTTGATATGGTATGCATTCCTCCGATGGCACCGACTGAGGCTGTTGCGCGATCTGGAACTCGTCTGGAGTTGGAGGCGCTGTGCAAGACTGCAATCCATGGGTGTCGTATGTGTGCCAGTTGTAGGACGCTTGATTGGTATACGCTGGAAACGGTCCCACTACATCAGGACTGCCACTCGGGTTGAAGCAGTTTGATGCCACCTGCGGCACGGGAATCCACGGGTCTGATGATACGTACGCCGGCGTGGCAATAGATTGGTTTGTTGCAGTATAGGGAAGTAATAATGGTGAGAAGCCTGATACTGGCGAAGTATGCCCAGAGTATGCCGCTGGTGTTGGTGGCAAGTTTTGGTACCCGGAGAACCCGTCTTTTGGGTGGTATGCTGTTGGCATAGCCATGGCGAACTGACTGAAATCGACCTGGGGCATCTGCATGTGCATCTGCTGCGTTTCTGGGATATGCGAGCTCGGATGCCAGCTGACGGGACGGCTACTCCTCTTGACTGAGTCTTGGTGGCTCGTATAGTATGTCGATGGATCTTGCATCTGTTGTAGTAAAGCTTGATCTATAGCTTGCTGCCGCCGCCGAGCCATGTGGCCATCGTTCATCAATGTCCTCCGCCTTGCCATCATGGTTTGTGGGCTGTTGTTGGCACTGCTGGGCTTCACCACCCGCATGACACCCGAAGTTCTTTGTCCATTGGGAGGACGAGATATCCTACGGGACGAGTCTGGGAAAGCTAGCTGTCTGGAGAACTCCTCCAATGTGGGATGGTTTGTATATGTGGGCGGTGTGATCTGTGGTAAATTCGCCCCAAAGACTGAGGGCATCATTTTGTCCGAAGTCGACTTTGGGCAGCCGGTCTTGTTGAATACAACTCGTGAATCTCTCGAATAAAGTAAAGTGGATTAGATCTGATAGAGAGGCAGTGGTCTGAAGTGAGAGGCTCCGAAGAGGGTAGATGAGTTGTTATGTATTGCAGGCGGGAAAAGAGAGGTCTCAGGCTAGTCAGTCAAGAATGTTGCATGTTTGATATCAAGTATTCAACATAAAGAATACACTAGATGAGTCTTGGGCAAAGCCGTTATTGTCAAGCGGCATCAAGGCGGATTATATTGGGGTGGTAGGGCCGAGAAGCAATACTTTTTTAGAGACATTGGCCGCTTTGGCATGTGTATGCAAGTGAGCGTGTACATCATGTGTCTGCTTCACCTGTATGACGGTTCGCCGGGACATTCTTTCTGCGTCATGGCTCCGGCAGGGATCTGACAAGATTGCTACTGAGTAATAGTAGGTCAGAAAAAGGATCCTCCTTCATTGTGCCCACGGTCCATGGCCGGAGACGGGGGTGTTGGTGATGGTAGCGTTGGTGTAGTGGACTAGACTAGGGAGGTTGCAAAAAGCCATTCAACTCTGATGGCACGCATTCAAAGTTTACTCCGTACGGAGACTGCGCAGCACTACTGAATGTCACTAGTCCCCAGTCAATTCAAAGGAACGAGTTTGGAACAGTCGATAGGACAAAGCCATTCCCTGCTGGTGTAATCCCTAGCCCCCAACGCCTCGTTACCTTTCCGTCTAAATGGGCAAAGGCAGAGTAGGACGAAGGAGGGTAGGGGTTTGTGGGGACATCTATGCAAGCAGCAGCTAGGAAGTGGGATGATGACAATGGGACAAGGGAGGTATACCTATCCGCGGCTTGAGAGAACCCTTGCCTTTGTCCACTTGGCCTTCTTGTCTTGTCGGTCTGCCGATTCAGTCAAGAGAGGAGGGGTGTCATGAGATAATGGGGCGTGCAGGGGCGTGTAGGGCGTGCAGATTGGAACTCAAGCGGCCATTCACTTGCCGTTCTTTGCCAAAAATACAGGGGAGCCACCATCCTACATATTTCGGTAACACTAGGGACGCTTCCAACCCGAGGGCGGTTCCATCGCTAAGGTAACCCTGGGCAGTGCCCATCTGGCTGGCTCGAGAGCACACGAAGTACCTGCAAAAAGGGCACCTTACTATGTATAGGTATTAGGGCAATCTTATTACTAGTAGAGACACTGCAAGTAAATAGGCCCCTTTGTACTGAATAGCCGATACCTACTAATACTCAAAGTATTAATGCTGAACAGTGAAAAGCGGTTCATCGGCGACGATATCTATCACCTCGAGGTACATACACTCAAGGAATGTTGATGAAGACGCCGCGTAGAGGTATCCTACTTCGTCCTTGGCACTGGACTAGGTAGTGCACGGAGTAGAAAGGCTGGTTGGACTTGTGTACGTGGACCATACAGCATACAGTAGGTAGGTAAGGTACATGAGTACGATGCCCAGATTTCTGCGCATGCGATTGTTCTGCTAGTCCTTCTTTAAATGAACCCGAAGGGGTGTTTACACAGATTAGATGTACTCTTGGACGGATGAGCACAATGGATTTTAGAGCCAGAAGACACTAGTGACGCGTATAAGGGCGAGCAAATGACTTGGTGTTTTGGAATAGAAAATAAAAAAGGGGTGAGCTCAGGGGGGGGGTGGGGGAGTGCGCCGAGATGAAGTCGTGCTTGGCTTTCACCTGTTCGCTAGCCTTTGCCCATAAATCTGACTTCCTGCAAATGCACCCACAACGTCTATACTTGAATACCCTAGTGTACACTACTACTGTATGTACGTAGTACTGTCCTGGGCGCATCCACGCGAAGCATGCGTCTGTCATGTACGTACATGATGAGCTAGGGTGTATTCCGTTCGCTGTTGTTTCTCAGGTCGTGCCAAATTAGTGCTTCATCCCCGGTAGGAATCCTATCCACAAGCCACCGATAGTTACATGTCCGCCTACGAGACTTAGCTTTGTTTGTTTCGACTGCATGCAGCTAATAAGACACATGCTGTAATTTGCTTGCGTTTGGCATGTCTGTGATTGTTAAATCTTACGAGATCGACCTCAAGGGAGTACGTTCTTCCACAGACAACACTCCGCGTATCTTAGGTACCACTACTGCTATGTATAATCGATAGGATTGGCGAAACGCAAGTGGCGAACAAACCAAAACGGAGGCCATGGCGACCAACTTGGCCTCAGGGTGAATATTAGACGAGAGGCGAGCTTCTGCATGAACTTCCGTAAGAGCGTGGTGGATCAATAGTAGGTAGGTAGTATTGTACGTACTAGTATTATAGGGTAGTGGTGTGATGGATGTACCATACTGTCCCAGTCAGCCAGTCGATAGTGGCAGAGGAGCAGGCTGGTCCGACCTTTACGATCGGGCTTCATGAAACGATCTGAAGATCCGAAGGACGGCAACAATGTAGGTTTTGATTGGTTCCCTGCATAGTGGTAGCACGAAAGACAGGGGCCAAAATATTTCGCCTATGAAACCTGTGCCGCCCTCGATGTCGGTGGCGGCTAGAGACAAGATGGTAGGTACCTAGAGTAATAGGTAAGTGTCAGTCAGCTGAGAAGTCATTATCTGGCTCGGGTAGCATTGTCCTCATTACTCGCTCCGTGGACTGTAAGTCCTTGAAGAGGAGGAGGCACTACCTTTGCTGTAGAGCCGGCGCTATGATGCTATCAAGTAGGTAATCCTGGTACCACTAGTCCAACATGGAATTTGCTCACGAAGAAGATGGACATTTGACAGGGGTCGATCTAAGCGTGTACAGCACTGCAGCAGCATGGTAAGAGGGTCAGAAATCAGAGTTGCATCGATCTCGGTGCAGTCCACTCATGCTCCTATACATAATTATCTATGAGTATACATCGCTTTTACCAGCCTTACCCACTACATATTGTACGGAGGATCTCAAAACGACGAAACGCGTTCAGCCACAAGAGAATGTATAGCATGACACTGGCATCGGCAGTATGACTTTAGAACGCCCCCATGCTTCATGAGTATTCCTAGGTTGTTTGGCTATTAAGCATCCAGCCGTTGTGACTAGTCTCGTGTAAAACGACGGCTTGATATGCATCTTTTTTTTAAAGACACCCGGCCTTTCCTTCGTCATGTTCAGGGTTACGATCTTCATGATAGACCACCAATAACAGCTAGACCGCTCAAGGTTCTGACATGTTTCTTATTATTGCCGCAGCAGCCACAAGGAATCTGTATGTACACCAAACTAGCCCTTGAAACTTTCAGGCGAAGTCAGGCACCACTCTAGCAATAATATGAATAACGCTATTACCAGTTGCCTCGTGAGCTCTTCCGCTGGTGCGCTTTTAAGGCTCATGGATCATGCTGACGCCTGAGTGGACAACATGATACCCGAACGCATCTGCTGCTCAGTGGTCCACTACTATACCTAGTGTAGTGTACTAGTACACTAGTACAGAATAGCCACATGTTAGTCGCGTTAGTCGCTTGACCTCTACAAGTTTATTGTATTATTATCTTAGGGCCCTGCAGCCGAAGTCACTGATCTGCGCAGCATGCTACCTCGAGCCAATAACAAATACCCTATTCATGCAATACACAGCGCCTTGTCGAGTATGGAGCCTGTTTTAAGCTCTTACGGCTGATCAGTTCGAGAAAGCCTCTACCCAGGTATGACCAGTAATAATTCAAAGGGATTCATTAAATGATAACCCCTCGCTTTGGTAAAAAGTGTATCACTTTCTTCTACCTCTGTGAGACTTACGTATGTATCTAATGCCGATCCCCTCTCTATCTCTTCCTATGACCATAAGGACTAATATAGCAAGGTCAACTGCTTCGCCTTGTCTAGCCAAGTTCTTATGCTGTACCGGCAAGCGAGAAACTCTGATGAGGCTGTATACTTTCACTATTTCTTTCACTTCTTAGAAGATTATGATGCTTTTTGTAGCTTACAGCAGCACCATGCTCCGAGTCAGACACTACCATATAGACTAATGCCTACCGGTACTGTACTTTGCGTTGGCCCTCCATTCAATGGTAATTTACCAAAGTGTCCAAGTAAAAGGCTGCTCAAGCACCTCGATGAAACGGTACTAGAGAACTTGATATACCGCAGCTTCACAATATCCACATCATATGGACCTTTACATTGGGTTTGGTCCAAGACCAGGGGCGCAAGGTGCAACTGTCTCAGACACATCATTGCACCGGGGCTGCTCACGGCGCAGCTATAAGCGGTAAGGGATCTTGCGAAGTTGTGCTGACAGGTGACAAGTGGTTGACTTGTCTCTCTCTCTGTCATAACACAAGGGGACAGGTCAGGGGCATCAGTCGGTGTACCCATCACAATATTAGCCCTGGCTATGTAGCCGGGGCGGAATGGAGTGCTACTTGTTCATTAGCTAGAACCACTGCACTATGCTGATGGTTCATTCAGCATGTCAGCTCTCGACAGGAGTCATGTCCCTGTGGACGCCAAAACCTACCTAGCAGTACCTTTGCTAGCACCGTGCAGTCAGTACCACCTAAAACTCCATTAACGACTTGGAGTCCGTGTATGTCGTACCTGGTATCAGACACATATTCGATTCTGATTGGTTCTTCACTGTTAAAGGATGTTACCCTTAGAGATGCGCACGAACAAGGGCAGCTTACGACTTGAAGTCTACCCGTCACCACCGACCACAACTACCTAGGTAGAGTACCCTACCGTAACAGTTCTATTATTAATCAGTGGTAGTCCGAAGCTGTGCCGACACTCCAATCGCCCATTTACATCCTATTGTGCTCTTAGATACTTAGAGAACGCAGAAAACCCTACCTAGTAGTTTCTAAGTATCTTTACTATAGGATTTGCACCGCCGTTTTATCTGCTATCGGGCCTAAAGCATCATAGTGTTGATCTCTTTCTTTAAGTCTGACTTGCGGAGTGTCTAGCAGTCCCTACGAGTGTACTACTATCTGTACGCAGCAGCGCCGCCTCTTAGGTTATGCAATTGTTCGTACAAGTTATTTTGTGCAAAACGCTGATGACAAGGTCACCGTGCCCACGGCAGTATAATTTACTTCGGATTGTTGGTCACCTTTCTTTGAGAGATCGCATCTTATTTGAGGGATTGAGATGCAGCCAGTTACTACCCCAGCACACTGCCCAGCAATACCCATCCCACCCATCAGGAGAGCAAGCGCCAACCAAAAGTCAAAGAAGTGGCCAGAGCGAGCCGCTTTAAGGCAGGAGGCTGAATTTTGTCGAGACTAAAACATGACCCCATCTGCCATCATCACCATGACCGCCGGCGGTAGAAAGGATAACCACCAAACACTCCTAGTGACGGAACCCTAGTAATCCTTCCATCACGTATTAATAAGTTCCCGTTACCACACATACTGCCAATCACTCGCTAAGCCACCGGCTGAACCACATCATCGACCTTGGATAGCCAATAGCGGCTGGATCTCATTTCCAAAAAGGCCCATTTCTCTTTCTCTTGGTAATTGACGATCTGATGTGTAAGGTGGTACCCCTGGTGGACGCCGACAGCGGGCTTTCATCGCTTCGTGCGCTCTGTACCCTTCACCCTTATTATTACAATATCTGCGTTACGGAGAACTGCCTAGTTCGGGTGAATGAAGTCATGCTGTGCTGTTCGGAGTATGCATGTACAGCACTTTCAAACACTATAATGGCTGAGCAAAAACCTATGGACTTGCTCTACAGACACGGTATGTCAATGTTGATGACTCGCAATCTAAAATATCATGCTCCTGCAGGTCAGACCCAGCTGGACTTCAACGAAGCCACTGCCACCTGCAGGATTGATCGGCTCGCTCGTTACTCGTTTGTGCACTGTCACCGCGACACATTTGACTCGACTCGCCTAGGTATCTAAGTTCATCAGCAATTTCAGCAATACGACTCACCATGGAGACACAGCAACAGATCGAAGGTTCTCCGTATGGCTCGACGCTGTCTTGTCGCAAATGCAGTCGTTCACATGCCGCTAATTTCTCTTATGTCGCCTCGCATGCGACCCTACTTATGGAGAGGGGCCTATTTTTGGTCACGCTGCTGGCATAGAAAGATGCCACAACCGTTGCAAGCCCAACATTACCCGGCCAAAACACTTCAGTTCCAGCCTTTTAATATACTATGGTATTGTAAAAACACGCTCTCATAGCTATAACATAATGTTATGACGATGTTATAACAACAAGAAGAAAAGGGCCGTTCTAACCTAGTTAAAAATGGATACAACAAAGTACCCAATCTTTTTCCCAAACTGTTACCAAGTAACAGTTCAAGTTGCAGCATGCCCCAAAAAGGGCCCCTCGGGTAGGTAGTGTCCAACGGTCACAGTCGATACTATGTGTCCCCTTTGAAGGGCGTTTTGGCAGCAAATAAAAGCATGGTATTTGACAATACTTCTAATTTGGTATTATTTTGCAGGTAGCGGAAGTAGCTGAAATAACATTTCCCTGCCAGACTTGTAACCATGGAGTGTTAGTAGGGGTACGGTGGATCCCATCCCATACTGCTGCCGAAACGCCCTTCAAAGGGATAATGTGAAAAGAAGAACAGCAAAAAAAGCCTTCTGCCGGAGTAAACCGATAGGATTGGCGGATAAACGTATTCCTCGAAAGTAACATACAGTATGTAGTACCTTCCTTGCCGCCAAAGTTTGTTTGAGAGTGAATGTGAATATGTTGAAGCAGATTTAATTTAGGTATAGTACAACATCAGGGGCTTAACACTAGGTATAGATTTGTCAGTTCTCCTAATCCTGGGCAGGCTAACACATGATACGAAGCCAGTCTACGAGCGAGGTGAGCGAGCCATAACCAGTTACCCACAAGAGCACTCGCATTCCGGATGTTGCGTCAAATGATTGGCGCCGCCAACCAGCCTACCGAGCGGCCGTTCATCTTCCGGGGCGGCTCGCCCACCTCGGCATTCGGTCATCAGTAAGCGATTCTATTTTCTACCTTCTGCCTACCTACGTAACCAACTCTCCTTGTGGCTAGCCACCGGTTCTCATTGGTGAGGCATCGAGCATGCTGTTGCAAGCATATCCTCCTGTTGCTGCTGATGAGAAACTTGGCAGGATTGAAGATTGCCAGGGCTTAGTTAGTATGTATGCACTACTGTTTACTTTCTCCTTGTAATCAGTCATTGTGACTCACCCTTGCTTTTAGTAGGAAGAACATGATCAATGATCACCATCACGGCCTATCTAATCTGATGCAACAGAAAAGCGTTGCCACTTCTACCGTTTTATTACTTTGACCCTCGCAGGTAATGTCGAATGTCGATGATCACCGAGAGAGATTATCACACCCCCCGGTCCTGAGACATCACACACGTCGAGGATCTTCTATTCAGCCCATCTCCTATCTACCGTATTGTCACACTCATTGCCCTAGCATTGACCTCATCACCGATCAACCCGAGTCACCGAGCTTCCTACTGCGGTAGATTGTACGGCTGACGGTAGGTATGACCCAGTATTTCGGGGGGGAACGTCGATGAACAGGCGGCTCCGCGCCATTGACGGGCGTCTGTCTGGGTGAGGCCTGATTCGTATCCCTTGCCACTTTAAAAAGGTGGTAATGGGGTGGCTTGGCACAGAAATGAAAACGACCAGAAGCCTGTGGACACGTACTATACATGTACACTTGGGTTTCTTACAAGTTCGGATCGGTGAGATGTTGCAGCTTTTAGCCAACCCAATTTTCACTTTATATCCCCCAGCCCGATTGCAGGCTAGCTGCCTGTCCAATCCTCATGCCACCCATGTTAAAACCCCCCCCCCCCCCCCCCCGGTCGTCGTCTTACGCAGTACAGTTCCCTTAGCTGCACTAGATCATAACAATTACCACCTCCCTCGCGTGTCTTGGTAGGTATATGTAGGCACTATACTGCTGTACTTACAAGTACTACCGTAGCTCTTTGATCCACAGAGTCTCACCGCTTATTATTCTTCTTATTATTATTACCAGTCAGGCTAACATACATCTCTACATTCATTCATGCGATTCGCCGGGCCACTCCCGGTGCCATCCACATGGTTTTGGGCTCTTTTTTGTCACAGACACACAATGCCAATGCGCCATTTCCCTCTACTGCACAGCATACATACGTAGCAGAGACGATCTTCCAGTCTCGGCCAGTCCTTTTTCCACATCCTTTCCGCACCAAGCGATCACGTTGGCATTGGAAATTTCGCTCTTGTTTCTTCCGGCTCTTTGGTGCGCTAGATGGCGCGTGATTACGAGTCAATCCATGCAAGCTGTACCCCTAGCAGGCTATAGATGCGCCGGAGCCCGTCTCCTATGCCCTACTGTATGACCTGTCCGTTGATTCTGGATTCTGGGGCCTAGACGTGGCAATCATTGGTCGTCTGCGCTACCTTCTTGCTGCTTCTGCCGCTGCTTTCCTGAAAATGTCCCGATTATGGGTACAAGCTACAGTATTCGTAGTGGCCTGTTCAACGACCCCATCCGCGTCTCCAGTCATCGTCACTCCTCAAACTTCAAGCCTTGATCCTGAGTCCGACGCCACCGCAAGACGCCTGAGCGCTTCGAACCCAAGGCCGTCAAATCCCTCCCGTTGAACCTTGCAGGCAGCCAACTGTACGGCAAAGCTAAGTTTCGCCCGATTGTCCCAGTCGTAATCATGGTACAGGAACCCAAATAAGATCCCCGCGATGAATGTATCACCTGCCCCAACAGTGCTACCACAGGGATCCCGTCAGTCCACATGGCTTTCAGCTTTTTTACTTGAGGGTTTATGGTCCATGTGTCTCGAACAGAGTAATAGGTGCAGGTACGGCGGAGATGGCATGACCTACTCGATTACACGAATCGTCTGTCCCGGTTGCGTCGCCGGACAAGACACGGTGGCTCCGCCTAGCAATGAACACGCTGCACCTTGTGAACCCCACGTACAAAAGAGATGGGACCTGCAACTATCAGTGCCGGCTGCGGACGGATGCAACGCTTCGTGATCATTGTCAATGGAGTTGATGCAACTCACCCTCTCCGGGCTTTCGCCGATTGGGCACTCAGGCAATGCTCAGCACTCGTGTAGAGTTTATTCTGTATAGTACGACAAGGTTAACCCACCAAGTTGCTCAAAAACTTTGAGGATTAAGACCCCTTCTAGGGATATGCACAACGTACCTCAGCCCAGCTGCGTGAGAAGAATACGACGTCTGCCTCAGCTACCAGCTCTTCCAACCCCTCACGGCCCGGTTTCTCAACCTCGACGCTCACTCTCACCTTGGGCTTTGACCGCCTCAGCCACTGGATGCATTGCAACGTCGTCGCCGGGATTCGACCCTGTGCATGTCTTAGAGCGCGGTGCCTTGCTGAATGAACCCCTTCATCCCCATGCTTTAGTTGTCAATCGGGTTTTGCGTACCTCAAAGTGGAACCATGTATCTTCACAATGCAGATTATCGGCGGCTGCGACAAACTCGTCAAAGGTCATTTCAGCTAAGTCGTTGTAGTTGACTAGCGTCCGGCTCCCAGTTGCTGAGCTGCGGATGATGTAACTGCTAGCCGGCTCTTGATTGCCTTCTCGGTATATGCATCGTGAGAAGTTTACGGGCGTATCTTCGCCAAACGATTTGATAATCTTCTCTGTGGCTGGCCCATCACGAGAAGGTAAGCATGACACTAGGTACGGTCTAAGTCTAACCTTGCCACTTCCATGTGAACCTTGCTCTTCTCGGAGAAGCTGTTGGAGCACCTCCAGTGTATTCGGACAGTTGCCGCCTCGGCGAACTTGGAGATTCGAGGCACGTAGTTTCGAATCCTCATCCGGATAATGAGGCACGCTATAACGCGTAAACGATGAGCAACCCTACAGACACATACACACACACACACATACATACACAGACCAGGCGAGCCATGTTTCTTTGACATCGTGGCAAGGAAAGGGATACTTGCCTGAGGATGGTATCGAGGTAACAAGCTCCGACACAGACCAGGTTCATCGTCATATCGTACTCCATGAAAAAGGTAAAAGTAGTATCGATGCAGTGCCAATCCCACGCTGCTAGATTAGATTACAGAACCGTTCGTGCGAACAGATAGTTAATTTTGGCGGATCAGATTGCCCCCAACACGGGGTTTAGGGGATTTCAACCGCCTGGAATGGATCCCTTCTGTTCCGACAGATGCCGTAGCCAAATTTCCTCTTGGAAGCCTGCACTCATGTAGCCGTAGCGAAACCGAACGGAAGAGGCGTTTGTGCGTGTGATCAAAAACAATATAGTCAGTGTAACACAACGCCCTGTCAACGATAACACCTAATAATAATACAGAGTTATTTTGCGAAAGCCTCGGCCAATGATGTAACCAAACCCACTCTGTTCAGTTGCACTTGGAATACAGGGTTTCGGGGTTATTATCTTATGATTGTACTGTGTTAAGGAGTAATAATAGCACTGTCCATTCGTCGCTCTCGCTTTGCGGTGTGATATGAGGCACATCATGGCCACAAGATTGCTTTTCTTCACCTACCTACCTACCTACCTACCTACCTACCTAGGTATCTACGGCCTCTTTCACATTTCCCATACTACATTGCGCGGATTAGCTGCATCCGAGGGGTACATGCTCACATATGTCTTCCCCAACCAAGGTGTATTAAGCATTTGCGCATGTCGCTTACTCTGCGTCGAACATTCATGCTACTTAGGTGCTTAGGTAGTATGCACATACGGTACCTACTACACACCTACAATCATACATACCTAGGTACCTATCTGACATGCTTCGCACGAAAGTTCGTATTTTGAAGATGCCACTGCTACTACCTCAGTCTCATAAAGTTAGATGAAAAGGAACGGAGCTGCAGCTCCCCTACTTCAGCCATCCTCGCCTTTTTGCTCCCACAGCAATTTATGGCTGTCTCTTATACAATTCACCGAAAGCATATCAACAACCGAGACTGCAACGGAGTCATGGGTTCCTGGGTCAAGCCACAAAAATCTACGTCAGACTCGTGCAGTGCTTTTGACTTGCGTGCTCTCTGTCAGTTCTGCAGCTTTTGTCACATTCATGCAGCCACTTCGTCTCTTCGAGGATGGGGTGTCGGCTGCTATCGACACGACGCTACAGTACACGATGTGCCATCGTTCACTTTTTTCGATACCGGTGTGATAACCATACATTTCTCCCTAGCTGTTTTGACATGGTTGATTGGCTACGTGGCTCCTCGCGAGTCATCTTGCTCTGACGGGGTGTATAGCAGAAGCCCTTTCTCGTGGTAGTTGTCACGAGGAACTAGTATCACGCAAGAACCATGGTTTGCCTACCCTCTTTCGTTCTCCATTACGGCCTGTATGGCTCGCTAATCGAACAGCCGTGGCATAAGCCGAGATTACTTTCGACCTTTCCTGCGCGTTGTTGTGGATGCGCAGAGACGGTCAACATCGACTTTTAGTGCGGGAGACTAGATCAAGTGATCTTGTTGAAGTAATCTGGAAATCAGCGCCTAGCATCAATGCACCGTTACAAGGAATATCTATTCGTCGTGAGCGATACTTAGGGGAATGACACGTCGTCTACTGCCTCTGTGGTGATAGCTGCTCTGCAGATGTTTTGAGTGTTTTGTTTTCTATCGTGACTACTTGGGTGAATCTATGATGAGTACGTACTACTGTAACTGATTCTAGCCGATTATCATCAGATTGTTATCAGTTATAGCCGAACTTCACGATGAAGCTCCTATATAGAAAGGAACGATGGGTGTTCCTCTAGAGTCGAGTACTAACGACCTGCACAGTACCTACCACAGGTCAACTCGACGTAGAAATAATTTCCAAGAGTCTCTGATCTTTTCCGCTATGTCTAGCCCCTTTGCATGATCAAGAGTGAGCATCACAACAAGACGCTCTCAGCCTCGAGGTTAGAACGATATGGCGTAGTGTCGTCAATAGATGAGGTGAGCAGCCGTCACGCTCCTCTTCTATACCAACCCCACACTATCGTCGAACTTCATCTTCGTCTATGTCCGCAATCTTCTTTCCTTGAGGTGCTCCTGAGGTAACGCCTTAGCGGAGAATTTTAGCTTCTCTCACTTTAAAAAGGTCACTGAAGGCGACCTCCTAACCTTAGTGCAGAGTCTCCAAGCTACAGGGAGATTACATACATGAAATTTTCAAGAAGAGTGCCTTTTCATACATGTGCTTTGTATATGAGCACAACTTCTTATATACGTCTACATAAGGTCGGAAAATCCCGATGTTCTCAAATTCGGTTCTAGTATCTCGGAAGAGTTCAATATGTGCCCTGAAATGGATCCTGGGATGACCAGTTGGCTTGGTTGACCGCTCTGAATTGTCGCGATTCAAAATCTTCGGTCGGCATCTATCTCCCTTCTTCTAATAAGCATCACACCACGTTCTCCTCTAGAATTTATTTCGATAACTTGTCACGTTAAACACCACCGCGTGTAGTCTTGTGTTTAGGGTCCCTTATAGATCCTCCTAGAGAAGAAAGCCCCTATCAAAATCGACGCTAGTCCCAGTCGTTCGGGCGTTCGGGAGGTTCTCGAGCTTATCCTACATGGTAGGAATAGCTCAGGCAGCAAGGACGACTTATCTATTTTGATAAGATCTATGCCTGGCATGAGTTAGGCGTTGCCAGCGAGTGCCTGGGTTTCACCATGACTCCCTACGCGTTGACCACGCCGTTTGCGGAAGTCTTGCTCTGTGCTTACAGGATTTGAGAGGGGCCGTCGAATCTAACTAGCATGCTCATGTTTCGTTTGCTCCCAAGATTGCTTGCCTAAGTATCTTCCTGTTTGTTCTGCTTCACCCCTTTCGACCTTGCTAGGCGAGTTTTACTTTAGAGGGGTGTCGGATGGGTTTGCAAGCATGCTGTATTTGTATATACGCAGCTAGAACGACCCGTAAAACATTTAACTCCGTCTACCGTGTCTTGGGTGCTGTGAGAATTCATGACTACGTAAAAAGATGAGAAAGGTTGCGTTCACAACCGAGGTCGGCATAACTCGTGCGGTTACTTGGAAAATGGTGGTGTAGGATACAGGACCACCTACTTATTTAAAGGCTACTACTATCCACAATATAGGGCCTACTTCATCGACTTAACATTCATGCTCATATTAACAGTGACCTGGACCATAGGCTTTACCCAAGGTGGGAGAACCGAGGAACTCTGCTGTTCGCGTTGTCAGCTTTATACCTCAAGCCTTTTCAGGCGTCTAGATAGGAATGTCCATATGGCAAATCACTAATAAAAGCCATGCACATCCTGGACCGAGTATGAGTAGACGTAACATTGACAGACTCTAGGCAATACATATTCTTGAAAGTAGAGAGGGCGAAAGGCAGGACCGGCGACGTTCACGAACGACATGCTGACAGAAAGACATCGAAGCAGTAGCGGGATGCTGCTGCATTTGCGAAAATTCACGTATATGATAGAGACTGCCCTAGGTCGGAGATGAATGCCATAGAACCCAGAATTGAAGCACACTTGTGCTCACTGCTGGAATTGAGCTCAATGTGGTGACGTCAATCAATGACTTGTATCCATCGACCAGACCCATCAGAACGACTCTCCGTACTTATCTGGGGAATACGACCATGACGAGACAATGACATGTAGACTGGTCGAACAGTGACCGATTCCAGAATAGGAACATCACGATATGAAATTCTAGTGTTTATAGTATCCAATGATCACGCTCAAAGCTGAACGAGCACTTCCTAATCGGCCAAGCCTCACAAGAACTTCAGAACTACCTTTACCAAGTAATTCACGATTCCATAGCGTAATATTAAGCGCATCTCACGGTAAAATGGGAGCGATAGAAATAAAAAAGGTAAGCTACCCCGTACGTCTTCTTCGTGTCGCACATTAACCACCCGATGCATCTCGAAAGGTCGGCATGCTCGGCGTAGGCAGCATGGGAGGTGCCATGAGTCTCCTGATGGCTGAGAAAGGATACGATGTCTACTTTTTCGACCCAAGTACGTCACTCCAAAGAAGTCCTAACATAATCCCATACCTACAACTGCCGCCCTGGTTTGCGCGAGTTAACCCGGGCCACCCTAGACGATAAGAATATGGACCGGCTGGAGAAGAGGTGCCGAGACATACATCTCGAGAATAAGGTCCACCGCACAAGCGGCTATGACAAGCTGTGCTCCAAGCTTGATGAGACAAAGGTCTTCGTGTTCAGCACACCACACGGCGAGCCCGCGGACAAGTGCGTGGAGTCCCTGAAACCGCACCTCAAGGCGGGCGACGTCATCATCGACTGCGGAAACGAGCACTGGGAGAACACGGAGCGCCGCCAGCGCGATCTCGATCGGAAAGGCGTGCACTACATCGGCTGCGGCGTGTCCGGAGGCTACCAGAGTGCGCGCACGGGCCCGTCGTTATCGCCCGGCGGCAGTACCGAGGGCCTTAACAAGGTGATGCCTTTCTTGCGATCACTCGCGGCCAAGGATAGCCAGGGCCGACCCTGCACAAACCCCGTCGGCCCCGGAGGGAGCGGGCATTACGTTAAGATGGTCCATAATGGCATCGAGCAGGGCATGATGTCTGCACTGGCCGAAGTGTGGCTGTTGCTTACGGAAGGCCTGGTACTTAGCCACGACAAGGTTGGCAATCTCTTCAAGTCGTGGAATGAGAAGGGTCCCTTGCGCGACTGCTTTCTCGTCGCCATTGGTGCGGATATTGAGCGCGCCAAGGATCAAAATGGACACCATGTGGTGTCTCAGATCAGGGACAAGGTCGTGCAGGATGTCGATGAGGAGGAGGGCACGGGAACCTGGACGTGCGAGGAGGCTGTTGCTAGACATGTCCCCGCCGCGTCGATATTGAGTGCCCATCTCTTCCGCTGTGCATCTGCAGACCTCGCGCGGCGTATGAAGAACAGGAAGTCAGGGGGTGGTCGACAAGTTAACCCGCAGAAACTCTCCATCGACTCATCGTCGCGGGAAGAGTTCATCGAGGCTCTGCACAAGACGACGTATTTCTGTTTTCTGGCTTGTTTCGCCCAGGGACTTGACCTCATCCGGGCAAAGGACAAGGACAGCGACTGGAAGTTGGACTATCGCAATATCCTGCAGCTATGGCGTGGCGGATGCATCATCAAGGCCGAGCACATCACTGATTTGCTCGACAAGTTGTACGCGCGACAAGACCACGATCCAGATAACATCCTCAGCAATGAAGAGGTTGGGCTGGAGTTGTCGGACAACTTCCAAGCTACGAAAAAGGTGGTCTTGAAAGCTGTCGAGGCGGACCTATTCGTACCATCCATCAGCCAGACTTTAGAATACTACAAGTACGAAAATTCGGTATGTATTTTCCGAAGTCTTCTATATTCATTCTCTTAAGCTGGCTTTAAAGACCACAATGGCCTTACGAGAACGTTTCTACTTCTGTTACCTCTAGACTCTTGAGGCCTTACTTTTCTTTTTTTCTCACTTCGTCACTGTCTTATGTGAATCACTACTAACACCTAGTATTTGAAGACTCATCTACCGACTCAGTTCATGGAAGCCCAGCTTGATTACTTTGGTTTACACATGTTTGAAAAGAAGGATGATCCCATGAGAGGGGTAGAGAAGGGAGAGCATCACTACGAATGGAAGCCAGCGAAAGGGTCGTCTGATAAATAACGAGATTAGCATAGATGATTCGAATGTCTCCAGCAAGAACCAGCCTCCGCCTGTAGAACAGAGCAGGACGCCCGCCCAAGGGCAAAAGATCCTCGCTGGACCATCAATGAGTATTTCAATGACGGGGGTTTTCACTCTTGCTTCTTTGTCCACACTTGCTCGTTGTTTAAATTTCGAGACGGCAAGCTCTAGCATATGTAGAAGCTGGGGGTTTTCTCTTGATAAAGAGAGGGAAAATGGAATTGTGATAGTACTGTAGGAAAGTAACAAGAATTCGAAAATGTACGATGGAGGGATGCCATGGAGACGATGCATACGGGCAGACAACTATCATCCACCGTAAGGGATATGCACATTGCCCACAAAGCGATGCTGCAGGCAGGAACAAACCTGTCTCTTCTTCAGCGAGTGTTCAAGGCGTATAAAGGCCTGCGCGAAAAGAGTATTTTCTCATGGTGGTTGAATGTATTATGTTATGATTAGAACTGGGAGGTTGGTGAAGAGCGAAATTTTCTTAAAATAGCAAAGGTGGTACCCACTATTCAGCTGGCAGTGCCCTTCTGCCAACTGGATACAATTGCCAGAGGCCTAGCTCTGTTGGTCAAACCTACCCTGCACTTGTCCTTTGATAGCCTTCTTTGCGAACCGCATAACCAACACATAACCAGACCGTATAACTACCGTATACCTAGAGGTGCCTAGGAGGTAGATAAGACTGGAATTTAGTCGAGCTTTGAATTAGAGCTGGTCCCTCTTCCCCCGAAACAGAGCAGAGCAGAATCACCTTCGGGCCCCCTGCAACAACATGTTTAGACATAAGTCAGGGCTTGAGGCACTCCTCCACCGGCCTCCCCCTTCATCCTAGGAGTTCTTTCTTCGTAGTCCCTGTGTTTCTCGCGCGAAAGCTCTACTCTTGGCTGCGCATATCTCCTACAATCCATCCATTCGAGAAGTCATTTCAGCTGTGTGCATTTCACATACACGTAACAGCCAGAGCACGGTTTCTGAGGGAGATATCTTCATCCATGGCGGTGGCCTTACTCAGTCGGATTCTTCAGGGGAACTTGTCGCTTAGATGGCTTGGCTGCGAGCTCAATTGCATACCGTAAAGATCGTTGTCGGTGGCAATCATGATCTACTCCTCGATTCCAGCCACCCTGATCCAGATAGGTTGCACCTTGAAGCACGCCAGCAGCTTGACTGGGGAGACATAAAGTACTTGCGAGACAATGCCACAACAGCTAACTTCAAGAACGGTCGGGCTATGAACGTCTACGGCAGCCTAAGCTCCTCAATATTAACTCGTTAGGCTGCTATCATCTACTGTGGACGCTATAGTGAACTCGCCCTCTTCTTCACGTCTTTGGCCATATACAGTACACGCGGACTGTGGTTATGAAGAGATACAATTTTACGAACTCCAAAATGTCTATAGGCGAACAATCCCAACAGGGGGAGGCTGGAGAAATCTTCTTGGCGTATTGCGAGCTCTCATACAATCATACATCCGCGCTCTAGCTAAGCAACTTGTCAACTTGTCAGTGCATTTCAGGTCGGTGGACTGCGCAACGATGAGCGAAGACATCCTATGAAGGTATACATCTGAGTTTCTGTTGACCGAAGCACTGGAATTGTTGAGTGCCTATGCTCTTCCACTAACTTCAATTCTACCTTTGAGTTTCTTTTTCTAATGGTAGCAAGAAAGCGATTGACTCTAAACTCACACGAACAAGACATGAGGCTCTTCGGCAATGATATTCATCGCTAAAAATCTCTGGCTCCTGCTTTCCTCAGTTGGTTCTTCGCCCCAAGGTGTGGGGATGATCAGCTTCTCCTTCAGTAGTGGTACCTTGGCTACCCAACTTGGTTCCGTCTCAAGAATGATGGGCCGTTCCCGTAATTCATTCTCCATTTCGTCTCCCGCAATGGTTGCCGGGCTCCTCGTTGGATACCACGCTCAATAAGTTGGTTGAAGGCGATCACAAGGTAGGATGGTAGGACGGATAGGGTGGTGTATCTTTCTAGGTCCGAGTCTGCCGGAACAAGGATCTCAGAGACCGCCGCCCATGTGGCCTGATTGAAAAAGAACTCGACTTCTGTCCTCAGGCCCTGAGTGAAGCCAACGACTGGGTAATCGTACATGCGATATAAGGATGCGGTAGGAGTGTGACCGTGGGTTAAGGCTCTCTCTCGCTCGCTCTAACTGATTCTCTAGAAGCCATTTCACAGATGGCGGGCCATTAAGTTGTTCACTCTTGCGGATTCGAAAAATTCTAAGGATCTGTCGAACAAGGGTAGCATGTTGATGGTGATTAAAATAGTATATATGCATCTAGCGGCGTTGATAGTGGTCGATGTTGACGTTTTAACTACTTGAAAGGCAGCAGTCAAGGTGTTTTATAAGAACTAACACTTTTCGGGTTTAAGATTGGGCATCGCCACGCAGTAAATTAGACGTTGCAGTGCGCTTTCAGATTAAATAACTGTTCCTCTGGTGCCTTTCATTTCTCCCGGTTTTACGTGATCTGTAATAAGACGGCAGTGCCTCTTGCAGGGAATATCTAACTAGGTATGTCTCCTACTCTGTACAGAACGATACATGTGAGCAGAGGCAGGTACAGTGTGTGAGTTGCTGGTAAGTAAGTCATGAGATACATACCAAATAGTCGCTCTTGACCACGAAGCCGAATAGAACTACATCCCCATCAATAGTTACCTATATATACATGTGAGCATTGGGAGAAGAAGGTGACAATTATAAGCATTACTGAGATAGATGGGTGCTCAGCTGGTGATCCGGTATCGGGAAAGTCGGGAATATGTCAGATCACTCGGCTTCGGCCCCTCCAGCGAACAGGCTACCAAACCATTTCTTCAATACAACCGACTTAATCTGAAAATGCGGACAACGGTAGCTTGCGAAAGGTAAATCTTGGCTTTCAAATAATAATATTTTCGAAGTTGTTGAACTGATTGTATCATAGGTGTAGGTATGTCTCGCTTTTCCCAATGCCAGCGATTCCCGATCAGCACATACCAATAGACCATCACTAATTCATCTGTATGAAGGAGGGCTAAAGTGAAATGCCACCACACAGGCGAACCGCCTTGTCGTGGATGTCTAAGGAGCGGTAATTCGGGTACCTGTGTTCTCACATCCACCGCTGTTACTGCCTCCGTGCGTAGCCAGACGCTACAAGTCACGAGGAAGAGGCCAGCTTCGGTGGCCTCTCTGAGCACCACGTCAGCTGCAAAGAAGCGCAGTGCGTCGAGTAATGCAGCGTCTCCGAGCGATGAGCTCGCTGGTCACTTTGCCGGAATAGACTCCAGTGTCTTCGCCCAAGCCGTTGCCATCTTCCGAGTTCAATTTCCCGAGTGCGGGTTTCTCCACCCGTCTGACCTAGAACGTGTATCGGCTCAGGTACCTGACGATGGCAAGCTGAGGCTCATAGCTATCCTTGCTGTCAGCTGTAGATACTTGGGAGGAACCGCCGATGGTCGTCGCGCCGAACATGCAGCACTGTTGACTCGGGAACTCCAGTGCCGCATTACAGCTCCACCTAGTCTGAATCTGATCCAATGCTTCCTCATCATGGCAATATACGAATGGGGAGAGGGGATTGGATATAGTGCTTGGATGTACGCGGGAATTGCTGCGAGAATGGCCCAAGTCTATCGAGCTACTAAGACCGAGGCGAGCGAGCCGGACTCGAAAGCGACATCAAACCATCACGTCTTGTCTGAAGTAGAGATTAGAACTATGTGGACATATTTCGCGATAGACAAGTTGTTGAGTTGTGGCAAGCAGCGCCCCGCGATGATGAAGCCTGAGGACATCGAAGTTCGCATGCCCCAGAGCGAGGAAGACTTCGTATTTGGAGCAGAAACGCGAGAATCGATTAGCTTTGAGGACCTGATGAGAGACGCCTCCCTTCGCAAAAGAACCTCTAGCTCCGGATTTCAATTTTGTATTCTCGTGCGAGGCCTTGACATCTGGCATCAGATACACAGCTGGATAGTAGACGGGGGTAGAAAGCAACCCCAAATGACAGGACCAGAAAACTGCCCGTGGAAACCAACTTCTCAGTGGGCCAAGCTGAAAGAGCAACTAGTACGCTGGAGAGAAGACCAAGATCCGAGACTGAAGTATCCCGAAACCAAAGTGGCGACCCACGTTCACTTTAAACAAGGCGAAGTATTCGCTTACATTAACCTGCTTTACTACCTTAGGTAACTTATCCCATTAACTAAGTTCGAGACCGAATGCTAATAGACACTAAAGTATGATATTCATCCACCGAGAACATATCCCTCTCCTCCCTATCGCAGAACGAGAGCCTCGCGGACCTATCGATCCTCCATTTTACTCGGAAGAAGCACCGTCCGGCTGGTGGCGCCAGACTACCGACGAGCTCTTTGAGGCAGCGGCACAGATATCGTACATCATGAGAGACCTCAACAGCCTCGATATCGCACTGCATACACCCTTTACTGGCCTCTGTGTGTTCACAGCAGCATTGATGAATAAATATTCCGTGACATTCCCTCATATGCATCGGCTCGAGGAACAAGAGCTGCGAAGACAACTAGCAGCAGAGAACCTGGCCGATCTAGAAAAGATTGCAAAGTTGTGGAAGCTGGGAGAGGAGTGGGTGCAGGTTATCGGTGCGGCTCAGAATCTGTACGACAGAGTGATCAACAATCGTGCGCAATCTATCAGCCGCTGCCGATGCGACTACCCCGAGCTAGAGAAATCAGTGCACTATGCCCCCATTGGCGGTTTATACGGAGATAAACTCGACGGCTCCCCTCGGAACATAGGTACGAGAGTGAACGGCGTCCCAGCCCCGCCAGCTCATTCTCACCGACGCTCAATGAGAGCCATGCAGGGTAGAGAAATGGAACAATCACAAGCTCAATCCTCTGAGCAGGTCGTGCCAGACCCCTTTGCTGGGTATGATGCCGACGACGTTACGAGCGGTGACTGGCGGCTGTGGTCCTTCTGGGATGATCCTCATCTTCTCTCTTGGGATACATCGACTATAGGGATCTAACAAATCACACTCTAACTCCACGTCCTACTAGACACTTGCACGCAGCAATTCGGTTGCTAGTGTACTACACGGAAAAAGGCATTGCGTCCTACCTTCTTGAATGAGTCTCTCACCAAGTCTTTGGCTGGCTACCGGGACGGGAAGGTCTCGGAACTTACTGAAGTTGAGATCACCGGCCGAAATCCGGAGACTATGTTATCGGTGGCATCCCTATAGACGTAAACTGGCAAAGGAAAAATACAACTTGCCTGATTAAGCAATGTGTATTAAGCCGAAAGAGCTGCAAATGCGCCGAGCGAGCCCCGTGGGAGCCCGTCCCCTTGACCAATCAATGAAACTGCTCTTAGCACCAGATATACTCAGAGTGCAGATCTTGTTCACCAAATCTCGATGTCTACATACCATATCCCAATTCGCTTTAATGGTGTATGACTTGCCTTATTCGGCCGTGTCTTCGTGGTCACATGATGTTTATACTTTCCAACGTTGAACCGACGGGGCTATCTGAGTTACTCTCGATTTCACTGCCGGACCCCCTGATCGACACAGACCAAGAGGAGTCTGAATATAGTATAGATAGGAAGCAGTGCCTACTGCAAGGGGAAAGCAATTACTACATAGAAATATCCTAATGATAGAGGTACGCAGGCGAGATGAAGTTATAGTAGGAATCTGCTGCATGAGCAATTTCTCTGCGACGATATCTGTAACCGGGCTCATTTTCGAGGTTAAAGTGCTTGCAGCTGGAACGGCACAGGCAGTGTCAGGTTGGACTACTGTTAAAGTGCTTGCATATTGGCTTATTATGTAACATGATAGTACTTACGACCCTGGTGTCTGTTCGCGCGTGCCGTCCCGTCAGGGTGCACGTATGTGCGGTGTTGGTTTTGGAATGGATGGATGGGTTTGACATAGACTATCTACATCCTAGGCATTAACCTCCTCGGTTTTTAGATTATCTAGTTACTAGTGTGGTCGGTAGTGAGGCGTGAATAGGACTCCGTAGATGGGTTGATAGCTTTGCTATAGCTTATATCGCGAGACGAGTGTGTGTGTCTGTGCGATCGCTTTAAATGAGTTGCGACAATGAAGACTTGTAGATAGATCTTGGACTGTCGCATTCGACACGACACGACACGACAACGAGCTTCAGCTGCTACTCACTTGCATTTCCCCCACCATCGTGCTTTGTCCTCTCCTCGTAATGTATCGACCCTTACCCAATCTCGGTTGAAGGCTTGCTAAGAAGTTCAAGAGCTTTAAAGGTTCCGGTGTTTTAGGAGAGAGGTAAAATAAAAATGGGCTTCATTCATGATAACCACTTAGACCCTCCTATGTGTCACGACAGCTGAACCTTACTGGATGGTCATGAACCGAAATCGTATTTTCGACATCAGAAGCCGCAGGTACCACCTTTGAGTGCCAGTCCTTCTTGCGCGCTGTGAAGGAGCCGCTGTGTCGGTATGGTACGGGTAGGGAGAGGGGTCGTCCGTCACTGGCCCTTGCGCTCGAAGGGGAACGCCGATCTACAGAAGTGTTTGATCTTCCGGGTTTCTGTTTCGACGGGACCTAGCCCTGATGGTAGGCTATATTCGATAAGAACCGGTTATATTAAAAGCTGCGTCATCCAACTTCAATCCTGGACATGATTCACCGCGGCGTAACCTACCAAGAGGAGAGTTGACCTGGTTGACCGCTTACGTTGGGATAGGAGGCCCCCTTGACTGGCTGATTGAACGAACAGGTGGTGGACTGGTAGGTCGAATGCCCTCCTTGCGCGCGAGTCTGTGTCCTCAATAGCGTCTAGATACCTACCTAAACCTAGGTTGCAGCCATCTTGATCAATCTAACTAGACACTTAGCTAGGTTAGCGGCAGCTGCCGTCGAACCACTGGGGTTATTTTTGTCGTTGTTGTTGTCGTCGTCGTCGTCGTCTTCGCACAAGCCACGGACCACAGTTAGGAAAAGCAGGGGGGGGGGGATCTTTGTCTCTAGTGTACCATATTTTGGAGATCCCCCGAGTGCTGCACTGCCAACGAACCACTATACTACTAGTACTAGTATCATAGTTGCAACGCACGCACTTTAGCCAGGCCGCTCGACCTATTGGTGTCGTCTCAGGTAGAACAACTATTGCCATCTGGTTGCGAACCGCTAGCGATCCTAGGTTGAATGAGAGAGGGTTCTTCCCGATGACCTGGTATTGAGAGACTGGTGCTTGCGTCACTATTGTCTCTTGCACTCTTGAAGGTGCTTGGTCGGCAGTTATACGCGAGGGCATTGTAGTACAAAAACCGTGTCTAAGTGAGGCAGTTGTAATGTATGACTGAGCAGTAACATACAATCGTAGCTGTTTGACTAAAAAAGTATACAGGCTGACCTGACGGGCTGCTACTCTTGCCAAGGACACCACTTTAAAGTCGTCGATTGCAGACAGTATGCAGTATTCCCCTTAAGTGCAATAAGTGTGTGAAAGATTGTAAAAGTTCTCTATCAGTAGTGGATACAAATTCTCAATCCTCCTGAATCCTTCTATAAGGACACTTGACTTGAATCGTATTTCTTACCCGACAGAACAAACTAAACCAAAACGAGGATTAACATATCGGGGCTAGCGCCCCTAGCGAAAATAAACTGAACGCCGTGAATTTTTCCAGCTTCAGTTTACAGTAGACTAGACTTAGACTGACTTGGTGGCATGTCCATTTCGGGCAATTCGAGATCTTTCAGATTCTGATTGTTGAATTTCGCGATTTTAGTGTATGAAGACGGACAGACACTCCCTAGATTATCTAGCACCGTCTAAAGGAGGTCGGTTCGCTGTCGCTATGTGTAGCTTTCTCAATTTTTTCTCTTTGTTATTTGGAAGTAAGTAGGGCCACGTTAGCTGATTTTACCGAATCCAATATCTCTCTTGCATAATGCGGTGGCGTACGCTGCACGGCTCCTACAGAAATGACTGCCGGTATGTAATAATATGGGGATGAGGATTTAGGGTGTATATAAGCAGGGAATTTTCTAATAAGTGCTGACCATCAAGGTCGATCAATACGAGTCTCAGTGCAGTAGGTATTGTAGGTGTGTTGCTCACATGATTACTAAAGAATGCTTGCTGCGTGTAGTCAACAACGCACCGAGGTGACCTGACAAAGTCCAATATTAATAAGGCCGAGAGGAAGCATTTTACATTTCTTGCACATAAACCAACGACAGCTAATCCCTTTTTTCCTGGTAAGCATCCCATTTCTGACTTTTATGCCATCTAGTTTTTTCTTTCTTTCCTGCACTCTTTCACCTTACAAGCTTGATATTGGCGTCTTGCATGTACTAGTGCACTCTGTACTTATACGAGGAAGTGTTGCGTCTGGTAGTTCAGCCACTAGGTGAGAACGGGGAAGGCCTACGATGAAGAAAAGGGCAGAGAGGAAAAAAAAATATTGGCAGTGAGGGTTACCTGTTCCTGGTACACCTGCAGAAAACACAGACATACGTGTATTCTAGTAATGCACCATCATGTGCACAAACAACCCACACACATGTCCCGTCACATCTTATCCCCCACGTAGTCGCGAGTGCCTACCGGTATGTTGATGGGTTGGTTGGTGAAGAAAAGCTGCCCACTCACCCACTACCTACTGTATCGCGGAGCGCCCAACTCCAGACATCCAGGGGTGTTTAGTGTTAGTCCGGATATGGGGGTCCAGGTTGTAGAATAGGAATACTTCATTCCCAACAACACCACGAAGGAGAGAGTGTGATAGGGGCGGTGAAGTTTTCTTGGCTTTGGAGCTTTCCCCAAGGCGTTCTTTGCTCCGGCCGGGGGCTATGGCTTTTCGTTATCGATTTTTGCTGGTTTCAGTGTCTCACTCTGCGGCGGGACACACACACACTTGGTGCGGCATGTCCGCGATGCAAATTCAATATTCAATGCGTCGCATTCCAGTCAGTAGTGCCCGATCTCAAGGCAGAATGTCAGTAGGTGGTAAGGTAGGGAATGAAAAGCCAATGAATATATAGAAAGTAAGCAAGTAAAGAAATAAAATGCCACATATCGGATCATTTTTCCGACTGGGAGGGACATTGAGCACCGAATGGTAAATAAAAATAAAAATAAAAGTAGGTAAGTAGGTAAGTAGGTAAGTAGCACAACTGTAAAGAGTGCACTTCTCGTCGCATTGATTAAGTACATGTGCGACTGTAGTAGTTTGCAAGTGTACGTAGTAATAGAAAACGATCGCACATACAGTAGCATTGATTGATGCAGGTACCTACATTATTGGTTGTGGGATAAGAGACCCAAAGAAAACAAAGAAAAAAGAGACCTCTAGGACATGTGAAACCTCTCTTGTTAAAGATTGTGTAGCGCAATGCTGCTGCAGTGTTTCGTTTCTGCCTTATCTCTCCAACCGCTGTGTCGGGTATCGCTGTCTCACCCATTAGGTATGTACGTCAGGTTGGGGGATTCGAGGGGCGTGTTAGAGATGCGAACGAACCCCTCTAAGAATCCTTGCTGTTAAGCTTAATCCTGCCTAGTACCCGAGATAAGAAACAAAAAGACATCAGACGGAAACGCCGATTCGACGGGATGGATGGCATGTGATACAAGTGAACCAGGACACTTGGCGAGGAATGCGAATTCGATAGCAGAGAAACGTTTTCAGCATGAAGTCTTGTTCTTCATTAAGACAAGTAGTAATAGCATACGTAGTTCAATACTACTAGTAACATGCAGATAGAGAGAGACCATCTGTGCAGCATTTTGCCCCTCAAACCAAGGTACGACCTCTGCAAACAAGCGCCCAATTCGGGCGCGTATTGCTACGGCTTAGATTCCGGTGCTGGCTCTTACAATTTCCTCCAAAATGGGGGGTCATCAGGTATCAATCAATTGCCGCCCATGTGTAGTGATCCACCCCAGGAAAATCCAATCAATCCAGCCACCCCAACCCATTGCCTGAGAGTGTGTCCATGGAATCAAATGCCACCATGTGGTAGGAAGAGAGAACATTTGCGCCAGTTCCGAGAAACGCCGGTCCATTATGATATAACCTAACCATCCAGCCGCCTGGCTATGTGTAAACGCCTTTGTGCCTCGTGGGCCCCATTAATCTTAAGAGATAGAGAGTAGAGATAAAACATGTAGTAAGAGTATGAGAACGCGATAACAAATCAGAAGGGGGGAGTGTCATGTCTTTATCCTCATGCTTCGGCGCCTGTTAAGAGCCAAGCCACTAAGTAGACTCCGTTTCGTTGCAATGGGAGTAATTGGCGATGCTGGTTGGTTATGCACCGACGATGACTGCGTAGCGCCCGAAACAGCAATAGAGTTCCTCCGTGCAACTCTGAGGATCTCGTTGTAGGTTACTGGCGTTTGCGGCATTATCACCGTTGCTGGTGAAGCAGTGTTTAGTTTATTTTGTGTGGCCTCCTGTGACGTGTTCAAGGCTGGAAGGTCAAGGTTGGTCATCGAGGCACTATTCGCGGCAGCAGCCTTAAGATTTGGACGGCTTCGCTTCCTGGCCAGACTAATAGTTTTCTGGATCCGTTGGAAAGCTGCCGTTGGAGTTCTTGGAGCCCGCGGGTATGGTCCTGGTGATGTTGTTGTTTCAATTGTTAAAACTGACTCGCGCCTAGTATACGGACTAATGCTAAAGGGATCTTGGCTTAGAAAGCTGGGAGACTCCTTGGGGAGGTTGTTGACCGAGGCCAGACTGGTTTTCCGTGGCGGATGCTCTGGGCGGCTTCGGAGTGAATCCGTCTCAAACGAAGACGTTGATATCGACCGGCCGAAGAATTCGGATTGCGGCCTCTTGACAGGAGATACTGATCTCCGACCATTTGTCAAGTCGATCACACAAGGTTTGCCCACGAACACAACTGAAACCGCCCGCGCAGTAACTTCCTGGCTCACCCTCCTGACAGGTGACTTCTCCGACTCTTCGCTCGACGATTCGTAGTCGTAATCTGAGTATTCGTCGGCAGAAGACGAGGCATCCTCCTCAGACGAGAGGTATACGTTATGTGTAGTGTTGAGGGACTTGGTCGCGGATTCGATCGTGTTGAGTCGCAGGCTGTCAAGGAGCCGCGATGTTCTGAGAGTGTTTCTCTTGGGTATGGTGGGTGGGTCAATAATGATCTCCTTCGTCTTTGCTTCTTTTGTGTTTAGGATTTTTGCCTCTTCGATTAGGCACTGCTCGTCGTCTGCATCTACTAACACCTGCAGGGGATCTTCTTTCGAAGGGGACGTCGAGTCGATAGACGATAGTTCCGCGGGCACGTCCACGCTCTTTTCCGTGGGAGTTACCATTTCCTGTAACTTATTGTCCTGTCCCTTAGGAAGGCTTGATTGTTCTATAAGAGACATAGTGAATGTCTTTTTCGGTGGTCTTGCTGGTAAAGACTGACTGCCGCTGAAGTATCCAGAATCGAACTGACCAAATAAACTAGACAGCGTAAGTATTTGTGTCGAGGCCAGCTCTCTGTCTTAGAATTGAAGAAATGAGCGCATCGTAATCAGGGAGAACGACGGCTTTGAAGACTCGAGAAACTCTCATGGAGAAAGAAACCAGACAGGTTGGGCTCCTGGGGGGAATGCATATACATACTTGGTTAAGTTGTGGGAGGAACCCGGAGAGCCTGTACCTGTGTACCGTACCGTACACTAGTAGAAGCAGGGGGTGTCTCCTTTCAGGGGGAACCTGGGATGAATGGTTGAACCCTTGGCGCGTTGTGGGTTTGGAGGGGTGTACTAGTGCAGGTGTTTGTCTGCCTGCCCTTGGCTTTGAGAGAATCGTCCGGCACCCGGTAAATTAAGAATAAGAGTAGTCCGAAAGGAGAAGGTAACAGCGAAGAGAGAGATTGGTTCATAGTCTTTCTGGCAGGCTTTTGATGTGTTTCAAAATGAACATGGAGGTTTTAGATCAACGGCGTGGCTTGCGGTGCTGGACTGACTAAGTTGTTACCAGGCTTGTGTAGGCCAATATATGTCTAAGTGTGTTCAAAGTTCTCCTGCTCTCTTCTTATAGCATTTTCCGAAAGAATGATATCATTCGAAGAAGATCCCAAGAATCAGCAAGGGATTTGATGGGAATGAAGCGAAGGAGCAGGTTGGGTTTTTAAACATCTTCTGGGTTGATGTAGTTCACTTGTCACAGTCACAGCCACCTCAAGACAGTGTTTTGGTGCGACAAGCCTTCAACCCAACTCTAATTGTGTCTATTTTTGCCTGCTAACAACGCCTCTCTTCGTCTTGAGGATGTCATGATTTGTCTTTCTTGAATCCTCTTCAGTCGAATAGGAAATGAATGGCTTTTGGGGTCCTGTGACTGTAGGAAGCGAGGAGTACATGCCACAAATCGCCTGATGACTGCCAAGGACTGGCGACAACTTCCGAAAGCTACCTGATGGACCGTTGGGGGACACACTTTGGGGGATGTTTCTTGCGAAAGGTTCACACTAGGATACGTCAATGCCATGAGATACTGCTCATTGTTCGTAAGACATACTCGAAGATCAATCCAACACAGATCCTCATGACGATTAATTCTGAACTAAAAATCAAGAATTGCAGCGTATTGTGCGTATCCATCGGTGGCAACAAGCTGTGCCTCAACGTTGGGCGGATTAAATCCCTGAACGGCTGCTATTAAAATAGGTAATAAAGTACTAACTATGTAACAAGTGAGTATTTTCCAGCAACGGAAAAGGCTTCAACAGCCACGCTGCAAACACATAATCCGACCAACAACACTATATTGGAAATGGACCATGGCATTACGAATCGCGATGCTGCATCGGAGTTGTTGGTTGACACGGATGCTACGCAGAGTATCAAGGGCGGCCTCAGGGGAAGTCCATCGGGAAGTCCATCTGCACAATCATGCGCGAACTCATCAGTAGCTATGGTTGACGTATAATCCGCCAATGAGCTGCTAGCTTTGCCATCCGTCTATAGTAGTGCCCGCTCAAGTAATAGTGAATCCCTTTTTGTAGATCCGGGGCAAGCTATTGCACAATGCTGACAACGAATAAGGTTGCGGATGCCAACAGCCCCATCAGCTCTATAGTCCTGTTATTATCTATTATGTTAGACATTTGCAGTTGTCACCGACTGTGATGATGATTGATTGGCCCATCATCACAAACTCGGCCCTTCTGGGCTACCGGCAGATTCTACAGAGCCAGTCATTTCTGACTACCGATTTCTTTGGACCACACCACACCACCCATCGTCTTTCCACTTACAGGTAAATCTAGAAATAAACCATCGCTACCTATGCCCATCAGAGAAACGACCCTTATGCATCTTGATTGATGGTCCATCTCGCCTGGCTGGGTAGCCGGTAGGTCATCGCTTATCTATCTAACGTCCCGATTTTCTTTCGAGAAGAACCTTTCTTGACACTTGTCCTTTCTTTACTGCATCCATTTCTTGGGACCCTGTCTGCACATTACGTCCACAATGAATCTTTGTCATCAATGACGAAATAACGGTGGTTACCTATTTATCGATTATATCAATAGGCACACCAAAACCGGGATGTCAATATCCATCGTCGCAGGTGAGTCGGACCCCCCAGACACACCTGAATCGGTGGCGCCCGGTGGAGGGATGTTTTCTAGACACTTTAGTTTCCAGCTGGAGAATTAAAACCAGTCAGTCTCACATGGAGGGTGTCTACTACCCACGATATTGAGCTGTCAGCTTGTCAATTTGGTGGTTGAACGCCACGATATACTAGCCTGTCGTCGACGTAACATGTCTCGATTCTTGCAATTGCCGGTAGTCGTCATCATCTGTAATACTATTACAAAACACCAGAGGTACCTTATGGCGTCGCCCAGCTTTCCGCGCTTTGTCTAGCTGCAGTATCATAACGGGCATAGGCTATCCTTCGCTTGACAAAACATTTCCCACCTCATTTTTTTACGGGTTTCTTTCGCTCAATAACATCCTGTCGCCAAGCTGTTCAGTGCCATAATTCGAGTCTCTGCCACGAGGGAAACTGTTTGCTAAGAATAGACGACAGGACCCATGACGGCACACAGTCCGTACGGAGTACGTACTATCTATCCAGCTGTGCTTTGAATTTGACCAATGGTAGGGCCTAAAATCCCAGCCGCTTTCCGAAAGAGGCTAATCCTGTTCTCTTAGAGATCCCAAGCGGTTCTATAATTGTACCACTGTTCGATCCGGGGCTTTGGTCCTAAGGGGTCCAAAGAACGTTTGTCATGCTGTGTTTGCCATCATCACGTTTGTCACATCCGCGCTGATGGCCAAGACACGATGATGCTACTGTAGTCGGCTGACTTCTGTAGCATTTCTATCTTTACAATGATCACCGCCGTCGTTTTCGAGAATAATACTAGTCGGCGATCATGGACAAGCATGAATTCAGTCAACAGCCTAATAAATATTCAACCCTTGTGTTCCTTTCGCATCCTTATGAGCTTCGTCCGGCAGTACAGCGTCAGACGATGGACATGAGATGGTAAAGTTTGACATCACTGTGTCTGCCACACAGTACAATACAGCGAGTGACCAGAGTGCGCAAGATACACGGTTCAACGTTGAAAACTATTTCAATGACCGAAATGGCCAAATGAATGTAATCTCGTCTAATTGTTCTCGAGGGATATCCAGATGAGAAATTCTGGGGCGACATTACACAGCAATTTCCGAACGATCAAACTTTGAATCTCCCCCTCGCAAGCCTCAATTACCATCATGAGTGAAACCAGCTTCTGTCAACATAGGCTATAGTTGCTGCTACCTTGCAGTGCCGAAGCCATCTCTCATCATGCAAGCCTATGTCTAATGCTCGTCCCAACTTGTTTAAATGATTAACATCTACGGGAGAGGCGTCTGTAGTTCGGTTTGCTTTTAACTCAAGAAGCATCGTGGGACTTCTTTTACTGGTTCGTTTGACTCCTTAGTACTTACCAAGAATCGCCATTACCCTAATTAACACTGTACAGTGCATGCATGTATGGAGCAGCAAGATGACTGACTACCTTGTACCAAGCTCCATTTGGAACTGCAACTTATACACACGGAGTGAGCTGAGTCGAAGCCTCATATCAACACTGTCCATCAACAGATAAGCTATGGGCCAACCTGCTGCTGGCTGACTGATCTTCACCTGGCACGCGGCGGGTGAGCTGAGATCCGGTGGGCGAGACAGTCGCGCGCCAACGAATCCAACAGGCGGCGGCTATATCTGACGTCGTACAGCATGCCACAGCCCTTAAAGAATTGGTCTTTGATGCTAATTCTCGAGGGTTCGGGCTATGTGCCAAATTTATTGGTGCTGCGTTCACGAGATCAGAATGTTTCGTTCCATGGTTCCGGCATGTTGACATGTCGCTTTTTTGCTAATTATATTACCACTATTGAGTCGGCAGTGCTGGAGAAAGCTATTTGCAAGATGGTCCGGAAGTCCGGGCCAGGAGAGCGTGTCACAGTGCTCTCTTGGAATAGTACACAGCAACCTACTAGCCAAGCAACAGGTGTCCAACGAGTTTCGCTGCTGAAGTTGTCTATTTTATTAGGGTCGCAATTTGTTCTGGCAATCAGACCGGTATGCGAAGACAAAGTATATTAACTCATAAGACTCGAGATCAACGACAAGCTGAATGTGACCCCTTACCATTGCTTACCTGAACCCCAACAGCTAGACCAGGTACCATAGGGCAAAGGATCCACCACTATTCGGCCTTCCATGTGCATTGGAGGATTGAACTTGGCATGCTGCTACACAAATTCGCATGTAACGCAACAGCTCTCTGTTGTCTTACCTTAGGTACGTTACGCAACACTGCGTAGATCGTGCCAGTGTTCTTTTTCTCCGAAAGACAAACATCTGACACTTTTCCCCAACAGGGTCAGAACGTAGATCTAGACCCGAGAGCTGTTGGACACTGCCTCATCCTTCAATCCTTGCGAAGATCGCACGAACTTGCCATTTATGTACATTTCCCAAATATCATGTAGCTACGTAATCTCAATTTGACTGAGTGACAGACAGATAGATAGCCCCGCCGCCTCGGGCGTAAGAAAATACGCCATCAACTAAACATGAAACAAACATCGCCAGTCTAACTACCTAACTAGGCACCTCACACTCCCTAAGTGAGTTAGGGTCTCCCATCCTTCTGTCAGCCAGAGACGCAAGGCAAGGCAGAGGCGGCTGCTGGCTGCTTTTCCACCGCATTCGCGGCGCTGACGCCACAACGCTGGCGCATCATACGTTGATCTGGGGCTGACCAATGCTCGTCATCTAGTCTGGGGAGAGTTGCCGAAACTTGATAGATAGGTAGACTAGCTATTCGATGTGAACAGGGCATAACCTCGCCCACTCCCTTGATCGTCATGTCGTTACGCGGAGCGAATCGTGCTGCCAATCGGAGGTGTAATTGTAGCTAACTGTAAGAGAAGCAAGGGAGCCTCTGGCGTTGATTTCCATACCTAGGTAGGTGATGTCAAGAAATATACCGATTTGCCAGCCTGGCCTCTTTGTCTTGCCCTCGAGGCTGCCTTCATTCCTTCTCCGGTACGGCACTGTTGAGCTGTTGAGCTGTGCCACGAACCTGCGCTGGACCCCGAACTTTCGCTCTCCTCTCTGAGATTGGGGGGTCTACCGCAGGCAACGCCAATACAGGTACCTACCGAATAGGGATCTATGAACGTGACCTGGGGAAGGAATGTGGAGTCTTTTAATAGGGGAGATAGAGCGAGAAAGCACAGGAAAGTCATATTGACTTACACGCCTCGCCTCGCCGTTAAGACACATGAAAATCACGAGAGGCGAGGCTATCTTTGGCGCATTCACAACTCGCATGATTCTTGAGAGCTTTCTGTGCCTCGTTACGCCGCCACATTCCTCGTGATTCTACCGCACGAGAGCTATCTTCCTACCTCGCTCCTTCTGGGACTTCAACTAGTGCAAGCCTATATAGGTAGGTAGTTGATGGTAAATTCTGGGAATACGAAAAAGATAGGCACGTAAGACATTGCCGTTGATGTTGCTATTTACAGAAGCTCGCGAGCAAAAACTTACCAAGGCAATGGTCAATATAATGGGGATAGCCCAAAGAGGAAGCATGCAGCGTCGTATGTTTCAAACATAGATACTGATCAGCCCAGCCCAGCCAGCCCCCGGAGCAGAGGGGGCCACGAGTAAAGTTAATTAGTTGGGTTCGTTGTTTGGTTGAGGTTGGCGAGCGCACGCTCGCCTCTTCCAGCTTCTCATCTCGCTTCTTACGCCCATGATCTAAATTAAAAAAGGTGAACATCGGCGGATTCGTTGCTTGGGGGCTTTCTTCCATAGACCAGACTAGACTCCGTGGATTTATTGTTGTTTGGCCGTTAGCTTCATCAGGGTGTTAAACCCGAGCTTCCACATGAAAATCAAGACTAACAAGGGCGTAAGTAATACCATTGCCATATCACTAATGAATGACACATATGCAATGTTCTCCAAAAAACCGCCTTCTAGTATGTTGATTGCGTAGAGGTCCGGTCTTGACACAGCTTCACCGTGGTGTGATACGCGCATATCCAAACACCCCCTCGCCGAGGAAACCCTAGATACCATTGGGAGACTCAACAACACATCACGGAGAGATTGCCAGTAACTTCTGATGTATTTAGTTTCGTTGCGGTTTCGTAGCTCGAACGTGTATCCCGTTGTCGCGAGTTGCGAGTCGGTAAGTAATAGGTACCTATCAAACTCTTACATCATCCACACCTCGTAAGAGCTGTGAAATAGATTTAGATTGCTATAGGCGTGATCGTGATCCCTCCTACGGAAAGCCAAAAATACGCATGCCACCAGAGGAAGAGGATGAGTTCGTATAGTGGTGCTTTGATTCTGAGCGGTGGTGGGTGTTTGAACGTGGCACTCTACGTCGTAAGGAATATGGATATGGAAACTGCCGCTATTATTGGGTTCCCGAACTATGCATACATACTCGAATCAATAGTATATCGTGACGGGAGCGACCGAGTTACTCGCTGTTAGCTTTACTTGGCTCCTGAACGTGGTCTGATGTAGGCAATTTGGAAAGTGTCTATGGGACTCTAACTCCCTCCCTCTCCCTCTCTTTCTTGTAATGCATTGTCAAAATACCCAACTACCCATGAGTGCAACCGATCACCCAGGTACTTATAGAAACATTGCAAGTGCATATCATCACAGGGTAATAATTCTTGACTCTCATCTTTGAATAGTCAACCAACTAGTAAGTGAGGTAAGTTAGTTCTCCGAGCTCGTCCGAAGCATTTAGAGAAAAGGGTTCAATTGGGAGTGGAAGGCCGTGAGTAACACGGAGGGTTGGGATAACGTTAGGAACTTGACCTCGCTTTGTCACTGTCAGGGTTAAACAATCACGTGTAGTACTGAAGCTGTGTCTCATCGCCCAGGAAATTCAACCTCGATGAATCTCTTCCGTTTTGCCCATACTAAAAATTAATTCCGGCTGAAGAAAGTAAATCCGTACACTTCATACTTCGCCTATCAAGCATGATGACGATTTGATCCCGAAGGTATATAAATACAACTGAACCATGGTCGCGTGGAGCACTGCCTTTTCCACGAATCTTTCGTCGCACATAGGCTATACTGAACTTATAAGAGGTACGATTCTGCCCAGTTTAGGTGGTAGAGTCATGTAAAGAGATCTTTACACCTTCATGGCCTAATTTATTGGTAACCATTGTGATATGAGGTAGTCTAACGAGTTCTAAAGATCTTGGCTACCTGGGCCGAGACAGCGGACTACCCTGCGCAGTTAAATCGAATACAGATATAACTAGCCCGTTCAGTCGCGGTACGGCCGTATGCAATCGAGCTGAGAGGCGACATTTCTTTCCCAAAATCTTCGGTGATTCCGGAACACAGATATCGACAGCATGGCTCCAACAACTCCGCCTCTTCAACTCGTCGAAATCGACTTGATTGGACCAAGTCAAGGATGAGGACAGGGCCTTGCTTTCAGGGTAGTAGCTCTGTTGGACCATCAAGGACGGTATCGGTTCTTGGTTGTACTTCACGTTTTCAGGTCTCAACAAGAACTCTATGAGTGATGCCGCGTCCGTTAATGAGACCAATGAGACCAATGGTGTAGCCCTTGAAGGCGGAAATAGCTGAGGGATTAAGACAACAAGGTTTGGCAAATTCCCAGTTACCGTAAAGAGCAAGACAAGGGTATTATTGTCTTTGAGGTTGTTAGGAACGAAAATTTTGCATCCTTTTGTTGAACCCTGAATGGCGCAAGGCGGGTATACACCACCAAAATCATAACCAAGACCCCGCAGATCAACACAATCGACCCGGCATTCACGTTCACAGCCAGGCAATCGGACATTGGTGATGTAGATGTTCTCACGACGCGCATAACGGTGGAATTCGAATGGAACTGACAAAGGATTAGCCGCTCGGAAATAGAACTGGCTGTATTCGACATCTCTAATTCGAATCAATACGATCGCGACTTGAGAAAGAGGCTTTGACCTATCTTGACAGTTCAAAAGTCCCAATACGACTTCTGATAAACCATCAATCATCACGAGTGGCAATTCGATGCTGAGACCAGCATTCGTAAGGGAAAAATGCGGATAATAAGACCGCCCTGGAACTGGGGTCTCGTTGAACCCTCTTGTGCATCTCCCATATGGCCATGGCGATTTGGGCAGTAGGTATGCATGTTTGAGAGGAGATGTAGTCCAAGGCATGTTGTACCCGGCAGCCAACACGCCATGAGAATTTGACTTCTTGATTAGTTCCTCAATCAAGCGAGGGAAAGCTGCACTACCCTCTCCATAGAGCAGGGGCATCTTAACATCTAGAAGACCAAGAAGGCAGTATGCCATGTCTTCTTCTCTCGTGGTTTGACGTTTCGCAGCCCAGGATAATATTGCGGGTATATCGGCAGCCCTCCAATGCTGCCGGTCGATGCCCGTGCAGTGCAGCAGCAGCAAAGCCTCAGAGAACCCACGCATCTTCCGCTTGATACCAATGAGGTTGGTGTCATGAATCCTTGTCCAAGATGAACTGTACAGTTCGATGCGAGATGGGGCTAAGTACTCCTGCAAAGTCCATCCTCTCGTGAGCCATCGGCTTTTACGGAAGGCTTCTATCAGGTCCTTTGTGCTGTTAGAAGGTGCAACATCCTCCAGAAATACGTAGCATATTGTTGAATCTCTGTACCAATTGAACATTGAGTTGATGGCTGTCTTGTGAGCTTCACTCAAGTTATTCTAAGTACTAGGGGCTTGGTTACCTTCAGAAAGCTCGGCACTGCTGGATTTGTCAATACAGCAAGTGTCCATCCACAGCCATTTGAGATTATCACGGGCTGCCAACTGACATGCCCCTTCGATTTTGGCATATTCATGTCTATCTTTATGGGATGGATGTTGGAGATCTTGAAAAGTCACCTCTTCCTTTCCCCAGGTGTGTGAGAGAATAGCATAAGCAGGAGTCCTAACCCCGACGAATTCTTCGAGCTTGCGAGTCTTGATGTTGAGAAGACGCATGTCGGACGCAAGGCCTGGTTGAACTCTCGATTGGAATTGTCTTTGCCGACCGGTATCGACGTTAATTGTCCAGAGGGGAGGATAATGAGGGATCAGGCACATAGGGCCAATAAAGCAACGAACTGTAAACACATGAGATGCAGGTGGCCGGTCTCGGAGAGGTTAAGCTAACATTTAGAGCGGTGGCAGTTCCTCCCTACAAATGGGACACTGCAGCCTAAACCTCATCCAGCCCTCTAGACATGCACTGTGAAAAATATGTCGGCATGGGGTAACCATATACATCCGCCTCGCGAAGACACCTGCTACACCTCCAGCTGTTGGATCATCTTCACCGGCCTTGACGACCAGGACCTCAAGGGTTTCTCGGCATATGGCGCAGTCGATTATATGTATGTTTGTTCGTTTCTTGTCACTATTGTCGTCTCCGGATTTTACTCGCTCGATTGTTGGGCTATTTGATGCAGACACCAAGCCAATTGGCAGACCACCTGCTTCGATATTGTCCTCCCTCAACACTGGATGATACTCCCAGGCTTCTGGCATCCAGCTCTTCGGCAGCCCAAATCGGGGACCAAGAACCGATTGCCCAACAAGAATCCAGATTTGAGTCCAGACCCAGCCTGCGAGCGCAGCGAAAGCAGTCCAATCCGGTTCGGCAAATGCAAAGTTGCCTGACCAGATGTAAAAGTAAGCAATGGGAAGCAGGCGCAATATAGACTGTCCTATGACAAACTGCCAGGACAGCGCCCGCCGGCAATTGCGGTAGGCATTACGATAGATTTGTGGTGTCCACACTGAGAGGTAGACAAAAGCGATGATATTAAAATAGGCCGAACGTAGAGAAGGTCGCCAAGTAGCAGCGGCAAGACTGAGGAAAAGAATGCAGATGCCGATAAGGACGAACCGACCAAAAATGGTGCTAACAGGCAGCGTACTGTTTTGCAAATTCGCTACAGGTGTCCCGGCCGTGACGGGTACAGGTAGAGTGGCATTGTTAGTACTGGTGTTATTAATTTCGGCGATTTCAGCATCAATATCTTGATCCGATGGTATAATGATTGGAGGAGATATTGCTCTTCCTCTGTCCGCGGGAGCACTATCTGGTGTCGTAGCTGAGCCATCTAGAGGGGTTGGCGGTGGCCTTGGCGTATTGACTGCAGGAGGATTCTGTCTTTCCCTTTCACGCTCTTGCCGTCGCCATTCGGGCTCTTGAACCTTGTAGATCTCCGAGAGAAATAAAATACCTATAGTCATGGCGAGGAAGGAGACACAGGTTACGGCCAAAGAGGGCAGTAAAGTGTTTGAAGCAGATAAACTCCACGCAGCGGAGGCGGCAAAAATAATACCATCGGCAAGTAGCATCACACTACCGGTGTAGAAGCTGACGCGACCCAGCGTTGAAGGAGTTGATGTCTCCCTCATCTGTAACTTGAGTAACTGAAGTTGTCCGAATATAATTAAAGCAAGCCCCAGAAGCCAGGTGCTGACACTATACAAAAAGATCTCTTGCTTCACGCCCAACAAATGTTCTCCATCCACAGGGGCGTATGCTGGAGGACCCTTGCTCTCGAGGAAAAAGGCGCAATCAGGAGAATAAAGCACAGCTGACATCTGTAGGCGTGGCGTTGACCTATGGGGTGTCCCTTGGGGGAAGCGTAACTCATTTTCGATATCGTGAATTGCCTTGATGATATTTTCTGGTCCTGTAAGACTGGGTTGAACTTGAAGTATTTCATGACCCAAGGGATGGATCTGGAGGTAAAGTAGGTACTCGCAGTGTGGAGCCGGATTCCACACCTCAGCTGGTGCATCTATTGTAGATGCCCAAGGATCAGACTGATCAGTGAAGGCCCGCCTCTCTTTTCTTTCCAATGTGCTGCCTAGAGTTCTGTTCAAGAGCGCTTGGCTCGATTCGAAAAACTCTGGCCTTGTGGTGAGATGAGGAAGACCGAAGATGCCAGCGTACTTATCACTCGTAGTGGTGAAAAGCATCACTCCTTGCTTGGGCCAATGAACACCATGCAATCGCATTTCCCAGCTGTTGCCAGTTCCATCAATATCATCGACCGTGACCGTTGTGGAGACGTGGCGAGCACGAACTTCATCCTGGCGCAAGATCTTTGAATCTAGCTGTTCTGGTTCTGTCGCGGCATCTTCAGGGTCGTTGACCCGTACGAGTATCTTGCCCTCACGGCCGGTGAAATTCCTGCTCCATTCGGAGTTCAGGCTATTCCAAGCAATATCGGGGTTGATGTGACTGAGGTTGTAGCTCGAATGAGTCCGCGTGACAGATGCGTTGGTGCGCTCCCACAAGCCACGAACAACGCCGGTGGCATTCTGCCAGACGGGCTGCTGCGTCTCAGGGATGCCCACAGCGTTGCGACTCCATTCTTCGCACCGACTCTTAAACCGGCCAAGATCTTCCCATGCAAAGTTGTCTTTCTCCCGGAAGCCCGTCAAGTTCAGATATTTATGCTCGGTCTCGGGCGGGTCATCGGGAAGTCGGGGTGCAAAGTCGCCCCATACTGTACTGTTTAGGACGGCATGGGCTTCTCGTTGATGCGCTAGACGATTGCGGATCTGGGTTGGGCCAGCGATGAGTCCTGGGCCTGTGTCGGGGCTGGAGGCAAGCCAGAAAAGGAGGAAGATCAGGAAGAAGACGCGTGCGTTATCCTGAGGTTGCGGCATGACAGTTCTGAGTTTCCATCATGTCACTGCGTCGACATGACGGTTGAGTTTATGCGAAGGCCGAAGTTTGGGAACTCTTCGACCAAATACAAAGTTTAATTAATAGGTTAGATAGTAAGTGATACGTGCGTGCCTGAAGCTGTGAAATCGGTAATAAAGGAACCTAGGTTGATGTTGCACCCACGCCTGCAGCTGTCATCATACAGTCCGCATGTGGAAGGACACTGGCATGACTGGGTTCAAGGGTCCATGGATCTACCTTAATTACACAAGCCACAGCCCCACTACAAAGCGGTACCAGCAGACGGGCACTTGCAGCCAGCTTCTCTCTAGTGTACCTACCTAGCTGTGCACCACCACAGCTACATAAAGCGTAAACATTCACATACAAACAGCAAAGCTATCTCAGCTTCAAATCCCGCCACAGTCGCGAGGCAACAGGATACACACTTTACGGTTTCGAGAAAAGAATATGTCGTCAAAGAAGCCAGAGGGCACAACTAGCAAGGCCGTCAATGTAATCCAGCCTCTCTCTCCCCTGCAAATGCGTCCATCCGCGCTAGGTAGATAGCTAATAACCCGATTCTAGAGCTCGGACGAGTTGACGGTTGTTGTTGAGGAGCTACTGAACTCCTTGTCCAATAAGTTCGCAGGCGTGTCGAGCGAGATATTTGCAAAGAGTACGTGCGCACATATACATATACATGAATCCATAATTACGTAAAAACTACGGGACTGACCTCGTGGCATATAGTGGACGAGATGTCACGACGCCTAGACAACCTCGAAGCCGCCCTCAAAGCCAACAAGGAGAATACCCCCGGTTCACCATCAAAATCATAACTACGGGGACAATAACATGAGGGATATCGTGACATTATATTTATAACCAAGGCGTGGCGTTTTGGGAGTCGGGACACAAGGAATGACCAAGGCAGGCGAATACAACTTCTACTACATAATGATGCATGCGCCTTCACTCCGTATAACAGCCTCAATTTAATGTCCCTTGACGAAACTTTCTCCCTCCCCCCTTAAAAGCCCCCATTACTTTAGAGCTCTTCCTTACCGACAACCTTCTCAGCGATCCCCTGGAGGAACTGCTTCAAGATGTTGGACTTGCTCTGAAGCTCGTCCAACTTGGAGGGAGCAAGACCACCCTTCCTGATAATATTGTCCAAACGCGCCGACTCCTTGGCAACGTAGCCCTCATTCTGTGCAAGTTTGCTAAACACCTTGATGTAATATTCAGCATACTTGTACTGGGCATTCTTGCCCAGGCTCTCAGCAGCCTTCTTGGCCTCGGCCGTCAGCTCGGCCAGCTTGTCGGTACCGGCTGCATACTTTAGGGCGATGTGATTTAGGACATCGATAGTACCAGCTGTCGCGGTGAGGCCGCCACCAGGGGTACGGTGGGTGCCGGCCTTGGAGTTGAGGAACTCGAGTAGTTCGACCTCGCTTCGGCCGCCGTTGTAGTCTTCGGGTTCGGTTGAGCCCTTAGGGAAGAACTTAATGGTAGGGTATGATGTGACGCCGTGCTCGTTCGCTGTGGCCTTGCTGTTCTCTGCCTCAGCGTCGACCTTGGCAATGACAACACTAGGTTCGCTGATGTAGTCTTCGGCGAGGGTTTCCCAAATCGGGGCTAAACTCTTGCAGTCTATATTGGGATTAGCGGATCCTTCTGGTGTAACATGGTCATTGGGCGGGGTGGAACTCACGACCACACCAAGGTGCTGTGAATGCAACAAAGACGTGCTTATCACCACCGATGGTCTTCTTGAAGGTCGAGTCTGTCAACATCTCTACTTGACTGGGCAATTGCAATGCCTTCTTGGCCTTCGCTCCAGTCTTCTCGGCGATAAACTTTGTCAAGCTCTCTAGATCCCTACCGCCCTTGTACTCCTCTGGCTTGTCGCTCTTGCCATCGAACCATTTTAATGTAGGGAAACCCTGAATGCCAAACCTCTTTCCTAGGGACTTCTCGGCATCGGCATCGACCTTGGCGATCTGGACGTCTTTTGACGAGGCAAAAGACTGGCCCAATTCTTCGTAGACGGGAGCAAGGTTCTTGCAGTGACCACACCAGGGGGCGAAGAATTCGACAAGCGTGGGCTTGCCAGATTTGAGGACGACTTGGTCAAAGTTATCGGGGATCAGGTCAAGAACAGCCGACTTGGCTGCGACCACAGCGGTTAGTCCGGCGAGCACGAAGCTCTTGAGTAAAACCATTATCACTTGAGATTAGGATTAAATGATAGATGTAGTTCGGCCAGTGAACTTGGAAGTTGGGTACAACGATAAAACAATCTTGTATTGAGAAGAAAGGTAGAAGATCTAATTTAGCCGTTGATTGTTGATGAGAAGCGCTTTGAAATCAAGGCCAAAGATGCCACATTTGCCATTGTGCGTCACAGCTAAGCTCTGAACCGGCAGGGATGTGCTCTATACCTACCATCCCGCCACCATTCGAATCACTAGCCGCCGTGCCTAGCAAGCCTAGGTTCTGCCTGGGTAGCGCCACGGTAGAGTAGGTATTCGCTTATCGATAACAATAGGGGATCACGAGGATAGCTGATACGGTCTACATACCGTACCAGCACTTGGCGGTCGACACTCAACGCATTATAAGTTTGCTACTTTGAGTGCAAAATAATTCAGGACATAACATGTATAATATGCAATTGAGATCGAGACTGCAGTAGTAGCTGTGAGCCATGATATTTATTTCTGCTATTTGTCGCGCCATGGTCATTGAATACTTCTTATCCATGTCCTCCTCCGACCTAGACGATATTATGAAGCAACAGCAACTCGTCTGACATCTTCAGATTGATTGTTGAGGGTAAATTTAATCCCCTACACGTCCTCTAGGCACCGCTTTCTTTTCTCGGTACGACATTTCATCTTCATCAAGGCAACAGAACTTGTAGTCTCCTATTCTTCGAGCATCCGTCGCCTATACGACCAGTACCCCTCTCGTATGCGATCCCACTTCTCACCAAGTCGGCGCAGACATAGATCGGCCTTCTCCTTCTCGCCAGCCTCTTTGTAGATGTCAGCCAGCAAGTCCAGGGCGTGTGAACTGCGAACCTTCTCCTTCTCGCCCTCTCCTAGATCAGCGATGAAACTCTCCGCGAACTCGTGCACAGTCCCCAATCGCCGTCCTCCCTTGATGAGGACGCCGCGAAGATAGTTCCAAGGACTCTGGTTCTGGGGCGCAAGGCGGATTTTCTCCTGGGCGTAGGAGATCTCACGACCAATGATGTCCGCTGGGACCTTGGGGTCGTGCTCGGTGGCGTGTGAGTCGGGTGTGCTGTATGCCGGGTTGCTGAATACTAAGAAAAACCGGTATGACCATGCCGAATTATTTCGGACGTCTTCGTTAACCATTTGCTGAATGGCACGCATCTCGTCCACCGAATCCCATAGCCCTAGCTTGCGTACTAGATACTGCCGATAACTCCATACATGGTAGTTTTTGGTATCTTTCTCGAGAATGTTCGCTAGGAAGCTCTGCTCATCGTGGGCGAGTGCTGCGAGGGCGGCTCCGTCTGATTGTAGCGTAGTGTAATAGAGCTCCATCAACAGCTGTCGGTGATGCCATATTTGATAATTCTTTAGGTTATGGAGTGACACATCATTCAACCAATCTAGTTCATCTGGGATCGGAATATTCAACGCCTTGACAATATCATATCGATAGAGCCACACCGTGTAGTGTGCTGGGTTCATTCCAATAATATGTTCCGTTAATCGCAGACAGCGCGGTGTGTGTTCTTTGACTGCCATAACAGCACGGAGGTAGGCCATTGCTGCATTGTAGTATTAGCTAACGATTCCTAAGCGACAACAAGCGAGACGTAGAGCTTTTAATCTCGTCGCGTGGAAGAAACATACCCTCTGCATAGTCCTCAGGATACGCAATGGCCGCCAACGCAGCCTCGGGCTCAGCCTGCGGTATAGGCACAACATCGTCCCATCCTGGATCATTTGCATAAGGGTCGATCCTGTCGCCGTACAGTTCGTTTCTAAGATCTGCCATCTCCTGGCGTCGTTGTTTTTCGGTCTTTATGTCGTCTTCAGTGATAGTGAATATCTCTCCAGTCAGCTGATTCTTAGTCTTGCAATGCGCCCTCTCCCTGTCGGTCTTGAAGAAATGGCTCTCGAGGCGTAATTCGCTTAGTCTCGACTTCTTCTGCTGGTAGACGGCGTACTCCTCGAGTGTGTAATCGCCAATGTCCCGGCCGTTCTTGTCGCGACCCCACTGGTCGGCTTTCGGCCTGGGTGCGCTACGCAGTGGTACGTTCGCCTCGCTCAGTTGCTTCCAGAGCTCGCGTTGACCCTTCTTGGAGAGCTTGTCAACTTGGCCGGGACTTCGGACTAGTTGTAGGTTTAGGTAAGTTCGTTTATCGGCCGGGCTCAGGCTGGTGAAGCCCTGTTCTTCGACAATCTTATGAAGCGGATTCGTCGACCAGTATCGTTGCCACTCAAACTCACGTATTGTTTGCGGCTGTTTTGATGGCTGCTGTGCCGATGTTTGTTTCTTCGCTGTGTACAGGTGTTAGCCAGTGAGGCATGCTCACGTAGGCTTCGAAGGTAGCACAGGAGAAAGCAAGACATTGCGATCCTCTAGGAAATAGGCTCACTGGAGCGGAATGATTGGGTGGAAATAGATTGGGTACAATAATCAAAAATGCTGCTCACTTACAATCAACTTCTTTCGCCTTAGAATTTGCCCCCTTGTTCTTCGCAGGCATATCTGCGGGCTACCGAATAGCAGAGGAAGGATACGGATATCGTATCGGTGGTTGTGCTGTGGTGTGGTGGATTGGGATGGGAGGACGGATAAGGTAACAGTACCGGTACTATTAGTGGGATGGTGGATGGTGGATGGTGGGGTTGGTTGGACCTTTCCCCAGACAACAGACAATACCTGACCACAAGCTTTCGGTGAGGTGACCCCAATGCAATCAGATACTTACCTACTTACCTACCTAGTACCTAGGTAAGGAGGTAGATAAGATGCAGTTTCCCCAAAATCCAACTGCCCACATCAACTTACCGACATACCCGTGAACCTCCTTTGTCGGCCGCTTTCACTGGAATATGACGTGCTGCTGCAGAATGATTGATGCAAAAGTTAGATCACAAGACCACTGCTGCGAGGCTCACTTTGCGTATGTACGCTTCGTAAAGATTGTCTTATAAAGACATGTAGATGGAATTTAACGAATTGCAGATATCTCTGTTGCAATCAAGACTGTGAGCCCATAGTCTACCTGTACTCCGTATATGCATGCCACACATCCCCATGATATGACCCAAAATATATGGTACAATATGATCCCCGCTTCTAATAATGATGACTGCTTGATCGCTCGGTGAACTTGTTCATAGAAGTCATACTACCTTGGAACAGCCGGACTAGGAAGCAAAAGAAGTAAAGTGGTAACGCGATACTCAGGTTTGCTGTGGTTATCGGGTTTCTACCCTCCAGAACTTCCAGCCTTCTCTTTCGCCAGTTCCTCCATGGACACCAACTAGCTTTTCTACACCCTCAGTCCCCGGGGCGTTGAGGAACTTGTTAAGATTAATCTCCATGCCACCATCTTCATCCTCATCCGATCCATTCTTCAGCACAGCAGGCCATAGGACGCCAATCCCATCCCCACCAAGTGTGGTCTTGAACTGTGCGTAGCCTTCTTTATCAAGCTGTTCTTCCAGCGCCTCCACTCTCTCCTTTGGCACTCCTGGTTTCATCAATGTTATTGAGCATCCACCGCCTCCAGCACCCGTCAGCTTTGTCCATCCCAGCCCTTGGAAGTCAATTAGCTCCCGCACTCGCTCAAGTCGGGGGTGCGAGACGCCCAGTGAAGCCAGCAGGCCATGATTGATTGACATGAGTTCACCCATGCGCCTGAGACTTTCATCCTCTGAGCTATCAAACTCATCTTCATCAATGAGACCCTCGGCAGTTCTGGTCACCTTATCGACCGCATCAAGAATACTACCTACGAGCTTCTGATGTGTATTCTTTAGCCTTGCTACCTTGGCCACCTCGGCAGCCGTTGACTTTGGCGTGCGCGTGTCCACTAAGAGTAGCGGGAGCTCGGGGAAATCCCATAATGGCGTCACCACTGGGGGCTTGTCATAGTCAATCCGTTGGAAGACGACAGCTTTCCCTTGCGTAGAAACAGTATTGTCAACGCCTGACGGATTTCCATGTATGGCCATCTCTGCGACGAAAGCCCAGCGGTTGATCCTTTCTATTTGTAAACGTGCTTCTTCTGAAGGCTGGTCAGGATGCGGCCCTGAGAGTGTACGGATTTGTAACAAGAGGGCAGCGGACAAGCAGACAGCAATTGACGCACTGCTTCCCAGGCCAGCACCGATAGGTATTGTAGACCGTAGCGTATATACGCAGCCGTGGAACTTCTGGGAACCTAAGGAGAGGAAGAGGTATAAGAAGCATGCAGCAGAGTTCTGGTGAATCTTGCGCTCGGTGGGAGACTTCTCTGACGAGACGTCGGCGAGATATGGCTGGATGGCGGCTAGCAATTCGGGGTCCAGACTCGTAACAAGGTCGTAGTAGTATTTCTTCTTGGATGGGTGAGAAAACAGATCCCAGGGTAAGTCGTCAATATGCCACGAATGTACCAAATCGATGTCGGGAAATCTGAGGGTGATGCTGCGTCGCGACTTAGAAAGCGTCGTGACGTGAAGATAGGAGCGCAACGAAATCGAGGCGGCAATGGCAGCCTGTAATTGGTCAGCTTTCGTCGTCCGAGTAGATCTTGAAGTGCATTCCCAGGCTTCGCAGGTTACATACCTTGCCGTGAACCACAGCATGCTCACCAAATACAATGACCTTGCCGGGCGCCGAAACCATGAAAGGAGGCATCATAGGGGTTGACTTCCTGCGACGCAGCCTCGGCCCATCGCTCGAGCTCGACGACCTACTGCCCTCACTGCTACTAGTATTTCCATTTGTGTGTCCGTTCCCGTTCCCATTCCCGTTTACTTCCATGCCGCGGCGGTAGCCATTAATGAGATTGGACATTTCCGAAGACGAGCTTTCGGGAGCGATTGAAATGCGAGTCATGAGTTGCGGCAGAAGTGCGCCTTTGGAGGGGCCTATCCCCAATAGCTCCTTTTCGAAATTATAGTACCTTGAAGTACCGTAGTAGTTAAAATGAGTGGAACGCACTGAAAAGGTTCACTAATTGCGCCGACGGTTGCTCTTGATTACGATATGCGGAAAGTTGTGATGACAAGAAGTTGTCGTGGCCTTGGAACACAATATCTAATCAGTGGGTGGTGACGTTCGCGGACAATGGACAGACACTCTTCAATGGATTTGTGTTGGTGTACTTTGATAGGCTGATTGGATAGGACAAGACAAAAAGGATGGAGCGCGTGGCAGAAAAGATGCAAAAAAGGGAGAGAAAAAGAAGGAGAGCGAGAAGGTAGTGAAAGATGACGAAGGCAACGAAGATATTTGTAGGTATAATTTAAAAAGTATCTAGGTACCTGGCTTAGTCCAATGTCGCTCGAAGGATCCCGCACCAACAAAGCTATACTCACTAGGCTGGGTCGCAGTTGGCTTCGTACTCGGATTTGAATATTGGGGTTCCCTCACGCGGCGACATGCACGATGCAAACACAGCAAGCGAATGAAGAGACGACGTTGTAAAGATACTTCGTACCCGCTAACACGCTGTGTCTCCCAAGGTTATTTCGATAAAGATTACGCACCAACCAACCAACCAACCAACCAACAATCTTCAGGTTTCTTCTGTTCAGGCCATGTGCACAAGTGCAGTGGTACATGCGTACGGCACGGTACCTATCTACACGTCATGTAAATTTTGTAATTTTACGTAGTGTTAGTAGTGTAGATATCTGAGGTACCTGACAAGGAGGTAAGGTAAGTACCATGACAACTTGGAGATAGGAGGACTGCAGGGATGCTTTGCATACCTGTACCGATTGAACCGACAACTTCAGATGCAACGGCTCAGAGCCCCTGTCAATCAATTACCCTCTGATCCTCAAGCAGGTAAGAGTGGAAATCAAGGAAATCAGGCCACGCCGTTCGGTAGTGCTGTAAGTGCTGTAGTGTACATTACCCAGGTAGTAGTTCAACTGCTGTAGGATTGATAGTTGATACGCTACTTAGTACATATATGGCCAAATGGATCCTCTTCCTGCCTCGAAATTTCCAAATCATAATAAGCAGTCGAAGTTCTGGAATCATTGGAGCCCACCTACCTAGGTAGACTTGGAGCTAGTACCTACTACGTACATGTCGGGGTGAGCGAGCGAGCGAGGACTCAGGATGGTAATAAGGAGACCCACAACTCTCCTTCACTTGGGTGTGGGGTGTTGAGGTCAGACTTCCTGGCCAATCAACAATAAGACAATAAGGGGAATTCCGCGTGCGCGTGGGATGCTCTCAGCTGGCTATTATTGGCTACTGCAGCTATAGATTAAGACCTTTCCCCCATTGGGTTCATATAAAATGGGCATGTACTTTTAAGCATGATTCAACCGCCATGAGAGGCTGAGAGGTACATGCGATGAACATGCATATTGGACAGATAGGTACCGATCGCGCTCAGATCCCTGCTCTGCCACGCCCGACTACAAGTGGATACGATTCCTTCTCTTGTACGTATGCAAGGATTCGATGTTTCATCAACAAAAAAGTTACTGTTATCTATAACAAGTTTGCTGTATATTAACATAGAGAAATTCCATTTTAATCAACTCGGCATGATCTAATGGAAAGAGGCACAGATATGTTTAGGCAAGTTGAGCCTGGCTGACAAGAGTCTTTAAGAAAAATTCCAAAGATGTGTCAAGCCAGGAACAAGAATAGTATTTTCGATGATTCCACGAAACAGTAGCAGTAATAGTCCAAGCAACACAAGTAAAAGTCCCATCTACATCCAGCGCTTCATCACGTTGGAGTAAGCTGACCGAGACAGCGCGATAGTATTTGATAAGAATCAATGCCTCCCTGCTCTTTGCCATATCGTCTCATATGCGCATTGTGCATGTATATCTACTGCATACCTCTACCGTAGCAGCTGCACCCATACGATGCCGACCGACTAGATATCTTTCAAAGGACCGGCCATCTTTAGCAGCAATACTAACGTTGATGCATTAGGAACTCTCCAAAGTGTTGAGCATGTGTCCAGGTATGCAGTAGAGCTTATAAGACGATTACAACAGCGCTGAATCATATGTTTCCTCCTCTCTTCATGTAGACTTCATAACGGTATCTCGGGAACTAACCTCTTTGAGCTGCCTCCAGCAAACTCAACAATAAGCCACATCTCTCAAGATAGCAAGTGTCTAGGAAATAACTAACAGTAAAGGCCAAGTGATAGGTGTAATACAGGACTCAGCGGCGCTCACTCTCCTACCCGCAATCGGAGAACCGGCCGGCGCATCCGAGTTGAGTAACCCCGAATGACGTTGGGGTCCGGGGAGATCCTAATTGAGTCAAAACCGCACCTATGTATATCGTAAACATAAGGGATAGCGAAGCCCTCGCCACTAACTGTGCATTACAAAGTAGAGAGTATGTTTTTACATCACTATGTTGGTACAAACTTGATTATCCCCCTGCGTACAACAGTAGAACGTAGATTATTACGATTGTGACCCCAATAGGTCTCAAAAGGTGGACTCCAGAGGGTTTGGAGTAAAACCCTCTCCTTTGCCTGGGATTTGCCCTTCTCCTCTGCGGGGTAGACTAGAATCGGTAACTACCGCATAAGATCGAAGAGCGAGGCTCTGGCATCTGTTTCACTGGGAAGATAGATTGTCAGATTTCGCAGCGCGATCCCGAAAGATCAGCACCGACATTCTGCTAGTTATAATTAGAACATCACAGCCCTTCTTATCAAATTATGCTATCCCTTTGACCTTTAATGGGTGAAATAGCTGCATTGTGAAGTCATTAAAAACAAGGGATAGAGCCAATAAAAGCAATACATCTAAGTGTACATCTATTTATATACATAGCATTTCGCAGATAACGGAAATAACGATGATAACATTTGCCCACTGGTTTAAGTACCCTTTCTTGTTAGTAGGGATAATGTGGACCCAGTTGGTGGGGTCAGTCCGGCTGCAGTTATTGCACCAGTCAAAAAGACACCTAGAATCAAGACCTCCAATATTGCAACACACTCCAATCTCAGCTAGCCCTACGGCAGACGTCTCACACAAGAATATAGAGCCGCTTACTCATTATCCGTCGCAATGCCCGTCACAAACCTAGTCTGGCTCACGAGCTCCTCAGATACATTCACAGCGGAGAACAAGGCCGCAATGGAGGGCGCGCTTAACGCGCAAGCAGACTGGGTTGCTCGCAACGTGCCCTCGGCGCCGACAAACCGGGAGGCACGAGGCGTGGCGCTGTTCCAGCAGGTCGACGACCCGCGCGTGGTGATGGAGACGGCGCACTGGTCGTCGAGCGACGAGCACAACAGATGGCTAGCGAGCGAAGAATACAAGACTAGCTCGACGCCACTGGGCGCGCACTTTGATTTCAGCAAGCTGGAGTACTTCCACCTAGACATCGATGTGTTCCGGCCCGTCGATGAGGCCGCAGGCGAGGAGTCCCTACTGCAGAGCCCCGTGATGGGTGTGGGCAGGGTCCACGTACCCGCCAACAAAACAGACGAGTTCTCAAAGGCTTGGGATAATGGAAAGACAATTCTCGAGGATTTTGCGAAGCCTAGAGTTATGAGGTCCGGCTTTCGCGTCCAGAAGTCGGACCCGGACACCGACGAGTTGGTCTTTTTCGTCGGCTGGCCATCTATGGAGAAGCATAGCGAGTTCGCGCAGTCGCCGGGTTTCGCTAAATGGGCCACCCCCCTGCAGGCAATTGCAGAAGGCCTGGATGTGAAATATTACAAGAGGATTCTGTGAAACAGCAATATTATATGCAAATAAAAGAGGTTCGGCGCCTTCTGTCTGATGATGTATCAATATAAAATCCGTTGGCTAGGCCTAGGCAATATCACTAGGTCAATGACTGCACTCTAACAAATCAAGAAAAAACAACCCATGGGTGGGTTCGTACTGATACGAGGTAGGCCTCAGAACATGTGGATATATCATAACCGGATTCGATGGGCAGACTTCGCAAATTCGAGGAGACAGTGTTGCCTTTGGTCCGAAATTTGTTTTCTTTTGGTGGTGTAATCGATGGGAACTGTCTATCACAAGCCTCGTCCGCTTGCAAAAATTCCAATTCCATGCTATCCGTAGACGCCTGTAATGAGCCCGGCCAGCCCTATGCTGGTCCTATGCATCATCGTTGTTTTCCGTACACGCCACCCCCCTTTTGTTCTTCATATGAGATCCGGTCGTGTCGGCATTGCCCAACCTGATCAGATCATCGCCTTTCATCCAGATGCTCCCAAGCTGAAATGCAATTCCCTTCCTATCGCTTAAGCAGTGTGCTTGCCCTTCTTGTTCTTCTTGGGCACATCCTTGATTTGCAAAGCTGTTCACAGATGTTAGCCCACATGGCAACGTCTCATATTTCGCAGCAACCGGGAATGTGCGTACCCGGAGGCAGACTCTGTTTGAGCTTCTCGGCCTTGTCGTGATCCTTAAGGACCAGGGTGTAGAGGTGCTTTGAGCATCGGACCTTGAACTTAGTCTGCGATGACTTCTTGCTCTTCTTGATCCGGGCGGCTAATAGATAAATATTCGTCAGAACCCATACTTCTATATCGCATAATGTCGCTCGTCAAAAATTTGACTCGGTTTCGTCACGTACACTTGGCGTCGTCCCGTCGGCAGATCTCGATGAACTGATGGCGCAATTGTCAGTTTCTAAAAAAAAAATTGCATTCTTTTGCGCTAGGAACATACTCTCTTGATGTCGGCGATTTCTTGAGGCATCTTGGCGATTTGGCTGATATGAGGACAAGGAATAATCCGGCACAAAATTTCGTTGGAGTGTTGGTCTCAATTATTCTATCGCCAGCTCAAAATTGTGTGGAGGACAAGGGTTCTCTAGCGAGTCGTGGGCAATATGCGTGGGTGGGCGTTGCCGCATAGAAGCACAGACCACCAATGATGTACTAGTAGCACCATGGCAGTCACAAAAGTGGCTTACGTGGCGTCCGTCTTCACCTGTGGCGCTAGCTCCAGCTCCTACAGCTTCGGGCCCACTCAACGGTTCATATCCAAGCGCCTACACTGCTGAACATTCAAATAAGACAGAGTTGCCTGATCACCATAGTACGATAGCATTTGTGACTCATTGTACTTATGATTAATAGCCGAAGTGAATCAATAAACTGTTCATGCCTTGGCCGCCTTTGATACCAACCAAAGTACCTGAAGTTTGTCGTTCTCGACCCTCCAGCCAACATGCCTACTCCCCTCGATAATGCCATGAAGTCCAAGGTATATATGTCGTATCACTCCCCTCATATAAGCCTAGCGATCTAACTTTAACCAGAACGCCGTCTTAGGTATATATGATAGATACTAGATATAGTCTCTACGAGCTGAGCACTGATGGATGTTTATTTTAAAGCCTTTTCTGGGCTCGTCACAGCAGCTGTCGTGGTAAGTCTATGCTTGTTTAGTTTTCCTATATCACCCTTTCTTTGTCACCTTATCCACAATGGTCATGTAAGATCTAATGGTTCACTAATAGTGGTCTTTCTGGGGCGGAGACGTCTTTCCTGCTCAGGCAGACCCCACTGGCAACCCAGAGACTTGGACGAGGGAGGAACTGCGAAGATGGCTAGCAGCTGTAAGTACGCCGTGGGATATTCAGCATTGCCCATATCGGTCTTCTTCATTTAATTGACTTGATCCTAGCGTAATCTACACCCTGGGTCGAACGACTCGAAGGAGCAGCTCTTGGAGAGGGTAAAGGCAAACATGAGATAGTGGTGGTGATGGAAGAAATGCAGTAATCGAAATGTACTCTTATTAGCGGACAGCGTATCCTACAATATTCACCGCCTTTGCGTCACCATGCTTCGCTTCTTTTGCAGGAATATCGGAAATCTAAGTGCATTTTATTTAGTAAGTAAATATCATTTATCGCCCAGCCACACCTACAAGTGGTGTGGCTCATTCGCCATTGCCGTTTCATCCCACCTGCTTATTATAGTTATTTCAGCCACAGCTTGCTTGGACACGTAGACACGGTTTCGTAATTGCTGTTGGAGTCTTGTTAGCTCGTCATAATTCGTGGCAGCTGGTCCGAGACAGTACCTTTCCTTCCATCATCAAGACAATATCAATTGACAAGATGGATTTTCTCCAGGCAAGTATTATGCCTCAAGCCGTACATCTTCACGAATAATGACTAACACGTTTTCAGCGACTCGCTCGCGCCCTCGACCGCCCGCTCTTCCCATGGAAGAAGCTCATCATAGGGTTTTCCGTCGCCCAGTACTGTTTCGAAGAGTTCCTTTCCCTCCGCCAATACCAGGTGCTCAAGAACACGAAACCTCCCAAGGTTCTCGAGCAAGAAGTCTCCAAAGAAGTCTATGACAAGAGCCAGGAATATGGTCGCGCCAAAGCAAAGTTCGGTTTTATCAAGGGACTCTGGGGTCAAGTACAGAACGTCGCCTTCATACACTACGATGTCTTACCTAAACTGTGGTCGTGGACTGGCGACCTGCTGCTTCGCTTTGCGCCGGCTCGCTTCACTGGCGAGATCTCCCACTCGATCGTTTTCGTCCTCTCGTTCATCCTGATTCAGCAAGCTTTGTCCCTCCCCGCCAACGTCTACCACACTTTTGTCCTAGAAGAGAAGTTTGGATTCAATAAGCAGACGCCCAAGTTGTTCATTACTGATATGATCAAGTCTAACCTGCTTGCTTTCGTCTTTGCGCCCCCAATTCTCGCCGGTTTCCTTAGCATCGTGAAGAAGACGGGTAGCCAATTCGTCACATATCTATGGCTTTTCACTGCCGCCATCCAGATGTTCATGATCACGGTCTACCCCATTGTTATTCTGCCCCTCTTCAACAAGTTGTCCCCCCTACAGGAGGGCAAGCTTAAGGCGGAAACTGAGTCCTTGGCCAAGAAGCTTAAGTTCCCACTTCACGAGCTTTTCGTTATTGATGGGAGCAAGCGTAGTGCACACAGTAACGCCTACTTCTTTGGTCTTCCCTGGAAGAAGCACATTGTCATCTACGATACTCTAATCGAGAAGAGTAAGGAAGAAGAAGTCGTAGCTGTTCTAGCGCACGAGCTAGGCCACTGGAGCCTAGGTCACACCACTCGTCTCTTTGGCATCTCACAGGCAAGTCGACCCCCCTATTCATTTGTACGCATAGCTGCTAATGACCCACAGTTGCATGTCTTCTACATTTTCACCCTATTCTCGGTCTTCGTCAACAACAACTCCTTGTATGCCGACTTTGGTTTCATCAAGGAACACCCTATCATCATTGGCTTCATACTTTTCTCAGATGCGCTGGCTCCTATGGATACTATCATCAAGCTATTGATGAACATCATGAGCCGACGGTTCGAGTTCCAAGCAGATGAGTTTGCACGCAACCTAGGTTACAAAGCCGAGCTCGCCTCCTCTCTTATCAAGCTCCAGGTTCAGAACTTAAGCACAATGGAGGCGGATTGGATGTATGCTAGCTACCACTTCTCTCACCCTATCCTTTCGGAGAGACTAAAGGCTCTGGAGTGGACCCCTAGTGGAAAAGTGACAGATGAGAAAGCAGCAGCTTCTGGTGTCGAGAAGGCAAGTGGCCGTGAGTTGTAGAGTAGCCGTCCATTTATAGATTAGGCTCTTGGACATAAATCAAGCAACACGGAAAGTTGTGTGTACTACTGGTACTAATCATCTTGAAACATGCATGCGTGACAGGAGTCTTTGGCAGATGGAAGCTACGCCCAGGCGATCATTGTATAACGATGACTAGGTAAAGTCGGTCGGTCCCTAATTGAAATAGTGGAATCTGCACACGCACAGTTATCATCCATGGGTCAACTAGGAAAAACTGTTGTCTGTCATGGACTACGAAAATAGCAGTAATATATCCCCTTTTAGAGGTTAGCTTTTCCATATAGGTGCATTCTAAAAGCATCTTGTTGATAGTAAGAGTTAACCTGTATAAGCGATTCTTCTGTTGTTGTTGGTGTATAAAGATGAAAACCTCAGGTTAGGTGCTTAAGATGTGTTTAAGTCTCAGGCGTTCAAGTTACCAGTGCTTCTTACTTGTTTCTTATTGAACTTTATACCCATTTAAAGTGGAGCATCTCTCTAAACACGATAGGTGACGTCGGACGCGCCCTTCTTAATTGGACCCACTATTAACGTGAACCCGAGCTACAACTGAGCGCGTGTTGACGCGATTCTTATGAAAAACCACTTTACCTGCTTGCTTTGCCCCATTTTCCATTATCAGTGCAATACATACCACAAGTTCAAAAAGGAATACATGCTTTGCACCGACCCCTAAAATAAAGAAGGACACCACAGCTAGGAGGCCACCATGGCGACAGCCACTCTACCTCAGAAGCGTGTTCTTGCGGACGCGTCCAATCGCCGCAATATACCCTCTACACCCTCTCGCACAAAGCGACGTCGATTGGAGCCACTATCTTCCTCGCCTGCGTCACGCCTCAATAGCTCACAACAGGGTCCCGGCCCAAAGCTAGGGTCGAGCCAACCGAAAAGCGCATTCGAGTCTGAAGTTCTAGAGAAACTCAGCCAAGATATTTCAGAGCTCAAGCAAACGAACTCAGAGAAAGACCAAGCCTGGGAACGCCCACCCGTCGTCGATTTCGACCCCAACCGTGATAGTCTCACTTTCCAACAGATCGACATTGAGGAAGGTTTCCTCAATGGCGGCCGACCCACAGTCAAGCTATTCGGCGTCACAGAGAATGGCCATTCAGTGATGCTGCACGTCACCGACTTCAAGCACTACCTTTACGTCGCCGCCCCCGTATCCTTCACGCCCAAGGACTGCGATTCTTTCAAAGCATACCTCGAGACGCGGTTGGCTCAACGTCAACCCGCCATCCACTCTTGCCAAGTTGTGTTAAGAGAAAATATATATGGGTTCCAAGGAAACACTCAGAGCCCATACATCAAAGTCACTGTGACTGATCACAAATTTATTGCGAGAGTGCGAACCATGATCGAGAATGGAGAAGCCAACTGGAAGGGTTTATGGAAAGGGGCCGACGGCGGCGTCATGACATTTGACAACCTTCAATACGTCTTGAGATTCATGGTTGACTGCAAGGTATGGTTCTTTTCCAGACGCTCGGAGCTACTTGCTAACCGGTCAGATCCCTGGCATGTCATGGGTGGAAGCACCTCCAAAGAAGTACCGACTCCTCACCGAAGCCCACAGACAATCGAGCTGCCAGATTGAAGCAGAGATCAGCTACAGTGATTTGATTTCCCACGAACCTAAAGGCGAATGGTCTAAGATGGCTCCCTTGCGTATCCTGTCGTTCGATATCGAATGCGCTGGTCGGAAAGGCATCTTTCCTGAAGCACATCATGATAAAGTCATCCAGATTGCCAATATCGTCACCCGGTACGGAGAGAACAAACCTTTCATCCGGAATGTGTTCTGTCTTGATACTACAAGCCCAATTGTAGCCACACAGATCTTAGATTTTGACGACGAACGTGATATGCTTAGAAGCTGGAAGAAATTCCTTGATAAAGTTGATCCCGATCTGATTACTGGCTACAACATTTCCAATTTCGACTTCCCTTATCTCCTTGACCGTGCGAAGCATTTGGATATCGACGGATTCGAATACTGGACTCGATTGCCCGGTGTCAAGACGTTTCATAAGGAAACGAATCTCTCCAGCAAACAGATGGGTAGCCGAGACACTGAGACTACAAATACCAATGGTCGACTACAGCTGGACCTTTTGCAGCTAATTCAGCGGGATCATCACCTACGGAGTTACACGTTGAATTCAGTCTGTGCCCACTTTTTGGGAGAGCAGAAGGAGGACGTCCATTATACTATGATCACAGAATTATTCAACGGAACACCAGAATCAAGACGCCGTTTGGCGCTTTACTGCTTGAAAGATGCCTATCTACCACAAAGGCTCATGGACAAGCTTTCGTGTCTAGCCAACTACACCGAAATGGCTAGAGTCACTGGTGTTCCTTTCAACTACCTCCTGTCCCGTGGACAACAGATCAAGTTCATGAGTCAGCTTTTCCGAAAAGCTCTAGAACAGAAGCTTGTCATTCCCAACAAGAGATCTGAAGGCTCAGACGATCAATACGAAGGAGCCACGGTTATTGAACCTACTCGTGGATATTATGATGTTCCTGTTGCCACCCTTGATTTTGCCTCACTATACCCTAGTATCATGCAAGCTCACAATCTTTGCTACACAACTTTTATAAAAAAAGGAACACTCGAGAAGTTCAACCTCAAAAAGGACGAAGACTACGTTGTGACACCGAATGGCGACATATTTGTCACGGCGAAGCAACGAAAAGGTCTGCTCGCACAGATTCTAGAAGAATTGTTAGCAGCCAGAAAACAAGCCAAAAGGGAGCTTGCAGTGGAAACAGATCCTTTCAAGAAGGCTGTGCTGAATGGTCGGCAACTTGCCTTGAAAATCAGCGCGAACAGTGTATACGGTCTGACTGGAGCAACAACCGGCAAGCTTCCTTGTCTTGAGATCGCCAGTAGCACAACGGCTTATGGTCGTCAGATGATCGAGAAAACCAAAGACGAAGTCGAGAAGCGTTATAGCATTGCCAATGGCTATTCTCACAACGCCCAGGTCATCTACGGTGATACAGATTCCGTCATGGTCAAATTTGGAACGAAAGACCTCGCTGAGGCCATGAAACTTGGCGAAGAAGCGGCGAATTTCGTATCATCCAAATTCACTAAGCCGATCAAGCTTGAATTTGAGAAAGTCTACTTCCCATATCTTTTAATCAACAAGAAACGCTATGCTGGTCTCTACTGGACGAAGCCCGAGAAGTACGACAAAATGGACACAAAGGGTATCGAGACCGTTCGACGAGATAACTGCTTGCTAGTGCAGACTGTTATTGAGAGAGTGCTTCGCATGATCTTGATCGACCAGGATGTCCCAGGGGCTCAAGAGTAAGGCCGAAATCCCTCCCTCCCTTTGATATTCTACGAACTAACCAACTGTTTCAGGTACGTCAAACACACGATTTCAGAACTACTACAAAACAAGGTCGACATGTCGAAATTGGTGATCACGAAAGCTTTAACGAAAGAAAGCTATGATAACAAACAAGCTCATGTTGAGCTAGCTGCGCGCATGAGGAAACGCGACCCGGGTTCTGCACCCAGCTTGGGTGACCGCGTGGCTTATGTCATGGTAAAAGGCGCCAGCGGATCCAGGAACTTCGAGAATTCTGAGGACCCCATCTTCGTCCTTGAGAACAACGTCCCTATTGATACAAGATATTACCTAGATAACCAGCTCGCCAAACCTCTTGGTCGTATTTTTGAACCTATTCTTGGAGAGACAAAGGCTAAATCACTGCTCACGGGTGCGCACACACGTGCCATCTCGGTAGCAGCACCAATGGTGGGCGGTCTCATGAAGTTCGCGAAGAAGACGATGACGTGCATGGGGTGCAAGAAGCCTCTGGTGGGCAAAGAGGAAAGTGCGGGTGCTGTCTGCTCCGACTGCGCGCCGCGGGTCGGCGAGCTTTACACGAAGACACTGGACAAGGTGTCGGATCTCGAGGTGCGTTTCGGCCGGCTTTGGACGCAGTGCCAGCGTTGCCAGGGCAGCATGCACGGCGAGGTCATATGCAGCAGCAAGGACTGTCCCATTTTCTATATGCGCATGAAGGCCAAGAAGGACGTCGAAGATGCAGGCAAAGAACTGAAGAGATTCGACTTTGATCAAGCTGTTATGTGGTGAGATTTTAACGGATGGTAGGAAATATGGATAGGTTCTTCGTAATGATGCATCACGGTATGGCGTGTGAGGCGTTCTTTGGGTTTCTTGTCAGGGGCATCCACATTGAGGACATATCCATATGGATCTTAGTTAATTCGACCTCATAGCTGCCATACTCGAGATCATGATACATGTATTGTACACATCGAAGTCCGTTTTGATTTGTTAAGTCTACGAGGGTGATCAGCTCTGCTATTCTCCGCGCTACCACTATATTATGATTTGGAACTACCAACCTTATTACGCATTATGAATATGATGGTGAGCATGAAATTGAAGTATGGAGTTGCCGATTGTTGGCCCAGGCGAAATCGGCCAGCTGAACTTTAGCGCCGGTGCCGGAGCCTTCAGTTAGTCGCATGCCCCAAGGCACACTACATCAAGCGCGGTCGGTACTGACAGGGCTGTTAGGAACGTGCATGTTTATAAAGTCAAGTGCATTACTTGCATGCGGGCTCCCCGTCTGTCTGGGGCTTTCGGCCCACGCCGCTCATCAGGGACTAAATCCTTCCCTCGTTAAGCGCGCCAGGAGAAGTCAGCCCCGAAGCCTCGCAAATGCCAGAGAAAAAAAGGCGTCTCCGAGATTCGGAAAAAATCCATTTTCTCGAAGCTAATTCGTCCATGTCAGCTGTCAATTGCATTTCATAATCTCTGTGTGCTACGAATGGAAGCTGAAGATCCGGGGTAATGGACGTGAGTTCTACGTGTACCCTTCAAAAACTCCTCGCGCTCTGCTGCGTAATGTGATGTGATCATGAGACTTGCAAACATTCGTAATGCTTTGCGGTCCGACAGAAACTAGTCTGAGGGACCCTTGGGCCTTGCGGGATCACTGTTATGCCGAAAGTGAAGATTATGAAGCCTGCTTGTTACGATGGTCTGTCACGATGGTCTGTCACGATGGTCTGTCACGATGATCTGTCGCGTGAGGTTCTGATGCCCCCAACGGCACCGCCCCAAGTAACACCAGGTAGGATCCTTCGGGTTCTTTGGTCCAAACCCTCGGTGATCATTAATGTTAAAATGTGTTTGTACCTACTTGATGGCCGACAGCGCTCGACACAAGCAGCCCTGCTATACTTTATCCAGCGACTGCAGATCGGCAGTCGAAACAATGCAGAATGACGCTTATGTAAGCCTGATAATCACATCGAAAATGGTGAAGAAAATACCGCAATTAAATAATCTGGGGAAAAAGCAAAGTGGTTCAGCGTGGTTGGCTGCGATATCGTCGCAAAGCTGGTGGAGGGGGGACATGCGCGCGAGAGAGAGAGATCTTCTAACCCCCCACACGCTGCCTCCCTCGGTCGTTTCAAGCCTTTTGCTTCCACATGCTTCAAGGCCTCGAGCAGGGCTCTGAAAATCACACCTGATTTTTGGGGAGCGAGCTGATTCGACTTCCGAGGTTTATTCTTCAGGATGACTCGACTAGAAGGAAACTCAATTGTCATCTAGGTACCTAATCAGATCAATGTATTGATCGCCACGGTATAAAAAAGGCTTATGTTGATATAGCGGCTACTCATATAATATACTCCACTATATATACATGTTTGACAGTCAAAGTCGCCTCAACTCTGATTCGAGTCTAGCCTCAACAAGTCGGTTCGAGTCAAGTCACCTTAATTAAGCGAGACATCTTTCTACCCCCCACGAGCTGCCTGGGCTCGGCGGTTTCCAGCCATTCCACCCTCCTGGGATCGCAAAGACCCGACGTCGTCATGGGGCCGATCGTAGTAGGACCATGCTGTCCCTAGCTTGGGATGAAATTTCCGCGTCCAGTGGACAATATTATCATTCGAAACGAGTCATATCAACTTTATCGCTCTATCGCCGAAGACGGTGATGGCAAGAGCTGAGCGTAAGATAGGACAGGAAACCACCATGTCGCCCTATTTACACGACGTTTCGGTATATAATGCCAAATTCCTTCTGCTCTTTCTTCATCTTCGTCTTCGTCTTCAATCTTTGTGACATCACCACAGCTTATCTTCATATCTCTTGGTATACCCTAGATCTACGGCACATTGCACTAGTTGCACGGCCTAAGCAGAACTAAAGTTCACACTTATCAACGTCCTATCATTGGTGATACCAACAAAAGCACTCTGGACTTATATTAAGTTGGACAAATCTCTCTGATAGAAAACTTAAGAAGACCACGACCTCTTTATACCTCTTCACTCAAATCTGCATCAAGGCCCCCCTTAGCAGTGCAAACTCACATTACAACATGTCTAACCTCCCATCCGAGCCTGAATTCGAACAGGCTTACCAAGGTAAGGCTATCTCCCATGTCGAGGGCTTATCATCGTCCTATAACGCCTTTACCCCACAAATCACGTGTGGTGTTGTATCTAGAGGGTAGACCAACACTAACACATCATTCTCAGAACTCGTCAGCACACTTGAGGAGAGCACGCTATTCGAGAGCCACCCCGAGTATCGGACAGCTCTCAAGGTTGTCTCAATTCCTGAGCGCATCATCCAGTTCCGCGTAGTCTGGGAAGACGATGCCGGCAACCTGCAAGTAAACCGTGCATACCGCGTGCAATTCAACTCGGCGCTAGGCCCCTACAAGGGTGGCCTGAGATTCCATCCCACTGTGAACCTATCCATTCTCAAGTTTCTCGGTTTTGAGCAGATCTTCAAGAATGCTCTCACGGGATGTAAGTTCCACACTTCATTTATACCCACTCCTACTTTCTTCTATCACCCTCAACAGACAACCATCGAGAAAGAGAAGGCATGGGCATGTGGATTTGCGTGCAATACATGCTGATTGTCATTCTGTATAGTGAACATGGGCGGAGGTAAGGGCGGAGCCGACTTCGACCCTAAGGGCAAGAGTGAGAACGAGATCCGCAAGTTCTGCAATGCCTTCATGTCGAGACTGTGCCAGCACATTGGCGCTGACACCGACGTACCTGCCGGTGACATTGGCGTCGGCGGCCGGGAGGTCGGATATATGTTCGGGACCTACCGCCGTGAGAGGAATAAGTGGGAGGGTGTCTTAACCGGCAAGGGGCTAAACTGGGGCGGCAGCTTGATCAGACCTGGTAAGTAGCGGCTCAATCTCTTGATTCCGGTACAAAGCAGAGACGGCGTACGCTAATACTACGGAAACAGAGGCCACTGGCTACGGTCTCGCCTACTACGTTGAAGAGATGATGAAATACGCAGGCAAGGGCACTTTCGCCGGGAAGCGCGTTGCGATCTCGGGATCAGGCAATGTTGCGCAGTACGCTGCCCTCAAGTGCATCGAGCTCGGCGCGACCGTCGTGTCCATGTCGGACTCAAGAGGTTGCTTGATCGCTGAAGGTGACGGACACTTCACACCAGAGCAGATCAAGCAGATCGCAGAGGTCAAACTCGCTCGCAAGCCCCTAACAGAAATCCACAGCAAATCAGCCTTTAAGTACATTGATGGCGCACGACCTTGGGTCCACGTCGGACATGTCGATGTTGCCCTGCCATGTGCCACACAGAATGAAGTCAGCGAGGAGGAGGCACAGGCGCTTGTTGACAATGGCACATTGTTCGTCGCTGAAGGTTCAAACAGTGAGTAACATAAACGTTCCCTCTCTTCCTTATCTTTCCCAATCATTCACAACTCAGAGGGCAAAAGAATAAAAGAGCTAACATATCACTCAGTGGGTTGCACACAAGCCGCTATCAACGTATTCGAAGGAGTCCGCAAGACCAAAGGCGCGTCCGCAATCTGGTACGCGCCAGGAAAGGCCTCCAATTGCGGAGGTGTCGCGGTATCCGGACTCGAGATGGGACAGAACAGCCAACGTTTGTCATGGACAAGCGAGGAAGTCGACGAGAAGCTCAAACACATCATGCGCAAGGCCTTTGAAGACGGCCTCAACACGGCCAAGAAGTTCGTGCACGCCGCAGAGGGTGAACTGCCTAACCTTGTAGCTGGGAGCAACATTGCAGGCTTCGTCAAGGTTGTAGAGGCCATGAAGGACCAGGGCGATTGGTGGAATTCGAAGTTGTAAATGAAGTGAAGGTTCGTGAATAAGGCGTTGACCCCGATTGGGGATTAAAAGGGACAAGTGCGGATGGTGTGTTTGTATATTACGCTAAAAGGCAACGGCGTGTCTGGTGTTGGAAAGATGGTATGATAATGAATAAAATGATGTTAATGCTAAAGTCCTGTTAGTCGTATATAGATCGTGCCTGTGCTTACTCTTCTATTTGACTGCGGTGTATTGCTGTTTGGTTGCACAACAAATAAATACTGGAAGCGAAACTTACAAGAAGCGACGGCCAGCTCATAATCTCTTAGAACTAGTATTGTAGTCAGATTTGGCTCTACACCGTATTGCTGCTCTGTGCTCCAGATTTACTATGGTATACTTATTTGATTGCTTGATATGACTGTGCATGTCGTACGGGAGCCGAGGTGAGGATTTCAACTAAAACTTGTACTCTTGTTGGATACTTAATTGGTAGGTAGGTAGTCTGGCCCTTGTCGTTCCTTTGATGGGTACGAGTCAGATCGTCTAATAATCTTATCTCTCTGCTCTAGTATTCTTGGCCATCGTGAGCCAACCAACCTCCTACGAGTCTTACTTATTTAAATACTTAATCAAACTTAATTTATATTCACTTCCAGCGTAACATATTTGTTACCCATGAAAGCTACTTGGCAGATAGATGTGGTGTTCCGACTTGTGTGTTACGGTAGATAGATACGAGTCAGTCAGAGAGGAAACCCGATGCTTCTTCCACTAGCCTACGATAATAACTGAAAAAACAATAAAACCAAAAGCTCTCGATCGGGGAATCGAACCCCGGCCACCTGCGATTTTATTGTCTTAATGATGATGACAAGCAGGTATCCTAACCACTAGACCAATCAAGATGTTGTGATGGTTGACCAACAGAGTTCACACATATGGGGTTAGTTTGGCCGGGATTTGAAGCACGCGGAAGAACTAACGTGTATACCCAGGTAGATACTACAGTACGGTTGATGGCAGACTAGGCGAATCGAGGTGATTATGTCTGGAGGGGGGAGATATCAAGTGTCGCCCTGGACATGACGCTACAAGAGCCCTACTTAATTGTGGCGTTGATGTGTATTGCGAGCTATCGTAATAAGATAGTGACTGACTCCTTCGTGCTAGTTCCGAGGCTGCTAAGTATTAACTAAGGGGAGTGGTTATTGAGAAGGCCAATTGTTTGTTGGTATATGTGAGAAAGGGCAAGGGTGCTTGTTACGTCCCTGTTAGGTTTATCATGCGGAAGCTCAGGTCTAACACTCTGATGAGGCTGACATCTAAACACGAAGCGTGCTGGTAGATGGCGGTCATGCTCTAGCTCTCCTAGCCTCTGGCGAGCGATAGGCGAATCGACGTGCCTGTTTGAGGAGAAGATACGACGCCTTTGAAGTGTATAATCATAGAGGTTACAATGGGTCGTTAGATGCTTGGATGGTGATAGCATCTTCTGATTTCTAAGGCGCTTGAATTTCGAAGGGTTACTCTCTACGTTGTATTGACAGGGTATAGATAGGTGGCTTACATGTAGAAAATACAGAAAGTCCCAGGGAAGAAGTATCTTGGATCTAGGGCTGACGGAGTATCAGAAGTCCTGTCGAGTCAGGTTACAGCAAACCGCCGCCTCACCACCCCAGGTAGTTTTGATGATACCAACATGGCCTCGGGTGCAATCCCCAACGTCCGTTAAGAATTCCGTGCCATCCCGGGCAAGGTCGTAATTCGCTGTTACAGTCACAAACCACAGCCAGTCATTTGCTGGTACACCGTGAAACGGTTCATCATGTGATACCAGTTGCCCCCTGGCTAGGCTGTGATGAGTACGACCAGTCCTCGTCATGGCTCGCATTAGCATCGCTCACCGCGGCCGTAAAGGATGTGAACTGGCTTGTCTGGTGATGCGGATAGACGACATGAAGAAGGGGAGCGCTTCGAAATATTTAGGCAGCCAGGCAGCAGTTCGCTTGCCTCGGGTCCTGATGGACTCCCTATGTTGTACTCGATGGAGCGAGGGCGACTGTTGGGAGGCTGGAGTGTTGCCTTAGAACGCCATGCAGCGTAGTTACTGTTTCTAGGGTGTGTTGATGTCACTTGGCCGAGGCGAGCGTGCCGTCGAGATTGATTGAAGGGGCACTGAAATAGAAACTAGAAGGATTATGAATGGTACACAATTGGGTAGCAAATGACGACGAATAGAGTAATCTCCTGTTTGATATTGGCATGTTGGGTGTATGATCTTTGTTTCTTATTAGTTGCCCTAGGTAGCATGTCCATAGCCGATGTTCGGCCCTTCTGTTAGGGCGAAGTCCTAGATTCTCGACTGGCTACAGTTTCATTTTAGGGTAACAATGCTGCTCGTTGAGGTAATCCGCATGACTAATGGACGACTCCAATATCCCGATAAAGTGTCCAGTGTGCCTAGGATCTAAAACCACTTGTGACCGCGGAGCGACGGCGAACTCCTTCGACGATGAACGATACGTAGTAATAATATAGTCTCACTTCGGGGATGCCCTGGATTTGCCGGCCGCGTCTTCACGCCATTGTTATACCGATACCTCCCACCGAAAGGTCTCGCCATATGTTGGCGTGGAGGGAGCCAATGGATATAGGCGCCGTTTGGCCTAAGAGGAGACAGTAAGACGCTATAACCCGGGGCCTTGGGATGCGTCCGGCATCTAAGTCAAAGTCTCACTCAACCCACCTTTCCATGCGGGGACTTCTCTAGTACCAGATCTTATACACAGCCCACCGCCAGTCTAATGTCATATACAGGTAATACATGAATGTACGAAGCAGTCTAACATCAGGCAGCTAACGGTCTGATATGAAGGCGGCAAACATACATGTGACGTTTAATCTCGTAGAGCAACGCCGTAGTATTGCAGGCCAGCATAACGTCCGTAGTGATCCTTACTAGCCGAATCCGACACCGAGCGTAAGGCTATGCGCGGAATATATTGATTTTAAGTGTTACTGTGTAATTCACAATGGCGTGGGAAACATCGCCAAGAAGGATTCAGCCTCGTTATACTTGATAACACGCGACTCGTGGGTCCTTTGCGTCTAGGATTATAAGTCTTCTTCTCTACTTGCCTGATGACGAAATATAACGAAACGGTGATACAACGTATGCCGCATTAACGCGACTAATCCGAACGATGGTGACATCGAGGCACGACATAGGTCTCAGCCCGTCTAAACATAGTGATTGGGAGGAAAATACTTCGCCCACATCACTTCCACGTGGAGTGTCACTTTGCTCACTGTGATATAGGTGTATTAGAACAAATAGGCGTTAATGATCCCAATTGGGGGAGAGGGGGGAAGGGGGGGAATTGGAGGCGTCGCTGATTTAGGGGACCAAAAACCTAAATTTGGAGATTCGTATTTTGCATATCATTTTCACCAATGAGCACCGCAGTGTGTTGCTCCGAGTAGTAGTAATAGGGGTACGATTTTCTAATTATGTACATAATTTATATATGGTGTGCGCATGATATTATCCAGCTCTTGGATATCCATAGCATCTACTACCGTACTCCTTTTTCACCCCTGCCTTGGACCGTAAGCTTGGGGTTCGGGAAGACGGCAAGGACGGTAGGACCGTGCTTTTGGGAAGGGCTAAAAGAAAAGCATGGTATAGAACTACTGTACATGCCGTCCCTCGGAACAATAGGCGAAAAGGATTCGTCGTCTTCATGACGACTCCCAGTCTTGGGACGAAATCCTTCACGGGTCCTGGGGTCCATGGAGAACCTGACTGGCTGCCTGCGAGGGAATCCTTCTAATGAGCTCTAGGTCTAGGTTTAGGTATGACGGCTTGACTTGTCCCAACGGACCAACGGTCAGCCTTACCACTGTTGCAAATCTACTTCGGAATCGATTTAGATGACGTTGTAGTATCTTGTACCAGAGTGTACATACGCAGGCCTATAGTAGGTGCCCGGTTTGCAATTTGAAGAGTCCAGGACATTCTTGATAGCTTCAATGAAATTGATGATGTAAAGGTGAGAGTGCGAGCGGGAGGCATTGATTCTACCACCTTCGTAAGACTTTGTTTGAATAGGAAACGAGATGCCAAGGCGAGAGGTTGTTGGGCTCTTCATCTGTCGTTATCGTGAATGGTCAAGATAGTTTGCTAGATACTAACAAAAGGTATACCTATTCATAGATACGCTTTATGTACTGGTACCATTAGGGTTAGTAAATCTATTTTTACCTCGAATAGTTCCCCAGTGTTTCAATGTCTCAGAGTTCAAATTTGGGATGCCCAGACTATCAGCTCGACCCCTGAAAATCGTTCATTGGCCAATCACGCCCTCTCTACCGTACCTAGTTGAATGAGCCCATTTTCAGCTCTTCATTGTTAGCTTAGCAAACGAAGAACACTCCACCCTGAAACTTTTATCTATCGAATAGTGGGCAATGAAGACGCAAAAGTAGTCTATACTGATACTACCATCACTTGGATCTGCCTCTAATCATGTCCACCAGTGCATGCTAGACATCGGCCCCCGAGGATCCGACGTTCCATCGTAAGGTTACTGTGTCATAGATAACTGGGAGATGATCTGACCGCAGTATCTATCAATAAATATTTGCACCGTGGCATGTAAAAGTCTTTTTACTTCAGTCTTATTACTCCTTGTCAACCCATTACAGAGTCCTAGTATACTATTAGTAGGAATGCTATCAGCACTAACTGTGCAGGGCTATACCAGTACAGGGGCGGCACTGGCAGTAACAAAATTTCCAGCAATTCCCATCGCAATAGTACTTTAGCAGCAGTTATGGACCGGGTCCCTACACAATTCGTGGGCCTTATTAATTGGTATAACGGAATTGGCAACCCGGACATGTATCACTTTTGGGTAATCTGTCCCGTCCACCTGTCTCCTGTTAGAACTCATCCTTTGATTTGTTTCTATGCGAACGTCGGCTACCTTCGAATAGATCATAATGATGACGGGCGAAGGCGAAGAGCCAGTCCCCAAAAAGATTACTACTACTGCATCACCCCAGTCGCAACGTGAGTAAGGAGGGCTAATTGGGCCAAAATCGTCTTGATTCACCAATTGATCAATGATATCGGCTGTTTTCCTCAGCCTAGCCCCAGCAGCGCCACTACGCCCCAGAGCTAGTTCTGCAAGAACAGGCATAATCTTGGCCTCTAATCTCGTTCGGTTGCAACAGCAAGGATCAGGTCTAGGGGCCAAGGACCAGGGGTGGTAGGGCTGTTCTGGTCATCTTATCGCTAAGACACTCCGAACGTATTTCGACCCTTGACCCTTTCAAGGGTGGTACCCCATTTCTCGAGGCAGACTACGATCTGTGGCATATCGGAAGATATATGAAGTCACCATCCTGCGGACGTTAGCGGCCCAAGTATCGATGAGCGCAAGACAGTCTCGCTTCCTATCCCTTTCCTTCTGCGCCTCATCTTGTCTGGTACTACTTTGTCTTCGAAGACTTTTCACTATACATAATTCTTCATAGCAGCATCCCTGAATTAGGATTATTCTACATCTTAATCTTGCGCACCCGTTGCAGATTCGCGAGGGTCTGGGCCCAAATTCTTCAACACGGCCCACGCCGAAGCTATGCCATCAGCTATCCCAATCGATATGAATGGTATTGGCTTGGAAGTAGGACAGTCAACTGGGGTGGATTTAAGCAACACCAACGGCACGGGGGTGGTCAATGGCGTCGAGAAGAGAGTAAACGGCGTGAATGGTATGAGGGCAGAGACATGGCCTGTCAACGGGCATCCCCGCACATCAAGCCAGAGCTCTTCAGCTGCCTCTACCTCCACGCAGAGCCAAGGTCTAATGTCGAATGGCGTAGTGAACGGTAAGCACACCAGCTCATATGCTACGGAAGTCCATGATTTCCCTGAACACGAAGCCGGCGGCCCACGATCCCATGCCTTTGCGCATGTACGAAGCTGGGCCGACGACCCCAAGACGTCGAGCTACCCGAGAATTTCGAAGCCAGTGGAACTGATGCGCCATGCATACGACTGTGTTGTCATTGGATCTGGCTATGGCGGTGGTGTTGCTGCGTCGCGAATGGCTCGCGCGGGTAAGCGTGTCTGTCTTCTCGAGCGTGGCAAAGAGCGCTGGCCTGGCGAGTTCCCAAGCGGTACAGGGGACGCTCTCGATCAACTGCACTTTTCGGGTCAATTCGCGCCGCCATGGCTACCTAAGAAGGTCGTCAGTGGCGGAGATCCTACGGGCATGTATCACCTAATGTTTGGCAACGGTCAAAATGCCTTAGTAGGCAATGGTAAGTTGATGTTTTGCGTCATAATCTAAAGCCTTAGTTGCTGAAACATTTCACAGGTCTTGGGGGAACCAGTCTGATAAACGCCAATGTCTTCCTGGAGGCGGATGAAGATGCACTCCAATTAGAGCAGTGGCCCGAGGAAATTAGAAAGAACAAGGGTTGCTTGAAGGACTGTGAGTAGCCATTCTAGCTCCTCTGAAACATAAATAGCCACGCCAACTCAATAGAACCCAATCTTCGACTCGTTTTTGCAGTTGACTAACATTCAGCTTCGGCTAGACTACAAAAAGGCAGAAAAGGTCCTTGAACCTGAGGAGTACCCGGAAGATTGGCCTAAATTACCGAAGCTCGAACTTCTCAAGAAGCAAGCTGAGTACCTCAACATGACGGAGAAGTTCCGTCATGTGAAGCAGACGACACGATTCCGCAACGGTCCGAATAGCTGTGGCGTTGAAATGTCTGCGTCCGCATGTACTGGTCAAGATCCCACTGGCTTGAACGACGGCTCAAAGACCACCACACTTGTCACTTACCTAGCTGATGCCTGGAATTGGGACGCTGATATGTTCTGCGAATCAGAAGTCCGATACATAACCGAAGCTCCAAATGGTGATGGCTACATCGTCTACTTTGCTTGGCATGGCGGTAACCGCGGTCACTTCAAAGCTAATCTCCATGATGACTTAATGTGGGTTCATGCAAGAGAGGCTGTATTTCTCGGTGCCGGCTCTATCGGCACCACCGAAATCTTACTTCGGAGCAAACAGATGGGCTTGAAAATGAGTGACAAGGTTGGCCAGAACATGAGCGGAAATGGTGATATGTTGGCCTTTGGGTAAGCTGCTCTTACTTGCATTCTTTTGAGCGTATTCTGACTCTTACTAGATATAATACAGACTATGAGGTCAACGCTATGGGAAATCCATCCCCGTCACCATACCATCCAATTGGGCCTTGCATCACCGGTATTATTGACAACAGGAAAGGTCATGAGAATCCACTAGACGGATATGTTATCGAAGAGGGCACTATTCCAGGAGCACTTGTTCCTTTCATGCAAGCACTCTTTGAAATCCTTCCTAACAGCGTTGAGACGACGGGGGAGTCTATTGTCGAAAAGGTCAAGGCCAATCTCGCTCGTGCCGGTAGTCTCTTCTTGGGACCATACTTTCGAAAAGGTGCTATAGAGAAGACTCAGGTTTATCTAATCATGTCTCATGACAGTAAGTAACACTGATTGCCATTCTAGCTACTCTCTGATACTAATAGACAACAGGCAACCAAGCGTATCTGACACTGAAAGAGGACAAGCCAGTGCTTGAATTTATTGGCGTTGGTCGTAGCGATCATGTCAAGTACTTGAATCACGTTCTCGAGAAGGCCACACGAGCGGTTGGAGGGACATTCGTGCAGAACCCCTTCTATTCTCTCTTGAGTCAGCAACAAATTACGGTTCACCCTATTGGGTAAGTCTTTGATCGTGAAAATCGCTCTCTATAGCAGCCGGCTGACACAAACTTAGCGGTGCTTGTATGGCCGATTCTGGCGCCACTGGCGTCACTAACCATGCCGGTGAAGTATTCAAGGGAGATGGGACGGAGACGTACGATGGTCTTATTGTTACAGATGCTGCAGTCATTCCATGTGCTTTGGGAGCGAACCCATTTGCGACCATTACCGCTTTGGCTGAACGCTCATTGGAGTTGTATGCAAAGCGCAGGAACCTCGAAATCAGCACCGACAAAAACAAAGTTCTAGATCTCTTCGGATCCCCCCAACACATTTCTTCACGGAAGCGTAAATGTCTGGAGCGGCTGGAAGATAAAGAGGAAGACGACGGAATTTATCACACGCACAAGTCGATGACGACTGCCCACCGCCTGAAGGATGGTGGCTTTGGGTTCACTGAAGTGATGACTGGACATATTCACCGCCTCAACGGTAATCCCACAGACGATATCGATGGTTACGAACAGGCAGCTAGAACAGCGAGGTCCCTGTGTGAGACGGCACGATTCTTCCTCAGTGTGAAAGCTTTCAACACAAGGTCCGTTGTGCACGATCCTAAGCACTCGGCAAACCTTACGGGTACCTTCGTTTGCCCAGGGCTCAAGGGTTCACCATTCATGGTTCAGCGGGGAAACTTCAACTTGTTCTTGGTTGACACTAAGGCGCCCGGGACGCGAAATTTGACTTACGATTTTGATATGTTCGGGATAAATGAGCGGAAACTCCACTTCCACGGCTATAAGGTAGTCGATTCTTCAGTTGCACTGTCACCGGTGCAGTTTTGGAAGTCTACGAGTACGCTCTACGTCACTATAACCGAGGGTATACCCTCAGAGTCACAGGAGAATTCGAATGCAGAGGAACGCCGTCCGAGGAGCAAGGTAGTCGCTCAAGGCATTATGCGAATCGAGCCAAAAGACTTCCTTTCCGAGATACTCACGCTGACCCCGACTGGTAGCGGTATCTTCGACAAAGTGAAGAGTGCTGCAAACTTTATGACCTTCTTCACCCGAAAATCCCTATCGTTATTCTTAGCCCCTCTCACGCCGCTGCAGTATCCCAGCCAGACATATTCAGGCTACGTCAATGATACTCCTCCTACCAAGTCATTCAAGATCAAAGCTCGCGATGGTGTTTGGACCAGCTTGCATATGTGGGAGCCAACTAACACCTTAGTCCCAACAAAGAATTTATTCATGATACCGGGTGCCTCTGTGGATCATCAGATATTTGCGCTGCCTACGATTCGTCTTAATGCGGTCAACTATTTCCGACGCGCTGGCTATCGCGTGTTTGTCACAGTTCATCGTATCGGAGTACTCATGGTAGCTCAGAACAACTGGACAACGTTTGATGCGCGTCTTGATATCAAGGCGTGTCTTGTGCACATCCGCGATAAATATCCCACATATGCAGAGCCTGAAGATGGCGCCCCTGAAGGTGACGGAAAAGACGTGAAGCGTGAGCCTGAGGCAATTTATACCATTGCCCACTGCATGGGCAGTGTAGCCTACTCGACAGGACTCCTTGACGGCACTATTCCGGCGAAATGGATAAAAGGCGTGACATGTAGCCAGGTGTTCATGAACCCAATCTGGAACTGCATGAACATGATCAAGATCTTGGCGTTGCCGATCCCCGCCGACAGACTGTACCGTTTATTCGCAGGCAACTGGTTCAGCTGCAGCACGGCGGATAACGACAGTTACGTGCAGAAGGCGCTGAACGAGTTGCTGCGATTCATGCCAGACGAGCGCAAGGAAATTTGCAACAACGCGAGCTGCCACCGAATCTCACTCGTGTTCGCGCGTTGCTGGAACCATCGCAATCTCAACGAGGCCACACACCGACAGATCGACCGCTTCTTCGGCGGCGTCAACATGACATTGCTGCATTTGCTTATGAAGCAGGGCTTCCAGGGACATGTCATGTCCAACGCCCCCTTGTACGAGCGTCTCGATACCCGGGAGAATGTCCTCAAGCTCCGCAACATCCCCTTCCTGCTGTTCGTTGGCGGCGACAACGCCGTCCTTAGCCCTGAGAGCACCGAGCGCACCTATGAAATCCTCACCGATACCTTCAGCACTCGCAAGGATGACGGCATACAGTACCGCCGTCGTGTCGTGCCCGACTACGGACACCTGGACTGCTGGATGGGCCGCAATGCCTGGAAGGACGTTTACCCTTTCGTCTTGGAAGAGATGGACCGTGTGGTCCGTCCGGCGGACTACAAGTTCCAGGCACCTGATGACGAGTTCCAGACGATGATCGACTCGGGCGAGCTACTCTCTTCGTAAAGGGACCAGGGATCTATGAATCAATAGGGTTGTCGGTCGGTAAACTGGACAAGAGGCGTGTTGTATGATGTTGTTGTATAAGGAACGGCCGGAAATGCTGTATTTCACAGCACAAGGCTTGGTGTATGGTGCTTACTGTCGTTCCTATTTAAAAGAAGGCGTTCTTGGATGGCGGTGGTTGTTTTATACCCTTGACGGCCCAGGTTGAAGGCACTGTCATTATCATTTTGGTTGGGTTTCTCTTACATACTACTCGTAGACCTTGTTTTCTTCTCATATTAGAGGGCCGGTTTCATACGGAATTGTAACCATGTCTAGCAAGTGGTTAGTCAAGGGAGATTTTAGCCAGTGGCGAATTATATTTTTGAACCAAACTTAAGCTGCTACTACTACTTGTACTGCTACCTTATGTGAACAGGTTTAATATCTGTAAAGAGCCGTCGGGGTAGAATAGATAACTAGTTATAAAATATGGTAGCAAAAACTTGTAACCCTACCAACATCTTTCGGTGTCTACTGGACTCTAGTTACGCACGTAGATCAAGCCGACTGCTGAAGCCTAAATAGCATATGTTTCTGGTCAGAATACCATTTAAGGTCGACCTTTATTTATAGTTATATTTCTCAACGTCCTTCCCTGACTGCATACTTAGACCGAGTGCGTGTTGAAACCAGCACTAGCCATATCCTAGTTCGTATGCTGCCCAGCAGGATGGCACTTGGTGGCTGGTTAGACATGTAAAGAGGAGGACGCTGGCCCTTAGCAATGCGGCTTCTAGTTTGAGAAATAGCCTCCTTGGGGCATAGCCTAGTCTTCATGATTGATGCCTGTTGTCTGTTGACTACCATGAGTTTGTGACTAGCTAGTTCCTGATATATTTCTTCTTCTTCAGATAAACCGAGAAGTCGCCACGCAGACTATTGTACGCGCTCATTACTACAAGAACAGGCTGACTTACTTGTATCCGAAGCTCAAGAAAATATATCTCAGTTAACTGATGTCTCTGACCGATCAAGCATACATAAGGTCTTATAATTTGAACCCGCCTAGCTCTTGACCTTTGGCCTTCTACTTTATCCTAACTATAGTTTCATTATGAGCTTCTATAGTTGCCCCCATCTTTCTGCAAACTACTAGAAAGTGCAGTTTGCCACTTGTCACCTCGAGAACAGTTACTAGGGAGATTTGCGGTGTCATCTAGTTGTTAAGGCTAGAGTCCCCAATATGACTACAGTTAAGTTACTGCCTGCAGGCATTTGACTCAAATACTTCTCTTCCTTCTTAGGCAACCTTCATACAGAGCGTTCTCACACAACGCCTTAGAGTCGGAGCCATCTAGTTGATTTAACCAGCAACATCTTCAGAGATTTTATTAACCTTTAGATATTTTTATTTTTTTCAATAAATATCGCCATTCCTTGGGCGAAAATAAAGCAGAGACTCTTTGTTACTGTGCCGATATGTTGAGGCGCTGCTATTGATCGCACAATATTTTGCGACATAGATCTAGTTGCTCAACTCATAGATATCATCAACACCTTGTTGGGTTGTATGTATGTAAGTGGCCGCTAAAATCCCCTGGAGCCCCAATTGCGCGGGGGCTAGATACCTACCTAAGGCAGCTAGGTAGGTAGTCTAGCAAGCGCTAAATACAGCAAGGATGCCTGCTGTACCTTGCTCGCCAGCCACGCTAATCATCAGCCACAGGCTTTCGGCAGTCGACGGGATCCTTGCCACGCGCGGCTGCCAGGAAGCTGCGAGAGACAAGGCTCAGCAGTATGCAACTCCACGGTTCCCTTGCTATAAGGCTGGCCATCAACCACTTACACCTCAGTTATAGTGAACTCGCAAACGGGGCAGGACGGCCACGGTGAGTCCCATTCTTGTCGCACACATACATACTCACGACTTTCATTCCTCTCAATACTCTCACTATTCTCAACTCAGTCATCGCTCATCTTTTTTTGTTCTGGGAGGGATACTGATCATGGGCTGCATGTTGCCGTAGATCGTCCTCGAAGAGTAACACGGTCAATGACCCCCGTCGGCCCAGACAAGTCCAACGAACAAGCACCCAACATTCGGAAGCGTCCTCGAGACGGGCCCAAACCGAATACAAAGCCCAAGAAGCGCAAGCCCAAACCAGCGTCCGATCACAGCCAAGGCTGGTTTTCTATTCATGATATTATCGACGAGAAAGTCGAAAACGGGCGCATCAAATATCTAATAGACTGGGACGGCATCGATAAGAACGGTCGCCGCTACGACCCAACTTGGGTACGCTCTCATGCTCTGATGCGCCGATACGCTGCTCCGCTTGGAATCCGCGGCTGACGATGGAACAGGAACCGGCAGCGAACGTGACAAAGGTTGCGATCAACGCCTGGAGGGACAAGAAAAACGACGAAGCCCCGAAAGCCACTGATGCGCCCGGCCACGATAAGGATTCACGGCCGCTGGAATCAACGCAGGATACCGACCCCGCGCAGGCGCTTAACTGGAGACGGGAAAAGAGAAAGATCAAGCCCAGAGACTTTGACAGCACGCTTGGGAGATCGTATAATAATACGGAGGAAGAGGAGCACAAACGCAGGCAAGCGGAGGGTTCTTACGTCCGGGTTTCACGCGCAGAGTCGAAACATCAGTCAATTCCATTTTCAGGGTGCTTGTATACTGGCAACTCAGAGGTTCACGAGTTGGCCCAGGCTGGGCCAGTTGTAGGTATTAAAGGGGCCCAAATAGTGGTTGAGCTGCCCGGTGTATCGACCTTCGACCCCTCCGAATTCCAGGTCATTCCACCTTCGCAGACCAGCCAGCAGTCTTCACAGTCTACTCTACCAGAGCGTAGGCATCCTGGTGGTCTTACAGTGAGAGATCAACGGATCATCCCTGATTCGCAAGAGATATCTAGTACATCAGCATCTGAGCACAACAGCTATCCCGACTCTGTGGATTTACTCGTGGAAAGTCAAGTCTCGAAGGATCCGTTAGCCCCGCGTAAGCCAGTAGAGAACTTACTGCAGGCCTCTTCCTCAGGTATCCCTTCTCATCAACCAGACCCTCGGTTTGTTGGCATCTCTGGACTCTCCATAAACCCGAACATATCCACGAACTCAGCAGTTAACTCTGTAACCAATCAAAACCACAGTGTACTGCACACAACCTCTACCGGCCCATCCCAAGGGCCTGTCACTGGATTGAGCCCCGTCTTTCAAACTCAACCTTCATTTGACTGGGATATTGCTGTCGCAACTTCTCCAGCAACGATATCTCACAACGGCATAATTCCTGCGTCCCTTCGACAGCACCTCGGCACTCAGACCGTCCAAGAAACAGAAAGCCAGCATTCGCATATCACCAATAGAGCTTCAACGCCAACCAATTCCCAAGCAGCCCAAATCATTCAGCCCCTAAGTAGCCATCCCGGCGGCGCTACTTTCCACAGCCAATCATTTTTTTCGGTCTTTGCGGAGGATAGTACTGTGCCTGAGACTGTGCCTAGGCAAAGAGAAGCGCAAGTCGACTCCCAAGACTCAAGTCAAGCCCTAAGTGAGTTGGACGGCAATATCAGGGTATCATCTACTGCTACTAAAGGACACGAAGCTGATTCATCCGCTGTGTTGCCTCACGAATCACAGTCAGCAACGCAACGGAGTGAGGAACCGAATTTACGTTGCGATACAATTGAACTATCACAACAAAGCAGACTCGTGACACCTGACATGGATGGCACATCCGCAGCGGCGACGCCTGAGTCTTTTCAGGAGAAAATGAGGCGTATCCGGGAGCAGCATTTCGGCAGGTCTTCTGTAGTCGGAACTATATCACCGGCCACACCATCTCCAGTGCCGTTAGATATCGTCTCTCATGTCGCTTTTAACTCCATGCCTCAAGCGGCAGCGCATATCGACGGCGAAAACGCTCCAACTGTCGACACGCCTGCTTCTTTAATCTCGCCAATGGTTCTACTTCCGTCTGCTGAGGCAACGCGGGCTCTAGATATGACCGAGCCTTCCTTCGAGGCAGCACAGGCCCCTATTGACACCAATCTTCCACATGAGCATATTCTAGCAGATGCCGTCCCTTTGCATGCCTACGACGCGCCTCTAATAGAGCAGCCAGCGACTTTAAACCCGTCTGCTCTTACACTTTCTATCGAGAATGATGTGGATGGTAGCCCCTCAATTCCGACGGATGATGGCTTTGCTTCTGGTCCTCCTCCCCCTAGATCTATTGATTCGGACGAAGAGGAGATGCAGGCAGATTACCCACGGGGCCTCTTACCACACGTACCGACCGGCCCTAGCGAGTATCTCATTACACTTCCCTTTCAAACAAGCAGTCGACCGCAATATAACGACATCATTCGTGAGAACGAAGCATTGATCCATGAGTACAATGCATCGTTCCGGGTCTTTCCGCATGAAACACCGAAGAAAGATATTGTCGAGAAGCTTGACATTATGTTCTCCCGTCTTTTCGATATCTGCGATTTCCCTCCGTTCCTTGACAGTCTCGCGTCTATGTCAGCAGAGCAAATCACGAAACACGTCATTGCCACAAACGCGAAGTTCTCTTTTGTAGATGAATTGCTCGACGAACTGCAGGCCTTAAACTCGGACAAGAAAATCCTAATACTCGTCCGCCCAGGAAAGCTGATGGATCTGCTTGACCATGTGATACAAAGTAGAGGCTATCACTATATTCGATCCGGCCAGGAGATTATTTCTGAAGCAGATACTGGGGATCTGCTAACTGTTGCTCTCTGCTCTACCACAGATGAGGAATCTTCTATTCCCAAAAATTTCGATGTTATCATTGCCTTCGACCACACTTTTCGGCAAGAATTGGTCTCTCCAATGGACCACACTATCTCTCCAATTATATTAGCGCTCGTTACCACCGCCTCTATACAACACCTAAACATGCGTATCATGGAGAATTTGCAACCCTTGGAGCGAAAAAACGTACTCATGCTTGCCCTAGTCAAAGCAATGCGCTTCATCGAGGAGCCGGACCCTTCGATATCACTTTTCTCCATTGTCGAGAAGTTCACCAGGCGAATCCAGATGCCTGATGATGAGGAGGATGATTTTTACTGGGAGCCCCAATCGCTTCCCACCGAAATCTTTGGTGACCTTTACGCAGCAAGCTCGCAAATTGAGGCGACACAGTTTAGCGCTACCAGTCTAGGCGCCGACCAGCTTCCCGGTAGCCGGAAACGATCTCACGTAAGTTAGATCTTAGACTGATGTACTGGCGTTGTCGGATACTAACCATACTAGATTGAAGATGATGGTGACGAGAGCCTACCAAAGAGACCGAAGATGTCTCAACCACAAGTGGTAACTGCTTTAAACCATGTCAGCGACGCCTTGAGAAGCCTACTTGGGGATGGTCTCACTAAAGACGCTGAGAAGGCCACGGTCGTAGTGTCGGTTGACAAGCTGGAAGCGCTTTCCGCAAAAGTTAGTATTCCTTGATACCACCCAACTATGAAAATTGTTACTAACACTGCATAGCTCGCTGAGATGGAGCCCAAGCTGAAAGAGAGCAAAGCTCGAGAGAACGAGTTTAGGCAACTTTGTGACCGAGCTCAAAAAGAAGTCAATAGCTACGCGTCCTCCATTAACAAGATCCAGACAAGATACATGGAGGCTTTGAAAGAGCGTGGCATATTCGAAGCCGAATGCAAAACTGCTAGAGAAGAGGCATCGGGCCTAGGCAGAAGTCTCGAGTCTCGCCAGACAGAAATCGCAACGCTGAAGGCGACACGGACAGAACTAGAGAAGAAGCTGACCGAAGCCAATGATGCACTTCTTCATTCATCTAACCCTAACCTCATCAAGATGGCGCAGTTAGAAAAGGACTTGAATGCAGCCAATGCGCAGGTCCAGCGCTTAGACAAGAGGGTAGCTGTGATGCAAAGTGACACTGATTACAGTAAGAATATGTACAATACAGCATCTCAGCGTGGGTCAGAATTGGCATCTGAGAATCGAGGCTATGAGAAGCAGATCGAGCAGCTACAACGCAAAGCCGATGCCAATATAATCGAGGTCAACAGAGTCCAAGCCCGAAACGAGGTCCGGGCTCTCGCTCAGCAGGTAAAGGAGCTGAAGAACGTGGCTCGCGAACGCGATGCGGAACTCAACCGGATCAGAGAAGAACTCAAAGCCCTAAAGAGTGGACGCAGAGAGACTCGGCAGTCTAGTGTGCCCCGTAGCCCGAGGCTCAACTCTCTCGGGGTCATGAGTCCGCGTAATGGCACCCGGGGTCCCAGTGCAATGGGCGGGCCGAGCAGCAGTCGGGGTACTAGTCCTGCGCCACCGACGGGCGTCTTTGATATGCCGGCTAGCTCGGGGAATGGAGCCCAGAATACTACAGCATTCACACAGGGACCCGGAGCCAACCGGATATCCCACTTGCGTGACCAGAGGTTTTAGGGCATCTGAATAGGTGGTTGTTGTAAATCCGATTATAGTGTTTTACTAGACAGACTCACTTGGCGATTGAGCATGCGCTGACCTACTTTATTCCTGGAAGACAACTTCGACTGCTTTTAAATAGAGCAAGCATCAACTATCACTACCCTAACAGGCGTCTCGTTGAAGACACCTGACGATCAGCTCTCATCACTGAGGATCAGTGCCTTGGCACATCAGATCTGCAGAACCAAGCCTTTGAGTAACTTCGCACGAGCACGAGCACCTAACCATCATCCATCCCAGACATAAATGTCAAAAAGGGAGCAAGCTGTATATAAAACAAACAGAGAATGGCTCTCGCGTCACCATTACGAATTTCTTTCCTTTTCAAGTTCTCATCTAGATGCATCTTGCATTTGCACCCGGGGGTAACGGAACGGCACGGCACAAGGGAACGAATACGAAACGAACGACGAAAACATTATTTATGGTGTGAGCACAACATTAGACTTTTGTTTGTTTGTGCTTTCGCTTTTCTCTTTACCGGCAAACTTTTGTTATGTTACGTCGTATCCTCGTTCTCAGGGAAAGACGGAGTTGTTTCCTTATAAAACCCTGTAAATAGATACGATGACAGGATACAGGTACCGGTACGCATACCATTTGTGTCATTCTTACATCTTTTCGTATCCACGGCGGGTAGAGAGATAATATGAGAACGAATGAGGAAGATTGAGTGGGAAACGGGAAGTAAGCAAGGGTGATAGATGAGACAGGTAGATGGTGGTGTTTGCGTATAACACACCTTACCTGCGTTTTGTCTGCTAAACTAAGAAGAGACAGACAAGTGAGTGAGTGAGTGAGGTAGAAAGATGGCAGGTTGTCAGACCTCTGTCCTTTCTTGTATCGAGTACCTAGACTAGCTTAGAGATGTGTCTGTGTATTACTGCCAGCTCTTTTTTCGAATTTGCTTTATGTGTCCTTGTTATGCCAGACCTAATCTGAATATTTTCGTTCCATGAATCGTGGCTTACTCTTGAACTGAGTAGACTAGGTTGCCTGTGGAACATCAACCTTTTCTAAACTGATCACTTTGGGTGGTCAACTGTTTTATCACACTTATATAGTTGTTCATCGGAGTGTTAGGCTTGAGCTTGCATGTGAAGAAACCAATAAGGCTGCAATACCATTGCCCTTTTCCGTATATAACGAATCAACACATGTAACATCCTCAATAAACACTTCTTCTTAGTTATGCGTAAAGGTCTCAACACGGATCGTGGCACGCGCTTCACACATATAAAAAGTAGCTCATGAAGCATAGTTGACTGGTTAGCAGATAGTGGTGACAGGTTTCCTAGATTGAACAACGATGCTTTACATGACAAAAGGAAAACACGAGCTGCCTCGCCTCTATCTTCGCCCAAATGCTGCTGTTAGTCGGCCTCCCATATTTCCTCTAGCTTTACCGTCAAGGAAACACTCGAATCTCTAATGTGGTTGGTGACAGTTGTTAATAGTAGTAGACATATACACGTGGTGTGGGTTGTGGCATCCAAAAGCGACACCGGCCCCGGTCCAATGGATCCTCGTTTTCCTCCCGAACTGCTTGCTCCTACTCGAATTGATTTCCCTATTTAAGAAATCAAACGCTTGGATAGTCCAGCCGCTTGCCTGCTCAGAAGAATTGGCCCCAAGTTGTCGACGAAGGTTCGCGCGTTCGGTCATTAGCGGAGGCGATTAAGTTTATTTGGACTCCTCGGGGTATAGGTCCTCCTTCAGCACAATGCCGAGCTCTTCGCGCAGGGGCTTCAGCTCGTCGAGGTACTGCTGGTATTGGCCCTTGTTCTCAACCTTGGCCTTGACTCCCTCAAAGACGCGCACAGCGGTAGGGAAGTCGTTGACCCTTCTCGCGGCCTTGAGGGCAGCCTGGAGGACGGAGGGAGAGGGGACGAGATCGTAGGCAAAGGCGTTGTTTAGGTTGCGCTGTTTGGGAGTGTAAGCATGTCAATCAATTAATTGGATTTGTCTATGTAGACTTTTAAGTTCTGGAATTGTGATATAATTGGGTCGAGAGAGCAGCAGCTTGGAGCTGTGGGTAGATAGATAGATACGTGTTTTGAGTGTCGAGAAAAGGAACGACGAACCTGGAGCTCGAAAACATCTTGCACACCCTCGAATTCCTTCTCATATCTGTAACAAAGCTTTCGTCAGCGTCTGATTGATGTTTGTGAACATTGTCACGAGCAATTGGTCCGTATTGCAGCTTCTAGATAAGGTCTGAGGTAATAGATGGTACAGCTCGTCTCCGAGCCGACACATTCCGACATTGGTTCCGACAGCTCTCGGCACTTTGGCGCTCGAATGGTAGAAATAATAATATCCCTTACCTGGCGGTGAACTCTTCGAAGGTCTCTTCGTGGTGTTCGCTTTGACGGGCGACAGTGGTGCTGAAGTTGAGACTAGAGCCGGCAATCAGACCTGGGACGAGAGCTGCGCTGGCCCGAGAAGGAGAGGGAGCGACAGGGCGATATGCGCGGAAAAAGGACTGAGTAGGGCCACGGACGGCGACGCGGAGAAGAGAGGCGGAAGACATGGCGAAAGTCTAGAGAGAGTGTGGTAGAGCGGGGGAGTCGGCCTAATGGGTGAAGCTGAGGGTGTTGATGATGTCGGGTTTTGGTTTTGGTGGATTGAGTCGTGTAATAAATTCTCCCATCGAATGATTCCTTTTGGCAGTGAGTGCAGTGGCAGTGGCAGTGGCAGGAGAAAAGATGAGAAGAGGAACCTTGGAAGTCGCTCATAAAATACCTAAATCGCGGTCTCTGATTGGCGGTAAATGCTCGTTATGTGGGAAATTGTGGGGAGTCCATCTTAGTCACCTTACTGCTGACCAGTGACAGCGGGCCCAGCAGAGGAAAGCTCCAGCTCTCTCCCCTGAACCTGAACCAGTCATGGCCAGTGCAGGTGTCCTCAAGCTTCTGCTCAGGTACCTAGACTACCTACCTACCTGTTAGTCTAGAAAGAAGCTCCATTTCATCAAGGTGGTCTGAGCGTCGAGGGAGCTTGCACCTCGACCAACAGCTCTTTGCGTCACTGTCACTCTATGAGGTGAGTAACCCTTCATACTGTCTGCTCATCGTCATCCTATTTCTACCTTGAGAACTTAAAGAGGTAATAGTTGTGTAGGGAGAAGATAAAAGGAACGCGTGGTGGCCAGGAATCTCGCACTATTTGTTTATTTCTCTACGCCTTGCCTGTTCTCACTCTCAGCTCTTTTGCGATCACCTCCAGGAGCATGTTTGCGGTCTATCGTGTCCAACTTGTCCAACTTAAGTAAACATGACTTAAACCAACTTCATCATCTTTCTCAACAGCCGTCATTGTCGTTCCCAAAAAGCCTTTTGGCATGTGGGCTGACCAAGCCCCCCTCTACCTATCACAGCACCTCTTGCATTGCTTCAATCCATTCTCCAGTTACTTCGCTTTATTCATTCCACCCAAGGCATTGGAATAATTGCCACTGCTCTAAATGTGATCTATTTAGGCAGTGTTGACCGAGATAACTCGGTGACGACTTTACATAGTATACGATGTGACACAGAGCCTCTCTCGGTTCCATTCTACCGGGACCTGATACGTCTCTCAAGAGGCAACTCGCTCAGCTGATTCGATGACATGATATACACAGCTCCCACCCCTGGTGTGAGGGTCCAGGTGCTTTTCCGCAAAAGGTAACGAGCCCCTATATTTATTTAATCTCTATCTGATTGTGGGCAAGAAGGCTCCGAGACTCTGCATCCGACACAGGTGGTGTTGGGCTCACCATTGGCTTAACCAGATTGTTGCGCATTTAGATCTCGAGGCAGTGTCCATATTACCAAGTCTGGGAGCCTTGTTAAGCTAGAAGTGTTGCATCCAATCAACAAATGACGAAAGCTATACGTTTTCTCGTGACTAGACAGCTCAGAGCTGCGTCTACCTTCTGGCCGAACCCGGCTTGTAGATGATATGGCTCAGGTCTCATCGAGTCAAATGGCTTAACTCGAAGCTGTTGTTGATTCGTCTTGGTCTAGGGGAATGCTACTATGTAATCCGAAAGCAGCACGAGGCGTACGTACTTGCTCGGCTATTGTTAGCACTGACAATAAGTCCCGAGCCAAGCCAACTGTTCTCGAATAGCGACAGCCCGTGTGATACTAAAAGGGAAGCCGACGTATACTTTGTTGGTAACGTATATATATGCTGCACCTTCGAAGCATTTCTCTAGTCCGGCTGTACATCCTCAAGCGATTAAGTAGTATAGTATTTCGTTCTACCCATCACCAATGCTCACTCAATATGCTCCAATCTAACACGGGCCTGGTGCTAGCCTCATTTTTCATGCTTTCTCAACCTACCCATAATTTATCAGCCCCCCATCTCAACGCTGGAGTTCAGGCTGTTGACACCATTGTTGGATCGACCTCAACAGGCGCACTTTATTCTTCGAAATCCGCCTTCAGCGACGATCTATACCCACGCTAGGAAGATCCAAAATATCCTACCGAGAACCGCGGTCTAAATATGCACATATTGATACGCGAGGAAAGCCGCCAAAACGAGCTCTTCGTCTTGCGCTACTTGTATCTACACTTTGAAAATGGAACGAGCATTCTCCCCAATTTCCCCATAATCGGTGTTCTGAACAAGACATTTACCTTATGTGGGGAAATTAGTAAATCTTCAGGGCCACGATTGTCATCACACGATCCCCAAGGCGACAAAATCCATATCGGCTTCGAAAGCGCAGTCCAGTTTAGTTTTGGTGGTTCTCTTCACTGGAACAGCTCTGATACAAACAGCTCCCAGGATGCCTACTGCGAGAAACCAATCCCCACCTTCGCCAGTCCGGAAAATCAGGTGGAATTCGAAGCTGTATATGTGGGTGACCATTCGTACTACCTCCTCGACTACGGTAACTAATTCACTTCGCAGGAGAAAGAGGTGGAATGTCACTTCCAGTATTAGAGTTATGTGTGCAGTCAACTGGGATTCGTCTTTGTTGCTTAGAATAGCTTCGTAGATTCCTCTTCATGGTTTTAGCCTTGGGTTCTAGCCTGTTATGATTCAGTTGCAACATACCTACTCGTTCTCTCTCTTGGATTATTTATTCAGTTGTTTGATTCATGTTGCCTATATATCTTCGTTCGTCGCTTGCGCTACGTCATAACTATACTGCCATGTCAACTTACTGAAGTGTTTGACTCCAGTCACGCGAGCAAATACGTAACGATGTTAATATAAAGTCTCCCTCCACATGACGTAGACGTTAACCGTAAGTTAAGTCCTAAAAGGGCTTGAACAGGTATTAGGATGAATCGATATTATTCTGCCGCTTCTAGGGTCCTTCGGTCTCAGTTTGTGAAAACTGGTTAAGCTATCGTATATGTAAGGTACTACTGTAGGGCAGTTATCATGATGTAGTCACAAGTCAGCCGCCAAGGAGTACAGGGAGCTTGTATCCGCACAGTTTATACGTGACAGTGTCAATAGTTGAATAAACTGTACGCGCTACCTGCAGTTTATGGCACGTGCTGGTGGTGGTGAGTAGCGAATTAGGTAGCGCGGCTCGTGCGCGAAATTTCCGTGCCGAGGAGTCCGAGAATCCGTGGACAGGGTTCCCCCGAATTGACCTGGGAAAGGAGACGAAAAAAAAAGCTGTAATGGACTTCCCCTTTTGATGGTTCAATGACCCCTTCCTCCCTACCCACTTCATTACGGGAATCTGGTTTCTTCACGATTTCGGTGATTTTCTCGACTTTCCACTTCTTCCTCTCGGGTCGACGAATGCGCCGTAGGGGTATCTCTCTATAATCACGGTTCTTCTTTTTCGTCTTCTTCTTCTACCTCTTCTTGTCACTCATTGATTTTCACCTTTTACAACCTTGTCTACCAATTCTAGGTTCGCGCCACTGTGTGCCTCACTTTCGCTTACGTCTTACGCCGAAACCTCAGCGCGTCCTTTTCCCAACTCTTCTATCCGACCATCACAGTAGCTAGCCAGTTGTCAGATACCACCCGCAACTTGCAAAAATGGCCACTCCTGCGCCTGCTGCGCTATGGGAATCTCTTCCCGTCCCTACTCTCGACACGCCCTTCGGTGTACCGCTCTGGCCATACTTCAACAAGGCCTTCGAGATCGTTGTCGGTTACCCTGCTGATGACTTCAGATTCGTCGCTGGCAAGACGCCATTGTCGACACTGAAGGAATCTCTCATCTTCTCCGTTGTATACTATTCCATCATCTTCGGTGGCCGTGAGTGGATGCGCAACCGGGAGCCCTTCAAGCTCAAAACACTGTTCTTAATCCATAACTTCATCCTGACCTCCGTCAGCGCAATCCTCCTTGTTCTCTTCCTCGAACAACTCATCCCCACTGTCGTCCGACATGGCGTCTTCTATGCCATCTGCGACTCGGAGGGTGGTTGGACTCAACCCCTGGTTGTTTTGTACTACGTATGCTCAAAACTCGCCCAGCGGCTCGTATTATTACCTCTTCTAACCTTGCTTAGTTGAACTACCTCACTAAATATCTCGAGTTTTTGGACACCGTCTTCTTGTTTCTGAAGAAGAAGCCACTGAGTAAGTCCAAGTTGTCACCAGATACGATGATATGCTAGTATACTAACAGCTGATCACACAGCCTTCCTTCACTGTTACCATCACGGCGCAACCGCTTTCCTCTGCTACACCCAGCTTATCGGTTCAACCGCGGTCTCATGGGTTCCCATCACTCTCAACTTGACTGTCCATGTTGTCATGTACTGGTACTACTTCCAGAGTGCTAGGGGCGTCAAGATCTGGTGGAAGGAGTGGATTACCCGTCTCCAGATTGTCCAGTTCGTCATCGATCTAGGTATGTTCAAAGCCGCCTGTACAGAGCAACAAGAGAGGGAAGGAAATTTGCTAATTAAAGCTCAGGCTTCGTCTACTTTGCGTCCTACACTTACTTTACATCCACCTACTTCCAATGGATGCCGAGTGCCGGAAAGTGCGCTGGCGAGGAGTTCGCTGCCTTTGCTGGCATGGGTACACTCACCTCATACCTGGTTCTCTTCATCTCCTTCTACTTCGCAACCTACAAGAAGGACAAAAAGGCACCGAATACACGCAAGACCCTCCGTCGTATGTCCCAGGCGCCTCTTCCCGACCCTCACGTTATTGCGAGCGCCTCCCACAATGGACAGACCATGACCACTGGGTCCAAGAGGGCCAATGGCACTATGACTCGCTCTCGGAAAGCGTAGATGCCCAAAGCTCATGGCGAACTATAAATTAGGGCGTCAGTGCGATTCCTGGCTATCACACTGCTTTTCAGCCTCTAGTAGGCTCTTGCTGGCACCGTTCAACCATTGTATTAGTGACATTATCACCGGTAACGATGCATTCAGAAACGAAGAACGTGACGGGCATTGGTTTGGTAGAACCCGGCGTGCATTGTAAATATACGGGATAATAAGGGGAGTGCACTGACAGGAGTTTGGATGATTGCGTGATGATTAAAGCATATGGGGCGGATTATAGGGTAACGAGAGTAGCATCTCGCTATGTTACAATACGTACGAGTAAGATCGCTCAGAGCCGAGTTCTGGGCGACTGAAAGATTCCATAGCACGACATTAATAATATGAAACGACATAATAATTACTAACAACTTTTTGAGGAGCTCGTCGTCTGTGAACAAGTCCAAACTACAGGAAAGATCATACCCAAGCAAGCTTGTGGACAAACGCTGGTAGTCTACTCAGTACAAAAATCTACATAGGTAGAGAAAGTAAATGGGGTCAGTGAGTAGGTACTATGCTGTCAAGACTATAAACAAGGGTGTATTGATGGCCATTGTAAACATCGGGAGTCCTGAGACTTATTAATTAGATACAAGAAGTAGGTAGACGCCGCTGGTACTCATTCGTCAGGTCAAGGATTCTTTCACAGCGACTAGGTACTGAATTTGAACTGGTAGGTACGCTGATCAAAAATCGCTGCCGGACAGTATACGATGTGCACACGGTAAACCTAGTATGCACAGCTCATTATCTATCCAGTAAGGTTCACAGCATATGATGACTTGAGCGTACTCGAAGAAGAAGCAGCAGGCTGTTCGAGAATGTTGGCCGGTCCTGCGACGGCATGTCTCATTGATCCGGATACCAGGAGTAGGCGAATCGGCAAGCGGGGCGACAATAAGTGACGCCCTTTCCTCTCTCTCGAACTCGAACTGCCTATTCGGCGAGTCAGTGATAGTAATAGGGTTTCTGTAATGAAAGACAGTCCGCCGTGCCAGTGGAGACACGGATGGTTGGCGACGCTGTAGTATACCTACCTAGTAAGTTCATCGTCGATTATATATGCCCCAGGGTTAACGCAATAGCAAACTCGCAGCTAAGTGACAATAAGCAGATCTAGCTGTTAGCACACTGAAGGAACTGACTGATTATCTAGAGAGATTTGCTCTATTGACGATGAAGTCCTTGCTGGGAAACACAAATGCCTTATTTTCAATGAATGACTAGAAGAGCAGTGTGACACGGTAGAAAGAGTTGTGTTACTTATGTTCCAAAACTCATTAAATTATGCAGTTTCCACTGATAACGTGTCCACTACTAGTAGTAGTACCTGTCCCATAATCCAACATGTATCGACGTGCTTGTGCAGCTTGGTATCATCAATGTAAGAGAAAGGGCCTAAGAAAAGACTCTCTGTGTCGTGCCACCGCCTATTATCCATTTTCATACGCATCACGCGTCCATTGTGTTGAGAGAGATCACCATCAACACAGTAACAGCACACATTCGCAACTCAGCTCTTCCTTTGAGCGAATCTCTATATACCCATCACGTATCTTCGTCGCCATCATACATGGGCTCATGTTACCAGTGATATATCCCGAATCTTTCTCCACTTAACGTTCCTCGACTGTGACGGCAGGCGGTGCCATCTGCAAGGGACTCGGCGTTGCAGGTATAGGTGACGGGGTCTTGGCCATGAGACTCTGGTCACTCGCGACCATCGTGTCGTCGCTAATTTCTCGTACGGGTTGCAACCGCTCCCCGATCTTCGGGGGAGCCAGCAGTCCTAGTTGGGGTTGTGATGGCCCCGGGGATGCAGGCCGTTCCTCAGGAGGAGTACTTGCGTCCACGTCGGCTACTACCTGCTCTAGGGGTGCCGTCTCTGGTCTTCTTCCTAAAGTCTTTAGACGATTATCAACCCTCAGCACGGCGGCCGCGAGCCCTCGTACACCCGTTGCTATGATCTCGGGACGTTCCCAGGCGAGAAGCCCGGGCTTCCCGCTGGCGCGGTTGGTATAGAGCACGTTATACCTTGTCCTAGCCCAGCTAGGGCAAGAGTACGGCGATTTCCCTCCGTCGATTGGCCTGGTACTTCTCTCTGCATTTCCGCTACTATTGTTGTTCTGCGGCGCTTCTTGTTCGTTGCCGAGGAATACCGTCAACCCGACGCGCGGCCTTGTACCGGCTTTCTTGTTGGTCTTCTCCGGATGCCGCAAACTATAGGCCCAGAAGCGCATGGCAGCTTCCGGCCCAGGAAGCCACGCAACTTGTGTGAAATTAATGATATCCGTGGGTGTGAACTCTCTCTGAGGCGCGAGTAGGCGGAGGCCCTTCATTACCCAGACCAGGAGGCCTGTCGGAGAATCACAAAGAGCGTAGGCAAATGTGTTAGGCTCGGCAAGTCCTAGTTGGTCAAGCCCAAATTGCACGGGAGATGTCGGCTTCTTAGGTGGTGCAACATAGCCACTGTGCCTGAGGGCAGAAAAATCCTCGGTGCGGTATCCCAAGATTGAAGCTTTGAAGAAACTAGCAATAGACCACTTCGCCCATTCGAGAGGCGCCTCTTGAAGTTTCGGTTGTGTCAATGGCGGCGAGATAAGATGAGTTCCGAGACATGAGTCTGAGTATTGCGTTGATAACCATTCAGCAAGTCTATAGTCGATATGCGCCGGTGAAGCGGTCCCTGCGCCCGCATTCGTCACTAGGTAAAAAGAGTAGCTCAGGCGTTTCATTAACGAGTCGAGTAGGTCTGCTGTAGAAGATATGACAGCAGTGTTCGTCGGAAGTGCGTCGCTGAAGCCCAGGCCCGGTAATGAAGGGATAACGAGGTGGAAAGGTTGGTGATTCTCCACATCTTCTGGGTCCGTAAATAGCTTGACTAAATGTCCTATGGAAAGGCTTGGGAAGGGAAATGGAGGAATTAATAAAAGAGGTATCGCGTTGGCATGTAATGAGCGAACGTGAACGAATTGAATTCTTATAGGTGATTCAGAGTGAGGAACAGTGAAGCCTGTACGGAACTGCGGAATGTTATTCAAAATTTCTTCCTGGTCCCGCCATTGATATTGCTCGAGCCTTCCCACGAGGTTAGTCTATACCTATGTAGTTTGGCAATGATTTCGTCTTTCGGTCAGAAGATGATGAGACTCGAATGCCTTTATAGGGAAGAAGAGATGTGTGTAACTCACCAGAAGTCAATAAGCGGCTCAACCTCAGACTTTGGCTGCCACCAATCTTTGGACTTGGGCTCATCGAGTTCATGAGGTAATCGTGTGATCTCAAGCTTCTGCTTCGTGAGATTGAGATATCGAGAGGAAACCTAGGAAGTATTAGCCACACAGATGTTGGTCTAGGTATTATGGAGGGCCACGCAAGGTACTCACATGTATCCTGTAAGGCTTGATTTCCTCGACTGTGGCAGCGCTGTCGCCTGGCGCAACATTGTCTTCCATTTGGGTAGCCATCAAGACTCGCTAGCTTGGAACTGCCTTCTAGAAAACAGCACCGAATAATATAAAATATAGGACAAGCAGGGGGATATATAGAGAAAGGGACAAGCGTCAAGAAGCCAACACCAATCAAAGTAGATAAAACAGAAGAGAGAAAAAAGCAACAAATGCTTTACTATGCTACATTTCAGCCAGCCAGCCCCATGTAGCCGTACTCCGAGGAAAACACGCATTCATTTAATTATATCTTGTTTTAAGGGACCAGAGAGGACCAAGGGACCTCGGTGGCTTAACTCAGTGTGGCTAAGGTCAGATCGTACGGTTTGCCTTAAACGGGGCTAGTATGCGCTGAAAACAGGGCAGAAGCAGAGTCGTAGGCCGGATTGGCAACCAATCATGGTAACTGATGATAATTATTGCGGGCTAGACCGGGAGATTGACAGTCAGGGTCCTGGGTCCCGGGGTATAATGCCAAGTAAGTGGCGGTGTGGCGGCGTGGCGGTGCATACGTATACACGTCCAGAACGCCCCTGCCCGGCATGCCTAGACAAGTTAAGAGTGGCTTGTGTGCGACATTACCCAGTTGGAGAATGTAAGTGACCGCCACACGGAGCAAAACAGCTTGATATTGTTAATTCCTATGCGCGTGCAAAATAACATTTTCTTGATAAAGGTAATGACGACTAGTTCTTTTTACACTAGTCGTTCTCACTTTGTTAGGTAATGCTCTATGTGGGGCGGGTACGCTAGTCTAGTGTACCGCTAAAGTTGCCTTAGGCTTCGCGTCCACTAATAAGTGAGGAAATGGAAGCGCGGCGCGGCGCGTTTCCCAGATTCTAAGTTCCTCATGCAAGGGCCAACCAGGCAGGCCCTGGCCAGAATAATCGGAACACCTCAATAGCGAGTCGTTTATACTTGGTTTTCAACAACAGACAGCACAGTTTGAAATTTATGAAAAGAATTATGTATATTTAAGAGTAAATAAACTTTTTTATTTTTTATTTTTTAAGATTTTTGTTATAATTTATTTATGCTTAGTGCTGTATAAACTTATACAGTACTTAAGGATTCGCAAAGGCGTACACACTTTGGAGCTGGGTTGTTCCGATTATTCCGGCCAGGACCCGCCAGGGTCCAGGGCCGAAGAGCTTTCTACAATACCTCGCAATGATAAGAGGATGGCAGTGATGAAAACAACACACCCCTGGATGAGTTGCCAACTCTTTTGAAACACAACTAAAAGGACCAGATTCAAACGAACATTATGTCAAATAGCTGGCCTATGAACAGATTCAAGTCTATGTGTAAGCAGTCCACTTAGACAAAGAGCCCAAAACACCCTCTTAACATCACCCGACATTGATCCTACAAGAGTAGATAAGAGGATACTCAATACGGGTTTACACGAGACAGTCATCTTGTGAGAGATTGGTGATGAAGAGAACCTTTCTGAATACAGCAACCAAGATGGCATTAGCGACATAGTTGCGCCAACAATGTTTTAAGCCAAATTAGAGCACCCTCGAGTAGTTAGCATATATGTGACATCCTAACTTGGTGTTAGACATCAGCACAAGATGCAGCTGATGAAGTCTCCAAAGTCACTCCCGCGACCGAGGGCAACCCTTACTAGATGCGCCACATAGGCTTTTTGGGGTCAGTTTTTGGAGACACAACGGTTATTGCCCAAGTTTTCGTGCCGTTACCGACAAAGCGTTATCAACGGTTACTTACCTCCAAAAGCCGTGTATGAGCCGTGGCTCTGGGACTCCCATAACGGTTACAACTCCATACCTATCTGGCAGAGGGGCCCGCGAGTTGAGAAGACCACCCAGGGAACGTGTGACGTGTTAGCAACGCCATATAATTCATATTACAGGTAACATCTAATCCATTACGCCTAGGTAACCTGATACTAGAATCTCGCAATGCCACCCTCGATTGTTGACAATTTCTCACTCAACGTTTAGCGCCTCGGTGTTTCCAAGGCCTGGGCCTTGTCCTCAGGCACCATCCACGTTCTCAGCACCCCAATAGACACTACATCTCGACAGTAGATGCCCGCTGGATCGGCCAACTGGTCATTAGTGGTGAAATCAGCCACTGCTTTTGAGTCAGGGCTAAAACGTCTCGGCTTCCGATGCTGCGTTGCGGCGAAGAAGGAATCTCAGGTTAGCATCTGCCGCGAGCAATTAGGAGCATATGAAGAGGATAGGGAATAGGGCAAAAGAGTATTTTCGCTCACTGGATTTCCTGATCAACGATCGACAGCGCCCAGACCCGGCAAGTTCCATAGCCGTAGATTTTGTACGAATAAAACGGACCCCTGTCGCTAGTGTCAATATACTGATCCATGGCCCAATACCCCTTATTGTCCTTGCCGAACAGCAAGTCGTTGATCGTCGCGTTGCAGTCGGGAAGTTTGGCTGGCACAGGTTTGCCAGGGGGCGCCATAAACTTAGCAAACGAGCCGCCACACTGTTATGGTTATGACCTGCGGTCAACTGGAGACCGAGAATTTGAATATACTTGTTACAATATACGTACCAAGAAGTCAGTCTTTCCGGTATCTACCCACGTTTGATGCCATCTATTCGGCGTGGTGTCACGGGCAGTGTTGGCGAAAACTTCTGGTCGGGCCTTCGTGACAAAAGCGAGGCTGGCAAATGCTAACACGACCGCTTTAGTGAAAAGGTGTAGCATGTTAATTGTTGGTCGAAAGTCGATATGCAAACAAACGGCCGGTCAGTCAGTCATACCGGCCTCCTTCTGTAGTCTCCGCATTTGCTCAGATCCATTCATTCATTCTGAGATGTAAGTGAATCAAGACTGTAGTTCAGATTCGGAGCCACGACCTCTCTGTTAAGTCATTCACTACAGCCGCCTAAAAGGTAAAAAACACCCGTTGATAGGCATATAGCCTGTCATTTGCATCGGTCGTTATATTAATCTGTTCAGTTTCCACTTCCTTACGTCTTTGTGCTACTGTTCAATCATGATTTAAAGCACAATATGTCCGTAATATGTGTATTGATGGCTTCGTGTCAAAGACTAACATTTCATTATGTTCGAAGCGAAAACATAGCAGCGCAGACCAAGACAGTGGCTGATATACCCTTGCTTAGATAACCGTTAACAATGACTTACTGCCACGATATTTTTATAGGACAACTAAGCGAAATCGATATTCACATTCTTTCGGGACAGTGACCCAAATACGCCTACGAAGAATGCAGGTTGATTGGTGACACCAGCATGAGTAATATCTCCCGTATCTCACGCTCGTGGCTCTCCGCAGACTAGTATAAAGATGGATGAATTCTTATTCGGAATTTAGGGACCATCACGTCCTTGCGTTACTGCACTGGCAAAGGCTGCTGCTCTATAGGCTTCAACGTAATATCTTACCTTTTCAAAGAAGAAAAAACGAAAAAAGAAAAAGAACTTGAGCATCAAACACTCCGAATCGGGAGATCGAACTCCGAACCTGACAGCGCCTTTCCACGAAAGACTGAGAGCGTCCAATTATCACCTTTATACCACTTTGAACTTGATAACCTTGAATCAAGCTCAGTTGCCCACTAGCGGAATCGAACCACTGATCTTGTCATGGCACGTAGAAATATCCAGAGGAACTACTAGTGACACGCTATACCACTTAGCCAAGAGGGCGATGTTTAGTTTGTCGATTACAACGGAGAATATAATCATCCAACAAGAGTTCGTTTGGGATAGGTGGATAGGTTGAAGAAATAGGACTCCGAAAATGTTTGGGAGTACTGCTAATTCCCCTGCCAACAAATATAAAAGATAGGATAAATAATACTGTGTCACAGCTGTTTTAGTCATATAGATCCGCCCTAGGGGCATCGAGCCTGTGCGTTATCGCTCACATTCAAAATAAAAGACAGGATATTGGCGACGGTCTTACGAATTTATGATTGTTAAAGACGAGAGGACTTCGGCAGTGCCTTATTAACGTGGTATATATGATTCATAGCTAATAAGCCATCGTAGCTACGAGAACTTGGGACTATGCAGCTAGACTATGAAGACACTGGGACAATATATAACACTGATACAATATTAACTTTATCGTTGCTGGGGCGCCATGGGGCCCCCTAGAGCCTGAATTTGACATGGTACCCAAGCCTGTTAAGCTCAGCGACGGAATGAGTAACAGTTCGACTTAACATTTTGTTATTCAGTTGAAACTACATTCTGTCCTATCATCTTTGCCGGCGATAGAACTGCATTCGAGAACGATTCCTGACCGGCCCACTATCTTTTCGGCTATGGTACGAATAGTTTGATCAGATAAGAGCTCAGATGTTTGCACTGGCGTGGTGAATCCGCGCATGGCCTAGTTGCGCAGCTGAATCGCGACTAAAGAATCGAGGCCGATAGTCAGGATCAATCCGTGGGCATGGTTGATTTGACTGACATCGACGGAGACTAGCTACACCAGCTTACCCACAATGGCACTGGCGATGAACTCTACTATTACTTCTTGTGTCTTCATCACTGGCACAATGGAATCTGGCTTCACCTCTAAGACGACTTGGGTGCATGTTTCATTGTTGAAGAGACGGATAACCTCTTCCACATCCTCAACGTCCAAAGAGTGTATATGCAGACCGCGAGTAGAGATGGATTTGAGTATACGGGAAGCCTGCTCCACGAGGCTAGAGCTCATGTCTGGGTGGGCGCGATAAGATCTGCAAAATTCGGGGTCAGTAATTGCCATCTTGAGCGAGATATGTAAAGGTTTCTGGGGCATTGGAAGCTCTTAGGACATGATTATAGTCCAATCTTGGGCCCTTTTACACTTGAAATGACTAAAACGAGGAGAAAAAAACGCCGAGAATCACTCACGCTCGATATCACAGCGGCACAGAATAGCATTGGGCGGTAGCTTTGATTGTAGCGTTGCAGCTGTCAACTTGGGACCGGTAAAAGAACTCATGGCTATCACACAACCAGATGGTTTCAAGCAATCTATTATATCAGTAGGAATGGTGTCCTCAGTAGTCAGAATGATGGCATCCTGTTCTGCAGCGTGCATCTCACGAGGAGGCTGATGTCTGAACGATGGGCGTAGTACGAGCACAGCGCTTATAGGAATATCCAACTGCTCTATTGAGGCCGATCCTCCAGAAGGATCAGCAGCTATGAAAATAACGCGTGACCCAGTAGCTTCTACACAAAAACTTTCGATAGGATTCCTGCTGCCATGATCGAGGACTTGTTATGTTGGAATATTGGGTGACTGGCGACTCATCCTGTGGCTTATATATACTGTACCCCAACGTATCAGCCCACGATATATACCTTACTTTACACTGTTAATATATATACTCATAACCTGCATCTATTTTCAACATGTTAAGTGGCAAAGGAGTCGCGTGGGACTGAGGCAGGTAGGGGTGACTAGACTAGGCAGTCGATCCCAGCGCGGCGACACGAGCATCTGGGGCAAAAGCATGGACTGAGGAACCGATTAGAATCACAGACCCTGTATATACTTCAATTGGAAAACTTGTGTATAATTTAGATAATGCCATGGATATAGCGTCAATCTGGATCTCTTTGGAGCCCAGGGGCTTAGCAAACAAGTCAACATCCTTAAGGAATAAGGGGCCTTTGGGGTCTTCAAAATTCTCGATGGAAGTAGAGGAAGGCCGTGAGCAGTTGCCGAATGGGTGGGAATCGACTTCGAGTATAAAGACGTCGTCAGAGCCGATAGCTTGATTGATCCCTTTGCTGGGGCGTAATCGCGGCACCAGCATGGCTCCCTTTCCGCACAACCTATATTCCAGTTCTTGATCTGCCGTATCAGGGCGGTCAAGACATGAATAAACCGCATCAAGAAAACCGGGATGCTGGCGCATATCCGGCATATCCGGCCCAACATTAGTTGTTATCACATGTAGGTCATCGTTCTCGGCATGAGCAGATCGTCCGACGCCGGTGATTTTATGCATAGCAGGATCGTTATCTGGACTGAGCCATACCAATGCGAGCTGTATTGGATAGGATACAGCTGCTTGGAGCATTTCACGGCGAAGTTCTTGCCCCTTGGTCTATGATTTTTATCTCAGAAAACAAAGGAAACTCCAAACGCGGGGCTGTATAGCATCATTATTGAAATGGTATATGAATAATCATTGGCTCTTGTGAATCCCCCGAGACAACGTATCACGTATCACCAGGCCATAGAGTTCATTCTGTGTAGGCATCCTCATCCTGCGGTTGGGTCATCCCTTACGTCTTAGCCGAGGCAGTACTACCAACTGATGTAACAAGTCCAATAAGGAGCGAACGCTGCAAACGAGGGCCACAGAAGAAGAGGGGTTACCATTCGAATAGTTAATTCCGCCGTCTCTTCCCACTCATAAAGCAGTGAAGTGAGTTCTATCAGTTGATATCACTGTCTGCATAGCCCACTACTCCAAGTGTGGACGTCTGCCCTGAAGCCCAGCTTCCCTCTCCAACTTGCTCACTTGAATATTTGAAATAACTGCCGCTCAATGGCAACACAGCATTCCAAGACTGCCCGATGGCAGGGCGACTTGCTACCACACATCGTCGACAGGCTGGCTTCGGAAAAGTCGCAGGACATCTATGGCCTATGGCCTGTCGCCCCGGCTTCGTACCAAGCTGGGTTTCGGGAGATTAACTATGCCCAGCTAGCCAATATCGTGAATGGGCTGGCATGGTGGATCATCGACCAACTTGGCGGGCCAGGCAATGGCGAGCAGGTCCTCACTTACATTGGTCCCAACGATGTGCGATATTGCGCCTTAGTACTAGCCGCAGTCAAGACGGGCTACGTGGTATACCTCTACTGCTGTACTGTCGTCGTCCGGAAGCTCACGGCCTCCTAGATGTTCCTCACGTCGCCACGTAATAGCCCAGCAGCTCATCAAGCGCTATTTGACAAGTTGGAATGCCAGTCTTTGTTAACTACAGACCCAGTGCCGCCGGCGGCAGTGGCTGTTATTGAAGCGGTCAAACCACGCACACTCACAGTCCCAAGTATTGATCAGCTTCTCGGGACCGAGTACCCAGCATATATCTATAGCAAGACATACGAAGAAGCCCAAGGGAATCCCTTTATTATTATGTAAGTGTCACGGCACAAGGCCTAAGAGCTTTGCTCGGACTTGTAATAACCCTGTAGACATACATCCGGATCTACGGGCTTACCGAAGCCCCTGGTATGGACCCATGGAACAGTTGCGCGGCACATAAACCTTTCCGCCGCCCCTGCACCTGAAGGTATCGCGTCCGTAGATAGTTTGGTCCAAGGCAAGCGTGTCATGGTGACGCTGCCACCTTTCCATGTAAGCTAAGTACAGGCAGCAAATGATCGAAGAAGTGTAAGCTAACGCAAGCAGGGAGCTGGTGTGGCCCAGTATCTCTTCAGCTCCGTACCGTTTGGCAATATATCAATTGCACCAGCCGCGATAGGAATTGTCACCGCCCAAGGGCTCTTGGAGGCACTCAAACAGACGCCTGCGGACGTCGCGCTTCTTGTACCGTCGGTGGTGGCCGAGCTTGCTCAGAACCCCGAATTGCTTGATGCCTGCGCGCAGTACCTCGAGCTTATCCTCTATATAGGAGGTGATCTACCCACGGCAATAGGAGACATAGTTGCCGTCAAGATCCCGCTGCGCTGCCAGTGGGGAGCATCCGAGGTTGGCATCCCGCAGCAGCTGATGCCGCCCGAGCTGGGACCTCTGGACTGGCGCTATGTTCGCTTTCATCCAGGCCTGGGCGCTGTGTTTGATGAAATCACGGTTGGCGTTTATGAGCTCGTCATCCGACGCAATGATGTACTTGCCGATACGCAAGTCTCGCTTACTATTAGAGGTCAGGACGAGCTTCAAGAATATCGCACCAAGGATCTATTCGCTCCTCACCCGACAGTCTCTGACGCGTGGTGTTGGCGTGCCCGTGCTGATGATATTATTGTCTTCCTCAACGGCGAAAAGACTAACCCTGTATCCATGGAGCAACGCGTCGTCGCCAAAAACCATGAACTAAGCGGTGCCCTTGTCGTGGGCTCTCAAAGATTCCAGGCCGCTTTGTTGATAGAACCAACTGCTGGGTCAGGTCCTAATGCTCTAGCCACTGCTGACCAAGCTGCCCTTATCGAGCGTGTCTGGCCGAGTATCGAAGAGGCCAATCGAGCTGCCCCTGCGCATGCGCGTGTGGAGAAATCGTTGATACTTGTCACGAGCCCGGATCGCCCCTTCATCCGTGCCGGGAAGGGCACAATCCAACGGGCAGCCAGCCTTGCGCAATACAAAGGCGACATCGATAAACTCTATATGAACGCCGAGGCAGCACAAGATGACACAGCTAGCGAGACAATATACTCGGCTGACACTAGCACGATCTCATCATTGATTCGGGATGCCATCCAGGATATCACCGGCTGGGCCTCTTTGGACAAGTCGGATAGCTTCTTTGATCGGGGACTAGATTCGTTGCAAGCATTGCAAGTTACACGAACTTTAAGGCGCGCTCTACATCGTCCCGACTTCGCCTTATCCACTATATACCAGAATTCCACAATCGAACAGCTAACGGCTGCCATTCTAGAGCGGAATGAAGAACCTGATGAGAGAGACATGATGGAGCCGCTGCTATCAACTTACAAGGGACTCATTCAACAGATCCCGGCACCGAAATCTCTCGACCCTATCAAAGCAGACTCAATCGATATTCTTCTGACCGGCTCTACGGGGGGCTTAGGAACACAGATTTTGCGCGCACTCCTGAATCGGCCAGGCATTGGTCACATCTTTTGCCTAAATCGGGGTGCGGACGGCGGTCGCTCTGTGCAGAGCCAACGCTTCACCGCTGCTGGAGTGACGAATCATGGCCTTGATGATCGTGTTACATTTCTGCAGGCCAACCTAGCACATCCTTCACTCGGGCTCGACGACGTGACATATGAGACATTGCGCGCTCGTGTCGGACTCGTCCTCCACAACGCTTGGCCGGTCAATTTCAACCTGAGCTTACCAGCTTTTCGGCCACATCTCGCAGGAGTTGTGAACCTATGCGGATTCTCTGCCGCCGCGGCTCCACGAGCTGTCCGCATTCTCTTTATTTCGAGTGTTGGTGCCGTAAGCGGCGAAGCGCTTCAAGGTGAAGCTGCCCCTGAGACTGTGCTAGAGTCAGTCGAGATACCGGGTCCCAGCGGCTATTCTCGAAGCAAGTTCTTATCCGAGCTTCTCTGCGACACCGCGGCCAAGCATTTAGGGATCCCCGTGACTGTCGTGCGGGTAGGGCAGGTGGCAGGCTCTTCCCAGCAGGGAGGCGTATGGAATCGAGCCGAATGGTTACCAAGTCTCGTCGTCAGCTCGCTACACCTCGGCTGCTTCCCCGAGAACCTCGGTCCTCAATTCTCCGAGATCGACTGGATCCCGTCGGATCTGCTGGCCGAAGCCGTAGTCGATCTAGCGGCGAAGCCTACAGAAGAGAAAGCCAGCCCAGGCACAGCTGTGTTCAACCTCAGAAATCCGAGTACGACCACTTGGGACAAGCTGCTTCCGGCCATTGTGAAAGCTTCGAGCAAGGGGCAAGATCAAGCTCGCCAATCCGAAATCGTGTCACCCTCGGCCTGGGTAGACCGATTGCAACAGAGTGTGGTGGCCGTAAATGAAGGCGACGAGAGTGATGTGGCCGCTGCGGCTGTGGCTAACCCTGCCATTAAGCTGCTTGACTTTTACCAAAAGTCTTTATGGGGAAGCAATAGCACCACAGCTTCACGACCAATGTCTGTCGAGCACGCTGTACAGGCAAGCCCCACGCTACGCGGGATGCCGGCGGTGGGCGTCGAGTGGATGCGCAAGTGGGTAGATGAGTGGTTGATGACGATGTGAGACCAAACACAGGCGCTGTTATTGAGAAAGCTGACAGTAGGGCCTGGGAAATGGCGAGGATAAATAACCGGGTAAGACCTCCGGGTCAAGGGGTGGTGAGTCTGTTAACCTCAACTTTGTATAAATAGACTGGACAGATGGTAGCATACTATACATCCGAAACGATGCATTTCGCACACCGCTGCGAGGCTTTTTGGGGCATATCAAAGGCATTCTGTTGCGTTCGCATCTCGGTCTTTTACCACGAGCACGGTTTAGGAGTCAGCGCTCGACAGCTCCCTATTCGTAGCCATGGTAGACTCATACATCCCTGCGTTTATTCCCTCCTGTAGCAAGAGCCTCAACAAGTACCTCCAGCTCTTAAGTTTTGAGTTATTCTATGGTGTGGTGCTGGGTCTCAGCCTAACCCGATAAGTGTGCCTGAATCGAAACGGGCGGTCCAGCTTGCCCGAATCGCACTCACAGAGGCTAGTTAGACCACACGCACTCATGAAAATTTTACAAAAAAATATGGTTAATTGCTTGGTCACAGTATGGAGACGTCCACTCGCGTGGTCTGTAAGGTTTCTGTATACTATGTGTAGGTTAGTAAAAAGAACACAGAAAAATAAACGGCCATGTAAAAATAGCTCGTGTTATTTTGCCCCAATTGTTCTGCTACAACCCGCACTGTCTCAGTGCAAGTCAGTTATTTGCATATCAAATATGCTTGTTGCGTTGAGATCTATGTACGCATAAAAATCTCGCACGATTTTATGAGGGTGATCCGAGATTTGTGGACCTAAATGTATTCTCGATAAACTGAACCAGTTGTCAGTGAGAGCGCTGGTCCTGTTTGGAGACAGCGGTGGAGAATTTGTTCGATATGCTAATGAGTCCACAGAATTACAGGTAGTTGCTAGTTGATCCTGATGGTTTCTTTGGGTGTACTCACGGCCTTCAAGCACAAGGTAGCAAGGGTTGATGAACTTAGTATATGGGGCCGCAGACATACATACCTTAGGTTTGGAAGAGGTAGGTAATGGAATCAAAGGTTGGGAAAAATATTGAGACATTGGTGCATATTGATACCATTACGACAGTTCTCCCCTAGTAGGCTAATCTAATGCCTTGTTCAAGTTGTTGTTCAAACCTATATTAAAATCAACAGTGTATAAGGTAAAAGCCAAGACGTCCCTAGCGACTGTTTCCCTGAAGTTCAAGGGTATGGAATAGCCAAGACAAGCAAATAGTCTACGTTACTGGTACGGGAAGTGGGAAGCCTCTAGCTTTTGCTCCACTAGCCTACGCGTTCCCTCCAACAAACACATACGCTCGACTCTTAGCTACGGACGTGACAATTTTCAGCATATATAGCCTAGTAACAAAGGCAGGTACTAGGATATCCTTTTGTTTCGTCTGAACCCATTATTGAGAATCGGACGAGACAAATCCTGAATGACAAGGCAGAACAGAAAGAAGGACACAGGGCTACCGTTTCAGAAACGCCGCCAGTTCAACACCTAAGAGTACCAGAGCACCAAAGCCATCGAAAATGACAATGAGCTTGAGGATAAGGAGCTTCTCAGGAGCGATGCCGGAAGTTCACGAGGTGCCTTGGCATTCTGAATATTATCCCACTGCCTGACCCTTCGTTCCTTCAGTTAATGCAATACTTCCGTATCCAGTCCAGTGACGCTTCTTAAGGCAAATATACGTAAGCTACACTGTCACTCTACAAGCCCCCAATTACTATTCCTTCCTAACGGAGGGTGACCAACGGACAGGAAATAACAGGTATACAGAACTTCTAGGGTGCATTACTTTCACACTTTGAATCCTTTCGACTAACTTATTAGCGGTCTTCACCCCTTTACCTTAGCTGCCTGTCTTCATCTCTATTGTTTGTTCAGAAACACTTCTAAACAAGATATGACATAAAACACCTTATCCAGTAGTACGCCCTCAGTTTGATTTTGCATTTCGAAGGCTCTCAGGTTTTCATAGTATACACTCTTCACTATCTAGGCAAGCACGATGCTGCTAATTTTAAATAGTAATTACCGGAACCAGAGATCGTCCAAGCCTGGTAATCAGACAGCTCGAGCACACTGGAAGAAGAATTATGAACGTACTCCACAACAGGCATTCTTTAAACAGGATTACGGCCAAGAAGTGGAATGTAGGTTAGTACAATATAGAGGACGATGCAGTTTATGGACCCGACCCAACCAACGATTACGAAGCATCCGAATATTCGAGGAGCCTCGAGAAGTCGTTTAGTTCGGCACGGTAGCTGAGGTAGAAAACAAAATTCACTTGTCACTGTTGCGGGGAATTCTAGGTACCTAGCAACTATCTAGATTTATTAAACATACTTGCAATTAATCTACTCTCACTCCCTTGGCACTCCTTGCACTGGAATCACACCTTATACCGACAAGAGTAGTCTGCCAAGGCCCAATGATAACACTTCCTCCCTGCTCTTTCCCGAAGACTTGTGTTATGGATCTTTTAGGCTTTTATACATAATTTGGAGGTATTAATTAACCTCTTAACATCTCCTTTACCTTGATTCAGTCTATTACTTCTCAAGCTGGCCCTTACCATCAATTGATACACAGACTGCCACCTCTCTAAACTACTATTAGTTTCCACCCGTCCGCCATCACAGCCAGTCGAGCTTCCATACCGCACAGCCGTTCCGAGAGCAACAAGTCCTACCTCTTTTTGCGTAACCATCAACTCACCGTTGCCAAAGACAAGACCAGATTGGGAAACATTGGCACCGCTAGAGGACGGGAGAGAAAGGTTGGCTGGTGGTGGCGTGATATGTATAGATAGCAGCTGCTAAAGGAAAAGCTCCTAAGCCCAGCCAACTGAAACCATACAAGAGAAAAAAAGGGATAACTAGGTAATGGTGTCTTATTCACTCTTCAAAAAAACCGAACTATCTGCGACTTATGCCTTGATGACCTATATCATAAGCCCACTTGGATTAGCCTTCTTCTTCTCTTTCCCCTATACGTTCAAACTCAAACCCACTCCTCCCAACTAACCCCATCCCGCAAATACGGCGCCGTCAGCCCATGTGTCTCCCACATAGGACCCTCAGCATCAACAATGTATCCATTAGCGCAGAACTCGTACCTGACACGCGCCTGCTCGACCCCATAAAATTGATTAAAGCGCGGGTGCAGCGCCTCGGCCAGCGTATGCACGTCGCCCGCGGGATGCAGCTCCCGCCAGGGTTCGCGACAGCCGAGTCCCCGGCAGGACTTGAGCACGAAGAGCAGGGCGTCCAGACGCGACGCAACTTTTGCGATGGGAAGCCCGGCGAGGAGGGTGCTGTTAGAAGTTGACCGTGAGTCAGAGGGAGCGAGTAGATTGCGCATCTGACCTGGGTCAACCTGTCGGTTTGGTCAGTCTTTGGAATTCCTTTGAGGTCATTCCACGGGAACAGGAACAGTGATGATAGGGAGATGGGGAATGTACTGTCATATCGTAGAGCTCGTGCTCGTTATTGCACCACACTGAGTAATACAGACTATAGTCTGCACTAGATAGACGAATGGCTTTGTACGTGTTATGCTGCCTACGCATAGCCTGGTGGACACCCTCAGTCAGTGCGAAACCCCAGTATTCTACGCTCGCGTGCTCCCGCCTAGTTCTTTCAGTGGCTTCGATGTTGGCTTTCGTTACGGGAATGGCCCTGCCGTCCAAGTCTTCCCGTAACGGGATTCCCAGTAGCTTCAGAAAGGTGGGCGCGAGGTCGGTATGTGTTGTGACAATATCAGTTGTGTAATTTGACGCCACGCCCGGACCGCGCACGATCAGGGGCACATTTATGTCCTCCTCGTATCCGCATGTCTTTCCCGGTTGAAGACGGTGCTGTCCGACGTGGAAGCCATTGTCGCTGCTGTAGACGACGTACGTATCATCGAGAATATCGTAATCCTCGAGGCGAGTAATGAGTCCGTCAACTAACTCGTCGACTGCTTGTAGCGCACGTAAACGTTGGCGGTAGAAGTGGTCGTTGTAGTCCACATTAGACTGGTTTTGCTGTGGCAGGTCCAAAAGCCAGTTTGCCCCGGATGGCTGCGAGAGCACATCAATTAGCACTAAGCATAAGCCTCACATTAGGCTGTCTAAAATCACTAACATGATCAGGGTTAAAGTTCTCTGTTCTTGGGACTTTCACATCTTCGAAGAGGCGCTGGTGCCGTTTTGCTGGGATGGGTTCGCCAAATTGGATTGAGCGAGGTTTCCCTGGAGTCGCCTCTTTAAAGACAACATTTGAATGCGGTCCAATGGGTGCGACAGTTAGAAAGAACGGTTTATTTTGAAGGTCACGGACTGCATCATCCAAGAACCCAAAGGCTTTCTCGGCCATCACGTCGGTGCTATATTCGCCCTCGTAGCTTCGAGGCTCTTCCTCATTGCGTTGGAATGTGCTGTTAAGATAATCATACGTATACGGGTCGAGAAGGAAGTCCTATTCTCGTTAAATTAGCCCGTACACTTAATCCTATTCTTTGAGTGTATTGTGCTGCATCGTACCGAGCCTGTATAACCACCGGGATAAGGTGAGTTGTAGTTCTCGATGGTATGAGCGTTGAAGAGCTTCCCCGTATAGTAAGTATTGTATCCGGCTTGCTGTAACCATACAGGAAAATAGTTATCATTATACCCTTGAGAAACGAACTTGGGATAACCACCTATAAGAAGGTGTATTAGCATATAATAATCGATAGTGAAATGCTTAATCAGTTTACCATATGGTGGGTTGACGTCGGTGACATTCGTGTTGTGAGGGGCTTTCCCCGTCCACAGATTTACCCTGGATGGGCAGCATAAAGCTGTAGTACAGTAATGCTTCTTGAAACTTATTCCATGTTCAATGAGATGTTTCTTTATAAGTGGCATATAATGTAATGAATTCAGCTGTACATCTTGGTCGTCTGTCAAAATGAACACAACATTAGGGCGGCGAGGGTAGTTCTGATCGACTAGAGGAGCTTGGTATTGAGCGAGAGCGAGAGCTGCACCGAAACTGATAGCGCCGAGGATCACATTCGCTAAAAACATAGTAAATAGTATGAAATACAACGCTATTTGACTTTAGATTACTCCAGAATGACGGACGATCTAGAAAGACATGAAAACCGAGACCCGGGAATGGGTTTCGCTCTATATGCAACGTTGAGGAAGTATGTCTGTGAAGTTGGCTTGGTGAGGGGTGGAGTACGAGGAGGTAGCAAGCCCCCCTGTTCTCAGCTATTCATTGCCCATTCAGGTGCTGAATAGACCACTGCATCATATTTATAGGCGATGATGACATCCGATCCGGATCTGTGACCTTTCAGCACATTAACAACCATTTTCTTAAAGGAAAAAAAAAAAAAAGAGCTTGGTGCTAGTAAGTGAGACAATCTGCGTTTTTGCTTCATACAATACTAATGAATTGTCTAAGGTATCCTCCAGAGGTGAATGCCTACCATTGACATTATTGACACGATACACCATCGAATAAAGGTATTGTAAGCTGAACTTCAAGATCTTATTAGTCGCAAGAAACAGCACCTCAGCATCAGGGCTCAAACCTCGCCTCCGACCTTGCTGTTAAATTCTCCTTTCTGGCGTGTGTTTCCCAAGATGTCAAACTCCTCTAGTTCTCCCTCTGCCTCCTCGAAGGCTTATCCTACCTAACAAACACCCGTACCCATTATGTGAAATTTACAACTACAACACCGAAGTCTCTTAGATTCATCATCTTCACAACTATGGCTCGTTGCCCCGCTATTTGCGAACGCTCTAGAATATGGGTATCTTGCATCACTATTCATCCTTCATTAGTGCAGACATTGCTATACAAAACGTCTACAATCAAACAACCACTCCCTCACTGGAGCTACTTTCATCGTCGCTTTCTGCGTCATCGCCGGGGTATAGTCGCATCGAAGCCGCCATCCTAATTTTCTCTGTGCCTCCCAAATCATTCTTGAGTGCGGTACTCACAAAAGAGCCGTTTCTGCCAAACCCATTCCTTGGACAAAGAAGCATTAGTCGCCTTCCAATCCGAGTTTCCGAGCAATGAAACACTGATCTCCTCGAGGGAGTTATTGATCTCCTCCTAAGACAGATCCATGCCGTCCCAACCCTCGAGCAAGCCGGCACCGTCCCCACCAGCTCCCAAGCTGCCAAAGATGTCATCGTCAGTTCCAAAATCAAGCCCCCCAGTTGAATCTGCACCACTGGTGAGACCCATATCGCTCCCTGCGTTACCGAGGTTTAGGTTCAGATTGCCGTCACTAGTCACTAACCCTTCACCCTGGGCAGCAGCTAACGCAGCAGCCGAGTTCTCGTCAAGGCCAAGACCTAGCCCATCCTGTAGCATCGTCTCCGCTGGTTGGGGCATCATAAGCTGTGCCTCTACACGTCGATATAAGCGCACAACGTGCTCAGCTAATGCTGGATCTGACTTATGAATAATTTTAAAGTCCTCAGCCTCAAACTTCAGCGCCGCCCGAAGAGATATTCGTGTTTGTGGGACCACGGGAGAATTGCTCGGATCCACGAGCAATGTCATAACAGCGGGTGGAGGCACGTTGGTTGCGTCTGGGGCGCAGATGAGCGCCGTAGCTATGTCGTACATGATACTGCCACTGCCAGCATCCGTTTGTTGCTTGATTTCCTCTAAAATCAGATGCAATAGGCGCCTCGCTCCTAAGATTCTGTGTGCAGCGAGAATCTGGCGATGTGTATACGAGGTTGGCATCATGTTGATACCTGGGTGCAGACTCCACTGCACAAAGCTTTGTATTGTTTGTCGAACTGAAGCAGCAAGACCACCCCCTGCCGTGCTTGCCCAAGCCTCAAGCTCGTTGTGGCCTGCCCCTGCTGTCCGTCTTGATAGGCGAATGTTGTCTTTGATTGCGTTGAGCAGTGGCTCAATCTCCTGACATTTGGGATCCTGTCTTTGGTATGATCGAAGAGAATGTTCCAATGGTTTAGCCACGATATTGAGCACCGCTGAGAGCATGGTCTGCGCTTCATCGGAGCCCTTCTTGTTGAGCAGAATCAACTGTAAGATGGTAATCACAGCCTTCTGATCCGTTCTATTTTCTGTCCATAGCTGATTGGACATGTATGTGACAGCCACTACTAACGAAGGGAGGAGGAAGGTATCAACCAAGTCTACCAGTTTCATTAACGTCAAGTCACGAATCTAGGCTAAAGAGATAGACTTACATTCAACACCTGTTTTTAAGCCCTCGTCACTAAGACACTTCGCATCAAAGGCGAGCATTATGTTATAAAACAAAGTCGGCACAAGAAGGTAGAAGTCTTGAGGTGGACACGAAGACATTAGCTCATCCCCCAAGCCTCCAGCTTCGGTGTCAAAGAGGCCCTGGATCCAGCCATCTAAATGGGCTTTCTCTGCATCAGTGAGCTCGTCCAGTGGCCGGCTCAATTGGCCCTGGTTGAGTAATTTGGCGACAAATGAGTCAGATGATCGGATCCCGAGATCGACAGGGGTAAGGTTATAGCGGTAAACAAATGCCAGGACTAATAGAAGAATGGCACCGAACTCCTCATAAACGGGTTGATACTCCCCTTGGTCTTCATCGTAGCGCCAGTTATCGAGGACCTCGCACAGTGGATGTAGTATCACTGCTGGCTTACCAAACAGAAGCATCACATCTAGAGAAAGTGGCTTCTTGGCAAGTTGGCTGCACAGGAGTTTAAGAGACATAGTCTCCTTATTTGCACAAAGACGACCGATTACCTAATAGGTATTAGCGTGATGAATCTCAGGTTGACTATGTACTCACCTCAATTAAGGCCTGGCAGACGGCTCCAACGTTGCCATCCATATTGTCTATATCGCGAACCAGCTCATGAATCCGTTCAGGATCAGTAATGCAACGCTCCACTAGCGTTTCCTTGACTTGACGACCATCTTGTGGCAAACTTTGATAGGTGATTTCGCCGAGCAATCCCTCGATGCTTGATTCTGGTATCAGACCATGTAAACAGCATGCGAAACAAAATTCCTGTCGAACGCTGTCTGTGAACGTGTTGTTGTTGTTGGTATCGTCAAACATAGCAGACAGGGTGGGAAAAGCATTAGTATCCACTTGGGAAAGAGCCTCGGTGATGCAATACTGAGGTGTCAAGGGGGCAAACATCGAGTTTGCTAAGGTGGCGAGCAATAGCGGGAGCTTATTGATCAGGTATGAACGAAGTAAGTAACCGGTTTTTTGACCTTCGTTCCGAAAGACCGCATTGGCAAGAACGTCGAAGGAAGCTAAGATCAAATCAATTGTGGTGGTTTGGACGTCACCCTACCTCGTTAGCACATTGTTTTGGACTTATATATGAAGTATCGTACCTGGTACCTGTTGTTCAGGTAGCTGAAAAGGACCGCATCGTCTATGAGCGGCCGTCCAACAAGCTGGGATATGTTAACTGCTTATTCCCAAGAGAATTTTGGGAAATCATACTGATGCATTCAGGTAGATATATAGGCCAGCCCTTGAGTTGGCAATTGGTAAATCGGGGATGACTATGCTGTCGAGTGCCATGGATGATTCAAGGTCATCGATGTCCATATTGGATACTACTTTCTTATTCTTATCGACAGGCTCAAAAGAGGCGAGTGTCTCTGTGCGAAATAGTTCCAGACGGCTGGCAATTTGTGATGAGCTTTGTAAGATGGAAGGGATGAAGGAAGTCAAGCTCTCCGACAAGGCCCGTCGTACATCTAGAGCCTATGTTAGCTGCTGTTTGGAACCATCAAGGGGTATGCGAACAGAGTCATACTTTTACCAGATGGTCGACTTAAGCCGCGGAGGACATAGTCGTTTTCGCACACTCCGAGGAGAAGCATGACAAAGGCAGCGCGGGCGGCTTCCATCTCATCCCTAGAGTAGGTGTTTTGTAGTTGACCCATAACATCCTGTGCAAACGCAGCAGAAGCCGTTGTAAACATGGCCATCCATCGAGCCATAAGATCACAGATAAAGAGAGCTTCGCCTGTACTCTTGATGCCATTTCCTAGCCTGACAGCTTTCGAGAGGCGGTAGAACATGACCTCTTCGGCAGTGTATGAGCTTGCCCATCTTAAGGGCACCTGGTACTGGACGTCAGTGCTAGCAGGCTGCACGTACATCTGAGACGTTGAGAACTTGTATAGTGCATTGAGGATTGATGCCGTGTCGACAAGCTTACGCTGGATCAGGACTTGGAGGTAGCGTGGGATGCGCGGATCGAGGCTCTCGTGGTTAGACGGTTGCGGTCGCAAGAAGACATCGGCAATAACAGGGGGAGGTAGAGGGTATTTGCTGTATAGTGAGGGGACGTATGAATCGAACTCTTCTGAATCGAGGCGCGAGTTCAGGCATCGGGACACGTATTTCGTCCATTGGCCGCGGGAGCTAGTCTGATCGTGACCGTGATCGTGACCTTGATCGTAATCGCGATCGGCCTTAGGCTTGTAGGCCGTTGCCAAGTCGGGTTTGTCAATCTCCATAGCCATTTTCGAACGATGGACAGAGTCTCCCGAATGAGAGAGCTCTATTATTACACTTTCATCGCCGTGTTGTGTCGTCCTATGCCTGCATCAAAGTCTACATTGATCGGCTGTGGTGCTTCAGTGCTATCTGAAGTAAGAGTGGCAGCAGGTATGGTTACCTTAGCCTCTAGTGGCAGGAGGATGTGGACCCTTGGAGCTTTGAACAATTAATTCCCCGGACTTTAATTATTATTAGTAGTAGTACTGTACCCTTGATATACGTTATCGATAACGTACCCACTTAAGCCCAAATGCCCTAGTGTAGACAAAGCCACAGGTTACAGCAACCTGCAATGGTAACACTTCTTCTCCCTCTTATTACAGGGTAGTCAATTGACGTAATTCTATTCTCTTTTTTTTTCTTCTAAAGTGGGCTCCGTGAGGTTGCCGTCAGTCAAGGGGTATATCTAGGTATTCCTTAATGAGGACATCTAAAATACCTGAAACGGTTCCAACATACATGCTATCAGGAACGCTGGTGTGCAATACGCCACTTGCACTCAGAAGCGTATATATACGTACGGAAGCCCTGGATGTCCCATATTTGGGGACAATGTTAGATCTTTTGGTCTATTGCCGAAGCGGTACAGGGCTACGCTTCTGACACATAAGAGAATGTTTTATATTTCATGTTAAACCTTAACAACCACGTTTAACTCATAATATAAGGTAACAAAACTACAAATATAAACTTTATATTAATTTATCTAGTAACTAGTTTTAATTACTAGCTTTAATTATTTTAACAGTAGAAAAAAAAAGTTGTTATCATGTGATCAATACCTTAGTTAATGATATGCTAATTATACTAGAGTGTATAATTATCGATGATGGCTAGGAGAGCGAGCTACTGTTGTCACTTATTATTGTTGGCGAGGTAGGTGATCTAGTCCACTTGCAAAGGAACTTGGCACCAGCCGAACAAACACAGTAGTGTATACTACAGATATTTCCTTTAGACTAGGGGTAGGATGACTCAGCAAGACCCCTGACTTTCCCACATAAAGCTAAATTAAGTTCTATTGTTGCCTATCGATAAGTCTATGTTGTTCTACAGCAGTTATCCTCATACCGAGCTACCACGTAAAAAGAGTTCATCACTTCTTAAAGTGTTGTGGAAGGAGAGAGCATAGTCATAGAAGAACGCAGGAAAATGTGAAGAATGGTTGCTCTCTTGCTGGTGGATTCAGGATCATTAAACCCCTGTTGGGATCTCCGGTACCTTGTCAAGGTTCCCCTTGACTTGGCGCGTTGCAAAGAGTTGTGCCAGATTAAATTTACTTTCCTATTCTGCTCTAGATTCGAGCGCGCGTATAGGACTAGAGTCGAAGGCTAAATGACTTGCAAAATGCGGGAACAACGTAGTCCACTTTAGTCATGGAACACTGTGCCGGTAGTCTTCTTCAACCAAAGACTGCACCCGTTATGTCTACTATCCCATCGCCGGGAAATCGTTGCCGTTGTATTTTAGTTGCCACTTCTTGTTGAAGAGTACACAAAACATACAAGATGCCCGCATTCCCCAATAAGTTCCTTCCCCGTCATAGACGCACTCGTAGAGTATCATATCGCTATCTCATATATCATGGTATCCGTTTCCGTGATGGGAACCCGTACTAAAGTTGAGTGCTAGACGTCTTCCTCTTTGACAACCGGGGGTATGTCTTCTGGGTTTCGAGGTCCGATCATCCAGTCTTGCATAGCGAGCCACTGACTCCAGTTCGTCTCTGCGCTAACAATCTCGTCCTCTGTGACATGTTGAAGCGGCCGCAAGAAAGGGATGCTCTGTCCGTCTGGCATGTCGTACTGCGACTTGACATCGAGCCAGCTAGAGGCTTTGGCGGCGAAAAGATAATTTCTTCGCTCAACTTCGTGGAGGTGTCCTATCCCTAGCGCCCAGTCATCCCCAAAGAATCCATGCAACACGCCTGGGAAATCGAACCCTGTCGCGACTAATCGGCGGATGTAAGGGGTGAGGCTGATTGTCATGTGTGCTTGGCTCGGAATAGCGAACTTCCCTGCCGCTGATGAGGAAGGCGAGGGAATGGCGGACGGTGAACCCGACGGCTTCGACGAAAAAATAGGTGTTTGTGGTTTTTGGAAGGGGAGCTGGATGTTAACAAAGGCGGCCATTGCCTGGACCGGGCCTTCGTGTTGTGCGTGATCTAGAAAGTATCGAACACAGGACTGGAAATGCGGATACCATTGGAGGATATCAAACTGGGAATCTTGCATCGGAAGAAAAGGACTTGCGGGATTCCTCTCGAGGGGGAATGCTGGCATTGACTGCTGGGAAGCTGAACGACTCATCCCCGGTTGGAATACACTGCCCCGTGGATGAAAAGCCATTGTGTAGCGTGGGTTCAAGTATATCTGCAGTGTTCAAGTTGCTGGCCTCGATGCAAACAGATGTTCGATCAGTCGTGCCGGTTTCGCCAAAGTCCCGCTTGAGAAGACTTCTTGGAGTATTGAAAGCGAATGGTAAGGGTTATCAAGTCACTCGAATTAGAGAGTCCACTGATAGTTGTGTGATTTGGCTCAGTAGGTGTCGGATATAGCAAAGACGGAATGCAGTAGTCTAATAACGACCTGCAGCACTATCGGTATGAAACCTTTCAGTATGTCGAGCTAGTTGGAGTGAGCAGTTGAAAGATAGGCCACCAGGGCTGAAGTAGATGATGGGAGCGGTGGGTCAACAAAGACTTTAATACTTTGTTGTATGGTCGTATGGGTTCTTAGCTGGCCTGTATATCTGTGGCCTTGCCAATATATGTGCAGACCAGTCCTTTTCTAGTTAGAGAGTCGCCGACAAAGAAGCAGAGCCTTATAAGTTCCGGGGAACAGGACCGATAGGAGGGGAAGGTATGAAATAAGGAAGTGTGGAAGTGTGGAAGCAGACATAATACAATAAGTGAAGTAACCGGGTCACAAGCCAGTCCCCAGTACGGATCCACGGGAGCTGAAGGAGACGGACGATCTGCAGCTCCAATGGTCTGTCTTCCGTGAGCCGATAGGTCGATAGGTAGGTTCGCGTTGCACGATAAGTGTGAACGACACTAGGGCCTGAACGTGGCTTTGCGGGGGTCGATCAGGGCTGATGAGAAGTTTGGTACCGAATGCGGCAGATGGACATGTAAGAGTTATAAGGGCCCACGATATACTAGTTAGAAAGATAAGTTATCATCTGTATAGCTGCTAGCAGACAGACCGCCGGTGGCACCGTCTATTAATCCACTCGACTAGACGTCCTGGGTTTGCAGAACCAAGCCTCTCGAGCTTATTTGGCGGTTGGATACCGCGGCGTTCTCATGTGACGACGCGTTGAAGAAGAACTAATTACCCAAGTCACCGGAGACAGGTACTAGACGAAAGGACCTAATACTGAGACGGATAAAACATGGGCTACAGCTTGGCCAGTACGCTCTAGGCCCCTAGAATATATGGATATCGTTGGCATGCGAGACAGGGAGAGGTCACGGTCCATCTCCGTCCAGTAAATGCTGATAATGCTGCTCGTGTGAATGGAAAGGTAAGCAGTTCACAGGGAGCGCATGGGTAAACAGAATATGACCTCGCACGGTTCACGTGTTAATCAAACGGTCGAGGGGTTACAATGAGGCAAAATCTGATAGACGAACGCCATTGCTACGGTACTGTCGTGTTGAGACTGACATCATGGTACCTCTAACTTGCAACGAAGAGAGCAATGTGCAACAGCTTACACGGCGAGTCCGAAGAAAAGAGCAAGACAAGACGTCAAGACAAGACGACAACACACTGGCAAGTACTTCAGACTTGTTGGTTCCCTCGATATACTTGGAAGTATATGCCTCGATATGGTAATTGACGAACATGGGAGGCGGGAAGGAATACGACATGAAGAATCGAGGCCTAAGGAGTTGTGGGTAGACACATGGGTACTTTCACATCATTAGGTCGGGATAAAGATACATGTGTAGGAGATGGTGCAGGTGGAGTGTAGATGCATGTGGATGGATAAGGCGGTCGCAGTCGCAGATGGGACAACTGTCGATCCAACAGCCTCAATATCTGCAGCCAAGGGCACAAAAACATGGACGAAGTGTAGGAGACATGGGAGGGTGCATGGTGCACGCAGATACGGAAAGGACCCTGAAAGCACCCGCGCTGTGTCCCTGCCAGGGTGCTGCCAGGGCCCAGGGCGCAGGACACAGGGGGTTAGTAGACAGCAAGGGCTGCCTCTCCGCCGGGACGCTACGTAGTGGGTAGCAATACCTAGGTAGGGACCAACTAGACGCGAGCGAGCGCCGGGCCCAGTAGGCGAGATGGGTGGGGTGGGGTGGGCGGAATGAGCGGACGGGACATGGAAGAATTGATTGGTTTACTCCTAAAATGCCCTCTAAACCCCCAAATGTTAGCTTCTCCGGCTTCTCCAAAAATCTTAATTTTTTTTTCTTTTACATAAAGAAAGTGTGAATTACAATTGAAGTTACAAATGCTTAATTTGTTACTAAATACAGAGACACTCGTCCGTAAATACAGAAATTAGGTTGGTACTTATAATGGCTGGCAACCAGGTAATAAGTCTCCTGAAACACGATTCGCAGAGCCCATTTCATTTGCTGGGCTGATAATAAAAAGTAGTTCGTCCGATTTCAACATCGAAAACCTCCATATGAGCAGGCCTCCAACCCACAATCTCCACAATCTCCGACCTCAAAATTTCTTAACTCGCTTACTCTCTCGGCGCCGGCCGGCCAAACCCATAACTGATCTACACAATCATCCCATGCCCTTATGACACTTGCCTAGGTTAAATACTCACGAATCCCTGTACTTTACAGAGTATAACCATGAGAACGACGGCATCAGTGTTGTTCCTTCGGCTCCGACTATCGTCCCACTTTTATTTTCCTCCTTTTTATCCCTTCAACATCTACCAATATTACTACTAATATAGCTTATAAGTTGTACCTATACTAGGTATAATATATGGGCCCTAAAGTTGAGTCCGAACCCACACACCTGGTCTCTGTGATGTGGTAGTCGGATCCGCCCCCCCGCGAATCTGATTTCCTGATACGTTGAGCCCTTACGCATCTGAGACACGCAGAGCCGTTGCCTCGAGGCGTGTCTGACCCAATATAACAGTACGCTCAAAATCAACCAACAGCACCCATTCTTTCCACACAAAACATCCATTATGCTAATAAGCTTAGGGAGTTCTGTGCACTCCAACCCCCCGTAACAATCTGCCATCAGATTCGACGTTGAGCCTCCCCGCATGCATATCGGGCCTAGCCAACTGCATGCCGTCGTCTGTTGTGTCTTTACCCGGGGTGGCAGGGTAGGTAGCTAGACCCCCGTTAAGTAATGTGCCATGTGAAAGCCCAGGGGTAGGGCTAGCCATGAGGTGTTGCCTCCGCTCCGAGACGCTTGTTACCGGCGTGGCCGCATTTGCGAGTCATTGCGGCTCCGCTGGTCGAAGTCTAGGCTCGAGTGGATATAATCATTCTAACCGTTCGGGTCTCAAAGCTTTCGAGATGAATAGTCGCCGCATGTCTTGGCATCCCGGCTCTTAGCTTCGCTAAATTATTAATATTACCCTACAAAACTGGACAGATTAGACACACTGAACGAGCCTATACAGGTATATGAGAAACAACGTCTCAGTTGCTGCGTGAATGCGTCACAACAAACCACCGGCGGACAAGATTCTCCTTACTACCCTTTTAAGTAGACCAATCCGCTTGTGACGGCCGTAGTTGAGACTTTTCATATCAATTGGCGATCAAACTCTCCGTAATCGCGATGCATCAGGTCCACCCTGTAATTGCTGTGTTACGAGAAGCATGCACACGCACCAACCGCGGCATCGGTATGTTTTTCAACGGGGACCACTCCCCTCATTACGGGATGCCACAGCGTGTTGTTCCAAACGCGCGGTGCCAAAGCCACACAGCGTGACGTTGTGACTCATCCCAAGAAATATAAGTGCATACCATTTTTGGGAAACCTAATAGTTTCTAGAATCAGGGCTGGACTTTCGATTGGACGGAAATAGAATTATTTCATGAGTTAATTGGGGCATCGCGAGGCTGGTGATGACAGGCTAGAGACCCTATGGCTTTAGTAATTCTTCGGCTCACCGATGTGACCGGCGGCCTCCTTTCGGATATCGCACACTGCGGAATGCCTGCGAACTTGTCCGGTGAGCTATTGATTGACCTTTAACCTCTCTTGTGAGTCCTCCCAATAGATCTACGACTTACCTATCCGCTTTCAGCTGCTAAAGAAGGGCTTAAGGGAGCTTCTTCGGCCTTATCATCCTTCGTGCTTCGGCTTGCCACCCAGCACAGCTGGTCAAGGTACTGCCCCCTTACACATGATCATCATTGAGTAGTGTTAGTAGGGAAACTACATGTTCATCTAAGTCCCTTTTGGCGAATCTGTTGAGATCACACTGCGCAAAATCGGCAACGTCATCACAACAGCTAATAGTCTGGGTCATGTATGGCACGTTTCTTATGAACATTTGCCCCATATGACATGGTATGTGAAGCGTAGCACTCATTATTCCTTTGACCTAGCAGACACTGCAGGATCATTTATTTCTATTTCCAATCCAAAATGTGTGTCATTCTAAGTTCAAAAAGTAAACTTTGCAAAAAAGCAAGTTAGTATGACTAAGCCCAACGCAGTTTTCGATCCGAAACCTTCTCAGGGTTGATATAGTGAAAAGGTTCACAGTCAGTAAGTTAAGAATAGATAATACAACTAACCTACTGAGATTCATCTGGGCAGACTAAGTACATCCTAAGCAATGCGAGAGATTAAATCACTTACTAACAAATAATGACTTACAGTTCAAACGTATATAAAATAACAATGTAGGAGGAATTTCCGAGACCACACCTAATACACATTCAGATCAAAAGTGACGGGGTCTTGATTACTAAAGACACTGTACTAAGCAATTTATAATAATATGACAAGTCATGGCATGGAATCTTCTTCTACTACTCTCTATATCTGGAAAAGGTAACTTCTAGGTACGTATATCATCAATGTCTTACCCAAATAGGCTCTGCACGATTCGTTTATGCAGTATCCTGTCCGTGGAGATATTGATAGCACACTGTTTAGATTACGTCAAAAGCAACAATCAACTTTCCTGGTGTGCTTGAGGAATGCTATGGATCAATATTACAATACGTTATCTCTCGCGAAAAAAACCATGATAGATATAAGGACTCTGCTCATTAGTGAAAAGGGTCCTTATCTGTTTTATTTGTTCCATAATTATCCCGCTGCTATATATAGCAACATGGGTTTGTAGCTTTTATGCTAGGTTGTTCTTCCTTGCCGCAGATCGCTAGTTGAAGCAAAAGAACACCAGAGCCATGGTATTGGGACCGCCGAAATGAGAATTTTAATAATCAATTTTCAACAAGTGTTGTTAATTTTCCTCTTTCCACTGCGTGGTAACAATAGTGGGAGAGCAGAAGTTACGTTACGAAGAGCATGAATAACCGTCCCAACTTTAACCTCCTTATTAAAGTGGATTCTTGCACAGCCGATGATTGAGGCTATACTCCGTAGAAACCTTGACAGCGTATCATCATGGCGGGCTTGACAACATGGCTATGTGCATCAGAGCAGGGCGAGGTTAACTCTTTTGCGCACAACCTGTTTAGGCTACCGTAGTTCTTTACAGACCTGTGCATTGCATTGCATTGCATTCATGACGAATGTTTCTCCCTTAGATTCCTATCACTCCTGATTTAGCATGGCTGTCGAACAGTATGTAGAAGTGACGACCGGTATACTGCAGGGACAATGATATCTTCAAGCTTCATCTCTCACGCAAGGTCGCGATTCAACCGAGGCAAAGATCTGCGATGGCTGAAGAACTTCGCCACACCTATATCCGACAGTGATTTAATTATAAATGATTACTGAACATGGTTGATTGCAAGGTCGTTGCACCCTCATTTCGGTTCCCTCAATCCTAAATAAACCCTTCCCCGGTTTTCTTTTGCCCGGTTTTGTTCGGTCCCAGCGATCTGGGTCGAGTTTCATTTTTCTGGAGATCGGTTCTTGGTTGGGATTTAGTGGGGATCTTTATGAGACGAAAGCAACCCTCTCGTCTTGGCGTTCGAAAGGACCCTGCCTGTCAATACCACATACCTACCTCGATTACCTCGTAGTCCACCAGCCCTGCCGAACTCTATGCAGCCAACCGCTCTCCTTACCCGCATACCCACGCTCACATACGTAATTTCACAACATTTTAATATGCGCTGTCGTAAGGTAGCTACCCTTCGTGTTACAAGATCCCTGTGATCGACTTGTATCTGCATGGTGTGGCAATGCGCAGCTGCAAACAGGTACGGTAGACTGTAACCATGTGATGATGAAGGAACAGAGGCCAATGAACCAATCTGGAAGTGCAGCTTAAGGTTGGGAGGCCAATTACCCTTTTCCGCCTCACTTTTTCTGCAGTATCCGCCCGTACCGTAATACCGGTATCCAGCCCCTTGTCAGTGGGGAACTTGGGGCCATGCTGGTAACACGTCGCATGCCTTCCCTCCTAGAACTTTTTTTTTTTCTGTTTTCCGGGATACATAACCAGCAGGGAGTGATGTTGTGCGAGTATGTTCTTGAATCCTTTGATCTATAAACTCCCATGTGCTGCATGTGACCGAGTGCTGGATCTGAGTACGAGGCTTCGGTGATCTGCATAATCACCGCCGGCCATTGTTATATGACTGGTTAGTGACTACATGGGACGGCAATGCATGGGCAAATACCCAATATCCAGGGTTATGGCACTGGGGAGTTCGGGTTTTAGGTCGTTACACCGTTAATCTAGTATCATTGCTGGTTTCTAAACGAGCTGAACTAGGTATACGATAACAAGAAGCAGGTAGAGTTGTTATAGCGAAGACTTTTTTTTTTTTTAAAGGAAAAGGAGGAAAAATAAGAGGGAGAAAGAGATCGCCAAGGGCGCCTGCGACAGAAAGAAAGCCACAATATTCTGTATTGATCTAAGATTGGCTGGCAGTCTCAGCAAAAGGACAGATAGTAATAATGTGCGGCTATGATTCGATGCTACCTATGACTATGGGTGCTCCCATTCGCCAGTCGCGTCTGAGAACCCAATGCGGTGGTTCAAAGAATGAGGAGGCGCTGCCCACACGCTGTGGCATTGTTTATTTCTCAAGGGGAAATCCGAGAAACCAACATTCAGCTAGGGACGGATAACGTGACCATAATCAACATCAACCTTTACAAGATATCCTATTTCGAGCGCCGATATCAGGTGATGTGCACATAACCCTTGACGTCCTTCCCAGTATGAGCGCAAGGATCGCGCGCTCGAGTTTCAGGGCTTCCTCGCGTGTGTTGCTTCCGCCAGCAAGTGTTCGAACGGCGCGCGGATCGGCGACAGTCGCGACTCAGTACTATGATCACTATATTGAGGGCTAATGAGCATCTAAGCTGTGAAAGATTCACGACTAATACAATCCTAGATGGCCATGTCATCCTATTAACACGGATTGATGAACCCTATGAGGTTTTACGCCACTACTCCGAAGTCACTACAGAGTGTGTTTGCCATTGGACTATATATCCTCCAGTCAACTTACGGGCTAGCCCTTTGACAGTCATAAAGAGCTGGGTTGGGGATTTGTATAACATCTGCAAGCCGATAAAAATGTGAGATCTTGACAAGCTTAACTCCCATCCCTCGTAGTAGATAGCCCCTAGCGAGGCAAGATTCATAGCCAGCCTACTAGACTTACACTCTCTGCATTTTTGAGGGCAAGGCTTACGAAGCAATGCCCTGACTCATGAGATTCTTGAAAACAGATCAGGTCACAGCTCTTTGCCCCTATATCTCCTACAGGCCATGCATGGTGCTGGCTCGCCTGATATCTCAAGTATATACGGTTTCCACGCCATTTGTAGCCAGCGCCGCCATGCGCCTGTCCACTCTGTTGACGATAGAGATGCCTATGTGCAGACTGCGCGTAAGTACATATGCCATTTCGAGAAAGACCACTATTACCTACATATTGAATTCCACCATGCCAACGTCAAAGTGTACCTGCGCGACAGACCGTGAGACTAAGGACAACCCCTTTTTTACGTCCAGCTATCCTGCACCTGGCCAATCTAAAAGATATTCCGCCAGAATTGTCCAAAGCATTACACCATTATGCCTCTGTTATTATGTATAGCTACAACATGAACGGCATATTGAATTTCTATTATCAAGCGTTTAGACAACGCATGTTTATCTTTCACGAAGAGACATTCCAGCCGCCCACCATTAGTGACTGACGAGGGGGCAGCACCTAGATCTTCAAGAGCGCTCGTCTGTCAGCGTCCACTAACGCTACTGCTAAAAAGATTGCTAATGATCGTAAGACTCTCCACAGAATGGCTGCTGGTCAGGTTATGTCAGGCGGCAATTTCTTGTCGCTGTTTCGTCACGCTCACCCCCGGAACTATCCACCTGATGGAGTATATGGAATCTCGTTAGCTTTAGGAGAAAAAGGACAAGAACAGAAGCCCGATGATTCTGAAACCGACAAACTAGAGCTTCCCTCCACTAATGCGCCGGCCACGATGAACCCATTGCTTACTGGACTAGTAGTTCCCGGAAATAATAAAGCGGACATCGCAATCTAAGCATCCCGTGTTCAGAATCCTTCATTCGCGGTCTTCATCGACTCAACCGTCAGGTCACTATGAAAACAGCTACTCTATAGGGATACGGATATAGCTTGGATGGCTATATATAGGTGCTTTAGGCCCCCCCTTGGAAGTCCTGAGAGGTTCAGGAATCGGCCAATAATTATATTGAGCTCTGTACCACTACCTACGGCCTAGTTGTGTTAGCCCTTCTGTTCACTCTATGACCATTACCCCTGACATTAACCCTTGGTAAGACCATTTCTCAACACTCCTAAAGCCCTATATAGAGATACTCTTGAACGGCCCTCGCTGTTGGTAGTTGAGAGGGGACCCTCATACAGGGCATAAGGCGTGCTAAGCTAAGATCTGCAGCACAATAACATCTTATATGACATTATTGCTATATAACCATCTGTCAAATCGGATGCGTAGACGTTAGCTCCTATGTGATAGTAAGGCTACCTTGCTATTAGGAGTCTATGGCTCTAGAGTGATGTAGGGAGCTACCAGTAGGTCGCTAGTAGGCCGCATTATAGGGGGAAGGGCTCCATCATATTGAACCCTGAGCTTAAATCAATAAGTGTAAAAGGATCCCGACCTTATATCCCAGAATTCTTCACACATTCATCTCGCAAGGGTATTGATAACCCTCTTGTGACCCTAACGTCTAACGCTTGCCTTACTCCTTTTTCTAGTTAAAGGCAGCTTCGATACCTAAGCGGCATCAGCACCTTACCTAGGTTCCCCCGTGCCAGTAACCTGCTACCTTAGAAGCCAGGCCATAGAGCCTATAAACCACTGTAGTAGTAGTAGTAGTAGTAGTAGTAGTAGTAGTAGTAGTAGTAGTAGTAGTAGTAGTAGTAGTAGTAGTAGTAGTAGTAGTTAACAGCTAGAGACTACCTGCTCGATAATTTATTATTATCTTTAGCTTGGATTAATGTATCTTTACAGGGGGACGATGCGCTGTTGCTTGTCTCGAATGTCTCGAATCTGATCTTTGGACTATAATAGTAAATCGCCGAGTCGACTCCGTAGTAGACCGAGATAACCAATTCCACTGTGAGACTGGCACTTTATGGCATAAATCTGTTAATGGTATGGATTTCATGGTCAACCGTCGAACAATATTCTAATCTTATCTCTACAACGACAATATGTTCCAATCCTATTTTAGTTGCAAGTTGGATATCGAGATACCAGATTTGCTTGCTCGGGTTAGAAAATTGGTAAATATCGGAATATTATTTGCTGAACCCGATTTCCAGATCTTTGAAATCGGCTCTTTTAGTTATTGTAGAACTTCAACTCCGTCCGTTGCGCAAAGGGATTCACCCTCAGCCTTTACACCGACTACATCTAAATCCTTGAGACCTATCTTGCTCTCTATGTTTAGTTCAATCTAAACCTGTTTCTTCATCGTAATAGGTGCAGCGGCGAGTCCATATTTAAAGAGAACAACTTAAATTTTTTTCCATAGGCTTTAAAACCCTACATTCCTAGAGTTATATCTTTCCGTTGCTACTCCTTAGAATATCTTTTAGAAGGTATAGCTTAGACGTAAGCTGGGCTAGCCTTTTATAAGCTACTTCAAGATTTTGGATACAAATGTTGAAGACTTGGTAGGGAAGCCTCCAAGACTGGAGATTTTGGGATCCAAAAATGGATTCCCCCATACCACCTTCGACAAGATTATCAATATAAGTTAATTATTTTCGCAAGCTTTAACTTAAGCAAAGCTACCTTTAGTAAGGGCTAACAACAATTTATCAGCCACAAGCCGAATGAAATAGCTATAACGCTTAATGTAGCGACAAAACGGAGCGAAACGGTAATATAGCTTAGAAACCGAGAGTTACAGCCGTATTGCAGCTAATCCATGACGTCCACGATTGGCCTCAAATTCTTGCGCTCTCATTCGCTGTACCCTTTGACTGTGGCTGCCTCCCAAGCCTGGTCAAGGCATTTGGGTCGCCCTTCGCAGCCGTACAGTCAGATTCGAAATGAGTGTCCGCTTTTGAAGGCCTCAAGATTATCTGCATAGTAGTTAATGTGAAAATTTGCACGACTTCGCTCGGCCATACTAATTACAGCGCTCAACAAGAAGACCGTTTATCCTTTCACCAAGCACTTATTGTATATAATAGAATCCTAGATGTTTAATCTGTCATCTGCTCTTACCGAAGTCCGGCGCAGTGAAGGCGCTATTCGCTTAGAGCCAAGAGAGCCGCCCGAAAAGCCACCGTGGGTCGACCGCGATGACGATGAGCAGCAATCTGGAGCTCGACCAGCGGCGCCGCGACGTTTCAAGGTCAGGTTGAACCCGCCAGCTCCCAGACGAACTGCAACGAAGAAATCGCAATCCTTCCCTGCATCTTACACTGCTACTTCAATTTCCGCCAAGTATCGTCCGCTCTTAACAAATAGTAAGACGGGTCAAGCAGAATTCCGTCTGCTCAAAATATTGCCCGGCAAGGGTTCAGAGCCTTTGTGCTGCGAACTAATTTATAGCCGGATAGCCAATCCTCCGGAGTACGAGGCGCTTTCGTATTGTTGGGGTAGCGCGACCTTGGTGGCCGAGGTGCGCTGTGACGGGATTCTCATCTCCGTCTCGACGAACCTTGCGGCTGCATTGCAGGTCTTCCGCCGGGAAATATCTTCTCGAATGCTTTGGGTAGATGCCATTTGTATCAACCAAAACGACGTGGGCGAGAAAGAGTATCAGGTGCCATTGATGGGTCAGATTTACAGCAAAGCGATAGCGGTGCAGATTTGGTTGGGTAATGATACTCCCGAGTACACTTGCGCAACGGCATTTACGATCTTCAGGAACCTCAAAAATCTGTGCGTTAGATTTGGTTGGGATATTGACTTCGCCTATCTAGTGCGGTATCGAGCACTCCAGGGTTATGGCCTCCCCGATGTCGTAGAGGACTCGTGGAGGTGCATTCGACATTTGGTAGAAATGCCTTGGTTTACTAGGACATGGGTTATACAAGAGGTTACGCTGTCTCGCCAGGCGTATCTCCAGTGTGGTAATAGCTCACTACCATGGATCGACTTTTGTGTCGGCTTTCTCTCTCTCAACCAGACCTTCCTAATGTACCGGCCTGACATTGTACCTAGCATATCCTCGTACACTCAGGCGATGCAGCTGATTCTATCCTATCACAAGGCAGGGGCTTCTTTCTCCGATTTGGACTTTCCTGCGCTCCTGGAGAATCATAGGGTAGCCCGAACCACTGATGCAAGGGACAAAATCTATGCGTTTCTAGGTCTTTACGAACTAAAATCGGGGCGAAGTCATAACATCATTCCTAATTATCGGGGTACAGTCACAGAAATATTCGTCAATGTTGCCAAGGAGATTGTCGAACAGAGTAAAACACTGGATATTCTCGGAGTCCCACGACAGGACTCTCAGAACCGTGTAGATGGGCTGCCATCCTGGGTTCCTGACTGGAGTTCCAACAACTTCGCCACCTCGCTGACCTGTAGAACCATTGACGGGTCCTACCTCTTTACATTCGACGCCGCAAAAACCCCAGAAGTACCAGCGCAGGCCAAAACCCAGGATTGGACTCTACAGCTGTGTGGCTTTTGCTTTGGTGAAGTTACTGAAGTCGGATACCTTGCAGACCTACACTTTAAGCAAGAGGATGACACGAGCCATGCTAGATTATCACCGGTCAGCTCGACGATTAATAGCATTGCCCTTCTTAGGAACTGGCTCACTGTCTCGAGGGGGTTATCGAAAAGAAAATATCCGAATGGTCAAAATGCTTTCGAAGCATTCGTCCGCACTATTTATCTTGATCACTTTTCTTCATCCTACTCCGTGGATGAAGCTGTCAACTATTATCGCTGTCTTTACGATCCGTCTTACGTCCTGGGTAAACCATGGTTCGGAGCGTTCAGGATATCATTCGTCCAGCGATACGCCTATTTCCAATTCGGCGTTGTAGGCAAAGCCTTCGGAGCAGCACCAATTAAGGCCTTAGCGAAGGTACTGGGATGGATGGAAGGGGTGCTCCCTGTATACGGGTATTATGATATTGATCGACCGCCTCACTTGTCCGGACGGAGCTTAAATGAATGTTTAGTCGACACGCGGGCTCGAACAATGTACAGAAAGATGGTCTACACCAAGTCGGGCTACATTGGTCTTGGACCTCGGCTAACCCAGGAGGGTGACCGTGTCTTTCTTGTCAAGGGCTCTCGAACTCCCCTATTGCTCCGGCCACAGCAGCAGAATGGGACGTGGGAGCTACTTGGAGACTGTTATGTCCATGGAATCATGCAAGCTGAGGCTTTTGACGAGACCAAATGCGAGACATTTGTGGTCATTTGATCGTATGACAACATAATAATCCAGGTTACTTCAGGTTGCTAGCTGGTATTACTCCTACCAATTTTATGCTTTCCTACTTATATATAACAGAACAATATAGTACTTATTAATTGAACCTTTAATTGACTGATTCACTTATATTTGCCATGATGTGTTTAAAACGTTCGACGGATCTGACTTTTATTTTTAATACGGTGCTTTAGTAGAGTCGAGACGCCGATAGCAAAACGGAGCGCCGGCGGCTATAACGAAAGGACCACTGCACCGCTTCCGTACCGATTGTTCAATATGGCATGTTTTATAACGTCATTTCTCCCTTTCCCTACATATATGAAAGAACAGCATATCTAGGGAAATCTGGGGTTAGTAAGATCTCCGAGAAATTCTTTTGGACTTAATAGAACTGGAGTTGATTGGTCGCATGGTAAAGGTCGTCTATAATAGTGGTAGTTAATTGGAGGATAGAATCAACGAGATAATGAGGGTGGGGCATCGTGTATGCTTCCATGGATGTATCTACTAAGTACCGTACTAAGTAATAAGCGATCATGCATGGGAACTTTGAAGCTGCAGTCGCATTTCGGGTTACAACTGCAGCTATACGCTGTAGTAGGTGCTTAAGGTACTTGGTCTAACTTACGTAGTTGGCCCTAGCAGCTCACGCCTAGTCTGCGTTACCATCTTGAAAATGCTTTGAGCGTAAGTCTATGTGACCTCAGCTATGATCTCGTGTATTCTAAATGACAACTATAACGAGGGCTTTTAGTGTAGCAATAGTAGCTAGGTACATACAGTTACTGACTAGCGTTTACTTGGGCCAGGTCGGATGTATTAGATAAGATCTCGGTCCCTATGCGATTTCAGCTTCTGCAAAGGTAAATGCATTGATTTCAAGGGTGGGTGAAAATGGGGTGGGGCCTTCCCTACAACAAGAAACCAGAACCATACCTAGTGGAGGTAGTCTTGCCAGTTGGCACTCGACCCAGTCACCACCTGCAATTCCTCGCCAATTATTACCTACAAGTAGGTAGTGGACCTAGGAGGTACATAATACGACTTGGCAGCTTGGTGTCGTTTCAGAGCCTTTCGTCCCTCCCAGTTTATTATTCGGTGTGCTTACCACCACCACCATCATCATCATCATCATCAACCTGATACCTTTCAGGCATGATTCTCGGACGATCCAACTGTCCCCCGTGCTATACGGGGGAGATCTCTCTTTTCAACCACTAACGAGGAAAACGACTATTTCTCCATGCGGAAGCTTAATGGCTACAAAGGCCAGGTGGCGAACGGCGCTCTGCAGCCCAAAGTTGTCATTTGCTGACGATTTTATAGGGTGGGCGTCTAGTTGGAGGAGTTGCTCTTCTCCTCTAGTGTTGCAAAAAGCCAAGTCAGGCTAGGAATGCGAGATCCTATTTGATTTTCAATATACTGCATATGAATGTCCAGTGATTATCATTGACATTGCTTTTAATCTCACTGCTTTTGTCAGGCCAAAAAGGTCAGCTGTTTGGTCTGGAACGGCAACTAGCACCATCGCGTGATTCTATTCTTAGAACAGCACCCTCTGGATCTCATCTCACGCCCACCCAGAACGGTTCGAGGCACGAACCGCGAAACAATTGTCCTGAGGTTCTCGCTGGCTCTTCTGCCTGTGTGAGCGTTTTGGGGTGCAGTGCAGGCAATGTTGGCAAACCTCGCAGCTTCTAGTGCCCGCCCACCGCTTTCTTTCCGGGTTCGTGCTGACAATGCATGGGGACGCCCTCCCCCTATTGGCATAGCACTGGGGATCTTCTCCATGGCTTGCTTAGCCGGGATACTCTGAATCTGACACAGACAGGACAGGGTATCATCACAGAGAATCTATCGAGCGGGGTGCTACTTCAGCTGACAGCCTCAACGGGAAGAGCTCTCGATAGCCGAGTCCGGCAATAAGCACCACTATCCGTATTTTTCTCTTTCTTACGCATAAGTAATGGCTGGCCCCATTGCTTGTTTCTTCTTTCCGCTTCTTGTCGGCTTTTCCCCTTGAAGGACGAATGCGCAAGTTATGGCACTCGCCCTTCGATTGACTGCTCTGAGTTATGTGGTCGCGCGCGTTGATGCCCGGTGGTTTCAGATTGGTTCAGATGCGGGGGATTGGGCTCCGGTGACACCAACCGCGGAACCCGCCACGTTAAATGATGAATGGGTGCCGAAGACAACTCCTGCTCCTGATAGGCGGCCCATTGATTTGGCACTTCGGAGGAGAGATGATAATACATCCACAATCTGTGGCTATTCCGTCAACGACCTTGATAGTATGTGAAAGCAGAGACCTTTCATTCGCGAAATTGATATCTAAGACTTTATCTCATAGGTCCGGCGGTCACTTGCGGTAGTAGTGAATTTTGTAAGCTCGACCACCGCCTTAGCATCGTAGGGTGCTGTACCGAGACGAATGCTCGTGGTTGCGTCGTGCCAACGGCATGCCTGGAATCTACAGAGTCAGCGCAGTGGTCCGGAGATTCACTCACGACATATTGGTAAGCTATTCTAAGACGACCCAGCTTCTTGAACTTGTGTGCTGAGTGAAAGAACAGTAGCAACTCAGATCGCCCGCATTGTGTAACTCACTCCTACGATGCGAACTTCTATGACCCATTGTATGGCGTGTACTTTCTAGGATGCGCTGCTAAAGCTGCGTCAGGAGATATTGTAGCCAGTTCTATATCGGGGAGCAATGCAAGCTCCACCAACTCGCTTTCTACTTTCACAACTACATACGGCATCATAACCACCACCATCACCGTCAACGTCCCTGGTAATGGTGCTTCATCTACTGCAGTATCCTCCGGCTCAAGTGGAAGCTCTGGCTCGAAGAATGTCGGAGCGATTGTCGGTGGTGTCTTGGGCGGCGTTGCTGGTCTTAGCCTGATTGTCGCCGCCATTTTATTCTTCTTCTATCGACGGAAAAGGCGATCTCAGGATTCGAATCCTCTTGCACTGGGCCGAAAAATGCCACCCAGCGACCACGACATGTATCAGAACGAGCCAATACCAGGATCGCAGTATCCCTCGACATTTTATGGGGAAGCACCTCCCGGTTTGGCGCAAACGTCAGACCAACCGGTGATGGGCTACCCACCAAATACTTACGGGGGTCCGAACGCGATATACACAATGGAGAATAACCACAGCACGGAGGCACCTGCATACTTTGCCCCGCGAGCCGTTCCTTCTAAACCCCAAGATGAAGCTGTATCGCCGATCGAGCCGAGCCCTGTCAGTCCTGTCAGTCCTGCTGAAAACTACAATACGATGGTTTCAGCGCTTTCCAACCAGTCGCCACCTCTCCAGCCGCTGCAGCCGGCCGTCCATCATCACCAATCCCACCAGTCTCATCAGTCTCACCAGCCTCACCAATCTCACCAGCCTCACCAATCTCACCAGTCTCACCAATCTCACCAGTCTCACCAGCCTCACCAGTCTCACCAGTCCCTTCAGTCCCTTCAGTCCCATCAGTCTCATCAGTCCCAGTATGCACAATACAGGTTAGCATTCCAGTCTTTTATTTTCCTTTTTGGCGTGTCTTGGGAGTAGAAGTTGCCTATCTAGGACACTCTACTCCTGTAACTCCTTCATGCTCTTGAAACCTTCATAGAATGAACTCGATATTTACCGTATGCGGCAATTACTGACTCCTGATTTCTGATTAAAAGCCCACCGCCTCCGGAGCAATACCAATCGTACCACCCATACCCTGGAACATGACATTGAATAGAGCTCTTGTGGATTAAATAGGAGAAAATTTTAATGTTTATTTGGGCCGTTTTGCATATATTGTGCGTTCTGGGCTTTGGGAATTTGGCGTCGGAAATTTCAGCGTACGATACCTATTGCTTTTAGTAAGGAACCAGCAGATTGAAAAGACCTGTACGCCGTCAGCGAGATATCTGATAGGGTTTCAGGAAATACAAACAGACGCGATCCATATCTTGGACCGGGCGGAATCTTCTCTCACTTTGATCATCAGCAGATCATCCACATGCGCTCTGCAGTGATTTTTGCAGTATGCCAGGACGTGTTGCTTCAAAAAGTACATTTGTTGAGTTTCATTGGAGTTCCCACCCAGTAGGCGACAAAAAGCAATTTGATTAAATCTGTATGAGTTCTATATCAAATATGTGAGTAGAAAGTTTATAACTATATAGCCTTAGTTGAGTGGCCACAATAGTTTGGTAGTGAGGTGATAAGAACCGAAAACCCCACCTCACTACTACATCTTCCATGATAGCAGTAGCCGGCTTCACATCCGCGAAGTTTTCACTTGCTTGCTATCGACCCAATATCAACGCCCATTTGACTTTTATAGTTCGTATCTCAATTCAGAGTGCTAATTTTTATATTATCTTATTGAAATACAGGCAATCTTTGAACTATTTCATACAACTAGAAGCGCCACACCAATGACATCTTTACCAGACCTGCCGGCGAACTTCGCAGCGGCGCTTAAACTCATTGACGATGCGCACGCCGAGGACCCCAAGACTGTCCCAAGCGAAGACGGCAGCGGCGCAACGGTGCCAAGTGAGCTGCATTACGCTCGCAAGATGACGCGCTGGCTCGCTGTGCGATGTCCGGACGCGTCGCCGACGCTGCAGCTCGCTTGTCGGGCGCAGCATTTCAGGAGGTGAGTGAGTTTTGCGACATGGAACGAACCGAAATAAGAGCATCTTGCGAGATTGGAGGCTTGCATGGTGCACTTGGACTACATGTGTTTCCTTGATGGCAGCTATCTAGATTTCGCTTTGAATCACATTCACTAATGAGAGGAAACGTGTGCGGGGGGATATAGATGGGAAATACCGCGCGACAGCTTCCCGATGACGCGCACTGGCTACCTGACATGGCGAGCGAAGCAAAAGACGCAGGCGGCAGAGAAGATCAAGATACTACTCTCCTCCCTTCCCGCCGAAGACATCGACCGCATAGCGGCGCTCGTGCGCAAGGAGAACCTCGCCGCGGACGCAGAGACGCAGGTCCTCGAAGACGTGGCGTGTCTCGTGTTCCTCGACGACCATTTCGATGATTTCGAGAGGAGGGAGGATGTCGATGAGGATAAGATTGTTAATATCCTCCAGAAGACTTGGGGCAAGATGAGCGACCGCGGACGTGAGATTGCGCTTGGGATGAGGCTAAGTGAGCGTGCGAAGACGCTTGTTGGGAAAGCGCTTGCGGGGTAAGAGAAGGAAAAGAGGCTGAGAGATTAGGTGCTGGCTGGGTTAGGTTGTGCCGGTGGTCGCTGTTGTTGATTTGAATGTTGGAGCGCGGTCTAGGGCTTTTGGGTGTCGTGATGTGGTTTTGATATAGCTGTCTGAAACGAGACTGGATGGTTTTTCATCGGCGATGACCTATACTCGTGGCCTAAGACGATTTAGTATTGCGATTTACCTACCGGCACTTGGTTACGGCATAGCGACAAGAAAGATATCTCTGGCAATTGTTTTCCGAATGCCAGACAGAAAGTCCGCGATCGTGGGGGGATTAGACGTTCTAAAGAGGCGAAAATGGGGGAATTATGGTGGGGGGGATGGGTGCGGAAACCGCCCCAGAGGCTCGGTGCCTTTTCCGCCGATTTATAAGACTTCGGTAGAGAAATATTACCTATGATCGTGAAGCTTTTCTACCCTCTATGCCCCTTTATTTATAAAACGTGATCTCAGACTTAAAACAGACCTGGATGGCTATCGAAAATCAAAAAGACAGCTCGAATTGTTGATAAAGACACTGCTTGGTTAGAGCAACAGAGAGATCTTAGACAGCAATACTTGACAAAAGCAGCATCGTCGCACAGTCGCCAAGATGAGTACGAAGGCGACACCAAGCGGCCGACTAGTTAGTATCGAGGAGATATCGGCACATCAGTCCCTCGAAGACCTTTGGCTCGTCGTCGACGGCATAGTCTATGACCTAAGCGAATTCGCGCTTGAGCATCCAGGCGGCGTGGAGGTACTACTTCAACACGCCGGCCGCGACGCAACAGTCGCATACTCAGAGATTCACTCGCCATCTCTGATACGCACCTCACTCCCGGCATCCCGAAAGATCGGCATCCTAGACACGACAACAGTGACGGAAGAATGGGCGCGGCCACCACTGACAATGGAAAAGCCGCCGTCGAAAGTGAAGGGCGTGACCAAGCCCCCGCTCGAAAGCCTTATCAACGCGCACGACTTCCGGCTCGCGGGGCAGGCGAGCTTCACGCCTAAGGCGTGGGCCTTCATGTCCTCGGCTTCAACGGATTGTCTGACGATGGAGCGGAACAGCTCGACGTACGACGACATCATACTCCGGCCGCGGGTACTGCGGGACGTCAGCGCCGTCGACGTCAACACGACTATGCTGGGCCACCGTATGTCGACGCCCATCTTCATCGCGCCGACGTCCATGGGAAAGTTGTTCCATCCCGAAGGCGAGCGCGAGCTCGGCCGTGCAGCCCAGAGCCTCGGGATCCCGCAGTGCGTGTCTACGAGTTGCTCGTTCCCGCTACCCGAAGTCATGGATGCTGTGGAGGAGAAGAAGAGCGCCGACGGGACGAACGTGCCGGTCTTCTTCCAGCTCTACGTCGATAAGAACAGGCGGAAGTCGGAGAACTTGTTGCGAATTGTGCAAGAGCGGGGTGTCAAGGCAATCTTCGTCACGATTGACGCCCCTGTTATCGGAAAGCGGGAGGCTGACGAGCGCCTCAAGGCGGACGAAAGCATGAAGCTCCCGATGTCCGGCATGAAGGCGAAGAATGATAATAAGGGCGGCTCGTTAGGTCGCCTCATGGGCGGGTTTATCGATGCGTCGCTTAACTGGGATGATATCGCGTGGTTGCGGAGGACTGTGCCTGGCTTGCCGATTGTGTTGAAGGGGGTGCAGACTGCGATGGATGCCGTTAAGGCTATGGAGGTTGGCGTTGAGGCGATTTACATCACAAATCACGGCGGCAGGAGTCTCGATACTTCGCCTGCCACGATATTGGTTCTGTTGGAGCTGCAGAAGTGCTGCCCACAGATCTTTGATAAGATGGAAGTATACATCGACGGCGGCATTACGCGAGGGACAGATATCTTCAAGGTTTTATGTCTTGGTGCCAAAGCGGTAGGCCTAGGTCGAGGGTTCTTGTTCGCTTTGAACTATGGGCAAGAGGGTATTGAGCATTTTGTGAATAGTAGGCCTCTCCCCGTGTCCTCTTTTCAGATAATTTTTGAATGGTGTTAATCTTGTCATCTAGTTTTAACCGACGAGCTGCAGACGACGATGCAGCAATGCGGTATTACGAGCTTGGATCAGGTCCATCCTGGCCTGCTACATACGGGCGCCGTTGACCACTTGGTCCCTGGCTCAGAAGAGCACCCTTATGCTAAATGGAGACCGAGAAGCAAGCTATAGTTCCTAATCTGTGTAAATTTAGGATAACGAATATTGCATTTACATCACAGCATCTTGAATGAGACATGATCTTGAACTTCAATGTTGGAACCTACTAGTTCCATCAGCGTAGTAAAAGGAAACTCACGTGTTTAAACTTTCACAGGGAATAAATCTCGGTGGAGATGGTAGTGAGGTTAACACTTCGCTCAACAAAGCGATTGGGGATGTTGACGCCCACGGCAAGATATATCGAAATATTTCACATCGTTACAGTGGTCCGGGAGCATAGCTCGGGGACCATTGTATACACAGAGGTTTGTGCATCGGGTCGTATCTAGGCTTTGGCTGTCGCCTGGAAACCCCAGTGTCGTAGGGGCAACCATCTGCACCATAAGACCATTGTTAATTGGACTGACAACCCTTGGGTATCAACACTGCTCCTGCATCAGACCTCCGTCAAGAAAATTACTTGAAGGCAAGTACACAGAAAGTCCATACGTATTTTCGACTTCGCTAGTTCATTCCAAACACGCCCATCAAGGAATGGTGACGAAGTGTATGTGTTTACAACTTTCCTAGTACACTATTTCAATCCTGTGCCTCGGGTGCTGTGGCAGCAATTACTTATCCTGTACCTTTTCTTTGTTGCTCACCTTAGCCCCAGTCGTAAACCGGAGGTGGATTATTACAATGCTTTACGCATTGCTTACTCCGACCAAGCCAAGGAAGAGTACGATTTCTTGTTCCTTTCCGGCAGATTCTGGTATTCAATTTCTCCTTCATATTCCCCAAAGGCGCGCAGCCTTTACTGTATACAGTAGTTACTAACTTGTGATCTCGAAAAGAGGTCGCCTTTCACAAGCCCGTGATCACAGAAGTCTCCCCAGAGCCTGAATATCCACCTTCTCCGAAAGGCAACAGTGACATCTCCTCCACTTGCGCCGAGGCCGGAACAGACGAGGAGCTTAACGAGGTTGCCGTAGCGGCTGAGGGCAAGCGTAACATGTCCACTACCGACAGTTCTTCCGATGCCGCTCCCGAGTGGACCCGAGAGGAAGATCGCATCATCTGTGTGAGGAAGTTCAAGGCCAAATCGTTAGTGCATCTCACTGTCATACTTTGATATGTTTCCTCTTCGCTTTAACGAGATCTGCTGACACAAGTAAACACCGAAATAGATGGGCCGAGATAGGCGAGGAGCTCAAGCGCGGCAAGAAGGAATGTCAACAACGGTACCGAGCCATCTCTTCGCACACCAAGGAGCTGGGCATCACGATGGAGAAACTGGCGAAGCTGTATCTCGACGAGGACGAGGAGAAGTCCAGGTCCAAGAAGAGTAGCAAGGGCAAGGACAAGTCCAACGCCCAAGACGACGAAAAAGAGCAACAGAAAGGAAAGGCCAAGACCGGCAAGCCCAAGAAAAGCGACAATAAAAAATCCGATTCCAAACTAGACGCCAACTCCAAGGCCAAGAAGAGCAAGATCAGGATAAGATCGCGCCGAACCTTTGACTCTTCTTCCTCAGTAGGCCCCGACTCTAGCTCTGAAGACGATGATGAGAATGAGAAAGAACCCGAAGACCCTGAGGCCGACTACTGGGCGCAGCGCCGCTACATCTACGACACCATATTCGGAGACATGTACCCGGACCAGAAGATGCTCCGCCCGGACCGCTTCTACAGCGAGAGCGACTGCCACGTGCTAGCCGGTCTCGAGGCGCGCTATCGCGCCAATAAATGGCTCTATATCCAGGCTGATTTCTGTAATGCCACGGGCCGCATGGTCGAGGCGGAGATGCTCAAGGCGAAGTTCTATGAGGATGACAACTGCATGTAGGAGGGGAAAGGGACGGGGGGGGGTGGGGTTTGATGGGAAATACCGGAGACAGTATAAGGACCACTACATGCTCCGTTTGTACCTAGCTAGAGTCCCCTTTGTTGTGGCTAAAAATGCAGTGAAGTCTTGTTATATCGATTGGACGCCTGTGTCCTAGCGCTATCTACGGACCTTTTCGTTGAGGCTAAAAATGCAGTGAAACGACGTCCCTCGGACATCCCCGCAGAGCCTCACAAGGCAATGCCAAGACTCCGAGATGCATGCACGTTAGCCGTACCAGGCAATACAGAAACACTATCTTAGGTATCTTCAAGTCTAGTGTGTTATGCAAGAGAAATTTAATTTTATACTAGTCAATGACCTATCGATAATACGCTTGATGGGCCTACTATAGCACATGGCTTGGTTAAGCTGCCTATAAGTTTATGACCCTAGACAGAATATTTTCAGTGGGATATACATAAAGAAGGCTAAAGCGTTCCTCGACTTACTATAGGATGCAACGAATTTCATTCGTCTTTATCAACAATATTTATGAAGATAGTATTCTAGCATTTTCAGACTTAAAACTACGCTGCATAAGCTTTGGAATCATCAAATGTGGTCATGAACAGAGTAGCAATAACATGGTGGAGTTTCAAATCGTTGTATTAATACTTTCAATCTCACGATTACCAAAGCTACGGTTATGTGCAGACAGTTCAGGTCTTTTCTACTTAGAGTATCACGTAGGTTGTACACATGGTTAAGCCACTGAACGTCCCCAATATATCACTAGGGTTACCAATGAGATATACGTCCTGTACTACTATTTCACTTAAAATCTATCAGGTTTAATCCCTATTAGAGGCCGCCTTGGTAGCTGTGTAATACGCGAGAGGAAAGGGAAGCATAGTTCACATATGTCAAAGTTACTTGTGTATCTATCAAGTCCCCTTTTTCCTTGATTATTGATTTGGGACTATACCACTGGCGCCCTACAGAACGGGTTTCTTCACGTGACTATCACCTTACATAAGCCGATCAAAATCATTGATGCCCTCGTTCTTAACGTAAGGAGGTACGACTGGAGTTGAAACAAAAGGCTATTGTGCTCTGAGAATTTCCTAGCAATTCATAGGGTCTCAATTAGAAAGTAACCATCACCCATTTGGGAAGTTGCTACAGTAAGTCAACGCCAAGCTTATAGAGAAACTCCGTGGACGACAGCTTTTTGCTAGGACCTCGGTTAGCGTATCTAGCCAATTGGTCAGCGAGCTAGCCTCAATTCGAGCCAGACCTTCAAACTAGACCTTTGGACCAAGCCTTGAATTCGAACTAGATTTCTATTCGAACGGCTAACTAAAGGGTCAAAGCTTTGGGGCTTTAAAGCCTCAAAAGGTTAAAGGGTTGAACGGTGGAACGGCGGAACGGTGGAACGCCGATAGATTGATTTGGAGGGTGGACTAATCAGATTATCATAAACTCTTAGTACCATACTATCATTATACATACGTTGGCCTTCATTGTAGAAAGGAATAATCCCCATCTAGATAGCCTCTGGACGTGAAGGGGTATATACTCCCGTTCGGAGGTAAACACGAATGAACAAAGGGTATATTTCAAATGGTGACTCCGGACTCCCGCCGCCACTCGCGTTGCTAGCCCAATAGTGGTATTTCCACAACCATACACTCGCCCTTCTAAGGTCTCTAGCACGGTATAAGATGGATAATCGTAGGAGGCCCTAGAAAGGCACTAGAATATCCGAGAGCCATGGCTCATCCCACAGGCCCATCAGAACTTCATCCGGTATCAGGGAGTCAAGGGATCCCCCAGCGCCATTCAGATCACCGCTGACATTGTTTTGAGGTGACTGCCAGGCGTCAGGTTGCGGTTCCGGTGCCATCTGCGCCAGGAACAAGGCCTTGATAGTCCGAAGCAGATACGGGGTCTTGAAGAAGAGACCCTTCCGTGGTCCATCTACGTCTACTATGCCCAAAGTGGCAGGGACGCGGTCGATAGCCTCTGAAGCGCGGTCTAGGACCTCGAACACATCGGCCCGCCTTCTCACCTCCGCCAAGTCCCAACCGGTTTCATTGAGGGTGGTGAGCTTGAACAGCACGACGAGGCAATGGGTGAACTGGGCGAAAATGTCTACGGTGATGCCAACCCAGTTAAACAAAGGCATCTCGAAGAAGACTGCCAGCCAGCGCTCGATAGTGGTTAGGGTCGAGTCGAGGTCTTGGAGCTTTCGGAAGCGTGCGAGACTGGAATGATCCTGGGCGCTCGGCCTGCTGAGTAGCGATGCTTGGATTGTTAGCTTCGCGCTGTAAAGATAAAACTGCGCAATCCCTGATATCAGTTAGATGTGACTCTGTCAAAAATGGTGCTGGCCTCCTAACTTTCTGAACGGATAAGAGCCGGTAAGTTCCGCCACACATCTTCGAGCTGTCCAAGTAGGGCAGCGGTCAAGACGGCTGAAGGTGATTTTGAATCTTCTTCTTCCAAGGACTCATCTGTGGATACGCAAGCTAGCTGTTTGGTAAGGAGCTGGCACTTGACTTGGGTGACTAAAAGGTGATCCATCATCGTCTCGCCTCCTTCGCCCAGAATACGTAGACATTCATCTAAATAGCGAGTCCAACGAAGAGGCTCCACTTTTCTGTAAGTCGTCCACGTACTGCAAGTTTTCGGTTAGCCGAATTTCTCACCCTATCCGACACGTCTGGGAAGGGATGGGGCAAGAGACAGCTGAAATACTCACGAAGAGGTAAGATGGAACACCGCAAGGATGGTTCGGCGTTCCTCAAGAGTTCGAATCTGCTCCACTGGGTATTTTTGGGCTAAAGTTTGATTGGAATAGCCCCGCCGTAGCATGTATGTAGGCACATCTCTATGTAGACCGAGCTCAGAAGCAAGCGATACAGCCACCTGGGCTAGCATATTCATGAAGGGCTTATCCTTCTTGAAGTAATGAGACCTAAATTGACGTTTAGTTCAAAGAAGCGAAACCCATTGAGAGTACAGACCAAGAGGCAAAGCAAACAACTCCCAGGAGTAAGTCTATATCGGCTAGATGCTCAGACACTATTCTCCGCGATATAATGTCCCAGATAGTGGACTCCATTGTGAACTGCTGCGAAACCGACTTAGTGGTCAAGCATATCATGACAAGCCACAAGAAAGGTTTCTGATGACGGAGCTCCAATGCGCTCATCGTCCCGGGTATGTGAACAAAAGGAAACATAGTAACAAATGCACTACGGAACGTGTACAACTGCTCTTCCGCCATTCTCTCTGAGACATCGTATAGGGATACATAGTCGAAGATGGGCGAGTATGTCGGGTGCGGGCTGTTCGGGCGTAGGAGATGCACGACACTCGTCGTGATGTCTATCGCCACGTCTGGGCCGCGCGGCGGTGCTGAATATGAAGAGTCGTCGCAGCCCATAGTTACGCTTGTTGTTGATGGCGTGTTGTTATCGCTTGGTGTAGACAGCGGTGTCAATTGTGGGGTTTGAGCCCGAGGCTGGGCCTGTTTCTCCATGGCTTGAGAGCGCAGCAGGGACACCAGGTCATCCAGTTTCTCCTCTAGTCGGGTAGAAGACGGGGGTTCCACAGGAGCAGGGGCAGGAACAGGAGCAGGAACCGGCGGTGTCTGGGCTTTGCGCTTGCGGGTATGTACTGGTTGTTCACAAGCTATCCCTCGCCGGTGACATCTGGATTCGCTCATTTCATTAGCCTAGCTAGTGCACGTGGACTTGCAAGATATAGAGGCATGGAAGCGTAGGTGTGTGCCCAGAAAAACAACAAAGCTGGCAACACGGCAAATGAAAGAGGTGTTGACCATACCGCTCGCACCCAGTTCCTGAAGCCCGGTAGAAACATTTGCACTTGGCGCGCGCACACGGTGCGCACGCTCGTCCATAAGGCGCTGGATTGCAGGACTCGGACGTGGTGGGCAACACTGGATCGGGTGCCATCCCAGAGTTGGCCTAGATGAGCCTCTTGGTAGCCTAGAACGGAAAGCAGTTGATAATGAAAGCAAAAAACAGCGAATCCGTAATGCCGCCGACGGAGGTTACAATTCCACTACCTACAGATGCGGTTGAGGTCTTTCAATGCCGCTGGATTCGTAAACGCAAGGCGCGGAGTTAACGTTGAAAGCCGCGGTTTTCACGTCGCACCGCGGAATTTGAAGGCTTGCAAATGCTCAAAGGCATCTCGGCCAGCTAAGCCGGAGGGTATTGTGGCTTATCCCTTCACCCCCCAAAAAGACCCGGAGGGGTTTATTATAATCATTTTAGTCTCAAGCACATATACCCTCTAGTATAATATGGAGTTCTCCTGATATTGGTTTACAGTAAAAAAAGTATACTTTTTGTTGTTGGCGAAATACGGAGATATTTCTATTGTTGGAAAGTATTATTCCTAGATTATACTGATGCTGTGGCTGGTGTGGTTTGTACTGCTCAAAGGTCAGGAGTACAGGAGGTCCACTTCATAATTGTCGATCAGCTCCAAGACTTGTTCGTCTCTACACTTCTTACTCCCGAGGCCGGAAGTTATTGCACGGATACTTCTCTCATACTCTCAATCAGCAAATTGCCTGTTTCTATAATTCCGACTTGCTCAACAAAGCTTCCCTCGCATAACATTATTGGAGATTTCACTGTGAAGTCCCTCATAAGCCTGCCTGCGGACACCTTAAACTTTGAATACTTCTATCATAATGAAAGCGCGGCTAACATAGAAATCAAATAGATTCTCATTATCATTGCCTATAGCGGTGTGACGAAAGAAGAAAAGCCATGATACGAATACAGAATAGTACGGCTTTGAAGACGGGCAATCTAAGACAGAGATAAAATAATGACACCACCTTGCCCCCGCATTTCCCAGAAACCCAAGGAAGGCATCAACTCCTTTCTAATGAGACAAAGTATATACCAGGACCCGACTCACCCAGCTTATCAGGCGTATGGCTTGACCTGAGCCTCACTCCAGTCCCAGAACTTCTGCGCCGTTCCATTGCCGCCCTGCGACCTTGACTTGGATCCGTCAACCATTTCCTTAGAAATATTCCAGAATTTGCCCCAAGGAGCAACTATTTTGCAGTTAGTCAGGATATTCTGACCAGGGTAGAAAACTAACAGTGCGATGCTACACTCACTGAATTCTCCAGACTTCTCAAGAGTGATCTCGGGCGAAAACCCGGCGAACAAGTTGGTGTATGCTCCATAGCGTGGCGGGTGTAGGAGGGTCTTCTGAAGCATGCAAGTCATAAAGGCTCCTTGAGTACGCCAGAAATCCGAGTCAATATTGCCCGGGTTTAGAGCAACGGAAACCACACCGTCTGCCTTGTAGCGGGCCGCGAACTCGGTGGCGTGAAAATAGTTCCCTAGCTTGCTGAGACAGTACTGGTTGAATGATCCTTTCTTGTCCCAATCAGGCAAGTTTTCGACGAAATCCTTGGGGCTTTGGGCCTCGGCAGCTGAGGACGAGGCCCAGACCACCCGGATAGCGTCAGGCGGCGACATTTTTGCGGTTGACACGAGGGTAGACGTCAGATGCTTGGTGAAAGCGAAGGTGCCGAGAACGTTTACACCGAGTTGGAGCTCGTAACCTTGTTTAGACCTGGTGCCTTTCTCAGGGTATCCAACACCGGCGTTGTTAAAGAGGACATGGAGTTTTTGTTCCCTGCTGAGGAAATCTTGCGCTGACGCCTTGACGCTCTCAAGATCGGAAAGATCAAGGTGAAGATAAATCATCTGCCCTCGCGACTTGGGAATGTCCATCTTGATGTCTTCCATTGCCTTTCTCGTCTTATCCTCGGATCGTGCCATCATGTACACTTTGGCATGCTTAGAATAGAGAATTTGGGCAATCTCCTTGCCGACACCAGTGTTTGAACCGGTGACAATGACAACCTTGCAACTTGTTTAGCAGATACGACCTTATGCCAGACAATGCCTAGCAGTTGTAGTTTGATATTGCCCGGGTGCGCTCACCTTGTTTTCCGGTCAGGAATATCATTTTCTGTGAACTTAGGCTTCCCTGGGAAGGATTGCTGCATGAAACTAACGGTACCCGGCATTTCGAATAACTCTCCCTTGGTACTTTGATCGAGGATGTTTTAAGTGAAAGAACGTAGATGAGTACCTCCGAATTGGATCAACTTTGAGTGTGACAGTCCAAGTGTGAGTCGGAAGGAGGACTCCATCGGAGACATCTTATATATGAATCTTTGGATGTCATAGCAGGCCTTTGTTCGGACTATTGGTCTTACTTTTCGGATGACGGCAGGATTGCAAACAGCAACAAGCAGGTATTCCATTGCGCGGACCGCAACGACCGCAGGGCAAGCGTTGGGTATAATCAGCGGAGTTAACGCGGTGCTACCCTGGTCAATTGCATGCTTCAGCTTACAGGTGCTGCTTCTAGTCGGCGCCACCCCAATCCCGCGGATTTCAGATTTTGGTGGGGTTGCTCAAAGATTTTAGACTAGGTAAGGTGTTATTATTATCACCTCCATGCCAAGCAAGGACGAATCCTAGTGGAATTTATTCTGTATTATCTGTCCATGTGATACATCATACCTAACCCAGATAGATACACGAATGATTACCATGGACGGCCTACCGTGACCGTCTGCTTAGACGCACTTTGCCGGGTGAGGGATGGAGAATTTGACCTTTCAGAATAGTTAAACAAAACCTAGGCTCTAAGACCTCCAAATATCTCAACAACGGTCAAAGTACTGCTAGTATCTTGAAGCAGCGAACAAAGGGTTAAAATACCACACTAAGTCCTCATATAGCGGGTTGTGTGATTTTGAACGCCCGACGTAATAGGGGTTAAATGCACTGCCGGACGGGGAGCGGCTTCAAGTGCAATTACTGAGAGTGGGGCTATTGTGATTCTCAACAACATCATCCTTGTTTCTGGGTTGATTAAATACTTAGAAGAACATCTGGACTTTAGTAATTAGGGTGATTGATGTGTCTAGGTTGACTGGAGAAGACTTTGAGGTGATCTACTTAGGCTGTCTCCAGTTCGCATTCCTGCAGACTTAGCCCATGGCAGCTCTCACAAATTTATTCTGGGCAAGTCGATTTCTGTACCGACGTCCTGCATAGGAGCAGTGCATCTTGAGCGGCATAAGGACGTGGACCTACCGCTGTTGGAAAGCAATCAAACAGGAAGCGCAATAGTCTCTCTTGTGCCTCGAGAACCATCAATGCCTCCCGGGGAAATATTGTTTTCGTGTACTTATCTACTCAAAAGGCGTCGAGATGCTCCATCCACGATAGCAGCTTACTATACTTCTGAGCATCACGGATACCATGCAAAACAATATATAGCCGTTCAGATAATTAGGTTTTAGCTTCTTCATAATCAGTGTCTGCCAAAGTAGTTGGCGGGTTGCGGCCTGGCGCGTTCAGAAACAAGGGAAGAGCCTTGGATTTAAGGAGATCTTCTTCAGAAATCGTGAATCAGTAACACCGTTGTTGGTAAAGGCTTGAGAGGATGATGTAGGAGATAGAATTGAAACCTTCTGGAGGGTACTTGTTGCCCGTCAATCTACCAAGAGAGATATCAAAAGACTCCAGAAAACACTTGCCCTGGTTAACATGGGGCCACATGTAATAGTCCTTCACCTTGTCATCAAATGCAGATTTGCTAACTCGGCGGAACACTTCGAGGTCGGGGCGATGTGTAGTCGCCATGTCCGACCAGGCGCTCAGCAGAATCTTTTGTCTCTAATTACTGTCGCGTCTTCTTGGCCTAGCGCTTAAGAATCGTTCCTTTGTGGCGGAGGATATGAGACAGTGTCTCGAAGCTAGCAAATATACCCTTTAACCTTATCTATATCTCTTCCTCTACTAGAGTCGTAAAGTACACAGAAGGGTGCATCTGTCTGACGATCGCTTTTTCATCCCAGGAGTTTTCAAAGGATTTTGGGCCAACATCCATGTCCTACAAGTCCCCACTAGACTCCAGCAATTCTCGTAATGTCTTAGGTCTGAATGCACTATTCTTTTCTCTACAAGCCGGGTGTCTGATGAGTGATGAGGTTCGCAACGGAATAAAACCTTACTTCAAGCTCAAACCTATGCACTGCTTTGCAAACGAAGGGTGTAAGCACCTAGGAGGCCAGCTGCAGTGAGAGCCAGACCCCTATACGTCAGTATACCTAAGTCATGTACAGTAGCAGTTGCAGGGGCTATCTTCATATAGCCTCTTTTCACCAACTTTATGAAAACCTTACGGCAGCAATACATAAATCACCCATGACCGTCTTGGTCGTGTCAACAAACACAAAAATAATGTAATGAAAGATGTTACCTGTCTTTGCGCATGGGAAAATCCACCCTTGCTGAGCCATATTCCACATCTATTATTCCACTTCTTTATGCAAATGAGGCCTTCATCGATTCGATAAACGATCAACGAGAAGCCAGAGACTTCGCTGCGACATCAAGTGGCACGGCCGTTGAAGATGAGTGAGCGCGAAGGCTAGCGTTAGGCTTTAGGACTTAAGGATTAGGAGCTCGTTCATTCTGTCCATGCACAGCATAGATGATCGCGAGTGAGCTTAGCTTAAATAATCACTCTCGATCTTTGCTACTTCTGGCTTCTCACTACTTACTCCTTTCTCGTTTGATCGTATCTAGTTCGGACAGGATAAGCCTGCGAATTGACTGCTCAACAGTCTCGAGCAACGGCGGACTTTTATATGGCCTGACAACTCACTCCTTTATCGTCTGCTAGCATGGTGTTTAGATGTGATGAGCCTGTGCTCTTAGGATTTTAGGTCGTCGTCCTTAGTGAACTTAGGAGATTTTGAGCTAGGTTTTGATAGGATAATGTCATAGTCGCTATCGACGCTCTCTTGGTCCGAGCTTATAATTTTCGAAGCTAGACCAACGACTCCACGGTCCGGCTCTTCTCCTTTATGTTCATTTCCCACGACTAGAGGCGCATCCGAGTCTGCTAATACCGGCTGACCAGCTATTCTTTCGGCACAAAGCGTTACACTATCAAGCCAACTTTCAAGTCAACGTTGTCCTTCGTCTGTAGAACTATCGGGTAGAAGTTGCCTTCCCAATCCGTAGATCTCGTCTAGTAACTCGTTAGTATCGTGTTTGATTTCGGCTGTATTGTCTTGGACCGCTGCCGTATTATTTTTAATTCTTCGTATCACCGACCTAGCATCGATCATTAGTTTTAGAAAAGAGGGAAAGGAGAAAGGAAAAATTGTGTTATATGGCTTAACTAACAGGTTGATGGTTTCGGGCACAATGCTAAGCCCGCTCTTAAAAGCGTTCAGCGAGCCTTTCAACGCTACAACATTTCCTTTCTTCAATCAACGTCCAGCACGCTGCTCTAGACTTGCTACCGCCGCTGCACTTTTCGAGGGTTTTTTCTATTTGCCGTATAAGGCTTTCGTAGCCCGCCAGCATAGACCGGACCTGGGCCTGCAAAGCTTCGGGTAAACGATCGTGTGTAGCTGCAGTGTCTTCGTCTTTGATAGTTTATAATTAGAGTGAGTTTAAAGAGCTCTCGTGTTATCTAGGAGAGATTGGCGCAAGCTTCTTTGCAGCCTCGAATTAACTTATAGATCGCGATGCTCGTCTTCTACCTCGCTACAATTACGGCCAGGGCGCCGCTAGCTATCGACAGAGGGCCAGCCATAACCATCGTTTGCCGCGGGAAGACACGATTGCTGCCACTTCGATACTGCAACTTATTGTGGTGCGGTAATAGAAAAGGTCTGCCTGGAGTCTTAAAGTTGAAATCCGAAAATAGATGAGGGAAACCCTCAGCAGGCTATGACTGGGCACCACACCGTGGCTCTGCTTGCACCTTTAGATGCACGTGTTCTACCTTCTTCCTTAATATCTACTATCTTACCACAAGCCTCTATTCAATCTGCAGAACTATACCGAAGGTTGCTAACCGAACGGGCGGACGGTCTTTTGGCCTCAACTGCCCGGTTCGGATCATACGATGCCCCTATCTTTCGAAATGCGCAACCACCTTGCACGACCAACACGGTGTTTATTAGCGCCTATGTAGCCGACTCTGCATCCAAAAGTGCAGAAACCTCGTTAGCAGATAGTAAAGACATCATTAATTAGGCTCATACTTGCTTCTGCTCACGAAGATACATCTTCAGCAAGAAATTTCTCTCATGTGTAGAGGGTATGCTTCCAGACCTTTTATCCAGTTACCAGGAGCCCGGCTGAGATACATCACTCGTCAAGTAGAAAAGCGTGCCTCTCGCCGGATTTTTTCGCCAGCATGTCAAAGGAGTTGATGGTCGCACCTGAGGCTGTTGATATTCAAGCCCACTAGAGTATGCCGCCAGGACTCACATACAGATAGTCGACTTTGGTTTTGGCGGAAGAGATCTTTTCACATACAACATCGGTAACGGTGCAGCTTCATACAGCAGTCAAAAGGTCTGTTAAGGCAACCTCGTGTACACATCGTTGACATTGGGCAGTAAATAATCGAGCACCATTAGTAACGTCGAGAGAATTGTGGTCAAGATAGTTTGCACGAAAAAAATATATATAACCAACGTGTGTTCGTAGTGACATCAATGAACTAGCACTTGAGTACCACATCGGAAGTGTATCTGCCGGGACTGCATCGTGTGAGAAGGAAACAAAGTCGGTTGTTAGTCTGTTCAAGTATCATGTTTAAGGTATCTCGTGCTCCAGTCTATCATCCTCTATGTCGATCTCGCAAATGACGCTCTCCTGTCTTTTTACCCCCAGACGCCGAGCCGAACCCCTTGACCGTTTGCAGAAGAGATTAGCCTTCAAACCTCACATGCCCCTCGCCACCCTCTCTTGAGCTACGTTCTGCGTCCGCCTCCTTGGCAGCCTTCTGGGCCATCTCAGCGTGTTGCTGTCTGCGTTCCTTCTCAACGATAACGCTGTCTCTGCTGCGGAGACTCAGCAACCTAGTCTCGGCGGCCTCCTTATCAGTCCTACAGATGTCGTCTAGCTCGCTGATAAGCCGTATTATGAAGTCGAAGATGCAACGCGCCTCCAGAATGATCTCTTCACGTTCGGCTTCCGTGAGCACGCTTTCGGACTCGTGAAGGTGTTTCTTGAACGCCAGCTTCAGATCCTCGCCGTTGTCGGGTGTATCAAATAGGAAGAAACTCAGCGGCTGCGTGTTTGTACGAGTACGGCCTGCCAGGATAGCTGGATTTGGTTGTTGGGCCGAAGCTGGGATCCAAAACGCTGGGTAGATGCCCTCAAGGGTAGCTCGGATGAAGCGCCCACCTGAAAATAATGCCATGTATAGGACCCAGGCGTAAGCCAGCAGGATGTGAGGAGATTTTTTGACATGGTTTTTAGTGTGGGTAAGGAAGTTGCTGAGCGCCGGTGATTCTGAAGCATCATTGAGCCGTTCTATGAGTGTGCGACCTGACCAGTTCGTCAGGGATATCAAGTCCTCCCGCAGCGCGTTGGAGCGCTGCAACCCCTCGAAATGTAGTTCGGCGAGTAGTGATTTTATTCGGTCGCTGACAACTGGCTGAGGAATGTCCAAATAGACGTATTTGGAACTAATGGGTAAATTTTCTGGCTTAAGTCCTGCTGGATCGCGTGTGGTACAGGCGTCATCGCTTTCTTCGGAACCGTGCTTCTCTTGATGTTCTGGTAATTCCAAGATTGCCCTCCACAACGACTCGAAGACGATGTATATAGGTGCAATGTGTAGGAGACCAGATACGTATTGAGAGGCGTCATCGGCTTGCGGAGGAAGAGCTAGGCGTAGGCGAGACATCACAAGCTTATTCAATTCTGTGTGAACTGAGCGGGTAGCGGTGTTGATAGAGTCGGACAAGGAACGAGCAACGTCCCCGGTCTTTGAAGACATGGTTATAGGTGCGGTGAAGAGATATTAGGGCGGATCAAGCAGCAACCAGGTGAAGCCGAGGATATATGTCTTATCACGAAGGTTGGGATCAAGCTACCTAAGCATGCAGAGTCGCTTTAGTGATAGTAATGTTGTAGTCCTAAGACGCGGAGATGGTAACATGACCACGAAGCCACGACCGCAAGTGAGCAGGACGAACGGGTAAGCAGAGCCGAGTTCCAGGTCGTACGAACTCAAATATAACCAAGTATATCTATCGTCTTACAAGGAAACCACGAGGCTTCTGTATCGCCAGTAAGGTAGCTTTCCGAAGGGACACCTGTGATTGCCTAATAGCAATTCCTAACGCTACGGGGAAATGTGAGATGTGACAGGCCGCATAAGAATTAAACAGAGTCTAACGACGGGGGTGAGGAGGGCCCGCGATCTGGTTACAGTTAAGAGGGAGAATAAGTCTTGGTGGCCGCATAACCTTTATGACTGCAGAAGACTCGAAGCGTTTCTTGAGGAGGATTGCTAATAAAGCTATTATAGAGCAGGGCTCAAGTGGAATAACAGCCTAGGGTCGGGCGAATTGCCACGCGCCTGGTTTGCCTGGAGCAGTGGCTAGGCAGGACAGAGGGAGGCAGATCAAATGACTGAGACCAGCGCGTTCGTGTCTCTTACGAGTCGCCTTATTTATGAGTTTCTGAGGATAGATACTACGTGAGGAGTACGACTCAGTCGAGCACAAACTCTTATCCACCCAAGCAGGTGACAAAGTAAATGAGCCACCCAGCCATAAAGTACGCACAGCTCTACTAAGACTCGAATTAATAAACAAACTTACACTATGCTGGAAGGAATATAATTTTTTTTTTTTTTTTTAAAAAATTACTTATATATATATATATGTATATTACTTGTTTAAGATTATAACATAATTTTTCCTCTTAATTTTTGTCCCGCATTTGGGCGAGTTATTCTCTGTTAAAACTAGAGACTTAAATTGCTACTAGTAGAGCCCTAGAGGTGCCTCATTTATTTTGTCACTTGCTTGCCACTGTGATTGACAAAACCCAGAGCTTTGTCAACCCGACTCGGCGTAAACTCTTCTACAGTTGTCATACCTGTACACCGACTCAAGCCCATTTCCCGCATTTTCCCCATGCCACTTTTCCATGTTTGAAAATGGCGAATTCACTTGTCGATCGCTTCGAATACCGGTTTCGAATAGGATGTCACGAAAAGTGGGATGCCAGGCGGAGGGAATGCTCCGGGCTCGTTGGCTGGATCCGGGGTCTTGGCAGATCTTGGCCTCTTTGATCCATTGCATCGTTATTACGTAGCCATTCCGAAAATGGCCTCTTTCGGGGTAGGTTCTTCCCGGGTAGGCATTAATACCTAAAGAGCTACCAGGCCGTGGACCAAAAAATTTGCATACATCCCATAACACTTAGATAAGTGTCAACAGCCCAAACACTACCAAAAACAGTTGGAATAAATCGAGAATAATTATATATATATTTATTGCTGTCTAGGTCCGGTCTTCTAATTTTCCTGATTTTTTAACTAAAGATTAACTGTGAGCGATGTGCACAAGACAACCGGACTGTTAGGCCTGGAGTATGCAAATTTTTTTGTCCACGGCCTGGCTACTTAAACCCCTGTCGATCTTTCACCAGGCGAGGAGTTAAATAAGGTGCACCGTAGATAGCACAAGCAGATGGAATTGAGAATTGTGTTGACGACTCGGTGGAAAAATTACTATCTAGATCTCGTCATATCACACCAGCTTAACCCTATCTCAGTTGCTGATCATCCTTCGTAGACACCTACCGAATGACACCAGCCCTCTCTGTCTCCTTCTCAACCCTCTCCCACTCGTCCCAAAACGCGCCCCCAGCAACATCCTTCCCATCTCTGATCTTGACTATAGAGTCTCAAGTCAATGCGTACTCTTTCCATATCTCAAGTAGTTTCAAAATCCTAGGTATTTATTTGACTCACCATATTCCACACCCCCCAAACTCAACGCCACCTCCCTCCAAACATCAACATCCAACACCTCGGGAACATCATAAACAGGCGGGTTTCCCTTAACGGCACCAGCGCCAGACTCATCGTGCAGGAACCTTCGTTCATCCACGAGCACCACAGTCTCAAAATACCGCTTTCCCTTCTCCTCCACCTCCTTCTCCATCCCTTCACGGCGGCGCATGATGGCAAAGCCGTCAGCTTGTCGGAGGATGGACTTGATAGCTTCTTCTTCTTCTTCATCGCTTGCTTTCTGTGCTGCTTCCGAGGTAGAGGATGCAGAGAGGGAGGGAGCGGAAGGCATATGAATCTGGATATACTCCCAGATCCCGGCGTTCAGGCACCACGGCGTGACGAGTTGTCCATGGCGGTGCCAGGCCTCGGCGAGTTCCTCGTGAGATGTGCCCGGCTTGCGGAAGATAGGGGCGCCGGTCGAGATGATCTTCGCTGTAGCGGTCTTGTTTTGTTCCATTTTTTGTTCCTTGACTACACTATTCCTAAGTCCCAGGTAGGCAGGTTGGTAGATAGGTAGGATCCGACGTAAGGGTGGCTCGTTCTACGTACCGCTTAGTGGGAAGGTGACGGCGTGTTCTACTGGTGTGCTTGATGTGTGTATTCCTTCCACAGAGTTGCTGGAAGGGTGTCTCCTTATATATATTGGCTCTGGGCGTAACAACTCTATGCTATACTACTGCTAACTGTCAAGATAGCTATACACTGCAGTACCGGTATGTCGCCATACATGTCAATATGAAAGAGGCCGATTTGTAATGAAGGTATGAAGTAGACTAGCTATGAGCTCATCGCCTTCTGATTCGCTGCCCTCCTGTCATCAACGTGCATGATGGCGGAGTTAAGAACATGGCCGGATTATTTGACCCAACACGGCGATTCTTAAGCTTCACCGTTTTGCTCCCGCAAGGAAATGCTGTTGGATCTGTCGACCGACTTCCTATCCACGTGTTGCAAAGTACGAGTTCACTGCATTATCATTTGCTCCTTTCTTGTCATTGAGGTGCATGTTGCTGTAGCTAAGGAAACGAGTGAATGATTACGAGCGAACGTCTCAGTTTTAATAGATCACTATTCACTCCTACGCGTATGCTATAGTCTTTCAACGCCTCCATGTCCATGAGTCGCAAAGTACAATAAGATGACTGAGGCTGTGTCTCGAATTTCGCCGCCCTGGAACTACCTATTTGATTTAAAATCTTACTTAATTTGAAGTAATAGCTTTGCACTTCAATCTAGTAACTGTGTGTATATACCATTTTTTCATATCAATCTAGTCATATCAGTACCGTTCTCAGTGCAAATCCCCTCACTTGACGTCCAAATAGAAGCCATAAACGCCTGTATCCATGTAATGCCGTGCCTATACTTGCATCTCATTTAATCCAACAACCAGTATATCTTTCTATTCAATAATAACATCTATTCTGTAGTCGCGTTAATCATAGTTCGCTTTCTGAACTCGTAGATTTCATCTGTCCCTCATCTTCGTGACTTTCGTGGTTGACGAATAAGAACGAAATCACTACTATCACGGCACCGATCCAATACACAAAGCTTGCGTGTTGGGCATATTGAATCATCTCCCCAACTAGCGACAATGGGATGTTTAATGACAAGCCCACGGTGACAACAAGTGGCGTTGTGAGGAGCATAGCATACGCCCAAGATATATCAGAGATGAATGAGGCCGTTGAGTTGAGCTGCAAAATTGTTAATTTCTAGTAATTAGACATTGCCGCAAAAAACTTACCAGAATAATGCACCAAACTTTACCATTGGGGGGTAATTCGAACTGTAACTTCATCAGTATATTTCCTTCTCTATTCACTCACAGAAGCGGCTTACAGGTTCAATTCCCGTATAATGCAAGATAGGGAATAATGGCCAGAGAAACAAGATATTAAATGTACCGACAAGACCAAAAAACAAGGGCATGTTGACACGGTCTTCGTTTCCGACCCTGACTTTCATCACAACGACGTAAATGCCGTAAACCACGGCACTAAATAACGCCATAGCATCGCCAATCGCAATTTGCGCTTGCGTCTTGTGCGGAAAGTTGCCTCGATCGTCGTCATTTCCATTACCAGAAAGGTCCACCAGCGATATGAGGATCACACCAGACAGCGAGGCCAGCACGCCGACAAGTTTCCGGACCGAGAAAGACTCGATTTTCATGATGGCGCAAAATATCAGCGTCCAGACGCTGCTTGTCGATGTAAGAATTGTGACGCTCCCAACGCTCGTGTATTCCAAGCAGGCAGACGCAAAATAATTTCCAAAGAACCAAATTGGCGCAAATTCGAGGCTGAGCTTCGCCGTCTCGAGGAACGATAGCTGTTCGACGGGTTTCGGGATATCATGTGCTTCGAGAGTTTCTTCTTCGCTGACCAGCAGCCGTTCCCCCATTGCGGAATCTTCATTTTCTACCCGAGTCTTGGACCCCTGCGATCTACGAGAGCGCCTCCTCCAGGCGTCCAGTGCTTGATCTTTAACATTTTCAATCCCCCCGTTCTGTATTATGTGTTTGATCGAAATTGGTATCATCGAAACGGCAAAAATGGACGTATTGATGTACACGACAAAGAACGGCTTGTTGTAGGTATGATCGGAGAAAATGTACTAAAGAAGCATCAGTCATGTCACTTCTGGAGAAAGGATGCCCGTGATGTTGGCACACTCACGCTTGCCAGGAAATTCGATGCTGTCCACAGAAATACAGTGACGAGGAGTAAACTGATTCCAAGCGTCCTCCGCGCAACGTGCCAAACACCAATCGTCGATCCCTCGCTGATTGAACTCCTGCGAGAGACAAGAGAAGATGGTATGTGGTCGCTAACAGAGTGTGTTACGGACGGCCCTCTTCTAGCATTATCGTCTCCTTGAGCCATATCGCCTGCTATCATGAGCGGTTTCGAAGATGTCATGCTGACGAGGGGTCAAGGGTCTCAGGTCGGGTGAGTACACGATGGGTAGGTAATGTTGAGGGCACTGCATGGAATCATTAACTTTGAGACAAAGCTAGACTTTCGAGTATTAACTAATAGGATCTTGAGAAAGAAAACCGTCAGAGGGGAGAATAAATGCATCCGAGGACAAGTGCTAGGAAATCTTGAAACGATGTTGTTGCGTTGTTGCTTATGGATTGGGAGTGTGACCGGTGCAAGGGCGAGCTAGGTAAAGTCACACCTTAAAACGTCCAAGGGTATAAGACCCAAGACCCAAGACCCAAGACCCCTGTCGCGCAGCATTGGGCAGTGACATATGTGACATATGTGACATATGCCCTATACTTAGGTACTTGGCTGTCGATAGTCGATGCACTAAAGCTGCATTAGCGGGTACCCCCACCTAGGCAAGGCGCATCCGGACACCCGAGTCACCCATCACTGCAGATTCCACTGCTCCGTACATAGCTGAAGATGCACGTGAGTTAAGAGCTTTACTGCAGGCGTGTTCACAGCCACTTCGACTCTATTAGCGCAAGGTTGACTGATAATGAGTCTCTGTCGTTTGATGTATCTAAATAATCCTCTAACTCTGATGAAGGTCCTGGCTGACCTCTAGGCAGGATCGCGAGGTTGATGCACTTATAACCTTCAGCAGTCGGGGCATATCAACCATGAACTCCAAATTATCTATACACATTCTCTCCAAATTGTTGTAAACCCCTAAGTACTGTTCTGTTCTTTCGAGCAATCCTAGACAGAAATGTCCTCCGGCGGGATGTGAGGCCAGCGGAGAGCACTAGGCAAATATATGATGAAATGACACGGTGGAAAAGGTATGTTACTCCTTTTCGGCAGGCCATATATCTAGTTCGTGTATGATATTGCGAAGGGCCTAGGTGGATCGCAAGCGCTTCCCTCATCACTCAGCAAGAACAGCCATCGCGGTCGTTCTCAATATGGATGTTAATAGGGTCCTGGAAGTCGCCACTAAACTCCTCCGACTCCTCCTGAGCAAGTGCATTCCGCGCAATGACTATTGTGGCACATGTTAGAGTGTGTTGAGGTACTCGAGATGCATATAGGCAACTGAGTCTTACCTTCGAATGCTTGCTCAACGTTGATGGCTTCTTTTGCACTTGTCTCGAAGTATGGGATATCGCCCTTAGAGTGGCAGAAAGTAGCCGCCCTCTTGCTTGAGATCTACGTAACCATAGCCATCAATATGGAGTTCCAAAATCAGGGTAAAGGGAAGCGACTCACTACTCGCTTGCTCTCCTCCACGTCAATCTTGTTGCCGAGGACAACCTGGCCATGTCGATATCAGCGCAGATTCTTAAGAGATAGAATTGCCCGTACTGCCTTCACTTACAAAGGGAAAGTTCTCGGGGTCTCGCGGCGAGGCTTGGATTAAGAATTCGTCTCTCCAGCTGTCTAGCGCATCGAAGCTCTTGGAATTGTTGACGTCAAACACTAATACGCAGCAGTCGGCACCGCGGTAGAATGCGACGCCCAAAGATTGGAAGCGCTCCTGGCCGGCCGTGTCCCAGAGCTACTCTGCATCAGCCACTGTATTCGATTTCAACTTGGCGATAATACCATGCCATACCTGCATCGTGACTTGTCTATCATCAACCAGGACCTCTCGAGTTAGGAAATCGGCTCCAATAGTAGCCTTGTAACTCGCGCTAAACTTCTTGTTGACCTAGTAGTCAAGCAAATATCAGCCCTGCGCTATCTGTATTTTCGAAACATCGTCTTCAGGGGTCGTGCTCGCGATTGTGGGTAGCGTACATATTGGTTCATCAAGGATGTCTTGCCGACACCGCTGTCACCGAGGATGATAACCTGTTCGCACGAGGTTAATTAGATATACATATCCACTTGAGGACACTATTCAACAGCGCATGTCGTTGTTTACCTTCAAGAGCACCTTCTTCCTCGAAGCCATGTTGAAGTAGGGCAAGCTCGGAAGCTTGGTTGACTTGTGGCGGCTTTCGGCGAGTCTCGTCGACTTATTCGACAACGAGTTGTATCGGTATCAAAGCGATTTCAGTCACTTTTCCAAGTTGGAGAAGACAGGCAAATAGCGTTGCCGTTCGTAGGGGGAGAATGGATGGTTAAGGATTATCGTGTGGTGCTTGGTTGAGAAGCAGCGGCGGTCGGACCTTGAAGATATGGTAGGCTGTACCAAGGTAACTGATGAAACCGAGGAGACTGGTGAGACGTAAAGGTCACCCTAATTGAACAGCTCCCGTTCAGCGTTCAGCGTTCAGCGCTTGCAGGTGCACAGATGACAGGACCAGTTATTTCAGTGGCTGGGGTGCACCAGGTGACCTGCCACCCCCACGATAAAGCCACAAGCGCCCCGCACTTTTCTTCGATACCTACCTAAGTACGTAGTAAAGCATGACGCTTCCGTTTTAAGCCAGCAAGATGACATGAAACAAACATGCCAGAATTACCTCCATCTTGAAACAGAACTATCAAGGTAGGTACCGTATGCATATCCAACCTACCTAGGTATGGCAGAAAAGCCACCTCTACCTATAAGAAGCGCTTTAGGCAGACCAAAGTATGGCTCTGGCATCTGGGTGAATGCATATCGAAGTGTAGAGTCCCTGCATCTGGTAATATGTAATATCAAGGTACCTAGGTACCTCCCCCAGGTTTGGGAGCTCGGCCAGTCGTATCATGATGTCATCATCATCATCGCGTCTTGAGCTCGGAATGGGGTGTCTTTCTACTTTCTACTGCTGTATTATCAGTCCCAGCTCAAATAAATAACACAATCAATTAGAATACAGCTGTAACTTGCCTAAATGTAAACAAATCATCATCCTCAATTGACCTCGGACTTCAATTACCAACGACACGACACAACACTTAAGCATCACATTCCGTCATCATGGTGGCTATTCGCCTTGGAACCCCCCTCAACGCCCTGCGAGCTACTCGCACAAGACCTCTACAAGGACAACTACGTACCTTCATTGCTGCTTCCCGCCTTCAGTCATCAGGCTACGGTGACGGGAAGGGCGATCCAAAGGGAGAGCATCCGGAGAAGCAACCCGGTGCATCCAAAGCTCAGGAATCCTCCGAGCACCCTGGACCCGCAGCTCCCGACGTCGGAAAGGGTACCGCAAATGCATCGACCAAGGGTGCATTTTCTGACAGCATGAAGAAGGCGGCATCTAGTGAGAAGTCACCTGAGGAGGAAGCCAGTGCACAGTCGGGTGGCTCCCGGTCAAAAGAAGCGGTCGAGAGCGGAGGGAGTCCTACTGGTGGCAAGATCCCCGGGAAGGAGAAGGGAGGTGTGGCTCTGAAAGGTCCACAAGGCAAAAACGCACCACAACCCAAGATTCACAACCAATCTGTCCCTGGGGTGAAACCAGGCCTGACGGATGAGCAAAAGGAGGAAGTCGAAAGGCATAACCAGGACTTCGAGAAGAAGCACGACATGGCGGAGTCGGCTCCTCGAGACACGGTTGACAAGAAGTTCTGGCAGGGGACGTGAGTTGCGCCCGGTTAATTGATTTGCAGCGTTGTGCTGTTTTCGATTTTAACAGCATTCCACTGACTATATGGATGGAGGGTAGCGGCGGCCGACAAGGGGGTGAAATTGATTGGAATGCTTGAGAGTGATGGGATTGTGGAGGGCAAAGATCTATGTAGGAGGACTCAATGTAAATTAAATAATTAAGCGCATGAGCGAGTATCTGAGAATCCCTAGACATACCTACTTAGTCTTGCCTATTGAACCGCTACGTCGTGTGCAAGCCTACCCGAATGAGCCTACCCTGTAGGCACTTCCCCTGTAACATGACTGGTTGGAATTCCCCCCCGCGAAATTCCAGGGACCAAGCAGCTTTAGTCTAACCTCTGACCACAATAGTATTCCCAACAAGAGACGAAAGCAAACCACAACAATGTGATCTCATGGGCTCTTTAACTCGTGCACTACGAAGAGATGGCGGATGAGGATCTTGTGCACAAGGTACGAGAGCTAGGAGACATCGATCTAGCAGCACTACTCTGCCTCATCAGCCGCGAGCACTGCATCGTCAGCACAGACAAAGAATATGTCGACGACCTGACCGCGGAGCTCCAGCTCGTCGCTTCGCGTACCTTCGGCCTCAATTCCGCCGTCGTAGATTGCACGCCCCAAACCACGCTCAATGACCTAGCCACCGCAATCCAGCTCCCGCAGCCGCAGCCGAAGCCAACTGTCCCTCGTACAACCTCACCGCTCCCCCCTCGCGGTCTTCTGGACTCGCATTCCGGCACGCATCCCAGCGATGGTAGTGGTGGCACACATGCATATGGACATGTATATACGCATTCAAAACACCAGCACCAACACGGGTCTAACAATCTGCGACCTCTTACCTCGCTCTCCCCAAATACAGCGGCCTCACAATCGAGGACCGCTTCACCCACGCACCTGCCACAGCAGCAACAGCAAATCGCCAACGTAATCCTAGCCAAAAATCTAGACCTTGCGCCAAAAGCCGTGCAGATCCAATGTCTGGAGCTGATGCGAACGCGGCGCATCTTCACGCGCACGGCCGTGCAACCGTGTCCGAAGCAATTTCTGCTCATCGCTGTCCTAGGCGCCGAGAGCGCGGGCCAGGCTCGTCTGACGAGACATCTGAATGATCATTTCTATATTTCGCATTGGCATGATCCCGAGGATGGGCTCGCGCACTTGGAGGAAGAGGAAAAGGGAGGATATCCTGATGTTGACGACATGGTAGATCGAGATAGGGATGGAGATGGATATGAATATGTGCACGGGGAGGGACGTGACGGTGGAGATACAGCCAGTGTATCAAGCGCAGCAAGCGTCGTCCGCCGGACGCGAACCCCCAAGCCTACCTCAACGCCGACGCCAACACCAGGCTCAGGGCAGATATCAGCAACAGACTGGGCCCAAGGAGTTCCCTTGCGTCCCGACAATACAAACACAGCACATCCCTCCCCCCAACCCCTCAACCCCCTCTTCACAGAAATAGACATATCCACCCTCTCAACCCTTAGCCTGCAGACGCACGTCGACATCGAGGTCGAGCGGTACCAGATGAACATCATCGCCTTCCTCCGTCTACACCGGGCCGTGACGCCCGGCAGCGTCCCACCTGCCGCGACGACGCATTTCCGCACTTTGATCCGCTCGTTGGCCGCGCTACACGGCCTCGACTTCGCGACCCCCGAACTGGTTCAGCTCGCTGCCCGCAAGATCTACGCGCACCGCATCGCGATCGTGCCCGCGGAGCGCGAGCGCAGCATGCAGTGGGGAAGTGATCTGGCCGCTGTGAAGACCTTGCTCGAGGGCGTGCAGCCGGAGGATGTGGTTGAGGATGTTTTGGGGATGGTGGATGTGCCGCTTTAAGCTAAATATGGTGATAAGCCCAGGCAGAATGGAGATGGTAGGGCGGTTATGGGAGTTATGAAAGAGCGTACGAGGAGTCAGGACCATGCGAACCTATACAGGCATGGCCATGGTGCCGCCGTTATTGAGAAATACAATATAGAAGAATATCCCGTCACTCAAGATATATGAGCTCGCTTGAATTGAATTAGGCAATTTTTAAACATAACCGCATAATATTATGATAAGAAACAGTAGGCACCGGGAATTGAAGGGACGAAGTAACGGCATTAGTCGATGATTCTCTAGCACAGCTAGCTAGCATGTTCCTTTCCCTCTCTAGAGTTTTCTGGAAAGACAAAACCACGGTATAATAGTCTTCTGTCGCGCAATGTGTTCGTAATTCTACACAAAAATTCAATCTTCCCGCAAACGCCATGCCTCATGGGGCCGTGATCCCAAAGTCTTCCCAATCCCAGGCTTAGTAATATCCTTGGCTTAGCCTCCCATCATTAGGTCGCGTACATAACGTAGTCTATAGTTTTGAAGCCGTTGGTTGATGCCTGATCCGTTCTTCCGTCTACTACAGAATAAATTCGCAGATGCATTATTTGTAGACCTGGCTAACCTTGCAGGACCAACCGGAGTTCTTAGCTAACAAAGGCAGGCTAGGTGAAGTGTTAGTCCTGTGTCTCGCCTAAAAGTCTTACGGGTTAAAAACGAGCTTACCTAGCTCCTAAGCACCAGCCTAATTCATTATCTTTAATCTTCTTGGCAATTCGGACCTCACGGTCGATCGGCATTTCGTAACCGGTGTGCAGAAGACCAATCATGAAGTTGAGGTCGAGGCAATACTCTCCACGGCCCCTTAGTTCGTCTAGTGCCTCTGGGATGTTGCTGAAACCGTCCCAGGCCGTTTCGCCACCACAGACAGTATGAGTAAGGTCATGAAGCTCGCGCAAAGTGAAAGAGTCCGGCATGCCCAGAGGCTTCGTGCGATCGTAGAAGTAGGAGAAAATGTAGACGTCCTCCCGCGCAAAGGTCTTAGCTAGCGAGGGTTGGTGGACGCCGTTGAAGGAGCACGGAGCTAACTTGCACTGAGCATCCTTAACCAGGATCCTCTCTGCCAGGCTGCGGCACTGAGCTGGAGCCGGGATAGCGGGACCTGTCATGTTCAATTCGATTTCGCCCTTACCCAGGGGGCTGTCCTCGCCCAACTTCACCGTGACAATGTCGCTTTGGCCAGCATTGATGCAGGGATGATTCCGAATCGGCTTCTTGAGGAAGTCAAGACTCTTCTCCTTAGCGTAAATGTCATGAAGCAAAGTCAGATGGATCGAATTGCGAGCAGACATGAGACCATATCCAAGATGGGAATGTTGGTAAAGCTGGAATTCTCGCCCGCCAAAGGACAAGTCGTACTTGTGATCACCTTCGGCCATCTTGCCGGGCATTCCTCCAGAAGGTAGTCCTTTAAACGTTGGCTCGAAAACGATCTGTGTCGACCCACCACCGAGATCAAAGACAGCAGCAGTCGGGCTTTCGTCTGGACCACCAATCTTCCCAAGGAGGTAGTTGGTGGTAATCCAGGCATAGACACCCTCATCTGAACCATCCATGATCGCCACACCATTCTCTTCCTCGGAGACAACTGCGAAGGGATAGTCCTTCTCCAGATGGTTCCGAACAGCTTTTAGAATGTTGTCGGCCGCCTCTGTTCCAATCATACGCAGGCCAGCAGTGGCCTTAACGGCAACCGGAGTGCAACCCTTCAACTTGTCGGGAACCTTCTCCATAGCTATGGCGAGGAGAGGATCCAAGGTCTTCGCCGCAGCAAGAGGGTCGTCCTTATACTTGCTCAAGCCGCCAACGCTCTTCTCAGTCATCTTAAAGTCCTCCCTTTCAAGCTCGGGCGTGGGCCCACAGTTATTGAACTTGTAGACGTGGATGCGGGATCCAGTACTACCAGCGTCGATCATGAGGACATATTGAACAATGGGCTTGTCTTTGGAGTACGACTTTATACATTTATCCGTACCGTATGATGAGTCGGCAGAAGTCTGGCCGCCAGAATGTGATACTACCATAGCTGTCAGTCATGGTGTTGTAGGTGAAGGCTTCGACCCGAATGGACGTTGGAAAGTAAACGCACCTCCTTGGTAATAATCTACACCCTTGGGAGAAAGATAGTAGAATAGAAAGATGATGAAGACAACGATAGCAGTGGTCTTTAGCCACCGCGACTTCTGGGCCGGATTCATTCCGGCGGCTTGTAGTTTCTCCAGGATGCCGGGTTCTCTGTGACCGGATTCGTACCGGTCGGCCTTTTCGTGAGGGTCGCGTCGGCTTTGCTTCGTCGGCAATGAGACGGATGTTCTCCTCATAACCATTCAATCACTGAGCATCCCCACGAGGGAATGGTGAGAAGCAAGGGGAGAGGGGATCGCAAGGGTTGCGCGCTCGGGGAACTCTAGAAGTCAGGTAAGATGGGTAGACCAGACAATGTGCCAGAGTTGATGCGGTGGCAAGAGATCGGTGTCTCGGTCGGCAGCTGTTGTGTCGACCGTGTATTATTAAATTGGTGATGAACGAGTGTCGTACCGAGTGGGTATGGGATGGATGAAAGGGGATAAATAGGAGACAATGGAAATGCGCAGGCTATTTAATTCAATCACGAAAATCTTCGCGCCAAATTTAAGGTCGAGCCTTGTTTTATCAGTTGTCAGGGTTCTGTCAGGGCTGATCTCAACTGAATTGGCAGATCAAACTTGGCGGACAACAGGGGACAACAGGAGACAGCAGCCACTAGTGGGGCCAAGCGGGGTCTAGCGTGGCCATTTACGATATTGTGGGGCCTAGTCCAGTTTAGCAGTTGGCCAGTGCATTCGATTGTCATTACACAGTACACTACGTACCTACGTACCTACGTAGCTGAAGCTAGGTTAAAATCATCATCTACAAGACAGCAAGTACGACAATCTCGGTATAAATACCGATTTATTGTGGTTAGGTATACATTCTTTAACTCTAGCTGTTTCAGCCACATACCACTTACTATACAGAAAATCGAGAACCTATCGACGTCTTGAGCCACCCGAGATTTTACAAACACCTGCCCTTGAGATCTAAAGCTAATAAGAATACATGATATCAAGAAAAGTATATACCGCTATACAAGCGCTCCAAACTGTACCCAGATTCTCGAATGAAATACAGACCCTGAACAAAAGAGAAGAATACAATCATATCTTACATCCGATCACCTCATGCTTGAACACAAAGTCAACTTTCGGTCCCCCTCTCAGCTACTTAAAGCCTTGCAGTTTGATAGGTATTGTCTGATATCAAGCTCGAGCGGTATCTCTTCTTCTTCTGTGACTTGTCAGGAATATAAGTCTTTAAAAATAAAAATAAACAGGCTGGCGGAATACATGCCGTCCCGGTAGCCGTGGATCAGGACATACCTGACTTCGTTCATAATTCGTTGGTTCTGCCAGACAACCACGATGTTGCAAGCAACCGAACACAGTCCGAATATGATGTTGCTAATGAACTCTGCAGTTGAGTAACTAGACATCGTGGCGAGATATGGTTCCGTAACCCCGGACGACTAAATCTTCAGTTAGGAGCGTGTCTTTTTTTCCGTACGAAATGCCGTGCTCACCTTTCAAACAGTTCGCAGGAAGGAGAAGGAACTGCGTTTTTCGGTTTCAAAATGCGTCAAACCTCTGAAAACGCCAAAGACTAGCTACATTGAGGCAGCATGCGTGAGCTCTTGAATCATAGCTAGACTATCAGGTGCAGACCGAGTGCTTCTTATGAAGGCTTTTCTTATGATGTCGTCGAATAGCTTTAGAATTTTCCATGCATGTACATTGTCACCGCATTTGGTAGTTTAGGTGGTAATGAGATATGCCGGTCCTGCTCCGGCAATACAACATCGTACGCGGTCTGGCCTACGTAGTATCTGCATACAAGGTGACACATTCGAGGCAAGGTGGAAAGGCAGAGCCTCGCTCCCGTTTCACTCACCAGCATCGGTCATACCTCCTAACTTAGCGAAATGACAGCATATCACTCTCGTACACAAATATTTATTATGGTCTAATATCCGTGTATCTCTTATGTGACTTCGTCAGTATAAATCGCATATTTCATAAAGCAGACATTCAATTATAGAGTCGCATAGGCCAATATCACTCTTCCATGCCGAGTGCTTATCGTTTTACAAACCTTTCCAATACACATCTTCATATATGCACCTCCTTTTGGTGACATGGAATACTTATGTGTAAAATCGTGAGGCTCAGTGGATAAGGTTCCAAAGGCCGAACAACCATAGGAGCATTGACTTTAGTGTCCCCAATTCCTTGCCCGAGTATCTCACTCACCACTTATTTTGATTTCCACAATGTGATATAGTTATTTACATATATGTAGCGTTATGAACAAAATTCATAGAGGCCTCCTGTTTAGAAACGTAATCAGCCAATCTAAAGATGAGATACCATTAGACACTACAACCTACCACTCTGTCCTCATATGGCTATGCTTCGCAAATGAGCCGAAGCGTCCGGTCCGGAAGCTAGCAGGTTTCCTTCACTAGGTCACAGAACGCAGAACCCGGTAGTCATCTCCAGCGCTGCGCCGTCTGCGTTTCTGAAACGGCCCCATTTGACTTCCGGGTCTCCCGAGATGGCCGTTCTGTGCCGCATGCAGGTGCGTAGCTTGCCTCGGCTTCGAGAATTTTTCCCTTTTTAGAAGGATGCCATATCGCTGCCTATCTCATCTAGAATCCTTCGCGGACATTACCGATCGTAAGGATAAGATCCTGGGGTTTAGCGCACCTTATAACCTGTTCAACAAAATCATCTCGCCTTAGACTATCACTCATGCTTCCGTTCGGAGTTGGCTTTAATATCTCTACTTGCAGCTAATTTTGTGATATAGATCTCGTGCTAACATTTCCATTGAAATCCATGTGCATTGTTATATACACATGATGAGTAGTTGGCATAGAAGCCTCTACATTATCTACAATCTACAAGATAAGGTTCATTGTAATATGGTCCTGAAGAAGGGACTTAAAAAGGTCATTTTTTGTTTAAATTAATTTCTTATAAATATATTTTAGTTTTATTATGGAAAATTATAACTTACAAACGTTAAGATTTTATTAAAAATTACTTAAATATACATTAAAATATTTATATATATTACTTATAAATATCTACTAGTTATAAGTTAATTATGTTAATAGTTTTTTAAATTTAAAACTTTAATTTTAAAGATCCTTGATTAAAATACTTTTATAAAACGTTTGTTTAAGTTAACTTGCATAAATATAACATGTTTTGTTTGGAATTTATTTCTGCTGCAGAGAAGCTTTGCTATAAGGTTAAAACTCGAGTATGAACTTAACATCCGCTAACGCAATGCCCTTTAGACCCCTTCTTTTCCATATTACTATTCAGCAAAATCGCTAACCAGTGAATGAGGCAGAACTTAACCTCACAGGCCGGCAATCCTGCTCAACATCTGTAATGTTAAACTGACGCACGGCGGTCTGCAATTTACTCGCATACTTTATCAGCGCCTCGATCTTCCCGTCTTTGCTCACGGCATAATAAGTCGCGTACATCTGGAGACCCCGTGACGTCTTGCAGAAGGTGGGATAGAAGACGAACGTCCTGCCAACCTACCGGACGTTGACAACGTAAGGGCTGGCGCCGTTCGTTTTCATTTTAACCATTGTGAAGGCTCTAATGAAGAGGTGATTAGCTTAGGAGTGCTAAAGAGTTGGGAGGGGTTTGGTTAAGGAGTTCGCGGTGGGGACTTACGCTGCTCGCCAATCTGCAGGTGTGGTGTCTGGATCCCATGCCTTGATCGCGGCAGAGACACGGGACTTCGTATCCGCCATAGAGGATAAGACGCGGCCCAAAAAGCTTGGACTGACTGCATTCGTTCTGAGATCTACAGATCCCCACGGAGCGTTTATATCATACTCAGCGTCGTTTGGGACGAGGTAAATATATCCGTCTCGGCTGGATACGAGAACAGTGGTCTTGTTTTGGTCCATAATGATGCGGTAACCGAAATTGTCCGTAGCAGGCTGTGTTAGATTGGCGGCGATATCGTTAATATTAGACGTCATGCTAGCGACATCGCAGCCTACGACTTCGGGAACACTTTTCAGGACTTGAAGATACGATTTAGTAGATGTTGAGTTGAAATACACAATTATTTGGCAGGTAGGTAGATACGGTGATGAAACTCGCGGCGTGCCGTCGTGATGTGAACTGCGTAGTGCATAGAGGAGTCTTCGCCTTATTGATCAAATTTCCAAGCCTTTTTGCTCTCGTCTATCACGCAAGTCATGATGCCGAGTTATGGTTCGCGGGTGTAAGGTACCAAGGTTTACAATAAGATCCTCATCCAGGCTGCTTATTTCGTCAAAGGTGTCAGCTGTCAGCTGGGTACTTTTGCAGCAGTGTTCTCCAGTCTAAACAATGCAACATCTCATAGTGATCGCTTAGGCTGTTTTCGATACTACCCATTCAATATCACAACGCCGGGCCATAGTTCGCAGGTATATCTAGTTGCCAGAACATGCCATTGCATCATTAATCAAAATATGAGCTGTACCGTCACGACCTTTCTGCTCGTATTCCCTACTTCTACCATTACTTCTGCGACAAGTGAGATAAAGCCAAAGCCTATTACGCGAGGGGTTGTCACATTCGTCGACGAGGCGCTGGATAGCTATGTGAGGACGGATCTACCGGACGACAGTAAAGGTAGCGTCACATTCCTTCGCTGCGCGCACTGCGAGGCTTTGACGCATTGATGGGGTGTGCATGGTGAGAGTGAGGGTGAAAGCGAGGGTGAGGAGGGGTCTAGGATGGGTGTTAACTGTCGTTTGTTGCCTGAGAGTGAGATCTTGGGGGTGAAGAGAACGGTAGGGACTGCTTGGGGTTTTTTCGGGTTTCACTTATGAAGAGGGATAAAGGGAAACAGACGTGGCGCATATGAGTGATTGTCGATGTATTATTATGGAGGCCAGAAGCAGTGCTGAAACTCACTACCTCTTTATCGTAATCTTATAACTTCCTCACAACACCATATACTCTGCACCTTCACCAACTCCACTAAGACGTTCATAGGTATAAGAGCAGGTAAACCTAATCTTCGAGAAAGGGAAGTACGGCTTGCCACCCAGAGCCTGGCTGACTCCTAGATGGCCAGTAACGAGCATCTAAAGGGGCCCATGATGATAAGCAAAGTCAAGTAGCCGTGGCCACACCCAACATTCAATCTAGCTTCATTTGATTCCCGGCTCCAAAAGATAAATGGATCAAGGAGATTTAAAAAAAGGCGAAAGTCGTAGCGTGCCTTCTCAAAAAGTTGCTAGCATGCAGATTCGAACAGATATCGCCTTGAGAACACGAAGTAATTACACTAAAAAAAGGGTAATAAGCAAAGCCCGGACCCCTGAGGGACCGGGAATCCTAAAGACTTTGTTGGGTTTCAGCTACTTTGCTGGCAGATACTGCCTGTATTGATGTATATATATCCTGCAGATGTTCTGGCATTCTGGTTGGACAGTTTCATGCCGGTGACTCATGTTACAGGTAACAGTGTCAGGTCAACTAACACAATTACCAAAGTGGTTAAGCGGCCCTTGAACCGACAAACGGAAGCAGACACTTCATTCCTTTGAATGCTGACTCGGCACCATCACGTTTCTAAGCAAGAGGGATGCACACAATAAAACCGGCAGATCAATAGTTAAGTGATGGTTTTGTTGGATGCATCTCTCTTGCTTAGAAACGTGACTACACCAAAAGTACTGGTGCCGAGTCAGCATTCAAAGGGATACTCCGGTGAAAACAGCTACAGAAGTACCATCGAGGTAAATAACCGTGATGTTTGAAACGGGTTCTTTACCCTCATTATTGATCTATACTCGTTTCTAAGTGCCTATACCAGGATCGAAGACTCTATGACACTCTATTCTACAATGGGATTGTCTATTTCCTCACAAGACCTTTACCTAATAACTCACTTCCGATCTCGGTGAGTAAATGCTCATTCGGAAAGTGCTTCTTCTTAGCAAGAATTGTTCCTTGCGCATCCATGGTCCTCAGCAGGTCTATCAGCTCGCCTTCTATCGGCATGCAATATGCCAAAAGCCCCAACGCTAATAACATCCCGTGTAGAGCCTCGATCGATGACTCTTCCTGCGTAACAGCTTCTAGTACCGAAGCTGCTAGCTCTATTTGATCCTCTTCAGGAAGTGGGTCTTTGGATTTCCGCCTGTGCTGGCTGTTGGCATGAGCGACATTGTAGAGCAACGATGCAGCTGCCACCCGGATGTTGTTGTGGCTATCGTCGAGGAAGCTATTGGAGATGAGTTGGGTGATCGCAGTGCGTAACGGAGCCTGTCCGAGAATTTGGTCCGGGAATAGGGGGCTCGAAAAGAGATTGCAAGACATGTGCAATGTGACCAAGCGGAGGGCATAGGGACACCCCGGCTCGCTATTCACGGCCTCCAGAAGTGTGATAATGGTCTTATGACCATTCTCCTCAGCGAAATAACCGCTTAGGCGGGGGTCGATGAGTCCACACCGGAACAGATCTACAACAGTAAAAAGAAGCTCGCGGGGTAGATCTGCTACGGCCGTAGTCAAAACATTCGAGAAAGCAGAGAGGTCGGGGAGCGTGGTCATTGCTGGGCCTTCAGCAGACCTTGCCTCGATAAAATGCTTCATACCCTGAACTGCAGCATTATTTGCAGTGGGCCCCAGTTTTGACAACAGCTTTGGGAGCGGAGGCACTTTGGTGAACAAGACCGGTTTTGAGTCTGGATTCGATAAATGTGGCAAATGCAACAGCCGGTGTGGGTGGGAAGGTCCAGCAGCCATCTGAGCCAACAATGTCACTGTACCTCTCAACCGAGCGGCATCGGCCCCAGCCCAGTTTTCTTGTTGCTTGCCATGAACAAAAGTGATAAACGTGGGAGTTGCAGTGATGGCATACCTCTGTGCGACGTCGTATGCTCGCGAAGTGTCCACTTTGATCAAAGCCACGCTTTTCCCATGTTCGGCGGCTAGCTCGTCGTACAAGGGGTAAAGGACCTTGCAAGGTGGGCATGTAGCCGAAGTGAAGAATATTATAGCCGATTTGTTAGTAGCACTCTCCAACGCGGTGTTTAGGGCCTGCAAGTTAGACACCTCCGTAGCAGTTGCCGACGAAGATGCTGCTACGCCATTTACTTGTTGTTGGCCGTTCTGTATACCGAGAAGGCTACCTTGCTGAGCCTTCCTTTGCTCAACCATCTGGGTTAGTTGCGGTTGTAGCATCCTGCCAAACGGCGAGTCAAGTACCGCTTGGGGCATATTGGCGATGTGCTCCGGGATCCCCCTTCCCAGCATGAAGGTTGAAAGATCGTTGCTGAAGTTGTTGCAATTATGGCGGAACAGGTCATAAGCCTGAGGTGTGTAAATGTCCCTCAACGAGTCGAGATACTCCACGATAACTTCTAGGGGCAACTCTGTCTTGCCAAGATGTATCCGTTCAAGAGGTCTGCCAAGGTGGGAGCTACCTGGCCGTATCACATTAATCCCGCCATCATAAACATATTCCATCCCCTCTAGCTCGATGGATGTATGATAGATGGCGTCAAGTTGGAAGCCGAGGAAGCCCATAGACATTTGCCGGGCAAGCCCGCCAGACAAATCGTAGACTAGAAGATGAACATCCATCTTGTCTGCTGTCGACTGTTGTTCAAGTGTAGGTTTTGCGAATCAAGAAGAAATGTTTGGTAGGAAACGGTAAAGGCCGATTGTACCTAAGGGAACTGTGCTATAGAGAGATGGCCGAAACAGGGGCGCAACTCCTTTGTCTGCAGCCAAAAATGAACACGAAGTTTCGGAAAGGAAATGCGGCTTTCAAGAAAGGTCAGTAAAGGTGGCGGTAACTGCGCATAAAATAAATCACACAGCTCCAAATAATATGTTTCGAGGCAGCGACGCTGATAACGTCAGACAGTTGCTGAGGCCAGCGCCACAGCCAACGCCACATCGAGGCACCAGCGCTGTCGTGGGTGTTTGTGTATTTTGGGGAGCAGCTATTGCCTATTTTGGCTTAGTCTCAATCGTAGGATAAACCTTTTCTTCCAGTCGTGATTATGCTGAAATCCTCGTTGGTCTTTTACAAGTTACAACGGGTCGGGTTTCTACATAATAAGGTCTCGAGTGCTAGATAGTGACTTGTAATCAGGCTAGTACGAAGGCCTAGAAAAGATACCTATATGTACAAGAGAGCAGGATGTAGTGGTAGTAGACCTAAACTCTGTAATCAATGCGTAGCACAAACATTGCTTCTTGATAAACACAGGATATCCTAGACAACCGGCATGACCTTCACTCATTATGCGCAAAAATCCGTCGCCATAGTATACCTACTAGGAGCCTCGACCTATTCTCTAAATTCTAAATTGAACAAACGAGGCTTCCACATTTTAATTGCACCATCAAGGTTAAACCAGTACTCTCTCTGTCCCGCAAATTCTAAAGCAGGTACGAACGTTACTCACATCACTTTTTACTATTACCTATTGTTGCAATCGCGGGGCTCTTGGCATTTCTGCACAAGCACACCCACTAGTGAGTGAGTAAGTGAATGAGAGACAAGAGAACCACCTAAAGCCGGCGCGTCGTGGCTGCCGGGCAACGGAAGTAAATAACGGAGCCCCACAACATCCCAGCAAGTGCCCAGATGGGAAGCATCCACCCTGGAGGCCTGGGTTATATGGCCTGGCCTGTCTAGATAGATGTACGGCATTCCAGATAATATCAATCGGCAGCGATATTGCGACTCTCTCACGGAATTCTGCGACACGCTGACTGGAATGGTGCTGTTGCCGCGACTGTTGTTACCACCACTACCACAGACAACATCGCATTCCACGCATTCCACGCGGACACTCGCTCGAATTGAACAAGACAGCCACGCCGAAAAAGAAATGAAACCTGCCGCTAATATCATCCGCTCCTCCGCCTCGACTCCTTCCCTGCGCTCCCGCGATGGCACTCTCCCGCCGCACATGATGAGGATGGACGGAGTTGGCAATGTGAGGGTAGTGGTGCGAGTGAGGGCGTTTCTGCCCAGAGGTACGTTTTGCCACTGCCAGATCAGAAGAGTGGAAGTGAAATTGAAGGGACTACGACACTCTTCACAGTGGCTAACATGGCGTTACGATAATAGAGCTCGAACGTCGTGCAGAATGTCTCATCAGCATGGATCCAATCACCCAGATGACCACGCTGCACGTCCCCGGTGATAACGACCCAGCAAACAGTAGGGCGAAGAGCCGCAAGGTTATCGAAGAGAAGTCCTTCACATTCGACAACTCGTTCTGGAGCCACGACAAGCGGGACAAGCAATATGCACACCAGGAGGACGTTTACAACAGCTTGGGAGAAGACTTCCTCGATCACAACTTCGAGGGCTACCACACGTGCATCTTCGCCTATGGACAGACGGGTTCTGGCAAGTCGTACACTATGATGGGCACGCAAGACCAGCCCGGACTCATCCCTCGAACATGCGAAGACCTTTTCCAGCGCATCGAAGCCGCGCAAAACGAGACGCCCAATATCTCCTATCACGTGCGAGTGTCCTACTTCGAAGTGTACAATGAACATGTCCGCGATCTACTTGTTCCTGTTATACCAAACCAGCCGCCATACTACCTGAAAATTCGCGAATCTCCGGTGGAGGGCCCATATGTGAAGGATTTGACCGAGGTTCCTGTAAGGCATTTCAACGAGATTCTGAGATATATGAAGGCAGGGGACGCGAGCCGCACAACAGCAAGCACCAAGATGAACGACACCAGTAGTCGAAGCCATGCGGTTTTCACCATTATGTTAAAGCAGATTCACCATGATATGGAGACGGATGAAACGACGGAGCGAAGTTCACGTATCCGATTAGTCGACCTTGCAGGTAGCGAGCGGGCCAAGTCCACAGAGGCGACGGGAGCACGATTACGCGAGGGCAGTAATATCAATAAGTCACTGACAACGCTTGGGCGGGTCATCGCAGCGTTAGCGGACCCGAAAGCAGGCAGACCGGGGAAAAGGAGCAGGGACATCGTGCCGTATCGAGATTCTATCTTGACGTGGCTTCTAAAAGACTCTCTTGGTGGAAACAGCAAGACGGCAATGATTGCATGTATCGCGCCATCCGACTACGAGGAGACTTTATCCACACTGCGCTATGCAGACCAAGCAAAGAGGATCCGCACACGCGCAGTGGTCAACCAGGATCAAATCAGTACGGCAGAGAGGGACGCACAGATTGTGGCCATGGCCGAAGAGATCCGCCTATTGCAACTCTCCGTGTCGGACTCGCGACAGAAAGAGAAGAGCGCCCGCGAAAGCGAAGAACGCCTTGAAGAATATCAGAATCGAGTAATCGCCATGCAGCGCATGATGGAAGAGCGCAGTCTCGTAGCGGAAGGCAAAATACGTAGTCTACAGACTGAAAACGAGGCCCTGCGCCTCCACCTTAAACTTGCGCTCGATAGCCTCAAAAATCCGATTCCCGAGGTCACCGTGCAACCACAATCTTCAGAACTCGAAGAGCTCGATGACTTGGAAGCCGATAAAGACAATGCGGCAGGAGAGGTAGACGAGAAGGATGCCGCAGGCAGGAACAGCAAGCGGGAGAGTCTTGTTGATGAGGCGTACTACGATGACGACGGTGAGGATGATGGGTACGAATCTGAGATATACGAAGAGAAGGCAAGCGATATGCAGGATTACATGCATGACCTTCTCAAGGACTTGTCTATGTTCAGACGCAAGATTGGAGATGACAAGGACCGGTTCTTGAACGAGAGTCAGCGGCAACCGTTTGGAATCAAGGTCCATGTTTAGACGCCCTCCTAGCATCATGATCGACGACAAGCTAGGAAGACAGGGTAGACTGTATGTAGCATTTTTGTGAGTTTGGCAAGCCTTGGTGTCTGGAGTAGTAGTTTGCATGGATTGGCACCGAATGAAGGGTGTAAGACATGATTTGGTTTATAGTATGAGTTTCCTTGACTGTGATCGAGGGCCCGCTTTAATGATAGGGAAAAAAACATCGTCAGAACGAGAAGACACTTACTTCACTATTTATCGTGTAATCCTTCGCCATCTTATAATTATGTGTATACTCATGTTATAAATGTCCATCATAGGATGGATTCATCACCGTTTCGCCAAGCTTACGTTTCGGACAAACGAGCAAAGCGAATACAACGGCCCACTATACTCCATGTCGTACCTATGTCCATACATTTATGAGATTAAATAAACAGAGAGATATGGAATGGGGAAGACCAGACAGCGTGGTCCGTCATGAAGTAAACACTTACCAATAGTTAACAGCGACACAGATTCCGTCCTCAGAGCATGTCTGTGATACTTTATGGTACCTTTGTGCTGGTTAACATACGAGTCCGTATGAGACGGCACAGGCAGGGAAGATTGAATTATCGTGAAAACAACCGGCATCAGAAAAGAGAGAGGGAGGGCAAAAATCTTACCACATAGCGGGAAGGTAAAGCATATCTCCAGGTTCGAGTGATACGCGCATCGGGTCAGCGAGATGCGAGTACGGCGTGGCTCGCACCTCGGGTTCGTCGGGATCCCAGGTTGCGAAGGGGACTTTTAGCGCCCCATCCCCATTCCCGTCTGCCACTTCATCCATACGTAACACAAGATCTTCTCTTTCTCGACCTTCACTCTGACCACGAACATATGTAGCCGGCTCGAGATCTTGCTCGTTCACGCAAGGCTGGAAGAGCGGGGGGAGGAGGACGAAGTGCTTACGCCCCGCGACCTGAACATAGACGTTCTCGTAGTTGTCGCGGTGCAGCGCCGTCACGGAGCGCGAGTTGCCGATCCATAAGTTGATAGCATCAGGATCCCGCTCCAGTGCGATTCGTGCAAATGCAATGCTTTTTTCCACCTGCGAAAAGAGGGAGACGTACTCGTGGCGCAGATTATCATTTTCTATTCTCTCATTAAAATAGTTACAAGCAAAGAGTCCCTGCCAAGAGGTATAGTGCCATGGGACTTACGTGTTTGCGCATATCGCACCTCACCCCCTTTTCGTACTTCTTGTTCGCCGTCAAGTAAACCTATCGGCGTCTTTTCCTGTCGCATCACATACTCTAGAAACTCGCTGAAGTCCTGGTCTTCCTCATGCGGCTTCGCGAACACGATGCGCCCTTCACCGTCAGGCGTAGGCGCGTCCGCATTTCCTAAGGGCGTCACGGCAACATTGACCTTGTGCCCGGCCAGCGTAGAGCGAAGATACGCCGCGTCCCACGTCCGCGTAGCTGTCCAGTCCCGCGCCCCGCGCCGCACCACGAAAGGCATATTCCGCGACACATAGCGCATGAACCCTAGTGGACTCGGTTCCTCGTCTAATTCCTCGATGCGCGACGAGTTGAGCTCATTGTAGGTCGTGAGGAGCTCCACGATTGAGTCTTTGCGCGTGTGAGCTTCCATCTTGCATATCTCGGTATGAGCGCTTGACTGTCGAAAGGTCAGATGACTGTGCCCCCCCACTGTCCTAGCGATGGAGGTTGAGACTGACTGCAGCGAGTCAGTCCGCCCCTGGTTCTCTCTGTAGACAATTAGAGACTGAAGGTTCGCCTAACGCCGGATCTACCCGTTCACATCTGTTCATACTCAGTACCTACTTGTACCTACTTACAGTGTCAAACCTCCACCATCCTAGATCCCTTCGGCCACGCGACCTACCTGCACTACTAACAACCTCAGATGGTCTGTCATACTGATTACAAGACGATCGATTCCTGCCTGCCGGAATAAAAGATGATCGTCGGCCAGGGAGAGGAGATATTCTCCGATTTTACAAATCGAGAATGGTCAATCGATCGGAAAATTACAACCCTGTCATGCAACACGCCAGAGTTAAGTGATACAACCAATGGAAACCGACTCGCTGGGTCATGATGCTTTAAAGTGAGCTGATCCGACTGCGATACCGACAATTTTTGAGGAGCTGATCTGGGAAAGCGAGGCGGCTGGAAGTTGTCAGTGGTCTGATGAGGATTGAAATGGGTTCTGGTTAATGGAACTACTAATCAGGGGGTGGTGGCCAAGAAGATATATAACTGCTCTTCGTTCCCATGGTCATCATAGTTGTCGCTCTCATGTATGTTCACCCTGTTTCTACCACTGTTCCCCCTTAAATCTTGCTATCCTTCACTGCAATCCACTAACCACAACCACTACCTAGGTAGTCTACTGGAATTTGTTTGTAGCAGCTACACATTCCATCATCATTATATCACGTCGGTCAGCCCAATAGACCGGAGCTACATAAGTGAATGAACACCACGTTTGCCTAGCGGAATGAACTAGAAGAACTACCTACCTACGCAGTAATGCAGAGGCACAGCGTCGATGCAACAATTCGGACTACTGGGCGTTTGGCAAGCAGCAGGGCTCATCACGCATACGATGGAGAATTCAATAGTTGCCCTTCGGTACGTAACCCTGCGACTGTGTGAGGGGAACGGGCGCTTGTCAAAACTGCAGAAGAGCACACCGCATATTTGGCATAACAATGGGTGATATAGGTGCAGTACAGTAGTTGCTGACGCTGCTCGCTTTTGTCATCAGTGGGAACAGAGGAGACCTGCAACAGCACTGGGCTAAAATGTCTCGCTGTTTTTGGGAGGTCCAGCCTCGGCCCACTTAATCCACGATCCAGCCCAAAGAATGGCGCCTACCTAGCATCTAGAGCCCCTAGTCGAGGACGCGGACAATCATCGGCCCTGCACATTTTGTGTCTCTCACAGCTAACAGCATTAGTGCACTGGGCGGAGTTATACCCCCGAAGTTCCACGGTACCTACCCAAACACCTGGGCAAGCTTGCAGCAGCAGGTGTAAAAAGAAGGAGGGCCCTGCAATCGTCGGAAGATATGGCGGGAAGGGGCCGACCGAGACAAACGACCTGTTCCATCGAGGCAAATCACAGGTACCTAGGTACCTAGAGGCACAATCTGACAGCCCAGGCCCACCCAAGTGACAAGGTCTCATTCACCGTCCATTATTCCATCACCTTTTAATCAATTCGAGGTTTTAGCAAAGACATCCCACGCCGCCCCTGTCCAGCTCTCCTCTCTTTCTCTCGCTTGCACCAGTCACCGGTCTCCCCCCCCATCAGCCCCCCATTTAGCTGAAAGAAGAAAGCCAAAATTTGCCCGTTACTGCCTACCAAGGCCCATCCCTCCTCTTGCGTAACTGGGCAAATTGTGCCGAGTCTCAAGTCTGGACCAAACTTGTGCGGTTCAAGTATTTACGATACGGTACGGTACGGTACAAGGTAGTAGCGCCGGTGGCCGCATCAGAGCATCTGACCCGTCACGCCAACGTCCGCAAGTCTGCGATCGAGTAACGTTGGCGTCGCTCTAGACCAAACTATCATTCAGCCCAAACCTCAATTAAGATGCTGCGTTGTGTCATAGTGCTCTAGACTAGTGTTCCACGCACAGAATTGTGCCATGCGAAGCACTCTGTTGGCCTGCCTTTCAACTCATCCGATTACTGAACCTGGGGTTTACTCTGCATCTACGCCACCAATTTTCACAGACCTAATTGACATAATCATATGCTAATATTGGTAACCTTTATGAACTCTTTCCTCTAATAATAACAGTCCTTCAAGGCTCTTCCGCCGCCGCCAAGTTACCTATCGCACGTTCTATCTCAAGATCTTCCTCTGATGTCGATTTGAATGGTGGCAACCCAACTTTCGACTCCGATCCGCACCGTCTCATGCGCCGCAACGACTTGCCTTGACCTGCCATCCACATAGCGAACCCACACTATGCGCGATTCGAGTTTCTATGCGAAGGCTGTCTGCCTACATATTAATTCTACCTCCGCTCCACGGCCACCAGTCAGTCCATGATCGGATTCGACTTGGTTATCGTGTACATACGTTGAAAGGATGATTTGGTATCTTCTTTATCCGTTCCGAGGGTATGTCGCGGCCCTCGTTTTGCTTGTCTCAGGATATCATCGTTGACTTATGTAACTGAAGAACCACCGAAGCTCCCGTATTAGACCCGAACCACCCACTGCGCAGTGGTTTCGCTCGATACGGCAGATATGCTGCCAGTCATGTTCTCAGCACCTTGTTGATATCTGTTGCCGTCGCCGCCGTCCTCGTATACCCTTTTCCGTTTCTATATACCACTACCGATTTCACCAATGGTGCATCCAGTCTTCCTCATCATGTCTGGACAGACGCTCACTCCCTCGATGAGAAGAGTACTTGTGAGCCCGATGTCATTATGCGATCTGTATGGGTTCATGGAAGTTACTTCCAGGCCCTCGATAAAGACCTTTTGTTGGGAGCTCTCGAGCTACAGGATAAGCTTCTCGGCCCAACCGTCGACTTCAAGCCACGTTACGAACCCGGCACCCTCGATTTACCTACCGAAACGACTCAACATCTCACGCTTAAGCAGCGTGATTCGTTGCATGTTGTTAACGGCCTGACCAATCAGTCATGGTTCTTTCACTCACCTCTGCAATACTGGTCTTGCTCCTCCGAGCTCATTGACCGAGACAATGATATACTTGCAACGGTAAACGAAAAGAAAAGCCAAGCCACATCGGTCAATGTCACTTTAAGGCATTCGATCGTCTTCAGTGGCAAACGCTTCGAGGACCGCCGGTTAGTCGCCGCAGATGCCCTAGTTATCACTCTCATCCACCGTCGAGACTCTCCTGTCGGCTATATCTGGCAGGAAAGGATACAAACCCTTGCTAGCAGCATGGCACATAAGTGGAAAGTCATCGCACCTCAGGACGGAAGACCAAGCCAATTATACGAATTCCAATTTCGTCTCATGTCTAAAATAGATGCCATCTTATTAGGCTCCGCTTATTCGCTTGTCCTTATATACTTCCTCTTTAGCTTGTCCAAGCTACGAGCTGTCAAATCCAAAGTCGGACTGATGGTCACCGTCGTGGCGCAGATCGCTCTCGCCATTATATCAAGTTTTACCATTTGTGCCATATTCAAGATCGATCTTTCGAGAATACCGCGACTTGGCTATCCGGTGGTCATTTTCTCCATGAGCCTGGAAAATATATTTCGACTTATCAACGCCGTCATACTCACACCCTCTGAAGATAGTACGAGCAATAGGATCGGGCACGCCTTTGGTGAAACAGCTCCTATCGCGTTGGCTAGCGTTGGCCAGAATCTCCTCATTCTTTTCGGTCTTTCGCAGGTAGTATCCTCCGGAGTGTCGGCCTTCTGTACCTTTGCCGCCATTGCGATTATTTTCGATTTCTTCTACCTATCTACATTCTTCCTAACTGTACTCAGCGTTGATGTGCGGCGAACCGAACTCAGTGATGCCCTAGCGAAAGCCTCTATCCGGTTCAATCAGCCTTCCAATGATAACCAACCGCATCAGGCATGGCTTGACAATATGCTTCAAGGGAAGATTGCCATGTCGACACGGATAGCGGGCACTGTGGTTATGATTGGCTTTGTTCTTATCGCCCAATGGCACTTTTTTGAGGACGAAAGCGTGATTAGGGTACTTCGCAGACTTGTCCGGGTCGCATCCAAACACAATGATCTGAATCCGTCTCGATCTTCGCTCCTCGTTGAGGTCCACCAAGCGAGGAGCCCGACTTCATGGCTTCGGCTACAAGACCATGAGACTGCTCGCGAGGTCATCAACATCATCAAGCCTACTGCTAACAGTTACACCGCTCAAGTGTTTGACCCGTACATATTCGTGCTCAAGGGATCCGATCGAATGCTATCAGCCCATGAGCGTCTGTTTTCACCCGCTGTTTATGATTTTGTACGACATCAAATAACTCCATTCTTGGTCACTATTCTAGTGGTCACAGCTGCCGTGCGGCTCCTGATGAATTATTTGCTATGGGACCAAATGTCGGAGGCTGCGAATACCGACCTTCCTCAAGACTCGCTCCTTAGTGTTAAAACTTTGCATGGAGGACATTGCCTTGATGTTGCTTTACTAACAGCCTCGTCCACCGGCCATGTTGTGTCCGTGGGCCTCGATCGAATCATTCGAGTCTGGAATGTTAAAGAAGGCGGCTATAATTATGTCCTGGATGCAGACAAAGAGTCCCCCAAAATCCCCTTCCCAATTTTAGCCATTTGCATCGAGGACGAGTTCCACTGGCTTGCAATATTGACAGTTGATCGCGTGTTGTTATGGAACCTGGCCAACCTTCGATGGGGACCTTCGATCAAGGTAGACCCTTACCGACATAAGCCAGAAGTTTTCTTCTTTGGAAATGATGATTGTGTCACTATCCCGCCTTTAATATTAGTACGCCGTGACGGGGTCATTACCGAGCTGAGACCAGCACTAGGAGAGTCCAGTAGTTATGTAATACCCGAGGAGAGTGTCGTTACCTCTGTTGACGCTCTTGCTGAGAAGGGTACGTACTCCTATGGATCCCAACCACAAACTCTGCAATAACTAATGTGTCGAAAGCATTTCCCCCAAAGATCATGACTTCAACTAGGGAAGGTCATGTCCATCTCATCACCCAAGACGGTTATGACTGGGTATCGAGTGCCGTCAATGTTCGCTCGCGTCAATTTATAAAAGACCGGGAATTCATCTCAATTCAAGCGTTGCCAGAATTAGGTTTCTTCCTTATTATACGGTCTCAGACAGTAGATCTAGTAGATTCGCAAACGCAACGGGCAATCCACACCTTCAAGGTTGATCCAATTCAACCAAAGAGCCTCAAGGCTTTCCACTCAAGACCAAGGCGAATGCGGTGCGGTTCTGTTGCCTTGTGGAGCTTTACGATTGCCTATCTTAATACGTATACTCGTGACCTCGTTGTGCAAACGTACAGCCCCCAGAACGAGGATGAGTCTCTATGTTTCTGTGACCCAGAGTCACCTTCGCGGAAAACATGCTGTCCGTGGAGAAGAGCTAAAGAAACAAGGCGCATCATCAAGAATCCTGGCATCTGGCTGGCCTTGCCCTCTGGGATCATGGTGGGTGTCAGAAGGAAAACGCCAGAGAAGCATTGCGCAACTACTCATGGCCATCCGCCACCCTTTTCACAGTTGAGTGGACTCCGGAACCGCCGCAACGCTCACCACCCCACCGCTCTGCCGCAACAAACCCATGATGACTGGGAGGTCTGGATGTTCTCACATTTTGGTGGGAAGCAAGACACGTGGGAAACGGCGCCACTCTGTATCGACGCCGAAGATGATGGCCATCTTTTTGTGACCCACCTGGGTCCCATGGCCTACGTTGGTAGCTCTAGCGTGGTTGTCGGGCTCAGTAACGTAATCAAGGTCATCACGGTTGGCCAGGAACGTTTCGAAACTGAGGATGTCATGGAACCCGGCAGCGGCATGCCCGCCATGAGTAGTCGAAGGCGTAAGGGGCCTTCGACTCTCCGGACCAGACCCCCAGCCCCTTTCAAATGCTGCTAGGCTTCGGCCTCACATGGGAAAAACGTCACATCGCATGCTCTGTATATACTTTCTTTATGTTTGTCTTTTCTGGGACCCGGTAAAGCGGCGTGCGTATATGAGATATGACGGTAGCATTTTACATAGGTCCCTTCGGTCTAGCTACCATTGATGATACGGGTCAGAATGGATTGGGCTCGGACGTATTATTGTTCACATAAATACATGTCATCTGTATGGACGGTGGGCGGTTGGATAAGTTATGAGGAAAGGAAAAACTGGCGCTTATGGGGTCGCATAGGCCGCATTTACGGCATATCTAGAGGAAAGGGAAATGGGGAAAGGTTCTAACCGTACCTATGCGGCCTGCCTTTCGCAGTCGAAGGCGGGTCTGTTGAAATGAAAATACTCATACCAGACCTAACTCTATGCTGTTCGTTGCAGTATTGTGTGATCAGAGTGCTTTTGGAGAGTCTGCATGCTCCAGATGTGCTGGTAGGCTAGCTGATGGGACGCATTGTTTTCGGATTTCATGTTTTGGATATATATCAATGTTCTTCACGCCTTCTGTCGCAACGGCATTAGCAGCAGGAGAGAGAGAGGTTGATATGCTAAGTTTATGAGTTCATTAAGTTTGAGACGAAGGAAGAAGGGTCAGGTGCTAATTTAGAGTTGCCTGAGTGTTGACGTTTATCTTACCCACCTAGTAAGTGTATAGGAATAGAACTCGTAGTTCTGTATCTACGAGATTGGTCCAGAATCAGAGGTTTAGTTTCATGGTCTAAGGTAGGTGGTGTGTTGTATATGACAAGTCATAAGCAGGCAGGTGGGTAGCCGTCCAACCTCGAAAGCACAGGAACTAACTCTATGGTTTCTATGCTCCTGCGCCTTTAAACTCGAGGACGGTAGCGGGGGATAAAGGAACCCCGGTGTTGTTACTGGGGTAGGTACCCTGTATAACCGTGTATGAACTATGAACCAACCGGCAGCTTAGGATTCAAGGGAGGGTATGCCTTGTGGGTTTGACGGCGTCAGGGACATTGAGCGCGGGTCGAAGTTTATATATGAAGGTCTACCTTCCCCGGGGGTAAATAAATGTTAGGCTACGTAGTGCGAGGACATGCATCTTTAATACGTTGTTTAGCTACTTGATGCGTATATGTGAAGATATGTATTAGTTGTTTGATTTCTAGTCTCAAGGTGAGTGTTTAGTAGGTTGGACTGGCGTTATTATACTCTGATACACCTCGTCTCGTATTTCTTCGTCTTGCGAGCCCAAGCCACTTGCGAGAATCACGCCAAGGTAACCGACAAGGACGCCAAGATTGAAGTCGAATTATAGGTTTTATAAGAGATGACTGCTGTGAGTTTATGTTGGTGGTCTTTGGCGGGATAGGTCTTGCGTCGTTGAACTAGAGGATGTATGTCTGTGGTAACTGCGACGTGGTAACTTGAAGTCCAGCCGTGATGCAATTCCGGCTTTGGTGCTCGGCCTATGACGACTTTCTGGCAAGTTGCCTTACCAAGGAATAGTGGTTCGATCATCATGCTGTGGTTTAATTCAGCCTCGTCGAGGTGATTCCTAGTGTTATTGTAATACGCCACTGTTGTTCCATCTCGAAGCTCAGCCTCCAAGTACCCGATCGTTTTCAAAGAGGCTTCCGTGAAACTTTGGTAGAATCTTGGACATGTATCAGCTGCGATTGGGCCATTCTTCGGCTCGTCCATCAGTGAGGGCATGTCGAAGTGTGAACTGTAGCCGTTTCGAAACCAAAACGATGCCCTACACTTAAGTGACAACCACATAAACTGACTAGTGATAGGAACTTGCTAGCCTAGCGGTGACTAGCTTGGAGTGTCAAGAGCTTTCTCCGCTGGGGTTCTCGTGATACCGAGCTACCATCATCTGTGAGCCCCTCGTCGGTGTTCTCCATAGGGTGAACCGAGACTACTTTTGTAAATAGTTAAGTACTACGAGCTAAACATGTACTTTGTAGAACGCGCGATTGAGTTTGGGCCTCATATAGTCTTTGGCCGACCTTGCAGGTTGGCCGCGTTTTGTACGTAAATGTCGACATGTGTCCTTCAAATACACTGATCGACTTCCAATCCATGAGAGGTAGTTCTTCCCCTCGGCACAGCATAGAGTGTTACATGGAAATGGGGCCTCATCTTCAGTAAGCCACGGCGTGTAAGCATGTAGTTTTGGTTACCAAGGTCTAACTTCACGGAGTCATAGAGGGCGGTGCCTCCTACCCACTCGACAACGCATTTAAAGGAAATACTTACTGCGAAGAGGTTAGTTCTGAGCATGATTGATTATACCGGTACCCAAGCGAGGGTGCGGCTTTTACAGCATCTTTCACGGCCTGTGATTAGCCAGACGTTGACGGCTGAGCACTGCAGTAGAGCACCAAATATACGATAATACGACTGAGCGGCATCTTGGGGATGCAGGGAGAATATGTCCGTTGAGAGGAGTGCAATCGATAACACGGAGTCTAGTGACATTGGCCCACCTTGTTAGGCGGATACTAGCCTTGGTGGTTGTCTCTACAATATGTTAAACGTATCTTATAGTTAGTCCTCTGCATCTACTGTCATTAGTCGTATGCCGCACCCCGATAAAGGCATCATCGGGGTAGTCTCATCACTCCCACAGGCAGCCTGACTCGGCAAGGTCGGCGAGACTCTGAAAGCTCCGTGATGGGTTCATATGTGTCCGCTGTTGTTGCCGCACTACAAACACATAACACCGCGTGACCGAAACGAAGCTCGCTCGGCTGGCAGATGGCTGCCTGGCCTCACTCATATTGTTTACGGGAACAATCCGCTGAGCAACTATAAAGATAGCGGCGGACTTTTCTTCCGGAAGGTTTAGGTCAATGAATATCGCTATAAGTCATAGGGACTGCAATAAAACGCCATGGTCCTAGGGAGCCAAAGTACTCGAATATGATGCGTGCTGAGAAATTGTCAAATTTAGAAAGCAAGGGAACCATAGAGCCCATCGCCCTAGGCTGTAAGGCTTCTTCGCTAACTCTGATCCAGGCCTCATCCTAGAACATGGAAGGAGGCGGAAACGCGGCGAATGAGAATCAACTGACAGTATACACGCATTGGCACGTGCAGAGAAGGGCTGATCAGACTCGCCAAGGCAGACTCGAGAACGACAGCATTCGAGAATCATGTGATAAAGGTACACACAGCTTTGAATTGCCCTTGAGATGTTTCTTAGGCTCCGCAAGGCGAGGAAAAGAGCCATGACGAACGTCTTGCTATCTCTCCGGGGTGTTCAAATGGGCCAACGACGGACCATATCAAACGAAAAGAGATATGAGGAATGATTAAGCCCGTTGATCAATTTGGCGTGCTTCATCTGACGTATCGGTTTGCACGTGATGATGAGAGTCTGCTTTATATGCGAATGTCCAATAGAGCTTGACGCTTTGATTAGACAGACTCGAGGATCTTACTAAGAAATCAAATACTGGACTCTCTTCAATAATGCCGGGCACCCAGTCATCATGGCCCGAGTCAGGTATGTGTGGGTGAAAGCTCGATGCTTGGCTTAGTTCGGAAAAGAAGACATTTTCGGTGAAAGTTGTGGGTTCAAAGAAGCGCCATGCCGGCAACCGTCTGCTACCGTACGCTGCTGTAGTGGTTGGTCTCCCCACGCACTACTTAGGTGGCATGTCCCAGTGGTCTTCGCCCGTGGATGTGGCTTCACCGCCAGTTGCTGTATCATGTTTGCTGGTGCGCGTCAGCAGTGCACTACGGGTGCAATTGAGCCGAGTGTTATTGTGTACATGGGGTCTTTCATGCTCTCTTGGCTGTTGGGTGGCGGCGCTGGACTGTTTATTGCTAGGGAATGGAGGGGTGGTCGCATATGACGAGGCCAGCACTTGATGCCACAACACTCAAGCACTGATGAAGTGTTGATGATGGTTGGTGTAAGTCCGAAATCATGGTCCCTTGGCACGGGTTCTGCGCAGGCTAGGGTATGCGCTGTCACCACCTGGCATCGGATGGACTGGCAGGCGCACCGGCTTGTTCCAGCTGTCATGCCTTTGATTATTATGCTATTTATGGTACCTTGTCAGCGGATTCTTTAGCTTTCCCTTTCCCCTTCCCCAGTGAGAAAATCAGGTGGCTGGGAGAAAGGTGCAGATCTCCATTGATTGGCCATTCACGAATCATGAATCCCAGTCGCGTGGTTCTGGTGTGAATGGCTTTCAGAGCTTATTATTGCATAGTCTCGAACCTATGGCAACATTGATTCCATCTCAGCGCGCGCGAGTCTTTAAGTTACTAGTTATCTGATAATGGGTTCTGTATTGCTCGATATGAGGAAATGGCTACGAGACATTCCTATCGGTGAATACAATATGTTCTCAGTCTTGCTTTGAGGCTGCATCACGGTAGCACACATTTCCTGCAGGTTTCCAGGCGCCTATACAGTATACAGTACACACACTCTGCCCGTGGATTCGCACTTATAAGGTAGGCATAAAGGTGATTGAATTCAATTACCTAGGTAAGGTTCCCAATGCCGCTGCTTCAAAATGGCTTCGTCTCATTACATCAACTACAGCTTTTTTAGCTGAACCAGTGTGAACCAAAAGATTTACGCATACCGTAGAAGATGATTGTATATTTCTTCATACTTGTGCCGAGGAAGAGGGATCAAACGCCCCCTGCCTCGGGAGTTTTGCCCGATCTTACAATGGAAAATCAGGGGTTCCTTTTCTTCACTAGGGTTGTTATCAACTTATCGTGAGGTGCTTTTCGTATGATTGCACTTGTCTTCATCTATCTATCCTAGTCCTAGCAGCTGAGGTCACTGTACCCAGGTGCTGGGAAGTAAATTTCCCATTTTCTTATTGGCCCTGTTTTTCCATCCTAGGCTCTTTTCCCTTGGTGATCCTCTCAATTCAACCTCCACCAAACCGCTGACTCGGTAAATTTCAGTTCTCAATTCAAACAACAACTCACCGTCAAGTCACTCATTTTGATAATTTACATCAATACAGACCTCCACAATGTAAGTATATGATTCGTACAAGTTTCTCTCATGTTACACCAAGACAGTATCCTGTCTGCTGCTGCCGTCAGTCAGCACAGCCTCGGTGTCGAGTCCTGGGGCTGGTCAAACCCCAGCCTAAGTAAGGTCTGCCCAGACTTTTCCCACGATTATTAGCATCCCGAACAACTCATCTTGCATCGGCAAGCCTGCATCATCATAACCCCCTACCATTCGCTTGTTGTCGTTTATACTTTCACAAGCCTACATACTAAACCAGTGTTACATACCTAACCCTTACTGCTTTAACATCTCTCGTGGCTATCATCGTTCTAGACTTTTCGCTGTACGGTAGTTCATGTGGATTCCTCTCCCTCTTTAGTGTTTTACCCTCGGATGTACCCCATCTGCTCGTCTCCTGCATCTGCCTTGTACATCTGGCTGCGTCTGTCCCAATTTTTGGTCCACAACTCTTGCAAATCCTCCATGCACACGACGTCGACTTGCAGGTCTCCTGGAAAGTCTTGTGTGTTTTTATATCTAGCCTCATATGCGGCCTTAAGACCTGCATAAACCTACATAACAGATCCCAACACGCTTGAACCGCGTCCGGGCAAACTTGCTGATATTCACTACCTGTTATTCTCGTGCTTTTCCTTTTTTCTTCTATTTTCAAGACGCGTCGTCCCGTTTCTGCACCCGAATATGGCTTCCACATCTATCACTTTCCCAACGTCTCACCAATACTGAGAATACTACCAGTCCACGGACCCCTACCGAGGCCACCTTTGTACTGTATAAGCCTTGGAAAACCTTGGACAATCGCGCGGCCTCCATGTTTGGCGACTCCACACAATTTGCAATCCCGAAAACCTGTCAATCCAATCCCTCACGGCCCATTACACTGCTATTGGTCTGGGGTTTCTGGACCTATATCCATCTGGTAGCTCCCTAGCGCTGAGAAGTTGCTATATATACTCTTCATCACCATATCACCATCAATTGGCACCTTCGAGACGACTGACGCCGAAATGCTTCGCGATCTCGAAACTGTCACCACCCCGAAACCCCACCCATCACCATCAGCCTCAACCTCGCCTTAATCTCTGCTTGCGCTGACAACCCCGGCTTTTATTTGCTACTGAGTTCTGCATTCTGACCTCTCAATTGAGTTATTTGACCTGTATTCCTTTTACTGTATCATATTGGTCAGTACATACCCAATGGCGGGCGTTCTCTACGCGTTCTTGCGGACATTTTGCCCCAAGCATACGTCCGACTAATTTGTGTGACCCCAGTGCCTCTTGTAATTTCGAATGTTTAATCTTGCTCAATCCTGACACATCTGTCAATTTATGACCATTTAGTCGAGCAACCATCCTGACAAGAGTTGCCTTCACGGATCCCGATACAATCACAGGCATCACTCAACGTGATACATCTGCCCATCAACTGTAGCATCTGCGCACATGCTCGGACGCGCTCCTTGCCGAACTCACTCGCTCGTATCTCGCTTGGAGCTAAGCATATCTATTTTGTCGGGTTGCTTCACTCAAAGAGCTGTCTATCATCTTCCTAATACCTGATATTCAACATCCGTCATCGTTTCGCCCCAGGAAGCTAGACCGAGATTTGTTTCAAGGCTCTTGGTTTTGCCATTCCCAGATCTGTGGCCGGCGCGCCTGGGTTGTTGTCAACAGGCACTGACAACTTGGCAGCGTTGGGCTGACGCTGGCGGAGGAAGTCTCCGACCTTATTCAGGTACGCTTCTTTTTTTGGCTGATCCTTGTATTATCTCCCGCATTATTGCATTGATTTCCTTTTACCATTATACATTTTCCACCTGGACTACCCTGCTTATCATGGGCTGAGAACATCCTGGGTAGCTGCAACTTTGCAGCCTGTCCCAGTTCCTTCATACCTTTCCGTCAGTTCCCTGTAACACCTATGAACCTCTGTTCGATTTTATTCTTACGCAGCCTAGGAATTTAAAAGTGAGAGGAAGTTAAGACACTTCCAATGGCTTCTTCTGAGGTAGATCAGAAGTTCCTCGGCAGACTGGCAAGACAAGTCGAGCCTAACAATCCGCACCTCGCATCTATGCTGTTCAAGATCTTAGGTCTATCTATTAACTTGGCAGAGCATACCGTGAAAGCACGAAAACAGCGCAGACTAGACCCTTTGCGAACAACACAGTCACTGGAGCTATATTTTCATATCCTCTGGCTTTCGCGAGAAGGCCTAATCATGCTTGAACAATACATCGTACCGATGGTGGGAGATCATGGCGAGCTCAAAGTGCTTGCGTATAAACTCCGAGCCTCCTTTTTCCACATATTTGTGCTTTTCCACAACAACCCCTCCGTGTCCACGATGGGCATCAATACTGCAATTCCAGGTATTCCACCGATACCACGACTCGACAAGGGCAAAGGGATCGATAGAGGTGACGCTGTTCCCGAAACAGCACGCTCTCCTATGCAACCAACGCATCCGATGGAGGGTGGCCCCGTAGGACCTCCGCCAGGCTTTGGACCGCAACCCCCCGAACCAGCAGGAGCGTTCTTGCTGGCGTCAGTTGACTACATACCTGCTGCCCACGATTCCTTCAAGCAAGCTGTAGCCTTAGCCGATAGTCTGCTATGGGGCTCACATTCCCTGCGGCTGTCCGTAAAGACTGAGTACGCGGCGTTCCTCTATGAGTGCTTACACGACCATGAAGGAAGTCGAAAGCTAGCGAAGGACACGATTGCAGAAGTGTACGATGCCTCAGAGGGCATGGACGACGACATGTTCCATGATGCTTGCGACCTTGTTACTGTTCTGGGAAAGATGATGAAGCGAGGTCTGGGATCAAACAACACACTTCGAAGCCGAGGACCGAGTCCAGCCACTCAAGCAACCTCCAAGGCAGATGGCATCGGGACGGCTGTTCCTGCTACAGGCATGGATAATTTTATATGAAAAATCAACGCCACGCCACTAGCAGAAACACTCATGACACTACTGTTCTCCGCAGAGGCTTTCTAGCTGCTCCCTATACTGATCCATATAGAAGACATTATCTTCTGATCTACTGGTCTCCCTCGCCACTATATCCAGGAAGCGAGCCATGACACCTTTCATCCAACCTCTAAGCAGAGTGTAAACAAAGCAATAAAAGTGCACTTTCGACCTCTTCGATACAATTATCCACGATACGGTCTCGTCTCCAACGCTCACAATACACCCTAAATCGTCTCGCATAAAAGGAGTTTCTAGGCCAGATATAGAACGTGGTTGTGCATAGCGGCCTGGCTTACAAATAGTACCTGGGTACCCAAACGAATTAATATTTCTTTCGGTTCAAAACTCTAATACCAACGAACGAGCACCCATATCGGATAAACCCACCTCTCTCTGACCTGCAATTGCAATCTCCTTTCATGGTACATATTCGGTGATACCCACCTGAACATCAAGGATGTTGGCTGTTGCATTTTTTTTCCGCAAAAAGCGTTTATGTGTATGGCGGTTATTCCCCCCCTAATTAGAAGTCACATTTTGCATCGCCCTGATGATCAAAGGAAAGAACGGAAAAGTATTGGATGCGCAGTATATCCATACATCCGTCCATTCTCCCCTTCGCGGACTTACTGTGTTAGTCTATCTTTGTCTGTTATTTAGCCAGCCAGCCAGCCGACCGAACCAAGCCAGCATTGTACCACTAGTTAAAAATATTAAAAATCACCTTTGGAGATTTGAATTGGAAAGCCTCAACTTCATCATTCTATTACATTATCGATATCAAGGGATCTGCTTTACCTAGCCGAGATATAGACAGACAACCTTGGATATATCCTTGTGAGCAGCTTGAAGGGAAGCGATGACATGAACCAGCTAGTTGAACAAGCCTGTATTGAGTACGAGAGACTAAACTAAACGTACTCTTCTGCTAAGAACTGAAACATGCCACATACGTAGTAACTTTCCCTAGGTACAGAGACCATAGTGTTTTTCCCTCATACGATGCTTCGACATAGTTATCTTCGACAAGCAAGATCACAATAGAAAGATAGTAACACATGCATTCCTACGCCATTCAATACGAACCTCAAAGTGACGCGATCCACGAACACGCGCTTGCTGTAAAACAACAAAAAAGCTAGATTGGGTATAGTGCTATCTGCTACCAGTCTCATACACGCTCGCTTCTCTCGTTTATGCTTTGAACCCTCCACCATCTCTATATACTCGTGTCTGAAGCTGGCAACTCTCACAGAATTCCAACAAGGCGTCTTTATAGACACGGCTAGTCAAATTGACCAACCAACAGATAGACCAAAGCAAGCTTGCTCCGCCTATGCATCCATGCTTGCTTGCTTCAAAACAAACACTCTGAAAGACAGTCCACGTCTATGCGATACGCATGTCCGTTTACTTTTTCCTAGATAATTCTCCTAACCCTGGTGTTAATCGAAAAGTCACTCCTCGTCATCATCAGGAAGATCCCAATCTTCCCCAACATCCGCCCATCCACACCCCCAGCGCCTGCCACCCGTCTCACCACCCGTCCGTAGGTCTGCAGCTTGCTCGCGGTCTTCACTCCAGCATCGTATTAGGTAGTCATCGCCCACTGTGACGAGTTTCCCCTCATTCGTCCACGCCACGGAGCCGACTTCGCTTTCATGTCCGCGAACTAGTGGGGTGCCCATGCGAATAATAGGTGTGTTGTCCTTCGAGCGCGCGGAGAGATTCGTCGAGCTACTGGTGCGGAAAAGTGGTCTCCGAACTCCATTTGCTGATGTCGTGGCGATCGTCGAGCTGTCGAGACTCATATGACTCATTAAACCCGAGAGTTCGTCCTGGATGTACTGCTCTTCTGTCGGAAACAGCACCGCGCACCTGTCGTTGCTTCCGACAGCGAGGAGTTCACTCCTACCATCTCGCGCAGGCCGAACCGCACATTTGACGTAGAAACTCGTGGCGTGGAATGAAGGATGGCGGAACCCGTATAACGGACCGAGACCCTGCTGTGTGACGGCGTTGTGCCTTCGCCTAGGCGGCTCTCCGTTCCGGCAAGCGAGCTCCGGTGCGTGACCCAAGATTAGGTGGGCGGTTGAGTATGCATAGACGGTGTTGTCTTTGCACACCGCATACAGCCTGGATGCATCTGTACCAAGCGTGAGAGAGGTGATACCAAATGGCCGCCAGCGGGCATGGGACTCTGGAGGAGCTGTTGCCGATAGTGGCGAGGGCACTTTGTTGCGTGATGAGTGGATAGATCGAATGTCCCACAATTTTATGGACGCATCCGCTTCACACGCTGTTAGCAAGAGGTGTTCTTGTCCTGATGGCAGAAATTGTAGTGTGGTCACGGATACATCGTTCGAGCGGCTGGGCATCTCGCGACGAGAGGGAGTGTCGCCAGGACCAGTAGGCGGGGATTGCTTAAGTTGGCGCAATGTACGAGCATGCGCGTGGTAGAAACTGTTGATAGCACATCCTTGCTTCGGTGGTGGTAGACGGAAGCTCAGATTCGTGTTCCGGGGTTCTGAGGATTGGAAGTTCTGTACCGGACGGCTACACCGCAAATCCCAAATCTGGACACTGCCGTCACGTGAGGATGTGGCAAGAACGCTGCCATTTGCTTGACCTGGCTGGAAGCGAATCTGTTTTAATGAGGCTGTGTGCTGTCCAAGGAAGGCGATAGGTGATTGCGTCAACATATCAATGACCTGGCCGGTCTGGTCCCCAGATGCAGTAGCAAGCAGATAATCATCATTAGAGAAGTCGAGGTCGATAATGGCGTTGGTATGCGGCGTAAAGGTCAAGTGGATGTTGCTGAAAGGTTCGGATGAATCGCTAGATGCATCAAGCAACCGTACACGACCCTCTTCATCTCCGATTGCGGTAATACCACTTCGATGACAGGTAGCTGCACAGAACGCAATGCACTGTCCAGGTCCCTCATGGCTCGTGCAGGTATGAATATCGTTTGGACGGCTGTAAAAGTCGGCAGTGTCTATTCTCCAGTCGGCAGCAGGGTATGACATATAAGCATGTCCAGCCCGGGGAAGAGCTCCAAGTTCTCTCTGTGCAAGCTGACCAGTCATGCCACGGCTAGACAGGGGTTGCAGCCGCCTGGACGGATGGGATGGTGTCGGCACGTCAACAGCATCACTGTATTCCTCATCGGATTCGCATATTTCTTGGCTGGAACTAAGAGATCGGATTGGGCTTAGGAGACCTGCTTCGAAGCCAAAGGAGACTCCAAGGGGGGAAGGTCGGGCTGGCGATGATTCGGGGGTGTGTTGTATTTTCCTCCGCTTAGCTAGCCTGCAAGACTGAAGCTCCAGGTCCTCGTCCGTGGATTCGGGTTCTTCTTCGAAAAGGGGTCTCAATGGGCTGGACGGGGCTGGAGTCTGGTATCGCTGATTAAGCGTCGAGGCTCCGAGATCCCGAAGCACCTTACGAGCTGGGCTGACTTTCGATGGGACTCTTGAACGAGGTGTAAAGAACCGTTTGAACTTTCCAGGTGTGATTGACGGGTCTTTTCGCTCTTTGCCGCTTCTTTGCCTGGGCGGGGATAGAAGCCTCGGGTCCTCGTTAGGTACTGGTAAGCTCATCGTGACGTTGCTGCTGATTTCTGCTCTTCCTTCTCTCATTAAGGTCCAGAACAGAACGGAATCTGTCACCAAGTGCCTCAGGCAATAACCTAACCACCTCGAAATTCAAGAACAAGTCCAGTGATACCATAAAAGAAAGTCCAACATGAGGTAGGTAAACAACTAATAGCTCCAATTATACACAGAGGAGGAATATCAAAACGAAAATCAGTGGCGGGGAAAGAAAGCAGTAGGCGTGAGGCGGGTCTCCGGAAAAGCAAGCGTGTATTTGACATGCCAATGCCGCGCCGCGAAAAGACGCGACCACTTTACACGACAATCCTTGTTGGGACGAGCTAGTGAAGTTATGACGTTCCACAGGGGAGCTTGAGCACTGTGCTCTGTGCTCTAAAGTAGGTACCTACACTAGCGGCTCTCTCAGGTCGCGAACATGGGGCGTTGACCCGTGGACCCGTCACCCCACAGCAAATTCACGCCACCTGCAGAAGTAGTCAGACCGGTCCGTCAAGATTAGTATATACTGTTGATAACGTTACCTTATCTACCATCAGCTATCTACTAAGGTCAGGTACCCGCCTATCGATAACAGAAACCTGGGAAATTTTAACCTCGTACTTTCAACCTGCGGCATCATTTGCTGAATAACTGTGCATTCCACAATAACAACCAGAACTTATACTCGCCCTCTCTACTACTCTCGGTAGAGGTTGTCTCGGACAAGCCAGCCAGCCAGCCTCAGGCGCCAGCCTCATTGTTGAGAACTTGTCTTTTGCGCACTCCTCACAATGGGTTTTCAAAAGAAAACCGGCAAGGGCCGGCTCGATAAGTACTATCGAGTTTGTCTATCCCTCCTATATATGAAATGCAACCACTCCCGCTAATTCTTACTTTAGTTAGCCAAAGAAAAGGGCTACCGTGCTCGTGCCGCGTTCAAGCTGCGTAGGTCATTTTATTCCCATCATTGTTCTTGTCCTTCTTTGGAGTACGGAGAAAGAAGCAAGCGTTCATGTCACAAGAGTTGAGACTATCACTCTATGGAAAGCGACACTCTCAACTTCAATTTCTGATAGACGAAAGGCGGCGTTTTGTGTTCTGGGTCTTGCATGCTCCTAATATCCTAGCTCGAATCATGAATGAAATGCTAACAAGGGACTATAGTACAACTGAACAAGAAATTCGGGTTTCTGGCTAATTCCAAGGTTGTCATCGATCTATGCGCTGCTCCTGGGTCATGGTGTCAGGTGGCCGTGGAGGCCATGCCCAAAGGCAGTCTCATTGTCGGTGTCGACTTGTCACCCATCAAACCTATTCCTGGCGTTATTAGTTTTCAATCTGATATCACTACCGATAAATGTCGAGCCGAGCTCCGCAGGCATTTGAAAACATGGAAAGCCGATACAGTACTGCATGACGGTGCTCCCAATGTCGGAGTAAGCATTCTAAAGTCTTATGAACCCCCTTTTTGACAGGTTTCGGGTCCTTTGCACCTGCATGTTCTAGAAGCCCTGCGGAGATTGCTACAATTTTGGCGATTACTGACCCCTGATTGCAGACAGCTTGGATTCAGGACTCGTTCAATCAGGCAGAATTGGTTCTTCAATCTCTGAAACTTGCTTGCGAATTTTTGGTTGAAGGAGGTACCTTTTGTACCAAAGTCTTCCGCTCGGCGCAATATAACCAATTGCTATGGGTCTTTAACCAGCTCTTCGAAAAAGTCGACGCCACCAAGCCACCTTCGTCCAGGAACGTCAGTGCCGAGATATTTTGTGTCTGCCGCGGTTATAAAGCGCCAAAGCACATCGACCCTCGTTTTCTTGACCCCCGCACAGCATTTGCTGATCTCAGTGAGCCCGTCACAACAGACGAGGCTCGCGTATACAAACCTGAAATCAAGAAACGCAAGCGAGGGGGTTACGAAGAAGGCGACTATACGCTGTATAAAGGTAAATATCTAGTGTTTTCTATTCCTCATTCGGCAGTCTTTGGACTCCGTTGCTCCTTCCTCTCGAAACTGTATAAAAGTTTACCCCTGAAGCGCAATTACTGACTCCTGATTTCAAACAGAGGTGTTGGCGTCCGAATTCGTGGAAAGCACTGATCCAATTGCGATACTGGCAAATACCAACCGCCTTCTATTGGAGACTTCCCAGCCATCGCTATCACTTGCTGCCCTGGCCAAAATGCCTGCTACTACGGTTGAGATCAGACAATATTGCTCAGACTTGAAGGTACTGGGAAGAACAGAATTCAAGCGACTTCTCAAATGGAGAATTTTGGCTCGCGAAGCCTTCGGGCTTCCTACTAAAAAGACGACAAAGCCTGCTGTCCAAGAAGAGGTCGCGGTGGTGGAATCAATGGATGAGGAATTAAAGATTCAAGAAGAGCTACAAGCTATGAAAGACAAGGACGCCGCCAAAAGAAAGAGAGAAAAGAGAAGAGAAAATGAGAAAAAAACCAAAGAAATTCGAAGGCTCCAGATGCACATGACAGCCCCCATGGATATTGGAATCGAAAGTGCGGCTGGACAAGATGGCATGTTTCGACTTAAAACTCTTGAGAAAGACAACATAGTCAGCAAAGTTGCCAAAGGCCGTATGGCGGTCTTGACTGACCGGCAAAAGAAAGACCAAGACAGCGGCATCGGGTCTTCAGGCGAAACGGATGATGAGTCTGACGATCTTAATGATGCACTCGAGCGAGAGCTGGACCAGAACTGGGAGTCGTATCAGGAAAGGAGGGCGAATTTCGAAGCTAGAATGAAACGTTTGAAGCAGGAAAAAGATGGGGAATGGGAGGGTGTATCAGCCGACGAACAGGAGTCCAGTGACGGCGAATTAGTAGAAGAAAGCAACGACGAGTCTGATGAAGATGACGACGCACCACCCAAGCAATTGCTCATGGATCTCGATAATACGCCAAAGGATCCAGGCCTCTCGAAACGGGCTACCAAATTCTTCAGTCAGGACATCTTCAAGGATATACCAGGTCTTGAGCAGTCTGAAGGGGAAAACGAAGACATGACAGATGCCCCAGTAACAGACACATCGGAGGTTAAGCTTACAGTGTCCGAAAAAGGCTCGAAGACAATTTCGAAACGCGCCGTGAAAGACAATGCACCATTGGTCTCTAATGACGAGAAAGATGCGGAAAGCGAAAACCAAGATGAAGTTGACTGGGAAAAAGATGATCAGCGTCGTCCAGACGGCAGGCCCAGTAAGCAACCTGAGACTACAGGCTACCTTAATTACTGACCGGAACAGGTATCGACATTATAACAGCTGAAGCTATGATGCTGGCTCACCAGCTCGCGACAGGGCAGAAGACCACTCATGACGTGATTGATGAGAACTTTGATAAACTTCACTTCCGAGATCGTGATGGCCTTCCCGATTGGTTTATCGAGGATGAAAGCAAGCATGACAAGAAGCAGAAGCCGATCACGAAAGAGGCAGCAATGGCAATCAAGGAAAAAACAAGAGCCCTGAACGCTAGACCTATCAAGAAGGTAAAATCCCTTACCCAGGACGAGAGGGCCGTCAAGAGGTTTGAAGCTGATCTTTATTGTTAGGTTCGGGAGGCACAGGCGAGGAAGAAGTTTAAGACGGCGCAGCGGTTCGAAAAGCTGAAGAAGAAGTCGGATCTCTTGGCCAATGAAGAGGGCATGACGGAGAAGGAGAAGGCCCAAAGCATAGCGAAATTGCTAAGCAAGGCTAAGACGAAGGCGCCGAAACGGTCGGTCAAGGTAGTAGTCGCCAAGGGTGCAAATCGCGGTATTCAGGGGCGGCCTAAGGTTAGCATTCTGAATCTCACCCCCTTTTTTTGCGTTTCGGGAGACAGATTCGCCTTAGCAAAGAATCTTCTGCTCCCGTTACTGCTGCATATCCCAGAAAACACTTGAGAAGTTTACCACAAACGGCATTTACTAACTGCTAATTTCTAGGGCGTGAAAGGCCGGTATAAGATCGTGGATGCTAGGTAATATTTCCCCGAGTTTCTTTTTCCCCTTACGCATAGCTAGGGAGCAAAGTTGCCCATCTGAGAGCTTCTGCTCTTGTTTACTCTAGCATGCTCTCCAACCACCAAAACTCTTCCGCAAACGACAATTACTAACTCCTCGTCCCTATAGAATGAAGAAGGAAATGAGAGCGCTAAAGAGAATAGCTAAGCGCAAGTAAAAAAAGGATCCCATGTTCAGCTTGTCTTTGATTAGATACCACCAATAGCACACTACAAACTGCACTCTGACCTTGTCTATTAAGACTGTCTTACCTGATCGTGATTTCCCTCCGAGTGTATAGAACTATGTTGGATTTTTGTGGTGACTGTTTATTTTGGGCATTACGTACGGTGGTCTCTCATTCTATTGTAGAGAGACCAGTCTCAATAATTGAGTCCTACACTTCCATAGCCTAGCATTCCGAAACCCTGAAACTGACTTAAGCAGAAGGAGCACCAAGCCCAAGTTTTTAAACGCCATTCATCTTCTGTTCACTATTTTGCATTGGTAACCTCACGATCTGACCTCACCGCTTCCCAGCGCCAGCCTTCCGTCTACTCTTGCCTAAGCGCGCTGTCTTAGCCACCTTGCCCTTTTCACCGGTCTTCATACGCTTCGCGCTGAAGCCACTGAGGTCACCTGAGCTCGTCGCGTCGCCAGACTTGCCATGCTTCTTCTTGCCACCGAAGCCGAACTTTTCGTTTTTCTTCTGCCGCTTCGCACCGGGTCCTCCTCCACGCTCACCACGTTGTTGTGACCGACCCTTGAAACCTTTCAGCTCATTTTCGACGCCGACGTCGAAGAGATCTGCTTCGCGCGTGCCGAGCTCACCGCCGCCTGTTTCTGATCGTTCTGTAGAAGGGAAATGTTAGTAATAGTATCATCAACGGGGGGGCGGTTTTTATGCATGGGCACTAGGGTGATGAATGAACAAGTAGAAAGTGCCGAAGTTGGAACGGGACAGACGGTTTAGGGAGAGATAAAAAAGAAATACGTACTCCGCTTGAGGGTCTTGATCTTCTCGAGCGTATCCCGCTTCTCCTTTGCGCGCTCTTGCAGCTTCGCGACCTGGACCTGCTTGCCGAACTTCTTCAGGTCGCGCAATTTGCGCGCCTCGGCGGAGGCCTTCTTCGCGGAGGCCTCCTCAATCAGCTTCGCCTTGACCTTCTCCATGTGACCGTCGTCCTTGACCATCTCGGCGAAGTAGTCCGTGGGTCTAGAGAAGGGGACGCCCTCAGCCTTGAGCAGGACTCGCCCTCGCTTGGCGGCGTCGAGACTCTGTGCGTAGAAGGCGAGCTCGCGCTTGATGTCGTCCTGGAGGTCCTCGCCGATGACGTCCGCTGTGACCTCTTTGCTCGCGAGGCTCTGGTGTGAGGCGAAGGGCACGCTGTCGTCGGTCGGTATTCCGAAGCGCTTTAGTGTGTTCAGGAGGCCGACGGTGTTGTTGATGCTGATGCGCGTGCGCGGGACTAGGTCTTCCCTCTCCTCGGGGGGTAAGTCGGCCCAGTCGATCTCTTCGTCCTCTTCGTCTTCTTCATCTTCCTCCTCAGCAGTAGTCTTCTTGCTAGGCTTAGCTGTAGGAGCTGCGCCGTTGGTCTTGGTTTGGGTCTGCTTGGGTTTCTTCGGTCGCTCTATCTTCTCCTCGAAGTCGACAGAAGAGTCGTCGCTGCTTTCGTCTAGGGCCGCCAGGTCGATCGCCATTTCAGTTTCGTCTACATCGTCGTCGTCTTCGCTATCGTCGGTCTCATCCCCGGCGACAACAAGGGCACCGCCTTCCGTATCTTCATCATCTTCCTCCTCCTCTTCTTCTACCTCATCGTCGTCCTCAGGAATCTTCTTTGCCCCGCTACGAACGCCTGTCTTCTTCGTTTTAAGTGACGCTTTTTGCTTGAGTCTCCTCTTCTCTTTGAGCTTTTTGATATCAATTCCCTTTTCTGCTTTCAAGGCAGTCTTGAGCTTGCTTCTCCCCATTTTGTGCTTGGTGTTATGGGCAAGCTATTGAATTCGAAAGTGGGAAAGGTCATAGGTTGGTCAGTTCGGAACTTTTTTTCTTAGCTCCAATGCTTGCGATAGATGCATCAGAACTATTTTTTTGGAGCCGATAAGAAGAAATTCGACAATCGGGTTAGGGTCCATTTATATGAACCAATTATACTGCTATTTTCCCACCATCGAACTAAGATAAGATACGACAACTTGGCCTGCACAGTACAGCATACCAAACTGCATAAGCGCATACAGTGTTGATTCGGTGTAAATGAATCCTCACTTCTGAATGCTCTCTTGAACTAGACACCATCTACCTCACTCATATTCGAATTTCCCCTTCCTCTTCTCTGTTCAAATTTCCCCTTTAGGTATGAGAATGCGCCTGTTGTGATTGCATACGTAATTCCCTTCATTTTCATAATTTTGTCGCAAGGATCTTCCGAATTCTATGTGTCGGCGTAGGACACTTACATCCATCATCATCACTCGTCTCATAGACAAGAGAAGTACGAGTCTAATATAGGTCGCAGAGACTAGATCGACTTCGTTATAAGACTTGGCATCATCATCGAGAATAACTACATAGTCACAACCTATCATGATGAGATGACTAATAATGTTTGAGCTCGAATTGTTAACATTTTCCTACCCTTTACACACTTATTACTGATTACAATATCCTACAAAAAAAACCCCTACGTGACACATATACCTATCCCTACAGTTCTCCCGCTGTTCTCGCCGAAGATGTCTATTTCCGGCTCAGAAACCCATTGCCCACAATCTTTGCCTTGCCCAACGTATTCTTCACTCCGCCCGTAAAGAACGACGATCGCTGCGGCTTCAAAGTCGGCCGTTCAATATCCCAGCTATCCTGTCTATTCAACGGTTGCTGCGGTTGCTGCGGTTGCTGTTGCTGCTGCTGCTGTTGTTGTTGTTGCTGTTGTTGTGCAGTTTGTAGGCTGGCGTAGTAACTTTGGTATTTCTCATCATAAGCCTGGTGGTTATGGAACGCCTGCAACTGCTCTGCACTATATACATTTTGCTGTTGATGCTGCTGCTGCTGCTGGTAGACGTTTGGATGATAGGCAGCATAGGTCTGCTTCTGGCCAGGAGGATAATGCGTCGTCTCTTGGCTCCCGAACTGCGAGCCGTCATACAGAGATGGAGTCTGGTATTGTGCTTGTTGTTGTTGTTGGGGTTGTTGTTGGGGGTAACCTGTCATCCCTGTCTGCGAGGGTTGACTGGGCTGGTATGATTGCCTGTACGTGCCCTGATACGGTACCGATGTTGGCGGGGACACCTGCTGCGGCTGGGCGCTTGAGGATGACGCGGTCGCTTGGATATTCTGCTGCTGCTGTTGGTATTGTGTCCCTTCTTGGCTTGGATGATACGCCGCAGTAGGGGTAAGGTCATAATCGCCGTTCCTCGGCGGTGCCTGATATCCGGTATTCATCGTCTTCGGAGAAGGCGTCTGGCTCTGCCGTGAGATGTGCTCATATGAAGTTAGTGGTGCGGGCTTCCTTCTAATGAAGCCTTGAGCAGGCAGTTCGATCGGTGCTGGTGATGGCTGGCTGGGCACTGTTACTGGCGACTCCTGTCGCGAGTGCTGCTCGTAGACCTCCCGTGACAAATTCGTAGCTTCATCGGCATCAGAGGGGGTATCATTTTGCTCAGACCTGTCGAATTGGTTCAACAGCGAGATCTGGCTACCCAACGCGGATTGAAGCTCCTCTGAGAATTGAGTGATGGCGTCTGGAATGCCGTCGAAACCGTCTTCGGCCGCGGAGGTCTCATCCTCCTCATTCCTATCCTCGTTTATTGTCGATGCGACTTCAGTGGCCTCGTCATCGGTAGGGGCATCGGTTGCAGCCTGGCTTTGGAGATCGCGCATATTTTCAACGGGATCTTCATGCTCATTGTCATAGTTCTCAAAGTCTTCAGGGGTACCCTCGATATTCTCAGAAGCGTACTCCTCTGGATTCACAGAATAATTCCCGTGATTAGCAGCACCAACCGCTCTCGAGTCTTCTACGGCATCCTTCTGGTGGTTGCCGCTGAGAGCTGAAAATATGGAAGACACGGCATCAGCCATGAAATTCGTGCTAGTCTGTTCATTTCCCTCAGTGTCATGGATGTTGCTAACGCTGTTCGAACCATTAATCTCCCTATCTATAGGGGCCTCGTAGCTGTTGCCATTGACGCCATTCATATTATCATGTTGGCCGATTGACCTTGTTCCCGAGGTATTCATGCTCGTATTTGCCTCGTTATAATTCGCTTGCTGTGTGGTTGCCTGAGGTCTGTTGTCATAGCTGAGACTCTGGTTGTTGTTCGCCACATGTGCTTCGCTATGGTTTACCTCCCGTGTGCTCGCCTGAGGCTCGTCATCGTAGTTGAGACCTTGGTTGTGATGGTTCACTTGCTTTGTAGTCGCCTGAGATTCACCGCCGTAGTCGAGACCCTGATTATTACTCGCAGCAGAGCGGACGATACTGGTCACCACCGGATTTCCCGAGTCCATGGACTTTTTAAGAGCGACGAACAGTACAGAGACGTGATCGATCAGCACCTTCAAGCAGTCCATATTCTCTTCTTCCAGCGCTGCCTGAAGCGCATTCTCATCCCGCGTGCTCGAATGCATAATGTCAGCGCCATTGTTGAGTAGGAACTCGACAGCATCTTCATCGCCTCTCCTCGAAGCGACGATGAGCGCGGTGTCGCCGTCGTTGTCGGCCAGGTTGATATCAGCCCCCGCATCGAGGAGAAGTTTCAACGACGATACTGGCATGTAGGCGGCAGCGTTGATCAGCGGCGATGACTTGTCCCAGCCTCCGAAGACGTCCAGTTTGGGTTTCGCCTTGAGGAGCAACTCGAGAATCTCTTCCTCGGCCCGCATAGCTGCGGCAATGATTGGCGGCGCGTCTTCACCGAAACCGTGGTTAGGATCTGCTCCGGACTCGAGCAGAAGTCGGACGATCTCTGTCTGGCCTGCTTCGGTAGCTCCTTGCAGCGCAGTTCCTGCTGCGAAGTTATCCCTTGTGGTAAGGGCATTGACGTTGGCGCCTCGCTTGAGAAGCTCCTGGACGACTTCGTAATGGCCCTCTGCCGCAGCAGCCTGGATGGCATAGCCCTCTGGAGCGTTGACATCAGCGCCGGCGTCTAAGAGCATCTTCATGATGTGCATAGTATTGTCATAAGCCGCCGCTGTCAGCGCGTTTCCGTATCTTTAAAGGTTAGCTCGACACAATGTGAGATGAATCTGAAGGATAACTTACTCTTCACCAGTCGCATTTGGATTCGCCTGAAACTTCTCTAGAAGTAGCTTCACTGTTGTATCTTTCTCTCTATCGGTCGCATGGTAGAGCGAGTCACTCAGTGTCTGAGCAGTTATCGACCCGTTTGCGTATTCCCAAGAAACCTCAAGTATCCTATCTTGTGGTTCTGAACATGTCGCAGCTGTGTAGAAGAGCATGTTGCTATCTAGTCCGGGGCGTCGTTGGAGAAGAATTGTCGAGATGTCCCAGTTCCAATCCTCGACCGCGGCATTGAGCGCGTCTTGGTAGAATGCCGGATCGTGCTCGAATTCAAGTAACTTATTGAAGACCTCTACCCTTCCTGCCTCCGCTGCTTTCACCAGCGCCTTCGAGTATTCTACAGGGGGCAGTTTGTCCGCATACTGCTGGATCAGATACTCGAACATGGAGACATCTGATAGCAACGCCGCTAGTGCCAGTGGCGAGATGATGTCTTCGGAATCCACGGTCAAAGAAACACCATTCTCAACTAGCAACTCCACGGCAGCTCGATTTCCAGAGGAAATGGCAGAGTTCACCACGGGGCCAATATCATTGGCGGTGGCGTTGGGGTTCGCCCCTCTCAAAACAAGCTTTTTCATGACCTCGACCCGGCCATCACAAGCAGCCATATGTAAGGGCGTCATTGCACCGATATCGTCTCCGTCATCGATGGGGGCGCCTCGGTTAAGGAGCTCTTCGACAATGTTAGGCCGCCCAAAGTTGGCAGCGAAGTGTAGAGGGGTGTTTTGCAAGGAGTCGCGAACCTTGATCTCAGCCTTTGCCGGTTCATGGTTGCGTATAAGCGCTGCGACGAGTTGTCGGAAGCCCACCGCAGCGGCGACGTGTAGGCCTGTAAGTGTCGTTTGATCGTAGTACTCGAAAGTATTCGTCATTTCGCAGTATTCCTCGAGCCAGCGGCGGCGAATGCGTGAATCGTGTTTCCAAAAGTCCGTTTCTAAGCTCAAGTCTTCGGCAATTTCTAGCGTTGCTTTAGATGCATGTCTCAACCAATACTTGACCATGTAAGGCAATGCCAGGAAATGTGTCTCTGCAACTTCCTCTTCTTCTTCATCGTCGTCGTCTTCCTCGGAGTATTCTTCCTCCTCTTCTTCGTCTTCTTCTTCTTCCTCTTCCTCCTCATCGTCATTGTCCTCGTCTTCGCCATCTTCCTGTACACCATCTTCGTTGGCGTCTTCGCCATCCTCAACGCCGTTCTCTTGGTGACTCTCCTCTGCATCTTGATCGCCGTCTGCAACATCATGCGCTCCTCCAGTTGCTTGGTCTGTAGTCTCATTCGCATCCTCTGGCTCCGCAGGTTCTTCAGGCGTCGGCTCTGGTTCTATATCGTAACGCTCCTTCAAGTGAGAGAAAGCGCGGAGAGAAAGGACTCCATGCTGCCACTTGATCTCTTCCTTTTTAAGTCTAAGCAATTCCTCTGCATTTTCGAGCAAATGTGTCTTGACCACCACGTTCATAAAGCTGATCGTATCATCTTTCTTGATCGACAAGAGTGGTTTACATCTCTCTATCAATCCATGAAGCTCAGCTCTCTCTTCCTCATTCGAGCACAGCCCAGCGAGAACACCGAGTTCGGCCTCAGTTGGATCTTCATACGTGAGGACGAGGGCACGAAGCATCTCCTTGATCTTATCAGATTCCTGCTCGTTCGACTTGAACACCTGCAGCCAAGATCTGTTAAGCAGGGTTTTCAAGTCTTGCGGCATAGTTTCCAGTGCACGGCGCACGGGCAGGTCGCTGTGAGTTTGTGGCAATTCCTCGAGCTGGACGCAGGTGATGTCGATCCATTGAGTATTTTGTGCTCGCTTCCCGATCAAACTGCTTGCATAGTAGGCGAGTGCCTTGTTGTACTTCTTGGCTTGCTCGAGTGAAGAAACTTTTTGTTTGGCGTGCTTCCTCAGCGCGCTCTGCACCTGGTCCCCATACTTCTCATCCTCGAGGTCGACTAGTCGTACGCTGTCCACCTTCAGTGCTTTCTCTATATTATGTGACTCTCTGCTCGTGATGAACCATCTGGTTGGGACACGTTTTATATCCTCGATCTGTAAATTTTGGAGTTCAGCATTGAGGAAATTCATCAGTTTGATCGTTGACTCTGAATCTTCCGGCAGACAGTGGAGATTATTCAAGATGAATATCACCTTGCTGCCAATGAATTCGTCCGTAAGCATATCCTGAAGTGTTTGCCACAGGTTTTCAACGGTCACCTGTGCTTGCGACTTGCCACCTTCGTTAGCCTGTTTCTTTACGAACAGTTTGGCATAAGGAGCCAGCGTCTCTTGTTGGTTGATTAACTGCCTGATGACACTTTTAAGAACGTCTTCGGCAGTGTTGTAATCTTGAACCGTGTCGCAGAAGAAATAGGCAAGCAGGACAGGGTCTTCTCCTGTATTTTGTTCTTCGTTGGCTCTGATGAGAGTCTCAATCTCCTCAACAGCAGCCATAGATGCACTGGTCTTGCCCCGGCCTTCTGGGCCACGAATCCACAGACAGTCTCCAGTCCGAACCTGTTCTGCCTCGGAATCTTTTTGACCTTCCTGATCCTTCTGACCTTCCGCTAACCATTGAATGTACTCGGCTTCTGTGGTTATCCACGATGATGGCGCAAAGGTCTGCCGAAGTGCATTCCGCTTCTTCTGAACCTGGGCACCTTCTAACGATTCCATAATCTTGTTGATCATTGTTCTGTCGATATCGCGGACCGAGTTCAGGCGGTTCTTGACGGCGAGCTGGACGCCGTGAATGATCTTTTTCAAGGGATCGCGAACGAACTGACTCCACCTAGTATCTTTATGTCCGTGGAATTTGACCAGATCACGATGGTCGCAAGCAAGCCCTAGTTCATCAACGCCGGCTAATGTCGCCGAGTTCCGGCTGACGAATTCGGCATACTGTTTCGGAATGACAAGTTTCGACATGCCATAGAGCATGGGCAAGCCGGCCATTTTCGAGAAATCTGTAGGCTGTTCCTCGTAGAAGCAGAAAAGCTCAATCTTCGGGCTTAGCTTCCCTGCCAGTCGCATAAACTCATGCGTCAGCTCTCGCAAGCTCTCGTCACCCTCCTTCATCTGGTCGAGTAGCTTGGAATTTGTTGCTTTGCCTATCTTCTCGGCGGCATATGCGTACATGGCAGCGACTGAAGATACAGGAGCACCACCGAAAGGTGTCCCGAAGAATATTGCTGCTGCGATCGCTTCAAACATGATTGGAAACTTATCTCGTCGCTGATCGGCAAGAGTAATTGCCTTAGCTATTACGAGACCACCCATACTGTGGCCAATAAAGACGATAGGCCGCCTTTGGCATTTCTAGGCGTAGCATATCAGTAAGACCGCGCTGTGGTGTCTTGAGCGAGAATATAGCATACTTTCCGCACACTCTGAAGACTCGTGAGCATTGCCATGGCAATATTGGCCATAAATTGCTTCACTTTCAACGAGCCCGTCCATGCTGACTGGTACTTGTACAGAAGCACTCGTGCCTTCGGAAAATCCTTGACGAGGGCTTCAGTAGTCCAGTTGAACTTGGTGCTTTCGGATTTCCAACTCTCCTCTGGGTGAGCACCCAAACCGGGCACAAGGACGATGCTAGAGGCATCTTGTTAGAATAAATGTTCTGTTTTGATGGCTTGGGGAGCTTACTCTATCTCTGGTACATGACTCACTTTGTCGAGGGGATACAGTTCCTTCATGGCCTGTTCAACGATGCTGTAGTCTTTCTTCTCCTTTGTGTGGCCAGGCCCGGCCTTCCGCGTCGCGGATCGCTGGAGAGACATGACAACGCTGCGCCTACGTAGAACACCCTGTGAACGAGTCTTGATGAGGTTGAAATTTCAGTAGGTCAAACAGCACGCGCCGTGGAGGCCATTATACGTTATTATGTACATAGTCAACTAGGTATGGCGGCCCCGGACATACTAGAGGCTCATGGTACGGCGAGCTAAATTCGGTTTTCCCTGCAAATACTGTGTAAGCCATGTAAGCCACACAGACCAGCACTTGAGACGATGCCCCTGGTAGTACCATCATTGAAGGAGGCTAATAGTTAGAAGTAAAAGGGTGATTCGCTATTCCTGTCTCTAATTTCACTAGCAGGGGTATCGTTGGGTAAGAAGTGCTGAAGAAGTGGACCGTCAGCCTGGAAGTATTCTGGAATGCATTAGCTAATTTATTAGGGGCCGAATCCTTCGGGGGTGAAGTCCGGTTCGTCAAGGATCATGTTCTTCTCTGACATCGGTTGTATAAGATTATGAAGATATCACCAGGGCAGAAACCGGGCATACCAACCGTGTGCTTCTTTCCTCCTCAGCCTATACATGTACTAGTGATAATGATATTAAAAATCAGTAACGCGCCGTCACCGTCCCGGGCTTACGCGATAGACCACATGAAAACCGCTAACGACAATCGTTGGTCTTACACTGCATATAAAGTGTGCTAAAAATAGATAGTGAGGAAATTTGGTATGTAATCATACCAAGCTGTCCAAAAGAAGTAAAAGCAGGGACCGGGGTCCTGGCTAGTTTCATCTCAGCCCTAAAAAGGGGAATATTACTGGACAGTATACTATACTGTCAGTACCTACATAGACACGGCCCTCGGTTGCTGTGGACTTTTGTTCGCTATGGAGAGAACGAAATAGTTACCTATTCATCACACCACGATTCAAACAGATTCAAATAATTCTCTTACTATGGGTGAACCCCATCTGCCCTTTACTATCCGGGTCCTCGGGGAACACAAAGACCAACAGGATGCGCAGGAGATCCAAGATGTCACGTCACAGCTACCAGCATCGCATCGCACGAAGAAAGACCACATTGTTGTACCCCAGGCAGATGCAGACTTTCTAGGTGGCGAGCTCCTTGTCAACAGGCTAAACGCTATACAAGACTGGCTTTGGGTATGTGGTCGTCCCATGCCACCCCGGCCGCTTCATCATCAAGTCGTCATATCTAGAGAAATCACTATCACGGAAAATCCAGAGCTTCACCTCGTATGGTCAAATCATCGCATATTCCTAAAGCCCTTACCCTCTTGGCTCCTGGATCCAGACTTCTGGACATCTCAACTGCTGCACGATGTAGGCCTAGCGCGGTGCGCACGGGGCTTCCTCTTCTCATATACCGCACTGATCGCTTACGAAAGCGATTTTCGTCTAGCTCAGGAAAAGGGCCTGCTTCCAGATTCCCTCACATGGGTTGGGTGGAAGTCCTTGGCTAAGGAAGTGCTGCACAACCACGACATGGCAATGTTGAATCCGAGATATTGGTACGGGGAGCTTCGCCTTGGCCGCTTGAACCTGATTTATCGACTACGGAAAGGATTCATCTTCCGTGGCTACTCGAAAGTTTCCGGCCATACTATCTACGGCGAGCTGATAAGCGACAACTTTACCGCACTAGCGACAATACTAGGTTATGTCGTTATCGTGTTGACGTCCCTTCAAGTGGGATTGGGCACGGACAGACTTACAGGGGATACAGCCTTCCAGAATTTCAGCTATGGGTTTACGGTGTTCAGCATCATCGCACCCTTGATAGCAGTCGTCAGCATCTTCGTCGTGGTCTTAGCAATGTTCGTCAGCGATTGGCGTGCAACAACGAAGTATGAGGCGAAGAGATTCAAGGAGATGGGGGTAGAGCCATACTGGAGGAACAAACCTGGAAAGGCGGCAACTATATCATTGATGAAAGGTTATTCAACTGGTTCGGATTTGCACGACGGCGTTTGAGTTTGTCCTAGCTGCGGGAACCGCCAGCTTGATGAATGCGCACTTGCCTCATCACTCATACGGAGAGCAATATATCAACATGTAAGGGATGGTCAGATATATCACCACCTATATGAGATTTAATAAAAATATATCCCCATTTCTAGTTTCACATTTTGGTCGAAGGAGATAAGTGACCCTGAATTTTTTTACTGTCGTACCTACATTATTATTGTTTGGTAGAATAGCTATGGTGAATACGATCATCCTATTGACACGCACCTGACCTCATTCCTCGTCTAAAAATGGTGCTCGAGCGGACAGATCACCTTTATTGCCGAGTTTAAAGACCGTCTTAACTTTCTGCCCTCAAGGTAATCTGTCAGCTTGCTAGGTGAATATGGTCTCCCTCTCCTGCTACGCATCACCTCCCAACAGGATGGATACATGAGACAACAACTCCCAACAATGGTGGTCAGTTTCACATAAGGAGCTTCGCTCATTTCCCGAGGGCAAGAAGGTGATTAATCGGTAGTTTTCTCATTACCTATCAATCTATATGAAACGTATATACTGTGCACAAATCCCAGATGAGCAAAAGTGAGCAGTTTTGCAATCATTGCAGCTTCCATCAAGGCGGGCTTCGCGAAGAACTAGTGAATCCTACACTTCAAATTAGGAGGAAGGCAATATAAGGCAGTCACATAAATGCCTTCCGCTATATAAGTGCTTACCACTTCCCTTTTGAAGCCTACTTTGCTCTGCAGCTTCTCCCTTCCGAGTTCCAGACGTCATCATCGACAGTTGCCATCGCCAGAGCCTCCCAAGCTACTACTATCTCTACCACTCCTCTACATCAACCTATTCTTTGTGAGCGTCATTCACAATGCTCACCTCAACCACCATGAAGCTATTCGCCCTCCTCTCTCTACCCCTAGCAGCTGTGGCCGCGCCCAATCCCAAGATCTCCAAGCGCTTCGACGAGGTTGTCTTCGCGCCCGCCAATCCTCCTCAGTCCCAGGGATACAACAAGTGCTTGACAGAGGAGCACCAGAAAACCAGCCTCTTGCACACGGCCGATATGCTAGACTGCCTCGAGATCGGCACGTGGGCGAGCGACAACGACGGCATGTGGCTCCTCACGGCCACGACCAATCCCAAGGACGATACCGACTGGCACATACTCCGCCAGGCAGGCAACTGCGCATTCCTCGTCAAGAACCAGCAGCCTACTTCCGTCGGCAATAAGGACGTCTCGGACTTCATCGACGAGATTCATCTACATGATGACGTCCACCTTCTCCCCATCGAGATGGTCGGCACCTTTGATGGATGCCAGAATAATGCGAATGTGAGCTTCTGGCTGCGTGATACTAACTTTTAGAGCCAGAAATGGAGATGTGAGAGTTTGCAAGGGGAGGGGTGGCAAAGGGGGCGTGAGTGGATGGTGCGCGTATGAAGTTGTTACCTGTCACATGGTTTATATCCTCAACCAATATGCTTAGAGAGATACGGATTCTCTGAGAGCAGAGCCCTTGAACCCCGAGACGCTCGAATCAATCCCATCACATAGACTACCATTCGCCCTAAGCCTTCATTCTTTGGGCCATCCTTAAGTTAGGGATATTGACTATACCAAATAACTGCTGTACTGTCGGGTTGGCGTCTTGCTATATAGTCTAAGCCGCAATTTCAAGGGCCAGTGATAGGTTGCTGCAACGTCACGTTCGTCTACCGCTAGAAGAGCAGCTTCCTACTCACTCAATACAAGGCCAAAATGAAGTTCACGCACCCCTTTTATGCACGTGTCTGGGTCGCGCGACATGCTAACCCGACTTTGAAGGTAGAATAGAACAGATTTTGATTGACCTTAATGGCGATCACAATCATAATCCTCAATGAAACCCTGGGTGAAGCCTTATCAGTTAGGTAAGGTGGTGAAGAGGTTAAAGGAGGCAAGGTGTATGATGTGGACAAAAAGAAAGAAAACATATGGCCACTGAGGGAATCGAACCCCCAGTACCTAGCGATGCAGAGTAAGGAAATTGAGTAAGAATGCTGAGTAAGGATATAGAGTAAGAGATGCGCCGCTAGGCCATACCAATCCGGCCAGTGGTGTGTAAGGCTGCTCAGATTTATATGCTCTGTTCCTGGCCCGCAAAGCATCTCCCCCTTCCCCCTAAGGGAGTTTGACTTCACAATTAACGAGTCAGAGTGGTTGGTGGCTGCGTAGTACAAAACCTTAGTGTACGTAACATGTTCAGGTAAGTAGGTATTGAAAGAGGAAAAAGGATGGGCTGTTACGGGTACTACGCACCAGCAAGTAAGGATACAATAGAACAGCCTGAGGAAAACATGCCGATTCTCTCTATTATGACGGTCTATCGAATCAACTCTCTACTGTCTAACGCTACTTACTCTAGGCATGCTCTCTCTCTATGTCAGTTGGCAAGCAAAATTATAATTGTTGGCTGCCGCACGTACAAACCATATAGACAGGCCTGTGGATGCGAATGTGATATAAACAGGTAATGAAATGGGGAAGGGGAGAGAGAGACAGAAAGAGAGTGGGACAGAAAGGGGCAAAAAAAAGATATGTAGGGCTGGCCACTGGAGGAATCGAACCCCCAGCACCTAACGATGCTAAGTAATGATACTGTTTAAGAGATGCTTACGCTGCTTCGCTAGGCCATACCAATGCGGCCATTGATCTCAGGGGCTGTTTCCAAATATGTGTCTGTCCATGGCCACCATAGAGCATGTACTGTGGCTGCGCTGACTGAACCTTACTCCAGCGCGTCCCCCTTTTTCCAAGCAACTACTGGGGCAAGCACGGAGCTACTCATCTAAAGAAAACGGATATTGGAGCTGTATGTGATGAACTTATATTATTCAAATTGTATATTCATTGCGAAACTAACCCTCGAGTTGAAGTGCATGGCGATATAGCCCATACTAATAAATTGTACATTTGTAGTGAAGAGATCTGACAAGGCAACCTATCTTCTCTGTACACGTCATCACTTCGAGATAGACAACCGGCTTCAAGTTTCGGATTTCTTAGAATCGAGTGTAAGGCAGCCTATAGCCGTGTCAGCAGAATATCAATAACTGTAATACAGCTAATCAACTTACCACTTGCCCCGGAGTGTGATATTCACCCAGCTACTTGTTCGTTAGACTGCTCTCATCTCATCAATGTTTAAGAATAGGTTACTTACGTAACACCATCGTTATCCACTTCCTTCTCGACTTTGGAAGAAAAGGCGATAGCGCTCATAATGCCATCGCCGAACTTCTCGTTCATGACGGCCTTGAAGGCATATCCGTAGTTCTGCACAATCTCGTACAATCGGTAGATAAGGGGTTCCACAGGGGGCATCGGTCCAGCGCGGCCACGGTCGGGAAAGCCTCCCATTGAAGCCTCCAAGCCCTCCTTGGAGACGCCTAGCAGGCTTGACAGTTTCTCCAAATCTTCGGGAGATGCCTGCGCCTGGCCGTAGAAGAGGGCTGCTACGGCGACTTCACCACGGCCGAGCTCCTTGGCGATGGCATCGAAGCTTAGCTTCTTGCTGGCCTTGGCTTCGAAGAGTGTCTTAGAGTAGGCCGGCAATCGGTCGACGAGGGTCGACTGTGACAAAGGTCAGCAGAGAACATATTTTGTGGACAGTAAATAGTTGCTCACGTCGAGAGTAGCGATATGATTTTGGTCAGTCATTTTGATGATGTAGGCAAGTCAAAGGTTGGTGGGTTCTCCGGATTGATGAATCTATGTGTTGGCTAACTCGATTGCTTTGCAGGATAAAGTATCCCTATATAGTCGTTGAGGAAGTAGTATGAGATTCGTCTTGCGGTCATCAACTCAGACAACAATCCTCTCTCGCTACGCAGAACGTCATTCAGACTAACTCAAGCGACCCCGCGCGAACTAGACTTGCGGAGAAAAGCCGGCATCTCGGAGTCGTATATGTCAAGGCCATTTGAGTATTAAAACCGCGGAGATGCCGCTCATACATATAATATTCCATAAACGATGTTCAAGTTTTCCTCACGGGTATCGAAGTCGGTATATGAAAGTGAGATACCTGGCTCATCCCTTGACTTTCTGCAGATTTGATTAGATCTACATGAAGGTCCTATTTGTTGTGTGACTAGAGCTGGCAGGGGCGGGATAGGAAGCGGGATTAGCCGGGATCCTTTCGGAGATATTTATGGCACCTTGTCTCTGACTCAGGATTGGTCTGACTGGGGAGGTATTATGTTGTGTAATTGTGAGTGTGAGTATGAGTATCATCATGTATCATGTCAACCAACGTGAAGACTCGGACTTGTTACCGAAGCTGCGGTACTAATTTGGTGATTCCCTCAATTGGTAATTTGGTGACGGGAGCTCTTACTAGTGTCGCGCTAGGCCAAACACGGTCTAACCGAAGCCCACTACAGGAGGGGTATGTACAGAGCTGCTAATAATGTAGTGTATCTAGACTAGTGTAAGCAACCACAGGTGCAAAGCTGGTATGTACATACCTACCTACCTAAGTACCTAGTCAGTCAGTTCGTTCTGACAGCGCTTGGAATGTTCCTTCAACAACGACGTACACCCCGAGTCTTTACGAGAAGAAGAAGAAGGTAAATGCGACTGTATCTCGCCGAACATACTAACATTGTCCCTGCATAGAAACAGCGTCAGCATCCACCGATAGATTAATTACATCATTGAGCTAGCATGGGCGATCATCATGCTAGTGGTCCGTCGCAAGATGGGAGCTACAACAGACATGTCCACTATGAAGATACCTCTTCTGTCGGTAACGCAAGCGATGATGATATGAGAGCCGTTGAAGTAACCTTCACATGAAGAAAAGGAAAAGAATCCATCTGACGACTACCAGGTCACTTTCGACCCCACGAGCCCATACCGAAGAAAAAGCTCCCTCGTCCCCACTAGCCAAACACATCCGAATGTTATAAAGCGCTATATGCAAAATCAATTCTCGTCCGACTGCATAGTCCACCAATTCCTCGAATCCCATAAACACAGTTCCCTTCCCGACGCTCACGCCTCCGCCCCTGCCTCCAGCCATTCTGAATCTGACCCCAAGCACGAGGACGTCTCCAAAGAGGTCGGCCTAGATTCATACGTCGAACCCAAGGGAAAGAGCACTATAACTAGAACTGAGAGGAGGCTGTCTGCCATAGAACCTGAAAGCGACAGTAGTACAGCATCTGGCCAGGTTGACGAGCAATCATGGAAGACCACCGTCACCAAAAGCAGGTCCGAGTTGGATCTGGCCGGGCAAGAACACGAAGGCATCCACAGTCGGCTGCTCACAAAGAAACAACTCACCGAGATGGCTTGGGGTGTGAGAGAGCTGAGCAGACGGTTAGGAATGGTGCGTCTGAAATTCAGGGCTGAGCACATCTTCCTCTTGACAAAAATCTACGACGAGGACCTGATACCGAAGACGAGAGAGTTGGCTAAGTGGTTGTTGAGTAAGGACAGAGGCGTACGGTATACTGTCTATATCCAAGATGAACTAAAAGACAACAAGCGCTTTGATATGCCAGGTCTGATAGAGGAGCTGAGGCAAGAGTATATCGAGGCAGACGAGATGGATCAAGATACGCCCAGAGAAGCCTTGAGCAGACGAATGCGCACTTGGACCGAAGAAATGTGTCGGAAGAGGCCGCATACTTTTGACTTCATCATTGCCCTAGGAGGTGATGGCACAGTTCTGTACGCAAGTTGGCTGTTTCAAAGGATAGTGCCGCCTGTGCTCAGTTTTGCGCTTGGAAGTCTTGGGTTCCTTACCAAGTTCGATTTCAATGAGTATCGAAACATCCTAAATACATCCTTTACAGTTGGTGTCACTGTGAGCTTGCGCCTGCGGTTTGAAGGTACTATTATGAGAAGTCAGGAGAGAAAGAATTCGTTAGAATCAAGCCAGAGTCCCAACGGCAATACCAGTACCCACCAAAAGCGTGATTTGGTGGAAGAGCTTATCGGCGAGGAAAAAGATGACGACCACACTCATAAACCAGAGGGCACTTTCGAGATCCTCAACGAGATTGTGGTAGACCGAGGTCCGAATCCAAGTAAGTGAAAACTGGCCTCACCGGGATTACCTTGGCCTCCTTTTCTGTGCTGATAAGAGCGTAGCAATGTCCTACATTGAGATTTTCGGGGATGACGAACACTTCACCTCTGTACTCGCAGACGGCATATGTGTGTCGACTCCCACTGGCTCGACGGCGTACAATCTCGCGGCGGGCGGCTCTCTGTGTCACCCGGAGAACCCCGTCATGCTCGTCACGGCGATATGCGCGCACACCCTCTCCTTCCGACCCATCATCTTGCCAGACACAATCGTGCTGCGCATAGGAGTGCCGTACGATGCGCGGACAAATAGCTGGGCGAGCTTCGACGGGCGTGAGCGCATCGAGCTACGCCCGGGCGACTATGTAACCATCAGCGCCAGCCGCTTCCCATTCGCCAGCGTCCAGCCTCAGGGGAGACGTAGCGAGGACTGGGTCAATAGTATTAGTGGCAAGCTGGGCTGGAACACACGGCAAAAGCAGAAGAACGAAGGCTTCAAGAAGTGGGATAGCTAGTTTTGCTGCTAAGGAATATGGAAATGAGGCTCCATCCCTTAAGGAAACGGACGAAGCAACAGCTAAAAAAAAAACTCATTTGAGACGAGCTATACTTTTCTTCCGGAGAGATTTGGTCTTCTGCATGCTCCGCATCTGTGTCATGCGAGCGCCCTCAGGTGTGCTACTGACTTCCGTAGAATGCCAATCAAGCCTCCTTGTGAATCAACCCGTTCTGATTACTTCCAACCTGTCGGTTAGGATACTGTTGTACCTAGCGGTACACTAACAGTGGTTGGCAAGCGCAAAACCCAAGAGTCGTCTTGGCGACCTATGATTGATGGTACGAGGCAGGGAGTTAGGTAACCTAACTTAGGTTCATACACAGGTAAGACGAGTACAACGCTTAAAAGTCTAGGTAATGAGTCTATCATTTACCTTGCATCCTTGGCTCCCTGTCCAACCCGCCGTGTCATCGTGAAGCAACAGCGTTGTTTCGAGCCGCGCAAAACTTGAGCTATTCCGAACTCGGTACAGCGCTCTAGTATAGGTAATCGCCCACGTTTTTCTCCTGTACGTATCCCTGGGTTTCACCTTTGAGCCGCGTTACGCAACGCACGGCAAGAGGAGGAAAATTCCCCGAAATGACAGAACAGGGTAGCAAGGGGGGATCCAAGTCGGTCGTGGACCCGGCAGTTGGGCTTGGCAGGGGCTCTTGAAACGTTTGGTATGTACATATATGTTGCTAGCGTCTCTCTTTTCGCCTTGAATAAGTATACTATATAGACAGACACTGAAATAACCTTGGGGTTAGTTGGTGATTATTTGGGGCTATAGCGAGTGTTATCTCGGTTGTTGTTTGAGTAAGGAGCTCCCGTCATTGCTTGTGGCCATTATAGTAGGCTTTGTTTCACAACGAGGGTTAGAATATGTGAGAGGTGGTAGAGGCTTTAGTCCATGACAGGTAGCTACCTCGGCTAAGGTCTATCAATGCAACCACACTCCGTAGCTAAGGACTTACCATGTGTGTGCGCGTACGCATGCAGATCACAAGGGTGGCAGCTTGGTCTGATAGTTGCGATCAATTACCTGGGTAAAGTATCATGATGTGATTTCTGATGTGCGACTGTTTCTTGCAAATCATGCAGCTAGCTACCTTCCTACGAGCAGAGACGCGGGAGAGCATTATTTTCCGACTTGGTTTCATCCCATTGACCGTTAGACTTGGCGACGTTGATCAATCCAACAGCATTGCGCGTACTTTATGCATGGAAGGTTTTAGGCATTAGCCTTGTAACTCAGCTCAGGATGAGATTCCGTGTACTACTGATCAAATGGTCCGGTCACTGGATACGCATAGCGAACATTCAGTGGCTTGGTTTTTCGGTCTCGGCCTTGAGCTAACTTAGCTGGGCTGTCGTTTATTGTTTATGCTCTACTATAGACTATCTAGGCAGTTTGACTTCCTCTCTCTCTTTAGACTTGGAAGCAAGCACTCGCGAAATATGATTAGACGCGCTCGTTTTCGCCCCTTGTTGCCGAACGCCAGACGTGATGTGACCCAGAGTTTACGTACGTGCCCGAGTGCGCTCCCTTGAAAATGATAGGCACGACTGGTATTGTGTAAGTGATGATGATGATGATGATGATGATGATGCCAGTTATGGTCTTCGTTAAAATATCGGCGTTCGTACGTGGCGTAGTTGGAAGGTCGTTAGAGCAAGCAACAGCTTTTGGATATAGCGATGGAGGAAATTAATAATTATTATATCCCTTTCACACCGACGCCACAACTTCTTGTGTCTCGTCATCATCCGCCGTCTCGACAAACGTCATCGTAACTCCTTCGTCGGCTGGGATGTTGAGGTTGATAGCATCAATGGCTTCGGAGCCGTCTCGTTTGGATAGATTCGGCAGACTCAAAGCGGGAAGAGACTCAACGGAGCGAGTTTGGAAGTCAGGCGAATTCTGTGCGGCTTTCAAGAAAGACATAAGTCAGCCTACTATACAGATTCGTGCGGCTTTTTATGGGTTTGCCTGTAGCTTACCAGCAGGGATGCCTCGCTTTATGTACATACGAGTTACCTTGGCTCGTCGACGGGGTTGAGATGTCTCGTCGCGCTTGGCTGGAGTTGTGGCGGCACCAGCTGGGCGGTTGTCCACGATGATACCGACACCAGCACCACCCTCGCCAGTTCCGAGTTGGATAATGGGGCCCTTAGTCAAAGCAGCCTCGGCAAAGGTGAGTGCCCGGTCGAAGCCCTGAAGATCTCGTTTAACCTTTGGTAGTTCCGGCTCTTCGCGAGGGGCGATCTCCTTGCCCATGCCCTGAAGACCAGAGATTTGTGCCGCTGCGAAATGAGTAAGCTTTGATCCACTCCGAATGAGACGAGATTCAATTACCTTGCTGTTGTAGGTTCGGGTCGGCAGTTACGGGCGTGGTGTCCGGGGTAGCAACTGGTGTCTCACCTCCTTGCGCAGCTACGGTGTTCTCTCCGGTAACTGGCGTGGCGGGAGCCTCTAGAGTTTGCACATCCTGGGCAGCACCGTTGGTAGCACCGTTGTTGGCCGCCGCAGAATTCACAGCCGCACCCTCCAAAGCGTTTAGCAAATTCGTCACATCTTGGCCTCCTCCAAATGAGATTTCACCATCACCGACCACCCTGCAGGCCAGTTAGTTATCGACTCCTGAGTAATTCCCCTTCCAATGACTTACAATGCTGGCGAATAAGCACCTAGGTTAATGTTTAAAGGGAGTCCATTGACACTAGCAAGGAAGCTGGCAACAGCAATCATCCGATAATTAACCATCTTGAGAGTTGTTTCGGCGGAATTGGCCTCAATCTGAGAGAGGAGGAAGATATTGAAAAGTGGATAGTATGAGAAAAACGACCAGCGACGACCAGCGGAAGAAAGGAAGTAATATTAATCTGTAGAACAGAAGCAAGGAAGAGACCGAAAACAAAGAGATTGAATTGAAGACTTGAGCACAGCTGAAGAAGAGAAACCAAAACTGGAGACCAACAATGGTCTTCATATATGGCGAAGGTTCGGTCAACTGCGAGGGAGACGTAATACGTAGACATACCAAGCCGGGACCCCTTACTTCCATGACAGCCAAGTGTAGACAGAAACGAGGTTCTTGACCTGCCAAGGCGTCTCTCCCATACTAGCCAAAGATATCACTGACAAGGTGTGAAGACAAGAGATCACTACATCGCCCCTCTACCTACCAACGGGACCGAAGAAGGAATGTTGGCATCTAGTTTCGATACACGTCGATTGGCTAAAACAGAGGAAACATGCTCATGGGGGTGATCGTCTGAACAAATGCGTGACTGTGAGTTCTTGGCTGAGGGTGCCAAGTACTGCAAATCCGTCAATGCGATGAAGCAAAGAGCAAAAGAAGTGTTGAAGTAGAATGCATGAGACGCGTATCACATACCGGAGTGGGTCAGTCTGTCTCGAGACCTGCCAAGCTGCTGCCAAGTAGCCCAGGAACCACTTCGACAATTACTTGAACAGCTGTTAAGCTTTTTGATATTGGAGAACAAGCTCCGCGAATGACTTGCAAGTGGTATCTAGCACATAACTACCGGCTTCCTCCACAGTTGACTGACCTATGAATCGCTATTCAGCCAAGGCTGAAGGTGTTTTGCAGGGCTTCTATGTGTTTGAGCCTCCAGTATCAACGGTCTTGCTTCAAGCGATAAACAATGGAACTGCCGCGGGCTTCAGTAGCAACACTGCGTAACATGGTAGCACCCAAGAGTGCAGAGAATTCCCTCTACCCCTAAAGTAAATGACTCGTAATCTAGACTTCTGACAGGACAGTCTTGAAGACTCTAAGTTAGCATGGTATCAGCTAAAGATGAACACTGAGGATACGGGAGCATGGAGATAATATGAGCATCTCTTCTATATACTAAAGCCCCCATTACTCATTAAGAGCCCTCGCCAAAATAAATCTAGGAGACGAGTACTACACTATTCGGGTTATGTGGAGGCTCGTAGAGGATAAAATACTAAGAATTAGGAGATGGTGAGGTTGGGGTGAGCCGTTGGTAAAGCCGTCATTGCTGTGTTTAGGGTTGCGTGGACACATGCAATTAGGGAGGAAGTAAATAAACTTCCTATTTCAAGTATCAATAGTGAGGTGCGGATGGAGGTTCCTGCCTATGATCAGGTCCGGATGTTTGATGAAACAGATCTGAGATGTTTGGGGTATTCTTGGATTCTTGGTATAGAGCGTGGAGCAAAAAACGATAAGCCATGGTCTGAGCCACATCTCGGCGAAAGCTGGGCACTCACAACTTGACGTGGGGACAGTAAATATACTGTACTTAGCACAGTCGTTCTGCAAAGCCAACGACCGGCCGTTTCAGTGACACGACCTCATATGGCATACGTTCTCACTTGTCGATGCTGACATTCAGGTATACCTATAACCCATATTCACATTGGGATGTCCTTCCTGTAAATCCATGCAACTGTAAGCTCGTGACGCCTGACTTTTGGCTCTATGAACAGGCAGACAACACACACCCTAAACAAGTCCTGCCAATCATCGACTTATATAGGCTGTAGGAATAATGACGGCAGAGCACCCTCGCAGCTCCGGCTGTTCTGTACAGACCCCCGCTCTCAACTCCAGAATCTCATCATATTCCATCACAAAAATCTTCGCTCCCTATGGTGAAATATCAATTGAATAATGGAGCGAACTGACCTAGATCAAACTCCTCGTTTCAAAGGAGAGGAAGACTCTGTTGTTAGCCCACTGGTACCTTCACGCGCCCGGTCATGGAGGTCAAGAATAGCGGACCATTTTCGGGGTTGGAGCTACATTTATGTTCTGCTTGCGATCGCTCTTTGCAGCCAACATCTTATTCGAATACAGCTTCGAGAAAAATTTCGCGGACCTAATCTGGATGACCGGCCTATTTCAGAGAGCGCCGAGTTTTGGACTGAGTGGCTAGATGTATGCAGTCCCTAACAATAGCGGAACTTTCATGCGATATGAACTAAGTAAAATCACGAATAGATCACACCGAGTGAGCAGCTCAAATGGCAGCCATGCTTCGGAATCTACGGTCCCAATCTTCAATGTGCCAGGCTTACTGTCCCCATGGACTATAGCCGGCCACTGAATGAGTCTGCTGACAACTCGAAGGTGCATCTCGCCTTGGTGATGGTAACGGGAGCAGGCCGCACACAAGACCCGTCCACATATGCCGAGGCCCCTCTCCTCGTCAACCCAGGCGGTCCAGGAGGTAGCGGAGCCCTGTTCACTCAGTCGAGGGCTCAAAGTCTCCAGAGTTTCGTCGGCTATCAGCACGACATTATTGGTTTTGACCCTCGCGGAGTGGGAGCTTCTACCCCCAAAGCCGATTGTTTCGCGTCGCTTAATAGTGCCAACGGGGTCTCGGGACGTAATGTCGCGTTAATGAACAGACTCACATGGCTCACTAGCGGACATGACGTTGGCCTGGTCAACTCTAGCAACATAGCTTTAACCAAGCTGAACGCTCGAGCGAAAGCAGTTGCTAAGCTGTGTCGACGAGTGGACGAGTCTGAAGGTGATGACAGCATCTTCCGTCATACGAGTACTCCAAACAGCGCCCGGGACATGCTCTCAATCATCCATGCCTGGGACGAATGGCGATTGAGCGGTCAAACAACCGAGCCGGGGCAGCAATCGGAAACCGCACATCCATCGAGTGGAATTCGAATGTCAGATGATGGCTTAAAAAACAAGACAGCTTTACGAGGGAAGCTCGTGTATTGGGGGTTTTCCTATGGCACGGTTTTAGGTGCCACCTTCGCTTCCATGTTCCCTGACAAAGTTGGCAGAATTGTCCTGGACGGTGTCGTTCACGCAGACCATTACGTCAACCCAGTATGGGAAGGAAGTCTTATTGATGCTGACGCTATCTGGGATAAGTTCTTTGTCTATTGTGCCGAAAAAGGGCCCGTGTGCCGATTCTACCGCGATGGAGATGGACCGGAAGATATCATGAAACGATTCAGAGAGACGCTGGCGTTGCTCGAGGAACATCCTGCCATCGTGCTTCCTGAATATATGAACATTCCCGCCCTACTTACAGCAAGTGACGTGAAGAAGGCAATATTTTTCTCCGGCCTCTACGCACCAACTGTTGGATTTCCCCTGCTTGCCGAACTGCTGGACCATATCGTCAGTGACACGGTATGGGAAGTGGCAGTCGGCGAGGGTATGGTGCCTCTCTGCGGCAATCTCACTTTGCCACTATGGCCTGACGATGCCATGAAAGCAATCGCCTGTAGTGACAAGCGATACAAGTTTAACGACAGCGTGGCTGAGCTCCAAGATCGATTTGAGAAAGCAGCATCTTATTCTTGGTTTGCAGATGTCGTAAGGCTCACCACAATCTTTTTCATAAAATAAGCTAATTCTTGCTCATAGTGGTTTGGCGCGGAGCCGAATCTTGGTTGTAATGGATGGGAGATCGAAAGCAAAGACGCACCAATGCGATGGGGTGACCACCCTGCCCATAAACCGACGCCCATCGAGACGAGCTTCCCTATTCTTGTCCTCTCTAATACTCTTGACCCAGTAACGCCACTAGCCGATGCACTTGATATGACGCGAAAATTCGCCAACGCAAGCATTGTCGAGCAAGACGGTCTCGGCCATTGCTCCCTCTCGTGTATTTCAACTTGCACAATGGCGCACTTACGGGCATATCTCAACGAGGGCATCGTGCCACCACCGCCAAAGTTCAAGTCCGACACCGGCAACGACGGCCAGTGGCCTACGTGTAAATGCCTCGATAGACCTTGGAAACCTTTAGGTTATATAGTAGAGGAAGAGCCGACAGCTGGGTTCCCGGTGACCATCAGTCAAACGAAAGCTTACGAAGAATTGCGCGGTCAATTTGCCGCCTTCACCTTGTCTCAGCAGCTTGACCACACGAATCCGTTGAAGAAGTATCTTGTTGAACGTACTGGTAGTAGACGGGTGCATGGTAAATAAGATAAGCCTATATCGCTAAAGAAGACCCGGCATTCAGGTCCTGAATAATACATCATCCAGTTTTTAAGAAAGACGATATGATATTTTCCATCAGAGGTTGGGTGGATTTTGAGTTTGGCATACCTACCGTTCAATACATGTAGACATTGAAGGCTTCAAGTACATACATTCATACCGAGCTACATGTAGACTAGGTAGGTACTATGTACAGCTGAATTACAGGGGGCCTTATCTTATCGTCAAACTACCGTTTACTAGCAATAGATAAACGCGAAATTTTTCTGAGTGCAACAGCTGTCAGGGAGCTTCTGGCGAACTGGCGGATAATTTAACTGAATTCAATCTTATACATCCATCTCATCAACCCTCCCAGGAGTCCAGCCTCCATCCCATCTTCATCTCTTCTCTCCCTTTTATTCGTTCATTCCTGGGTGTTTTGTTATTATTATTTTAGCCTTTTACGGCCTCTAATCAAATCAACATGTCTGCTGCTTTAAGGACAATTGCGCCTTTCCTGCGCGCCTCGCGCCACTGCCTCAGACCCGGCAGCGCTGCCAACCCTCTCGACTTTGCCGGCCGACTCAACCTCTCCCGGTCATATGCAGTCTTCGAGAGAACGAAGCCTCACGTCAACATTGGTACTATCGGTCACGTCGATCACGGCAAGGTACGAGAAAGCAGAAAGCTGAATGCGCAGGCTTAGACTGCTCCAACATGTTATTTCCGCGAGACTAACTTCCAAGTCCGACAGACAACTCTATCTGCTGCCATCACCAAGAGACAGGCCGACAAGGGATTGGCCAACTTCTTAGAATATGGCTCAATTGACAAGGCCCCCGAAGAGCGAAAGCGTGGTATCACCATCTCCACTGCCCACATCGAATATGCCACCGACAAACGCCATTACTCCCACGTCGACTGCCCTGGTCACGCCGATTACATCAAGAACATGATTACCGGTGCCGCCAATATGGATGGCGCTATCATTGTCGTTGCTGCCTCCGACGGACAGATGCCCCAGACCCGTGAACATCTGTTGCTGGCCCGACAGGTCGGTGTCCAGAGGATTGTCGTCTTCGTCAACAAGGTCGACGCTATTGACGACCCGGAAATGTTGGAGCTCGTTGAGATGGAGATGCGTGAGCTCCTCACCCACTACGGCTTTGAGGGTGACGAGACCCCCGTCATTCTGGGTTCTGCCCTCTGTGCTTTGGAGGGCAAGCGCGACGACATTGGTGTCCAGAAGATCGATGAACTGATGAATGCCGTCGATACCTGGATCCCTACCCCCGAGCGTGACCTCGACAAGCCTTTTCTAATGTCTGTCGAGGATGTCTTCTCCATCGCTGGTCGTGGAACCGTCGCCTCTGGTCGTGTTGAGCGCGGTACCCTCAAGAGGGATTCTGAGGTTGAGCTGATTGGTAAGAGTGGTGAGATCATCAAGACCAAGGTTACCGATATTGAGACCTTCAAGAAGTCCTGCGAAGAGTCTCGTGCTGGTGACAATTCGGGTCTGCTCCTACGTGGCATCCGCCGAGAGGATGTCAAGCGCGGTATGGTCATCGTTAAGCCCGGCACCGTCAAGGCTCACACCAAGTTCATGATTTCCATGTACGTCCTCAGCAAGGAGGAAGGTGGCCGCCATACTGGCTTCCACGAGAACTATCGGCCTCAGATGTACCTGCGTACTGCCGACGAGGCTTGTGCGCTCTTCTTCCCTGAAGATGCCGAGGATAAGTCGCGCATGGTTATGCCTGGCGACAACGTCGAAATGGTTGCCCACCTGCACAGCCCCATTGCTGTCGAGCCCGGTCAGCGTGTCAACATCCGTGAGGGCGGCCGAACCGTTGCCACTGGTCTCATTACTCGCATTGTCCAATAAAGGATTCGATGTGTGCCTCAAAAAAAATCTTTACAATGTATAAGGGTACCGAACGAGCCGGCGGCCTACTTCTGCTTTTTCTCGCCATGGGGGCGTAAGATGGACAAGGAGTTCGCGCCCAATTGTGTATATGGGATGGGGAAGCCAAACTGTACAACGAAGAAATATTCCTGGGCCATGTACACTGTCTGTCTCCAAAAGGGCTCGTTTCATCTCCCCTCTAATTTCGACATTTGTCGTTTGACTACTGTACTTTACAGCATGAATGAATAGAATCAAATGAGATAAATCTACCAATCTACCAAGTTAAATTACATGATATTCCCTTTCTACTTCGTCCAATGGCTAGGCTAGAGATTTGTAGTATAGTATATAGGCGCTCTCCGACCAACTGATTTCGTGTGAGTTATGTAAAGGTCTGCAGGTCTCTGAAGCCTGGGTATCTGGTTCATTCTCATTATTTACTACTAAGAACGTCCCTACAGCATAGTACAACTTCCAACACTTCCAACACTTCAGCCACAGGGACATTGGGTGTGCGCACCTGAAACCACAATTAATGTGACTGGTTACTTCGGCTCCTAGAGGTTCTGATATATCTCCTTAACCACCATGATATAGTAACGATATGGTTCGAGCCTCTTGTACATTATCTTCTTGATTTGCTTTCCTTGAACTCTTCCTAAACATGGCGCTGTGGGACACAACTCCTTCCTCTCTAATATCTCACCGACCCTCCTTCCCTTTGTCTCTTTTCTCCAGTTTCCGTTCCTCATTATTCGTTCCCTTTTCAACATTCTCTTTCCCCTTAGAATATGCCATTTAGACGCCTTATACTCCAAATTTCACCCGATACCTGGCAAGCATGTCCATCGAGATGCACGACCCACCACACACGACCAGCACGACGTTCATCCGCGCCCAGGTCTCGTCGTCCATCCCCGGTCCGAGGGCGCCGCGTAAGAGACTAGGGTTGTACGCGCTGGATAAGGTCGCGCCGCAGGCTACTTCGACAAGGAGGCGCGCGTCGTCGAGGAAGCGCGCGCAGGCGGATACAGCGTCTGCGTCGGTTACGACGGCGCTGAGGAGTTGCGGTTTGGTGTTGGTGATTTTCGTGGGAGTGGTGTCAGGAGTGATAGTAGTAGGTAAGGAGGCAGAAGTGGAGGCGGAAGGGAAAGTAAAGGTAGTGGCACCGTAGGAATCCGCCCACCAGTAAGTCCGTGACGACACGAGCGGCGCCCCCAGACTCGTCGCCACGCTTGTTATGGCCGGGATAGCGACGTGCGAGCCCGCGCGGATGCTGGCGGCTAAGGAGTCAGCACCCGCCGTCTCGAGGGCCAGGACTACGGGCCGCTGAGTGCGCGGAGAAACAACAGGAGGACTATAGTTCCGCTCCAGGCCCTCCATAACCCCGTTCAACAACCCGCCGCCGCCTACATTACACACGATAGCGTCGATCATGCCCCTTTCCCCTCTCTCTTCTTCTCCGGAGGCAAAGAAGCCCCTCGCCTCAAGCGCCGCGAGCTCATCGACGAGAGTCGCGTTCCCGTCCCATATCAGCGGGTGGTCGAAAGGCGGGACATACACCCCCTCGGGGTCTTCCGCCGCGGCCGCCCGGCAATGGTGGTCGGCCTCAGGCCAGCTATCGCCGACGCGGTGCGGTGTAGCGCCCAGACGAGCCAGTTTTACGAGGACGAGGTCGGGCGTCAGCTCGCTGACATAGACGTCGCAGGGCTGATTGAGGGTCCGCGCTGCTTCGGCGCATGCCAGCCCCGCGTTGCCGCCGCTGCTGCAGTAGAAGTGCGCTTTGCTGGTGCGCGAGGAGAGCAGCGAGCGAGACATAAATGTCCCGACTCCTCGCGACTTGAAGGAGCCGGATGGCTGCAGGTTCTCGAGCTTGAGGTAGATATTGCAGCCTGCTACACGTGAGAGCTCGGGGGACGGGATACATGGCGTCTCTATGTGGAGCTGGGGCGAATCTGGTGTGTACGAGCCCATGATTGCTGGTGAGTATAGGTGGCTTCACTGGTCCTGGTGTTGATGTGCACTCTTTTACGGAAATGTAGTTACAGGGATCCCTTTCCACTTCATATAACGGAGACTTTGGGATGCTCTAAGACCTAGTAGTACGATGGTCTCAATATGAAGGATCCTCTAGGGTAGGTGTGAGATGTGAGGATGATATCTGATTCCGATCCTTATCCGAAAGTGAGGAGCAAGGAGTTTTGTAAGCATTGACAAGCAAGAAGGCAGATCATGGCTGGCTGACAGATGAGATACAGATCTGTGCAAGTACTTATAGAACTCTGCTTTTCACGCCGTCAAAACCTCGGTGGTGTACTAGATAGTCTACTGTGAGTGTTACTAGGTATATCGATGTCGGAAATCAGAGTTCCCACATATTTGCAGAAGGGCGTGGTCTAGGCCTGATAACACTCCACGAGCATCAATCATTGGAAGATGGGCCATGCAGGGATCTCCCCGATGCCAGCAGGTTCGAACTCGATATCTGCCATCGTGACAATTCCTGGGGTAAGCGGCGAAGGTTTCACATACTAGATTGTTGAATAAGTATAGGGTAAGTGTAGGGTAAGGTAGGGTAAGTATAAAATAAGTATAGGGTAAGATGATACGAACTATAGGGTAAGCAGTTGGGTTAGAAGGTTTCACGGAGCATCGTCGGTGCCAGCCTACCGGTAAGCCGATCCCGATGCTGGCCGCGTGTGTAGGTATTCTTCTTATTCCTGTCTTGTTCCGCAGATGGGAACGTTTGATCTATCTCAATTGTCTTTTCAGCTTTTGAGGAAGGTAATTCAAAATCTGGAAGTACTATTGGTCTTGCATATCTATTATACAGGGGCTTGTTCAGCAAAAAAAAAAGAGGTTGACTCCCAAGGAGAATGTGACTTTACTACATTACTATCCATACTTACTAGCCACCTAACCAGCCATGTAGCCAGCTAGCCAGAGCCAGAACCAGAACCTGACTATAGCTATAGCTATACCTAGCAGTGTAATAGTATAGTAATAACTACAACAGCAGTGTTTTAGATGGTGTATGATGAGTTGTCATTGAAAAAGTGGTTTGTTTCCTCGATCTTTCTAATTGTATGTCGAGTATTGACTTGGAAGTTCATTTTTTGGGAGTGAATTGTACTCGCGAGGAGAATTCGTTGCTGAAAACTGACTTCTAACCTCATGGAGAAAAATTGCCAAAACTGGCATAGCTGGCAGCCAAATATGGTAAGTCTGCCAAGGGCTTAGCCTCAATACTCAGTACAGAGAGTACATAGCAAAATCCCAAAGTGCCCACTTTCGACAGTGTACCGTACTATGGTAATATTACCATACTATATACAGCGTCTGTGCTGTACATTGACCTTTTTCTTTTCTGGGAACCCATTTGATTACGAGCCTTTCAGCTGTTCTCAAACATGTTAAACTCGGTAGGCTCACTCTTTTGAAGCGTTTGTTGACTGCTTCATAGTTATGAGAACCCAACTAAACTGAACGAAATCTAGTCGCCAGCTGTTGCTTTTTCACGTAGCATATACCTAAGAGTCTATGTACAGTATCCAACCGTATTACCTGGTCGTTACCTGGTCGTCAACAACAACAAACTAGATGGGCAAGATAGAGCGTCACTCTAGTCTAAAGGCTACACATGGTGATCAGGCAGCGAGTAAGATAAGAACGCCACCGATATCACGCAGAGCGCATAATAAATCTCGTCGAGGTAAGCGTACAAGCTCCCTTTCGATGCTCAAAGCTCAAGTATTAGCAAAAAGGCTGCAGTTTATGCAGGACGAGGAAAATTAAGGTAATTGATGAAAATCCATAGACTCAACCCAACCGCTAACCGTAGGAAAGTGTGACGAGAGGCAGCCATGCTCGTATTGTATTAAGAAGGACGTCAAGTGCAGTCTCCAGAATGAGCCCAGGATCTCCCTACAGCCTGCCAGTTTCAGGCATGAGCAGGATCTGGCTTTCAGCATCAGCGACTTTTCACTATTTCAGCACTTCATCAAGAGGGTGTCTTTCGACCATTCTGACGATGCAGCATCAGCGTTCGCCTGGTCTAATTGCGTGGCAGACCTGGCTACACGGCATGCTTACCTCTTACACAACCTCCTTGCTATCTCGGCTTTGCACCTCCGATCTATGTACCCCGAGCAGGCCGAAACGTTCGAACGGATTGCTCGTGAACATCAAGCACGAGGTATCCCACTGTTTAGAGAGGCGATTACTCGGGACCTAGACGAGACGCCCCTTCCAATATTTGCTTGCGCCAGCTTGCTTCTGCCAGCTCATTTCGCGGCGTCAAGGGACCCTCTATCATTGATCCTCAATGAGGAGAAACATAGTTCACCTGACTGGCTCCAGCTATTGGATGGAACCACCAGCATTATTATAAAACATGTTCCTTTCATCATGGGAACTCCCCTAAATGCACTCCTGGGCCCCATGAAACCGATGAACCTAGACGATATAGACGACTCTCCCGCTGACAGGGAGCTCATCAATCTGAAGGACACAATACCTGTGGAAACGGAACGTAGAGACGCTTATGGGAAGTTGATCGACATTCTACGTTTCTTCTTCACGTTATCAAATCGGGGCCCATCGATGTTTGACCGGAAGACCGCTGCACTGAGATTCCCTACGTATTTTGGTATGACTGCGAGGGATGATTTGGCTAGGAGATATCCGGCGGCACTAGTTGTCATGGCATTCTGGCTCGTGCTGCTGTTTCGAATGCAGGATCGATGGTGGCTTAGAGGCAAAGTGCAGCCCATTGCACTTAAGATCCAACAACTGTTGCCCAACGAACACAAACACCTAATTGTATGGCCTCTGGGACAGCTTGGTATTCATTGCAACGATGCACAGAACTCCTGATTATATGCTTTTGTGAGACTAGGTAGAGCCGAATTATTAAAGAGGCGTGATACTGCGATGATAACCATAAAATAAAAAAACTATAGAATTGACATTTCTGATGGTTTGCATATACGTTACTGCCGGGATCAAAGCATAGGAATGCCATAACGAAACGTGACATAGATATTAAAATAAGGTAAATGTCACAAACTCCAGTAGTTCTAGAGCTGGTGTTTTTCCTCGGTAGGGACCAGTACCGTGTACGAAACTGTGTGCTTGATAAACTGGACTTCAAATGGGTGGTGATTGGTCAAGCTGAGACAATGAATGGGTTCTCACCGTGTGAATAAACGACCTTTGATTTCGCATCGGCTTCTCTCAATTAGCAGAAGTCAAAGCTCTCTCTACCTCTACGATGACTATCGTACATCAAACATTTCTTCCCAACAACCGATAATAGGACAAATCAAACACTCCTCTACCAGCTTCTCTTACAAGCTCCAGTGTTTCTTCTGTGGTTCACTACTCGTCATTTACCACTCCTTTATCCTGGATCCATTAGCAAAGGTTGTGGTATTGTTACGTCTGGTTCGGCGAACTACAACTAACACGCCACTATCGCAACCAAGTACAGGCTACCTGACATTACTTCAGACTGAGACATCGCATATACATACCTCTATATACTACATAGAGACTTGATCACGAGCGTGCAGAAATATCGACTCGACGAGCGACCAGGGTGAAACGGCCAAGTACCGTGCAGGAAAGGTGCAAGTCAGAAGAAGAACCAAAAAATGGCAACCCTACCATCTCTAGACACACAATCCTCAGTCGTGAGCGACGGTGAGCTCTTCATTCCTTCGTTACTTCGTTCCTTCATTTCACACACACTCTCAGTCCTTCTCCCTATCACTCCCCCATTCACCACCTATCTGTCTTAGCCTACTGACCCCCTCCCCAAAGCGGCTCAAAACTTCGTAGAGCAATACTACGAGGCCCTCAACAAGCGGCACCCGCTCGCGCAGTACTACGCCAGCACATCCCCGCACCTGACGTCGGCGTCCGTGAAGCCCGACATCAGCATCAACGGGCGGGTGGTGGATTCAGTCGCCGCATATGAGGCGCTCCTCGACGCGCAAGGCCGGTTCGTGACTTACGAGATCGCGTCCTTTGACGCACACCCCGTGAACGCCAACTACGCCCTTGGCTGTCCCGAGGCCCTGTCCGTCGCCGCCGACGGGGGAGTGCCGGGGCGCGGTAAAGTGGCTAAGTCGATCAAGGATGGTGACAGAGTGAGTTTCGCTGTCCAGGTCAGCGGCACGATTCGGTATGGTAAGCCTGGCGAGGTTGCGGCTGGGAGCGCCGAAGGCGCAGGAGGAGAGGCCACGGCGGAGGGGGTACCGGTCGAGAAGGCATTCAATGAATCCTGGCTCTTGGTCCCGCATTGGGAGGCCCTCGGTCGGAATGCGGCGAGGGGACTGAGGAAATGGGTCGTCGTCAGTCAGAATTTCCGGGCTTTGTAGTACATGGCTAACTGACGGCGTTTCCTGGCTTGACACGAGCACAAAGAAGGTCCAAGGATATTATCTTGAGATTTTAGCATATTTATGCTTAGACGTCAAAAGTGAATAGATAACGAGACCTAGGGGAACTTCTCTGCGATGGTCAAACGCATTTGACTAGCAAACGACGGTAAAGAGGCGTGCAGAGCAGCATCTGTCTGGATCAATCCGCTCTTCTCGCCTGAGTCAAGAGGTCCAGAGAACACTAGACACTACGAGTAGAAGGGCTATGAGCCGGTTACGCAGTATCTGGCAAATATATAGGTAGACCGCAGTTGCCTATATGCGCATAGAAAAGCCGTGCAGCTATAAATACGTACTATTGCCTCTATGTTGGATGGCTATCACGGAAGGTGTCGAAATCCAACCTGACTCACAAAGATCGTCTACCAAAGCCAACACCTTTATGACAAAATCAACACTTGCGACGCTCTCATTGCTTAGGACACTAAATGAAATAATAGCTCACTCTTCCCTTTTCACTTCTTTAATCCCTTCAACCGAGATCTATCATAGACAACCTCTCTATACCCAAGACTATCAGTTTCCGTACCCGAATTTACCGTAGTCATCACTGGTAAAGCTCCGACCCTCAGAGGCGGAGGCGGAAGCGGAGGCGGAAAGGGAAACACCAAGGAGATCTCATTGAAGTAATTCGGCTCTCCATCCCGTCTGAACCCCAAGCTCTCAAACAGACGGATGCTGCCCACATTGTCGGCACTGATCTTCGCCACGAGTCTTTTCAACCTCGTGTTCTTGGCCGCTCCATCTGGTCTCGCTTGCTCCGAGGCAAGAGAGTATTCGCTCATAATACCATCGTGATGCCTCGTCAAAAACTGCAAAAAAGCGCGCACCGCCGCTTCGCCCAGTCCCTTGCGTCTGTGCTCGGGCATTGCGATCATGATGTCTATCTCGCCGCACGTCGCGTTCTCATCCCCATTCTCGCCGGGTTTATTCTCGTTCTCACCATCGTCGCACGGCGCAAGAAATAGATTCACATCCCCCACCATGCGCTCGTTTTCGCCGGCATAGATCGTGGACGTAGTTATATCGTCTTTGCTTTCCGAGAGCACGACGGGCTGACACACGATGAACGTGAGCTTGTCGTGCGCCGTGCGCCACGACTGCTGGTTCTCGTATTCCTCGTCGAGGCTCAGGAGGTCGGAGGCCGTGGCTTCGCGGAGTTCCTGATGAAAGGGGGTTTCTCTTATCAGTCGTCGTCGTTTGGACATATTCGCAAAAAAAACCCCCCAGAAACTTATGGAACAATATTTTTCACTTAGACCGACTAGAGAGAGACCGAGTGTAATGGAGAATGGGTAGCGGTGATGTGAAGATAAACGCGTGGAAGAGGGTAGTAGGTAGACAGCGAAATGAGGAAAACAAGAACTGGAAAGGAGAAAAAGGAAGAAGAAGAAGATAATAAATAAATAAAACTCACATTGTTCTGCATCCACTCATGATACCGCTCGACGTGGTGCGCGTCGTAAGGGACAAGTAGCACCTTGGGGGTAGAGATGACTACGACGGCGATGCGATTACAAGTTAGCTCAACGTAGGCTTATAATGCTAAATCCTCACTGATGAGGTCGTAAGATGAATGTGTTTGGACAGCTTACCTATATTCTCATTAACCCTCATTCTTTAGGTAGTAGTAATAAGAGTTGAAGCGTGGAATACATGAAATTATACATGTAGTATGGCTTTTAGTGTGGTCCAGGTGAGTGAGTGTGCTGGAATTTGGAGCGATGAACTTGAAGTGGAGAGCTTCGGTGTTTTTCTCTCTGGCGTACCACAAAACCAACACTGGATGTATGAGCCCAAGTGGACAGACCAGCAAAGCAACCACCACATTGCCAGAAAGTTGAATAGGCTGGTTTTACTTATACTTCAGAGGTAATATTCTGATTAGGTAATTTACAGCGAGCTAGATTGCATCGCATTACAGCACGCGGTCTACATTGTCTATGCTTGAACTATCTGTACATCTTTATACATCCGTAGTCTAACGGTGAAAACGTAGTTTTGTTCTCTTTCTGCCATCTTCAGTCCTCAACAGGCATAGGAGGGAAGACGCTGCTCTGCGCTCCTGTGCCGAGGGGCACTAATGGAGTGCCATACGAGTCATCCCCATAGAGGACGGCATCCTTCAAGGCTCGTCTATCTTGGTTGACGCCAAGTCTATCGAGTAGTTCCGAAGACTTCTCAGGGATAAAGGGCTGCAGAAGAATGCCGACAATGCGCAGCGATTCGGCAGCAAAGAATATGGTCTGGTTAACGGTGACTGTGTCGCCTTCCTTGCTCTTATCCCATGGCGCTGCCTCTGCAAAGAATTTGTTCGTCTGCGTCGTTTGTCAATCGTCTGTTACGTAGCGCATAATGAAGAAAAATCTATACTTACTTCGAAGACAACTTCCATGATCTCTCTGAGTGCCCAGCTTGGGTTCAATGCTTTCATATGCCCATCCGCTTTCTCAATGATTTGTTCTAGACATACCCGGTGATTCTCTACCAGAGGTAGCAATGACGGAGCCTGCGTCTTCGTCATGCTTTCCACAGCTTGCCTTACGCTCCAGTTCTTCGGCCGTGTAACTCGGTTGAGCAGGTTGCCCAACCCGCCTTGCAAACCCTTTTTGTATTTCTCAACGATGAAGGCGTTGTTGTAGTCAGAGTCGTCAGAGACCTGGCCGCTGTAGATCAAAAAGTACCTCATAGTATCCACACCCCAGCGGTCTAGAGCAAAGAAGGGGTTAACGACGTTTCCGATCGACTTAGACATCTTCTGCTTGCTCATCAACCAGTGTCCGTGACTGAGCACCTGCTTTGGTAAGGGAAGGTTTAATGCCATAAGAAAGGCGGGCCAGTATATGCAGTGAAATCGGACAATGTCTTTCCCGACTACGTGAACATCGGCCGGCCAGCCTCCAGTGCGCTCGGAGCCTGGCTGCCAGAAAGGATATCCCGTTGTGGTTATATAGTTTACAAGAGCATCCAGCCAGACGTAGATTGTCTGGCTGGGGTCATCCGGTACCGGTATGCCCCAGTCCAGGCGACTGACAGGGCGCGATATTGAGAGATCCTCAAGGTTGTTCTCGACCCAGTCGATAACCTCGGCAAACCTGTTGTTCGGAACCACCCAGGCTGAGTTGTCTCGATAGAACTCAAGCAGTCTGTCGCGAAAAGCAGTCAAGTGAAAGTGGTAATTCTTTTCCTCGGTCCACTCGACAGCATTGCCCGTCTCGATGGAGGCAATGAAGCTCTTCCCCGTTATGGGCGACACACGCTTCTCGACCATGTTTTCGGGGTAGAAGGTCTCATCGCTCACACAGTACCAGCCTTCGTGCTTATTCTCGTATATGTAGCCGCTATCGCGTAGACGCGCCCAGAAGTATTCGACGGCATCGCGGTGCTCGGGGTCGGTGGTGCGGATGAAGTAATCGTTCGCGATGTTAGCCTTCCTCGCAAGGTCTTTAAATGTCTCGGAATTGGCGTCGCAGAGGGCTTTCGGATGTAAGTCTTGCAGCTCGGCGGCGCGCTGGACTTTCATGCCGTGTTCGTCGGTGCCGGTGCTCAGGTAGGCTTCTCGACCCTTGAGGACCTCCCATCGCTTCAGGACGTCGGCGATGAGCATAGAATATAGATGGCCGACATGAGGGGAAGCATTGACGTAAAATATGGGCGTTGTCACGTAGTATGGCTTGTCATTCTGTTGTTGCGCGAGCTTGCTGGTATCGCTGCCACTGCCGCTGCTGCTCGTACTGCTAAAGCGCATCCGTGTAGCCCCATGAGCTCTGCACGACTGACATATCCAGCCATTGCGTCGGATTGGTACAGTTCTGAGCGTTGAAAGCCGCCGGCTAGAGGCAATCATGAAGCGCTCCATGCCCTAATGCTCCGACTTGGACCTGTCTGCGATATTGTCGCGGGCCGAGTTCCTAGGTAGTTTAGTTGGGTCATGTTTTATCAAGTCTCAGAAGCTCAGAAGCTCAGAAGCTCTTCTTCAGCCATTTTCGGCGTCTGCACACAGTGTGCCCCACTTGCTCACTGAGCACTAAACTACTCTAGTCATACTGTATATGATGGGAAAGGTTAGGCAGAATCACGAATTATCAGATTTGACATCGTTACATATGTAGGTCAAGGCTACTCGTGGGTAACCTTGCTCATGCCATCATCTGTATTCATTACACTACCCCACCGAATTTTGTGTCGTTCATCTACCTAAGTATTCTCTACCGGACTGCGGGCACTTATGGGCCTCTATGACCCGACCTGGCAGTCTTGGATACCTGTCTCTAGCAAGATATAGGCAAGAATAAGTGCAGAAAGTGACCCGCCACCTTGAGCAAGAATGGATGTCTGTTCGTTAAACACCACCTCATATTATCTCATAAAACGCCGCATACCACCTGCCACAGCACGCCAAAACGAGCCTCTTAGAACACCTATGCTCAAACCATTTTTGCCAGAGGAGAAGACAACAATCACTCGCCCGAGACTCCGAAATTTTGAGGTCCCAAAGGGAAACGACAACAGACCACGAAATCCCTACGTAGGGGGCCATAGAAACTTAAGACCCTCGGAAAAGGAACATGAGGTCGCTAGGACTGAGAGACTCCATGGCCGCGTCGTCCGAATTGATAGTCGAATGGATCATATGAGTTTTCTTCTCCTGAAGAAGAACCATTCTGCTCTCCACCGAGTCTTCGATGCAAAGACGCGTGATCGTGCACGGACGGGTTTGGCCAATGCGATGGCAACGGTCAGCCGACTGCCATTCAGCAGCCGGGTTCCACCATCTACGCAGGTCGTTAGTGAGACTGTAAAGCTTGGGAGCTTGGAAGGAAATGGACTTACGGGTCGACAATAAACACTTGCGACGCCTCGGTCAGGTTCAGCGCGACACCACCTGCTTTCAGGGAGACGAGGAAACACTCCACCTCGGGCTTCTCCATGAAGCATTTAATAGATGCTTGACGCTGTGCTGGTGTCATGCTGCCATCCAGCATGACCGTCGTGATACCAGCCCGCCGGAGGCGCCACTCGATAAGCTGGAGCATTGTAGTGAATTGCGAGAAGATAATCGATTTGTGAGACGCATTGTCCGATCTCAGTCTGTGGAGTTTGTGAACAAGTAACTCGATCTTGGAAGATGACGTCCAATTTTCCATCTTGATGCGATTGATGATGGATGATTTCTTGAGAAGCATCTCGTCCTGCTCAATACTGGGTTGCTCAAGATCAATAGAGAGCGGAATGTGACATCGTGGACAATCAGGCTCGTCTTGTGAGGCGAGGTAGCTCGTGGCACACTGACGGCAGAAGTCGTGCTTACATTTGGACCGAATCGCTTCCTCGGCAGGTTCGTCACAAATGCAGCAGACCAGAATGTTCTGTCCGCCCTCTTCCGATTTTTTGAGGATGAGATCTGGATGGTCGGCGACTTGGCGCATCTGCATGATCAATCCGAAGATGTTGGCGTAGTTGTTCAGGAGAACACCTTGAGCCACATACGTGTTGAATTGCCGTTCTGTATTGGACATGATACTGCCAGCAAAATCATTCTCCTCTTCACCGAAGAACTGCCGGTCAACGTAGATCTCCTTGACAGGCAGCTCCATAACATTGGTATGGTCCTTTTTGAGACGTCGCAACATGATGCGATTAGTCAAGAGACGAAGCTTTCTGAAAGCCTCTTTCCCCTCGCCAGTATTACCATATTTCTGGATCGGGTTCAGAAGCTCCTGGTTGAAGACGGATACATGTCGCATAGAACCATGATCACCTAAGATTGTTAATAAAAAACACGAAGTCCAAGAACAGGGAGACTAACAGTGACTGCATCTGCTGTGTTCATTCATGGACCACTCGAGAGTGGAGCAGGGGCATTCCTTGCAGAAGTAAGAGGCAAAGGGCGCAACCTCAAGGAACCGAATGAGTGAGAAGAACTCTCCAATGCGGTTTTGGAGCGGTGTTCCAGTCAGGCACCAGCGATAACTCACGTTCAAAGCAAAGCATGCTCTAGCTGTCATTGTAGTTCGCGTCTGTTGCGCATAATCAGTTGACAGTGCTTTAGGGGGGGCTGGAATGATTGTAACATACTTTGATGCAATGGGCTTCGTCAAGAATCACGCGATGGAACTTAGCCTGATGTATAACGCTTTTCTCCTTATATAAGCCGTCCTTCCTCTTGACACCTTTCTCTTGCTTGCGGTACAGTGACTCCAGGCTGTTATAGGACATGATGATAACATCGAACTTCTTAAGCTCTTTGACCGAGAGATTTTTGGCCTTGGCATTTGTTCCATGGAAGACAATTGTCTTCAGTCTGTTCCCGGTATATGCGGCAATCTCGTCCTGCCACTGTCCTAGAGCAACAGGTGGAAGGAGTACTAGTGAGGGGGCCTTGGCTGGGTAGTCGGACATGATAAGTGAAACTGCTTGGATCGTCTTGCCAAGACCCATCTCATCTCCAAGTAGGCCGCCCTTCCACGGTGACTGCTCCATTGCCTTCATCCATGCCAAGCCCTGAAGTTGGAAAGGCTTGAGTTGCAGAGAAATTGTGGTAGGTTGCGTGGCTGTGCCTGCGTTCAGGTCTGGCATATTCTCCAGCTCTACCCACATTGTTTTGAGCTCTGGATGATTATGTTCGAGTCGCAATCTCTCATTCCTGGCGCGACGACTACCGCGAAGAGTACCATTTTCACTATGACGTGAGCGAGTCTGGGCGTTTCGAGCGCGACGAGCAGCTGTAATTACATCCCTCGGTCTGTTACTGGGTTCGTCATTATCAGTGTCTGATCCAGAAACGTTCGGAAGACTCTCGAAATCCTCATCATCGTCATCTGATGATAAATCAAGTCCCTGACCGTCAACTTCGGCATCGTCATCTGTGTTTAAATCGAAACTGGTGCGGGCAGTAGTCTCGGTAGAAGATACTTTCTGTCTCTTGCGTGGTTGACTTAAATCACTGAGAGGCGAGAGAATGGGACTATTGAGCGTGCTTCCAGCCGAGTCGGCGATGTCTATGTGCTTGCGCTTGGTCTTCGAGGGGTAAGGGTTGGGGACGAGCACGTCGCTTTCGGAGTCGGCAGCGAACGAAGATACCCTAGCGCTTCGTTTGACAGGGATAGAGAAGCTGGTCCCTATAGCAGCGTTCTGGTCTTCCTCACGCTGCAGCCGGAGAGCGAGGGCAATACTAGCGGATTGATCATCATCATCATCGAGGTCGTCATAATCATCCAAGTCCACAGAATATGATTTGACAGAGCGACGCTGTCGCTTGGGCCGGGTGGAGGTGGATGAAGTGGACGGTGTCGGTTTAGATATCTTGGTTGGGTAATCATCGTCATCATCCTCGTCAGGAGGAAGTTCGAGGGTCAGGCGACCTCGGCGGGGACGGTTGGAAGAGTCGGAGGCAGAAGCAGAGGCAGAGGCAGAAGCAGAGGCAGAGGCAGAGGCAGAGGCGGGGAGATTGAAGGTTTGAGAAATGGCCTTGGCGGGGGGAGCTGGTGTCACAGCATTGCTAGTGGCTGGAGTTGAATATTCGCCATCCGAGGTGTTGGTAACTGGCGTGGGCGCTGAAGAAGCAGAGTCACTGCCGCCAGTAACAGGGATTGAGGGAGGATTCTTAGGTGGTCTACCTCGGCCACGCTTGGGAGGGTCAGTAGCCTTCTGGACGGCGGCACGCTGGGGTTGGTCGACGGCTTCGAGCTTGTTTAAGGCCGTGTCAGCTTTGGCGATACCAGTTGATCTCCTAGTTCGTGGCGCCATGGTGTCAAAGAGTCGAAAATGAAGATATTAAGTAGTCGACAACTCGTATAGTGGGAAACGAAGGTTGCACCAGAAAGATAAGATGGGATGAAGATGCGAATTGCACCTGAAAACCTAAAGGTTGTAACCAGAACCAACAGAAGAATGAAAGCGTTGGTTCTTTACAACAAGAAAGAAAAAAGGGAAAAAAGGATGGGATCGAAGTGATGAGAGTACCTGGATAGAAGGGTAAAGGAAAAAGAAATTATTGCGACAGTTGACAGTTGATTGAGATGGATGGCAAAACGGGGTTGTCAAAGGGGACCACTAATAGCTCCCCAGGCAGTACCCCAGCTGCTCAGGTACTAGCAGCAGTAGGTAGGCCCACAGAAACCGTCCAAAGGTGAGGTAACAATGGATACATGTAGGTACCTAGGTAGTGTAGGTGCTGCTTCAGCTAGGTACCTAGGTACGGTAGGTAGGTACATTTGGAGGGGTACATACCAATTAACGCGCCCCCTGAATCCATAAAAGCGCGAGGTCACGTGCCGTAAGTGGAGGTAAGTAAGAATAAAAAGCCAATCATCACTCCTAACAGCTAATTAATATCCCAGCAGGTCCATAAATCCCTAGTGGTCTTAGTGGGGGCCGGGGTACCGAGAACGATCTGCGAGCACTTTACACGCTCGAAGTGACAAGCGCGAGGGGCGCTATGGTTACAGTAGTGTACGTACTTGCGCCCTGAACCGACCAACACTTGTTGCTTTTTGCGACATATTTGCCACAACAAAGACGCAACCCGCCGACCATTTCCAATTACAAACAGCCGCAGCAGCTTCAGGCCCACCCCAGGCTTTGACTAATATTTTTCTGTAACCTCGTGTAACTTTGGTTCTTTCGTGATCCCTCAACTCCCAAAGCTCCCTTCATACTAGGAGCACTTCACAACTTACACCTCTGCCCTGTTGTACGGGAATAAGGACACCTCTTCTTTCTTCTCAGATGCCCGTATACAGGCAGGACTTATTCGCATGCATATGAATGTTAGCGCATAGTGTGCAGAGTCGTCCATTACCTTTCCTCTCACCTTCCATCCGCTATCGCCGACATTTTTTTACCTTCTATCTGCCCTTGTCGACAATTGTTATTCATTCACCCACACACTGCAATCATGTACGTTGAACTTCATTTCCACCATTGGCTCGAGAACAGGACTAATAACCTACTGCCTTAGGAGCAACGACAGCCCAAACCAGAATCAGGACCGGGGACGGAACATAAGAGGACCACAGTCCGCTTTGACTGATTTCTTGGCTTCGCAGAACATATCTGCAGCACGCATCCGAGCTGATGCGCAAGCTCGCCGAGCAGCTGCCCTAGCCAACCCTACTTCCAATAACCCGACCACAGACCAGTCTCAGCAGAATGCAGAGCAAGAGGGTGAAGCTGGGGATGACGCAGTTACCGCAAGATCTGCTGCTGCAACAGCTCGAAGCGCAAGGGCCCAGAAGCGAAAAAAGCAAGAGGAAGCCATTGCGAAAATCAAGCAGTCAAAGGCATACAAGAAACGAAAGCGATGCCCTGACTCTGAATCCGACGACGACCTAGCCCTTGCTCTATTCAACGAGAAAGTAGCTTCTCTCCCCGGCCAGATGAGCAATTGTGAAATTTGTGACAAGCGCTTTACTGTCACGCCTTACTCCCGTGCTGGACCTAACGGTGGTTTACTCTGCAATCCTTGTGGCCGAGAGCTCGCCAAGGGCGAAGATGCTAACAAAAAACCGAAGATGAAAAGAGGTCCTACGCCGAAAGCCAGCGTGGGTAGACGCAAGAAACAGAGTCGCATCTTAGATGGTACTTATGCTTTCGGAGCCAAGCCCTTGATGACTCTATGCATCGAAACCCTAGCGAGAAACATTGCTCTAGCTGATGACCTTGGCGATCTTCCACCCCCTGTCATTGACCGCATTGCAAGACTACTTTCAAAAGAGCGTCTTCTTGACTCTCGTACACTTGGACTCTTTCTCCAACCCCACCATGAGGTTATCAATGTCTACGATGCCGCAAAACTCAAATCAGACGACTTCATCCATATTTTCCAGTTAGTGCCACAGCTCAAAAAGCTGAAGGTACGAAATGCCATTCAGTTCACGGACAAAGTCATGCAGTATCTCATTACTAGAAACATGTCCCTCGAGAGTATCAACATCCACGGAGCAAATCTTCTGAGTGAAGACATGTGGACAGAGTTTCTAACACGGAAGGGCTTAGATCTAAAAGAATTGCAAATCCAATACACCGACAGACATTTTGGCGACGAGGCCGTTGGATTACTATCCACTGTGTGTCCTAACCTCAGACGTCTGAAGATTTGTCACAATCAACAGGTTTCTGATGAAGGTATTAAGCGCATTTCTGAACTGAAAAAACTCGAGCACGTGAGTTTGCAGTGCGTAAAGAAAACCACGACAGAACCCTACGTCCATGTAATCCAGAACATCGGCCGACAGCTTCAGACGTTTTCGATCAAGAAGGTGTCCGACGTTGATGATCGCTTGCTTGATGCTCTTCATGAAAACTGCACCAGTCTTTCCAAACTACGCATTACCGAAAGCGAATTCATGACCGATGCTGGTTTTGTCCGACTATTCCGAGATTGGAAAAACAAACCGCTCTCATTCCTTGATTTGCAAGAGTGCCGTTATGTCGATTCATCCAAGCCTCGAGACAACGAACACATGGTCGGTCTCTGTTCACAGGGTTTTGAAGCCTTAATGGAGCATTCGGGTAGTGGGCTGCGATACCTCAATGTACATGCTTGCCGCCATATCTCGAGAGCGACATTCGAGAAGGTTTTTGCCGGTGATAAGGTTTATGCTCAGCTGTCTTACCTCGAGATCTCTTTCTGCGAAGAGGTCAACGATTTCGTTGTTGGCAGCATCTTCCGCAGCTGTCCAAACCTGAAGGAGATGAATGTTTACGGATGCATGAAGGTAAGTGTCCTTTATGACAAGAAATTAAGGCTCGCAGTTACCTTACTAGTTGTTTAATCGCTAATTATTTTGTGATATAGGTCAAGGACGTGAGAGTGCCGAGAGGCAAAATCCTTGTTGGGGTTCCCAATGCAGTTGGCATGCGCACTGAAGGAGTAGACTAGACGACTAAAGTAATTAGGGTTGTCTCGGCTTAGATTTCTGGCTCTCGTATGTGCTTTTCAGCTTATCATAAGCTGAAGCTACTTCAACGTCAGGCTTACTTGCAATTGCTGACGCAATCATGCCTACATGTAAATTAGATTTGCGGATGAGGGGTGGCATGATACACGACTTGATGGTATACCCCTTCACCAGTCTCGGGGCTACTGGCTTGAGGTCGGTTCCCTCATTTTCGGGAACAGTGTCTTGAGGTCTTGAGAGATAGATTTCCCCAGCAGAGATTGCTTTGCTGCATAGACAGGTTCGATTACCTATTTTCAGCCTCATGATCGGCCTCAAGCTATCGGTAATAAATGCAATGAATGAGCCAAGAATGATAGCAGATCGCTTGAAACTACTGAGAATTACTTAACAAAAGAGTTCACTGTGTTATTTGATCGAGTTTAAGGACCCGGCTCGATATTACCAAGCTTAGCTTCCCTAAACCAACAACGCACGACGTCTCTGTCCTTTACTTGCCTTCGTTGAGTCTCGAATACTACAAGTCACCAACGAAGCTGACGGAGCTGTTTTAGAGTGTAACCAATGCCGAGACTTGGGGAGTCATTGGCCGGTTGAGTATCAGGCCAAGTTATATTCGCGGAAGCCTTGCACTAGGGCTACTTGTCTGTCTAAAACTCTACTCAAAAATCCAGAGTCGCCTTCGACAAATGAAATGTCTTACGCTCAGGTATTCAAGACTACATGGAGATTCTATAGAGTCGGTTGTTAAGGTAGCTGTCAGTCAGACCGGAGCGGCCCGCAGAAGGCATTAATAGAACTCCGCCGCTCCCGCATTTCGGGCAACGAAATGGCGCCATCGAAATACCCGCATGAACAGAGCCGACCATGCACAACTTGGTCATCCCCATTTCCATTAAACATCAAGTCAACCTCTGACAGGACAGGAGGAAGAACTACAAATTCTGATACCGAAGAGAGTATCCGTCTAACATAAAGCGAAGAGAGCCTTACCCCTTTCACTTACGATCAATTATCTTATTATTACGTTGCGGCACGCAATTATAGTATAGCCACACAACAAGAGGAATAAAGCGGCTTGTTCTACGGAGCCATCTATCTAACCGTGGTATTTTATCTAACACAGCTACGGGCCAATATATATCAAAGATGGGCAGCAACAGCGCCGAAGAAAATGAAACGAGTGGCAACTCACCCCAACCCGCCTTCGACGTAAAGCGCATTGCTATCATCGGCGCAGGACCGAGCGGCCTTGCAGCAGCAAAGCACCTGCTAGCAGAGGGTTTCACATCTTCGCAGATAGACATCTACGAGCAACAGGCCAAGGTAGGTGGGGTATGGAACTACAGCGCCGTGACGTCGCCACCTCAAGTACCACAGACGGATGCAGCGCATGCGGCTCTAGATTCACCAATTTACCCCAAGGAAGAAGAAGAGGAGGAGGAGTACGAGTTTGACTCAGACGAAGAGGCCTGCACGGCACCTGGGTCTGGCGCCTGTTCGTTGCCGTCTATCTCGCGGAAGGAGAAGAGACCCCCGATATTCCCGAATCCCATGTATGATGATCTGCACACGAATATCCCGCATACACTGATGCGGTATTCGGACTTGGGATTCACGGTAGACGCAGAAGGAAAACGAAAAGGGACGCATGAGGACTGCGAGATTTTCCCTTCGAGACAGATCGTGCAGGAGTACCTTGTGCAATATGCTCGTGACGTGCGACATCTCGTCCGCTTCTCGACACAAGTGACGGACGTCTCTCTACAGACCCCCTCATCCCAAGGGAGAACAGGAGAATGTGGAGGCAACACACAGTCCCAAATCCGTGACAAATGGACTGTCTGCTCAAGAAACCTCCTTACGGACGTCTCGCGCACAGAAATCTATGACGCGGTAGCCGTGGCGTCAGGTCATTACTCCACGCCGTACATCCCTTCAACCATGCCCGAGATCTCCGCGTTCGCCACCGCCCATCCTGGCGTCATCTCGCACTCCAAGGCCTACCGCACCGCCTCCGCGTTCGCCGGGAAGCGCGTCGTGATCGTCGGGTCCGGGCCCTCGGGGCTAGACATCGCATCGCAGATCAGCGCCGTGTGCGCGTCTCCTCTGATCATTTCCGCGCGCAGCCCCGTGCCCGACGATGTAACCGCGCACCTAGGTGTAGGAGATAAAGTGCGCATCGTCGGGTCAATCGAGCGATTTCTAGTCAGTGATAAGGGGATTGAGGTCCGTTCAGAAGTCGGAAGGGGAGGAGAGAACACTAAGACAGAGCGCATAACCAACATCGACGCAATCCTCTTCTGCACCGGGTACCTCTACGCATTCCCCTTCTTCTCCGCATCGTCATTCCCACCATCTACACCACCCCTAATCACAAACGGCCGTCGCGTGCACGGTCTAGCGCGGCACTTTCTACACACCTCGCATCCGACCCTCGTATTCCCGGGGCTACCAATAAAAATAATCCCCTTCCCCGTCGCCGAGGCACAAGCCGCTGTCTTCTCGCGGCTGTGGTCGAACAGACTGCCCTTGCCCTCGCACGAGGAACTACAAAACTGGGAGCGCGAAGACGAGGAAGGCAAGGGGTTCGAGGGGAATAGAGTCCCTGGCGAGGGCAAGTCGTTCCATGTCTTTCCCAAGGGCGGCGACGCGCGGTATATCAACGCGCTGCACGACTGGGCTTTGCGCGCACGGGACGATGTGAAGAGGAAGGGGAAGGAGCCGCCGTTCTGGGGCGACGAGGAGCTGTGGCAGCGCGGCATCTATGCGCAGGCCAAGATGCAGTTCGAGAAGACGGGGCGCAAGGCGAAGACGTTGGAGGAGCTTGGCTTCCGGTATGAGCGGCCTGTCAGGGAATACGGGGACTCGAAAGCTGGGGATGAAGTGCGGGCGGTCATTGCTGCTTAGGAAGGTTGCTAGCCGATACTTAGAAAATCTCAACGATGAAACGTCTGACATTGGAGGTTTGATGGAAATTACACTTGGTTTAGGATAGATATGACAGGGTTGAACATCGGAAGGCGCTTTTGCATATGATATGGTTTGACGAACTTGGGATGGGACTTGGCTGTTAGATATTGCTTATGTTCATATGGATAGATATTGAAAATATATACAAGTAATTAAGGCAATGGATGCCTTGTCATATGCCGTCATATCCTTCATCAGCTCGTAGCGGGCCGCTTCATGCTATACCTCCTTCCTAACGCCTTATATGCGTGTCAGATGCACAATAAACGAATTCCATCACGGAGGGTATTCAATTTCCAATCCTCCAATCCTCTAATCCCATTCACTATTTCCTGTTCTTCTCAGATACGAGAAACGTGATGATAAACCACCCCCTGCTTACGACATCATGGCAACGTCTTGATTGACCCAGGAGTTGAGCTGCGCCTCGAGCGAGTTATCATCGATATCGGTAGCTGGCGAAGTACCCTGCCACCAAAGATAGTCGGTAGAATCCCTCTTCTCTTCCGCAGACTCCTCCCTCTTCTTGAGATCGAGGCTGATGGGGGAGCAGCCGGCGACGGGACCGAGGTAGTACAGGTGGGCGATGATGTCGAGGCCAAGCGTGGCGGCGTTGCAACCGAGCGTCTCGACGCCCGTGCACACCTTGATGTCACTGACACCATAATCCTCGGTGAAGGCGGTGCCGTCCGACAGCCAGTACTCGGGGCTCGTGTGCGCGTAGTTGAAGATGATGGGCGGCAGCCGAGGCACGGGGTCGTCGAGGTGCGTCACGCGATACTCGACGCCGGCCTGATTCGTCACGAAGGTCGCAAACGCCGCATTGCCTACGCGTGGGCTGCCGTAGGTGATGATGTCGACTGCTAGTCCTGCCTGTCGTGCGTAGGCTGCGCCCAGGGAGGTCACGGCGCCGCCGAGAGAATGTCCCGTGAATATGATTTGGTATGACGGGTTGGCTGCCTTGGCGGCCTTGACGGCGGCTAGTGCGGCCGAGGAGATCTCGTCCCAGGCTGTTGCGAAGCCATAATGGACCAGGCAACCGGATACGAAGCTGCAGCTTTTTTGAAGGAACTCGAAACTGCGTTTCTCAACGTCAGAGCCCGATGCTACTATCTTTGCTCGGGTACGGGACTTCATGAAACTTACTCTGTGATCCAGTTACGGATCGAGTGAGAACCCCGGATGGACAAAACGATAACCTGGTTCTTCGCGTCCGTGGACACGAAACCTTGGATGTCGGTTGTAGAGCCCCTTTCTCAATGTGAGCTAAAGTTGTTTCCACGGAAAAGGTGCATAGCGGCTACAACATACTGGAATGTGGCGGTAATCTTTGCACCTGCAGCAGTGACGTCTGGGCAAGCGTTGCCGGAACAAGTCACGGTAGACCCAACGGCATTCGCACTGTTGCAGTAGGATGCACCAGCATATTGAGCGTAGAGATCGAGAGTGGATAGCATGGAGGCTGAGATAGAAGCTGGTCGTTCAATATTAGTGTCTATAGATCCATCTTGTGTTATACAAACGGCTGTGGCAGCATACCTCGTTCATTAAGCAGGATCTCTGGTGCCGCAATAGGCGAGGCAACAGCCGTGAGAGCAAGGCTCGAGATGAGCGACCAACTGAATGGCTTCATCTTGGGCTTCTGGGTAAGGTGGACGAGGGGATTGGGGGAGAAGAGAAGAAGAGACACTGCAACGCCTGAAGCAGTGAGCTTATCAGAGGTAGGCAGGCTGTTGGTGATGAATGTCTCACCTCTCTACGGATGTACTCGTGACCTTTATACTAAAACGGTTTTATGATGATCCCAGATCTACGAACAAGGGGCCAAGGCGGCCCTGCATTTGGCTCAGCTCCTGGATCATGGTAGGCGCCCTTCATTCTGAGGGGTTACATGTAATCCCGGGGCAGTGCTGGGGCCAGAATACCTCACGAGACTTCAACAACCCAGGAAATAGTGCGTGGTGTTGCCGCTAGAATTCTTCTTCCTGACGCGGGGAAGTGACTTATCCTAATGAGTATCTTATTCTATGGCTGCCTCCGGGGCCTTTCTCGGGCATCAGTATAGTCGTGGTCGATGTCTTGCATGAGAGGTCGACAACGGGTGGGCTGTGCTAGTTTCGAATGGTGATCAGCATTACGGTATCAGCCAGTCAACCAGTCTTCAATGCCTCCATATAGACATGTTGGGGAAAGAGAAGGACTGGCCGGGATTGACTGCCGCATTTGGGATTGTCAGGGGCCGTTGGCTCACTCTTCTCGCGTGGGGTAGTGCATATACATACATTCCGCAATATGTCAGCCACGCGGCCAATTCCCCCTTTGACGAGCTGTCAGGGCACATCTTAATTGGACGTGCTACAACCTCATTCCCCTGAACAATTCTCCAGCGGCCATCTTTCTTCTTCTTCTTTTAAGTTAGTGTTTTATTCTAGAGATATTCAATATTCTCAACATGAGGGACAGGCGGTTCGAGCAACATATTATCTGCCAAGGTAATCTTGGCTGAGTAATATCATCGGATCCTTGGTGTTCAAGTTCAGACGCCCTCTTAGAATTAAGGTTGTTCCCGACCCGGTGCGGTCTAGTACACTTCTAGAAGCGGTAAGCGATGAGAGCAACGCGGGGTTGTATACAGGGGATGTGGGAGTAGGCATGTATTTACCGCTACACTAGATAACATAGTAGATATCCAAATCAGACCCTCAATATTCTAGCCGCCCTATGGCGGTGAGCACGGATGGTGAGCGAGGGACCCTGTGCCTGCAACATCCAGCCGTCTGCTTTGGATTCCGGGGAAGAGGGTCAGGCTCGTCTCAAAATTTTCCATCGTGACCTCATTAGCTTTCTTCACCTTCTACTCTCGTCTATCGTTCCCGAGCTGTAGCGTTGCCTACTAGTATCAGCTCCCAAGGCCAGTAACAGCTTGGGCCTAGAGCTCACGATTACAACGGTATACTGACGGACGGTTGTATTCTGCAAGTGCTATTGGTGCTAATGGGCCTCGGGGCTTGGGGCATTTCTGAACCTTGCTTGAAATGCCGTTCAGGGGCCACTTGACCGATGTTGGTGGGGGAAGAGAAGGACGAGGCTTGTGTTCCCCAGGTTTTTATTTTTATTTTAGTGTACAAGCGCCGCCTTTTCGGGATAGAAATGCCGTTGCGGTACACATCGTGGCTTTGGGGGCGTGACAAGGGCGTTCACGCCGTAAGCACACGCGCAGGTTGTAGCGCTTGCGCAACATGACGTTGAGCAATAAGCAGTCATTGACAGGGGTCAATGTCGCCGCTTAATTTGGTCAACTGTGATGTGTTCAGTGCCGAGCTGACATGTGACAGCCAAACAGCTTCACGAAGCTCGAGCTGAAAGTCATTATTGGATTCATGTCGTCGGGGAAAAAAGGGAGCCTTGAAGTCGAAAAGATGCTGCGACAAAATCTAGGGGTAAATAGATTGTACCCCGTACTGCTATATAATACTCTCTCTTATTGTTACTGGGTCTCTTTAATCCATGTCTTTCGCAGGTGCACGTCCGTTCGGTGGATCATGATTCATACGTGGTCAACAAAGGCAAAAGAGGCTGGGGGTGGCTCTTTTGGAACAATCAATGATGGGAAAAGGGGCTTTTTACAGCTCGTGCCTCCATTTTGCCCGACACCTGATCCGCGCAAACTTACTGTACCACTGTAGTACTAGTAGTGGCATGTTGTCCTACACAAACCACCATCAAGTAGCACAATTGTGGCGCACAGCAATGTCGTACATGATTCGGTGTAGTCGGGAAGACCGACACATGCCAAATCTCCAGAGAATATGTCTACCACCAGCAAGTTCATCGGGAGTCGTATGAACGCTGGTGAGTGTCTAAGGTATGCAGCTCACCTGGTCTGTATCAATAGGGGGCATACTAGCGAAAGAGGCACACGAGAGTCGGTTCAAAGTTGCACCAACCATCTTCCCCAACGCCCTTCTCAGGTAACATCGCGTCCGCGTCTTCGAGATTCTTTACACCGCACTGCGAATCAAATACTACTCCGTACCTGAAATCGATATTAATATAGGGTCGGCCTAGCATCGGGAGATTCGAGGTGATATTCTCAACACTATCCCGATTGGTGATGCTCCGAAGCCCAGCGCAGCAATGCTCCTCTCGTCTTTGAGCATTTACATTACGACGCCTTTCACAGATCCGTGTCAAGGGCCCAATACTAGATAGGATGCTCTGCAACGCAATACAATGGCCATGGCCGTGTGCATTAGTAGCGGCCGCCAGAGCTCAGGGATTCCCCGCATATCAGCCCCCAAAAGTCCTAATAAGACGGCGGTGCTCCATTTTCGACGATGTCTCCCAAGCCTGCAGGTCTGAGATTCGGACGGCCATTCCTCCATCAACGATCGGTCAAGCAACCTACATTAGGTGTTGTTTCGCCCCCTTCCCCGTTCTCCCTTCTCCAACTTGTACAGCTAGTCTTCGACGGCAATGCTGCAAGCCCACCGCATTAAAAGACTGGCAATAGCACTTCAACTAGGTAGGGAGACGACCTGACTATTACGTAGGTTGGCTTTTGGATAGCGAGCAATCGAAGCAAGATTTCAATGCTGGTTGAGCCGCTATTCGCTTGAGTGAGTAATTTGAGCACTTACAAAGAGGCGAGAAGAGAGAAAATAGTCGGAGTATTGAAGAACCAATTAATCATTGGCTAGAGGGTCTGGGCTGAACATCGGGAGACGGTAATAACAATCTAGTGCTTCCTATGCACCGTCTTGATACACCTCTCTGTTTCTCCTCTCGTGACTATTATAGTCGCTGGTTATAATCCTCAGGCTCTTGAAGTGTTGCATAACTCCCACAATCCACAGACAATATTTGAACTACACTAGCAGGAATAAAAGGCCGAAGAGAGCAAAGAACAACAAGCGAGACAGGCTAGCTGCCATGCTGATCAAGGCACAGGTGCATATGGTGTGCATTCGGCCTATACCCGAGCCAACCGAATTTTCAGATTGCGATCGGCCAAACCTGCTGAAGAAAAGCTTGGCCAGCCTACGATGCAACTTTGAGATCCGCTCTCACCATTCCGGGCGGGTTCATGTTCCCATTCCGGGCACCTGTTCATTCTCGCTTAAATGCTATTTACCGTATTTATCTTACCTACAAATGAGGATGGTGCCCAGAGTAGGAAATACGCGGAAAAGTGAGCGTGTTTATATGTAAACTATAGGTTTACTTACAGGCATGACCCTGTCAGTGACGACGCCAGCTTTTTCTTTTTCTTTTTCTACTTTATCTGTCCACCGTGCCCGCGTGCCTACTCTCGTACACGTGAGGAAGCTGAATGAGAAGAGGCTTGGTTGCCTACCAATAACATTTGTAATTTCGTCGTAACTTATGTCTCGTGAATAAATAACATACCGGTAGCCCTTTTTCCCCAGGTAACTAACTTTATTACTTAATGATTACCTCCCTTAATATAATACCGACGAGCTCTTTTACCTAGTCCGTCGTGTATTAATCGTAATTATTAAATGTTCAATATGGAGTCGCCTCCGGGCCTCCGGGGCCTCGCGCAGCAGCTACTGCTTCTCGTGACACTACCGTCCCTATCCTCGGCCGCCGTTCTTGACAACCGCGACCCGGTCCCGGCCGGCTACGTCGCCGCGCCGTATTACCCGGCGCCCTACGGCGGCTGGGACGACTCCTGGAGCGCTGCCTACTCAAAGGCCGTCGCGCTCGTCTCGCAGATGACCATCGCCGAGAAAGTTAACATAACTGGCGGCACGGGTCTTTATATGGTGAGAACCTCCCCCCCTTCCGCAAAATTACGTCTCCTTGCCACCTAGAAGAATGAACCTGCTAACATAATTTCTTTTTAAAGGGTATGTTGGGAGATAACAAAATTAAAATCACTTGTTCTCGATTTTATTTTCTAACCAGGGCCTTTGCTTGATAACAGGACGGTGCGTCGGCAACTCAGGCAGCGTCCCGCGTCTGGGTTTCCCCAATCTCTGCCTGCAAGACGGACCGCTAGGCGTCCGCACGACGGACAACATCACCGCCTTCCCGGCGGGTATCACCACGGGCGCGACGTGGAACAAGGACCTCATGTACCAGCGCGGCGTGGCGATGGGCGAGGAGTTCCGCGGCAAGGGCGTGAACTTCTACCTCGGGCCGTCGGTCGGCCCGATGGGCAGAGAACCACGCGGGGGCCGGAGCTGGGAGGGTTTTGGTTCGGATCCCGTCCTGCAGGCCGCCGGTGGCGCGGCGACGGTCAAGGGCGTCCAGGAGCAGGGCGTCATCGCCACGTTGAAACACTACGTCGCTAATGAGCAGGAGGTGTACCGCATGTACAACCCCGTGCAGCAGGCTTATAGTTCGAATATCGGTTAGTTTTCTATGGGGATGGGGACGGGAAGGTTTTTGTAGAGGTGCCTTTGGCTGACGAGCGCGTAGATGACCGTACTCTACACGAGCTGTATCTCTGGCCTTTTGCGGAGGGCGTCCGGGCTGGTGCAGGCGCCGTCTTGACAGCGTACAATGCTGTAAGCAAGACATACAAACTTTCCGCAAGTCTTGAGGGCGTAGTCCATCCAACTAACAGCCTTTTTTCACTAACTAGGTAAACGGATCTGCATGCTCTCAAAACGCATATTTAATCAACGGACTTCTCAAAGATGAGCTAGGATTCCAAGGCCTTGTGATGACCGACTGGCTGGCACAGATATCTGGCGTCGGTTCCGCACTCGCAGGCCTAGATATGTCGATGCCAGGTGACACGATCGGGGACAGCATCCCGCTCCTCGGGCTCAGCAACTGGCAGTATGAGCTCACGCGCTCGGTGCTGAACGGCTCGGTGCCCGTGGACCGAGTCAACGACATGGCGACGCGCATCGTGGCGGCCTGGTACAAGATGGGCCAGGACGCCGCCGACTACCCGCCGCCCAACTTCTCGTCCAACACGGCCGACCGCGTGGGGCCCCTGTACCCGGGCGCGTTGATCTCCCCCACGGGCGTGGTAAACGAGTACGTGAACGTGCAGGCGGACCACAAGACGGTAGCCAAGCAGGTGGCGCAGGAGGCCATCACGCTGCTCAAGAACGACGGCAATTTCCTACCCATCACGACGTCCGCGTCATTGTTCGTGTTCGGCACCGACGCCCAGGCCGACCCCCAGGGCATCAACTCTTGCACCGACAAGAGCTGCAACCGCGGGCTCCTCGGCATGGGCTGGGGTTCCGGGAGCGCGAATTACCCGTACCTCGACGACCCCATCAGCTCGCTGAGGCGCAAGGCTGCCAACGTCACGTACTACAGCACGGACTCGTTCCCAACAGTCGCCGCACCGACGGCGCTCGACGTGGCGGTGGTCTTCATCAACTCGGACTCGGGCGAGAACTCGTACACGGTAGAGAACAACCACGGAGACCGGGACGCGAGCGGGCTATCGGCGTGGCACAACGGGGACACATTGGTGCAGAAAGCCGCAGCGGCATACAGCAACGTCGTGGTCGTCGTGCACACCGTGGGCCCCATCGTCATGGAGCCGTGGATCAACCTCCCCTCCGTGAAGGCCGTGCTCGTAGCTCACCTGCCGGGGCAAGAGGCGGGCGATTCCCTGACCGAGGTGCTGTTCGGCGAGGTCTCGCCGAGCGGCCACCTGCCCTACACCATCCCCGTCTCCGAGGCCGACTTCCCCGCCAGCGTCGCCATCAAGGCGACGCCCACGCTCAGCCAGATCCAGATCACGTACACGGAGGGCACGTTCATCGACTACCGCTACCTCAACAAGGCCGGCGTCAAGCCACGCTTCGCGTTCGGCCACGGGCTCAGCTACGCGAGCTTCAGCCTGTCCAACCCGTCCATCTCGCGCACGGGAGCACAACTGTCTTCGATCCCGCCGGCGCGGGCCCCGAAACCAGTCTCCCCCGTAGCAAGCCTTGACACCTCCCTGCCGCCCGCGGCCGACGCGTATTATCCGGCCGGTTTCGTCCGTATTTGGCGGTACCTGTACTCGTGGCTCGACAAGCTAGAGGCGGACGTCGCGCGCGCCATCGGCGCGGCAGGCACCAAGAAGTACCCGTACCCGGCGGGCTACTCGACGACGCAGAAGCCGGGCCCCGCGGCCGGCGGTGCGAGCGGTGGCAACCCGGCGCTCTGGGACGTGGCGTACACGCTGTCCGTCACGGTCACGAACACGGGGACCCAGGCTGGAAAGGCCGGCAAGGCCGTCGCGCAGGCCTATGTTCAGTTCCCCGATACGGCTGCCAATGGCGGGTTTGAGACGCCCGTCATCCAGCTCCGCGACTTCGCGAAGACCAAGACGCTGGCGCCCGGCGAAAGCACGACACTGCAGCTGCAGCTTACGAGAAAGGACGTCAGTGTTTGGGATACGAAGACGCAGAATTGGATCGTGCCCAGTCCGGGGGCCAGATATAAGATCTGGATCGGCCAGGCGAGCGATGATTTGAGCGTTGTATGCTATTCTGATACCCTGGCTTGTGAAAGTGGTGCCCAGGGCCCTGTTTAGAGAGCTAATCACGCGGGTTGGATCAAGATGCTAGGATAAATGACTTGTGTTATAGCTTAATGAATAGTAGTGTACTACTCCTGTTTTTACAGTAACAATCTCATGTCTTCGAGGTTAGATTGCTCTTGGTATTGCGTCTGTGAATCCATATCTAGGTCTAATGGATTAGGTAAGCTCTCGGCAATTCTTGCAAATGTCGCCTTCATATTCTAGAGGTATCGCTGGCTTCTTGAATGGTGGCCCTGGTTGCCAGTCGTATCTGGCGCAAAGCAGAGTAGTGTATCAGAGCCCTTCAAACTTCTGCCGAGTGCTCAGATCAGAGTAGATACGAAACCTATAGATGTTTGATGGTCATGCCTATAGAGCTAAAAGGGATATCATGGGAGAACAGACAAAGTTAGGTCAGGTTAGGTCAGGTTAGGTTTGGGTAGTGTACAAGTTGTATATGCGTGCTAGTATGATACATATCTATCGACCTGAGCGCCTATCTGGTGGCATCCCAAGAGCTGAAAATGCTCGGCGTTGTTATACAATGCCATACACATGATGGCGCCCTCCTTCTTGTGCTAGTTCAGATGTCTCCTAGAGGTCGATTGAGCCGAGGGTTCTCTTTCCAGCATCTCAGCACTCGCTCTAGTAAGATCCGCCGTCGGATTCCAAGGCATATACGGCATCGGCTGGATAGAATGGAGAACTCCATTACATGGACATGACAGAACGCTTCTTTTCCCTCCGTCGCTGCAGGGTCCTCTGCCCGTTCCGTGTCCTAATACGGCTCAGGAAACCGTGTCTCCTCTTGCGCACCAGCCGGCTAGTCCGCGCCATTGTCGGTCTGGGTCCACATCGAATCTGCTGGGGCCCTGCGAGCGCCGGGTGTGATGTGATGGTTGACTTGGGAACAATATCTAGGACTCCCTCGGGAGCATTCGTGATACCGACCGGAGTCGTTGTGGTAGGCAAGCGGGAGAGGAGCGTGTTGCCGCTGTTCGATGGTCGGAAGACAGTGCCGTTGGTGGAAAAGATCGAGGGACGAAGATGTGGTAGGGAAGAGAATGTTCTGTTACAGAGAGAAGAATTAGCTACGCAGGTTCTAATGGAATTGGGTTGGCTAAGAGGGATCTGTACCGTTTCGTAGCCGGTGTCTGTGTGGCCTTTGAAAGAGCTGCTCTCGCAGTCGACGATGCGAGGCTCAAAGATCGCATTTTGCCTGTCTCAAATTTGTTCGCCTACCCGTTACTTCTCATGCCCTGTCGGCTATCCTATGCCGGTTGCAGGTACGAATAGTTAAGTTGCGGTTGAATTGACGTGGTAGGTAAGATACGATCTGTTGTCGTCGCGTGCTTCACATCCAGGATCTGGCCCAAAAATTACATTGGAGACAAGGATGGACGAACGGCCCGACATCAGCTGTCGATTCTTGGCACGTTATGGATTTTTGGCTGCTTAGCAAGAGCACCTAGTTTTTTATCTTCAATTGGATCAGTCCGTTGCCGATGTGTTATTTGTTGAAACTCGGAGCAAATCAATGCATGGTCAATGTGTGCTATGGTAACTTAAAGAGGTAGTTCGTCCCGCCAAAGCATCAAACAGCCTAGTCAAGGTGAGGATTACCACCAACGAGAGTAAACGAAGCTATGCGACTACAACATGGTAGCAACGCCAACGAAATGTGACATCGCATGATTGTGCAACCTCCAACGAGTATTTATCTGTACTCTGTTGTACTTGTACTGCTCCGTACCAGTCTCTTATTGTTGAACACGTGCATTCAGCTACGTCGAGTCCTCGAAGTCAAGGCGCCTCCATTGCGGCTGCAAGAATTCCCAAGCGGCCTTACAGGCAACTATAGCTTGGCAAAGCTCTTACAACGTATTTTCTCGATGAACACTGCCGTGTTCATTTCTGAGAATGTGAAGGTAGGTATGTAGGTATAGGTATATAAAAGCGGAGGATACCCTCTAGTACGACTGTTCTTGACTCATACTCGTTTGGAGTCTACTTTGTGTGTCCAAGTTTCCGTAGATTGAGAGCTTTGTAGAGTGAAATTTTTGGGTTTTTTTGTTTCCAAGTATCTCCGGGTCAGTGTCGGAGCACCTGTTCAGAAAAAGCTATCGAGGCTCGCTGTCCTGCCGTTCTTCATAGCAGTAGTGTTCGCTATTATAGTGCTGGCCGCGAACAACTTCTCGAATTTGCCTGAGGTGATCGTCTATGCGGACCAAGCATATGGTTTCTCTCTCGAAGTCCTCGGCGCTGTTACGGATATCTGTTCGGATAGGATTAGGACACTTACACAAGGCAAGATGGCTGCGCAGCGCGCTTAGATCCCAGCCTTAGGGACCTATACGGTGTCTGATCCGTTCAATCCTAAGGCTGGCGATATGCTATTCGATGCCTGGCCGCCAAGCCACTTCGATTTCAATAAGGAAGGCTCTGGTAACGACATGGTTTCTGAGCTACTTGACCTGCTGTCGAAATGGAGCTCGGCTTTGGCTGACTGCTTTCACGTTGCAACGCTCGTGGGTATCCAACAGATATCGCTATCCAGGTATTTGCTTCTCGTTTTGATTGGAATGGGCTCAATTTCACGAACGGAGACAGCTCCGAGTGGAGCCAACGTTCAATTCCGACGCGAAAAGCAGTAAGTAATTCTCGGTATTATTCTTCTGCCATTGTAGTCACTTTCAAGTGTAAAAGGCTCTCATTCCGTTAGAAACATGCCTTGAGAGCTTGCCATGCTCCCGAAACCTTACATACCTTGCTCAATTCTATGGCAATTACTAGCTCCTGATGTTGCAGTGTCTGTTATGTTCACGAAGGGTGCTATTGAGCAGGTATAATTGGGACCTGCCAGGACTTTGGGTGCCAGGTAGAAGTTGAAGATGCAAGAGCATTTTCATGGGGCACCGACACAGCTTTAAACATCTGCAATATTTAGGAAGAATCAAATATCCCAGCAATGAGCGAGCAAGGAGAGCCGTAGTGCAAAGCACTAACTCGGTGAGAACATCAACAGCATATTCTTCCTCATGGCCGAGCACAAGGCACCAGCTCATAATGAAAAAAAAAGGTTTGGACATCAAAAATTGCGCCCGGTACGATCCCGAAGGATAATACAGGGCAGTCGACTCCGCGCTGTGCAATGCAGGTCTCCCACCCTACTGTTCGAAATTCAGGAGCTTCAAACAGTCGAACAAGGTAAGTATGAAGAAGAAAGGGAAAAGAAAAGTCCAAGAGAGAGGGAGGCGGCCGAGCAATATATACACCTACAAAGGCGGTGAGAGAGGGCGGTCAATCAATTAGACCGGCAGAATCTTTTGGTGGGTGACGACCAAAGCTAGCAGGTAGGGAGTAGAGTTGATTGGCCGAGCCACCCCACGTCCCCATTGCCCATTCACTTCTTCCAAGTCAAGCTAGCCAAAGTTGCTAGAAACAATGGGCTTGCAGTAGCCCTGTTAGCTGTTCCTGCTGCAGCAAAAACTGTTTGCCCATATATGTACATACGAATTGGTGAGGAGGTTACCTAACTACTACAGGGAAACACATGCCTCTCTAGGTACCTAAACTCCAATTCCCAGGTTATGCTTCTAATCATACCACTATAAGCAACTCCGCCTCTACTAATGCAATATCTTTACCTCTATGTAGTTATCAGGTATAAATGACAGCAGCACAACCCCTCCAAACCCCAGTCCGCCCAGCCTAAACGCGTCCAGGCCAATTCCAACCCTTGCCTTTCGCGCGCGCCGTCCCCATCTACGCGTTCTATGGAGAAGTGCATCAATGTCTCTTTCTACCGAAAACGTGACCTATCTAGCTTGCGAAAACGACCTGTTTGACGATTGATGATTGAGACCACTTCCTGTCAAAGCTCAGCTAAGCTATGGCCTATTGTACCATGATCTGAATCTATCTTTATTGTATTTACTGCAATCGCCGCAGCCTGTTCCGAGTTACCTCAATTGGTCCCACGATTCAAGTACCTCTGACCATCTTTCACCACTACATATTGTACGCAACACCATCGCCGATGAGCCTGGCGCTCCCTTGATTCGCCTAGATGCCTCTCTTTTCTGTATCTCCGAATGTGAAGGAATCGCCGGCAGCAGCTAGAAAGAGATCGCACGACGAGTTTGTCGACGCTGCCGCCTACCACGCCTCGATTGACGCCCTACATAGCGAAAACCTCACTACACCGAAATCTCCCACCATGCCTACATCAATAGTAGCTGCCTCAACAGTTGAATGCCAACCTCGTAAGTCCTCCGCAATCTACTCCTCTTTCCCAGAGATTGCCCTCCTCTCCTCTCCTCTCTTCTTCCCCTTCCGCTCTCTCTCTTCCTACTACTCGTCCGTCTCCTACCGCTCTCTTGGTTGGTCGATCTCTAACGAATACCATCTTTAGAGACATCTACCATACCTGCTATCACGATGGAATCCTCCCCGTTAAGCAGCCCAGCCGCTCTCAGCGAAGCTGGCTCCAGTACACCCCCTCAAGGCTCGCCTTCGCCAGTTATCACACCATCCAAATCTTCTCCGCCGGCAAAGACTACCTCAACACAGCCCGCACGAAAACAACCGACCATGACACTGCCCGTTCCTGCTCAGAAGAAGAAGCGCAGATCGGCACCAGAACAAGAAAAGGAGCGTGCAGAAAAGAAGCAGAAACAAGACAAAGCCGCAGAAGAGAAGGCTAAGATCGCCGCCGAGAAGGAAGCCATCAAGGCTACTAAAGCTGCCGAGAAGGCCCGTGCCGAAGCGGAAAAAGAAGTAGTCAAGGCTGCTAAAGCTGCCGAAAAAGCCAAAGCAGATGCCCTAAAAGAGGCTAAGAAACTGAAGAAGCAGGAAGAGGAGCTTGCCGCCAAAGCCAAGAAGGAGAAGCAACGGAATCTGATGGCTAGTTTTCTGAAGAAAGCTCCTACTACGCCCTCGAAGAAGAGCGACAACCTTGTAACCACCGTCAGGACTGATACAGCAAGCCCTTCCGCACCAAAATTGGAGGCCGAGCCTACCAAATCTGCATATGAGCTCAACTTCAAGCCTTTCTTCGTAAAGCCTGGAGTTACTATGGCAGCACTGCCGTTCGAAATGGACAATGAGACAAAGGAGGTGAAGTCGAGTATTCTCGATGAATACATCCGTGGCGATCGAGGCGAGTTCAGCACAAAACAGCCATTTAACGCGGCAGAAACGTTCGAGTTCGCGTTTCCACAACAGCGCGGAATCATCCCACCCAGCGTCAAGAAGATCATGGAGAGAATACACGGAGATTCTTACCAGAACTCATTTGGCATCACAAATTCAAGAAGCGAGTCGCAAACCGAGAAACTCATGGTGAATGCACAAGACGAGCTCGACGTGGTTCCCATGAAATATATCCGCTTTTATGAGGATGTCAGGCCAGCTTACTTCGGCACTATGACTACACCCATGACGTACCATAAGCTCCGAGCGTTGTCTCGGCGGCCTACGGGGAAGATACTACCGTTGGCTTACGATTACGACTCAGAAGCTGAGTGGGTTGAAGATGATGGCGAAGATCTCGATGACGCCGAAGACGAGGAAGAAGACTTAGACGGTGATGAAGAGATGGATGACTTTGTGGACGACTCTGAAGCCGTTCCCACTATCATTCGTCCAGGTTTCGAGGCCGATAGCTTGCCCGTCAGCACCGGCATATGTTTTGAGAACCAGAAGCGACTCGGACCTTCCACTACAGTCTATAAATATCGATTGGAGTTCCTTCTGAGTAAGTTCAGTTAAACATTGCAACGCTGGCCCCCACTAACATTTGCAGATTCTCTAGAACACCACTCTATGATAGACCCTTTCTCTACGGAATATTGGCCAGCACCAGTAAAGAAAACTTTAGCAACCACTACAACATCTTCGGCGAAAGGAACTATTACTTCTATGTTACCCCCGAGTGCGGCCCGAGATGTAGCAACCTCGACTAAGTGTACATCGGTAGCATTCGATGGAAAAGATGCGATCCCACAAGATATTCTCGAGGACTTCAAACGGGCTTTGATAAGTGACGAGTGCAAGGATTTTTCGAAAGCTACAGTCATCGAACTGCTAGCCAAGAAATTTACTAGTTGTACCAAAGCACAGGTGAAGGTGACGTTAGATACGATTGCCCACCGTGTCACTCCGCCTGGAGAGAAGAAGAAATCTGTCAAGCAATGGGCCCTTCTGCCTAACTTTGCCCTGAAGGAAACATGATTTCCTGAGTTGCACACCTTGTATTGAGGAGTTGTACGGAGTTTTTGGGACTTGACATCAGCGATACCAACCACATCTTTGAGCAAGCTTTTATTCGACTAGGAGGCACGTTGTTTGCATTTGGTGTGCCCACACGTTGCTCACGGAGAGCGCGAATAGCGTTACATGCTTTGATTTGCTTGCTATTGCAGCAATACGGAAAAGCACCAGGCCTGTATATAGAGAATGACTGAGATGACAAAAACAGTATCGATTCTGCCTGGTGGATTGGTTTGGGGCTGTAGCTGGGGTTGAGGAGTTAGGGCTTATAGAAGATGGAATAGTAATGAACATCGTAATGATCCAATGTCTACATTTCGACTTGTGTGTTGTGAGAGATAAATGTTCCCTAACCTAGCACCAGAGTGTAAGACATGTTTCGAGATTGAACGTTTGAGTTTGGTAGACATGTCTTTCCTCGCTGATCGCCAAGGCTCTGTTAAGATGATAGTTCCGTAAACCCGAGTTAGGAGAAGCGGTTCATTGATTTGTCAGTGCTCTTTAGAATATGTTCCAATGTTTCTTTTAGGGGACATTCTTCTTGGTCGTGGATAGGGATATTCTTTCTCGAAACGTAAGCATACCTATAGTCAAGCCTCCTTATCCTTTAGTTTACACAAGTTCAGAGCTACGAAGTTTTTATAATCACGATCACATATTTTTGCCATAATGCCACTTCTTCGCAACAACTAAAGTGATTTGCATGATACTAGCAAAGGACCACCCATTATAGGTATTTGGGATCCCTTGCGCAACAAGTATGTTCATTACCTAGTCCCACGTTGATCTGTCTACATAACCTATCTCTCGAAATAGTGATAGCCATGCAACTCTAATGACGGCTACTCCCGGAACCCCTGAGGGCTACATACTAAATTATCATGTCTTCCTCCCACTCTGTAGTTCTCTCCCTGCCTATTTTTTCCCTGGTAAAACTCAAGTTTCTGCTAGGGTAAATTACTTATTACTACAATTACAATCATACCATCTTTCCTTGGGAATAATCTTCTCTATGAGCTGATACTAACCTCGATTCCTGCAAATACGGTGACTTGGACAAAACCACGTTTTCAACGGGACATAGCGGTACTTAGCAAGAGTGTACTCGGACACCGCGGTTCGTATGGCTATGTATGGCTTACGTGGTAACGAGTATGAAACTTAAACTATTTTTAATCCGGTGCTCTTGTTACTTTCAAGTGCTGTATACATAAGTTATATCAGCCCTTCTTTTCAAAAATCACTGATTACTACGCTAGTATCTTGTCCGGAAAAGGGTAGTATAGCTACCCACCCAATACCTCGTCTATCTACCCAACTAGTCAGTCACAAGCTTAACATGTAATATGAAATACAGCGAGGCAAATCATTCTTTTTCCAAGCTGGTCATCCAAAGTCCATATTATATATCATATAAAAGCACCCTATGACTTATTACACGTATTACTTACTAGTTGTTTATATCTTGTATTATAATCTGCTTTCTTCTATTTTTCTGATAACTGATCAGGAGAAGACAGGAGGCAAAAAAAGAAGGATTCTCAAAAATCTGAAAATATCTGTCCTTCCCCCTCCCCTCCAGTTTTGGGTTGTTTTTACTTTTCTATCTCTTCTTAAATTTACTGCCCCACAATGATCTTTCTTGCTAATATACTTACCTTGTTAGGTGGATGTGTAACCGGCACTCTGTAGCGTGGCTAGTATCGCTATTTCTAGCTATGTATCAGTGCTCTAGCACCCTTTGGAGCCTCAAGAGGTTCGAGGAACCATTAACTACTCTATCCGGCCCTTCTGTTTACTCTGTAACCAGTTTCTCTGACATACCTCTTACATAACTGGATCTTTCCTTTTAACCACCCCCCCCTTTCCTTTCTCCTCCTCCTGGTTGTTCATAATAAATTAGCTTATGACATCGACATCTTTCTTTTTGAGAATCTTAATATATTATATCACCTCACAGCTGATAGTATTCTTATTCGGGAAGATATGTCAGGCGATATGGAGCCACAGAGTGAACAAGGGGTTTCCATCACAAGCGTGGGAGTTATTAGCAGTAATGTAGGGCTCATAGAATAGTCAAGTAATTCCTAACTTCTCAAATCATTGTAGGGCGAGTGTTAGATAGAAGCCTGTCATCAGATAAGACACAGCGACATGAAGTGGACGGGAGAGAAATATAGTCGGTACATGAGAATACCCATATGTAGATATAATGAAAACATGAACCATTTGATGGCCGAATATGTCGATGAATTCTGATCAACTCGTTAAATCAAGCTTCACTTCTTGTTCATGGCAAATGTAAGCCTTATACTAACACGAGACACACATACATACTTAGTCAAAGCCAAAAATAGTGTGAGTTACAGTCTTTCACAAGTAGCTCATAATACAGTAGGCATTTGCTATTTCCCTACAATACAGAGACGGCTGAACGAGTGAGCTAGTGCCAGTTGTCTCGATGCCCAAGTCTGCCAGCCAGGAACACTTGCCAACCCTACAGAAACCGCTCAGATGCTATTCGATATCGTTTGTGCCACCCATTCGGACAATGGTATTTCAGACGCGCTGGCCACTGCCCGTGCTGACAGTAATAGGACAACCCTCCGCTATTCGTACATGCAAGCTCTGGTAGCTGCTACGCTTCGTCCCAAAGGTTTCGTTAGTATAGGTAAATACAATCCTGTAGGTCCAGCAACATAGAGACAGATTCCCACAAGTGCCAGCAATGAGCAGTAGCTCACGCTTTGGCATTCATGAAGCCAGTTGCGCTTTCGCGGGCTGACTTCAATCCTTTCAATCTAGGTAATGTTCAACAGCCTCACCCCACACCCAGTCGGTATGTAAGGGGGTTGCTATCTCCCTATTTCCAAGGCAAGGCTCTGGTGAATGTGGCCTTTGCTCCCACGATGACATCAAGTGCTCCAACACGCCGCACTACGATCGTTGGTCCTCCTGTGTCTGTCGGGCCTTATTGTGAGGGCGCTTGTCGCTATGGTGATTGTGGGCTTTCTCGCGGCGTGATTCCTCAATGATACTTCGCTGTTGCATGCTGGCATCATGGCTCTTCCATTCAATTCGTGTGTCGTTCGGGCATCTGAGCACGCGACGCATCGTCTCACTGCAAGGGGATTATGGTTAGCTTCGATGTCTATCTAGTTGATTGGGAGACACACATACCGGATCTTGAGGACCTTCTGCCCCGTGTTTCTGGTCCAGATACTAAGAACGTCTTCTCCATTGCGCATACTAAGCACAATGCCACAGAGCTCATCAGATTCGTCTCCAAATTGATCACCCACACAGGCCAAGATTAGGTCCTCGTAGTAACGGTCTGCAACGCCCTTCTTCAACCGCAGAATCCATTTTCCACCATGCTTGTTCTCTTCGTCCTCCCATATGGGACGAACTCCCTCCTTAAAAAGATGGTAGTCTGACACCGTGGGGAGTGAGGATGGCCGTTTTAGGTGAGAATAGGCCAGCCAGAAATCCTCCGCTGTTTTGACAGACACCATGGCATGCAATGTCTTGTCATATTCAATGTAACCATTCGCCTTGGTGATGGGTGGTCTGTACCAGAACACCCATGTGTCCCGAAGGGGGTGCGAGGACATAGCGGGGGCCTGGTGCCCTGTCTCTGAGATGGAGCTCATCGACGGTTTGCCAATGGCAGTGGAACGCATAGCTTCCTTTGCAGACTTCTCCGCTGATGGTGTCTTAGCCCCAACGGCGCCCATAGCTGTTTCAAACGGATTCGCCGAAGTCTTCGGAGTCTTAGCCGAGCCGAATGATGCGAATGCGCCTGACCCGAGACCGAACTGGTTGGCTCCTCCAGTGCTCGTGGGTGAGGCTAAAGCACCGGGCGTGGTAGGCGCGAAGGGGTTGTTGGAGCGACTACCGTGAGAGGAAGTTCCGCCATTTCTTCGTGACAGGCTCGAGAAGTCTCGGGGGGTGGTATTATCGGTCGAGCTGGCAGTCCCTAGTGAAAGATTGCTGCTGCTAGTGCTATCTTAAGTCAGCAAACTCAGTTTATATGGATTCTATAAGAGGTGGAAAAAAAAACCTTACTTGTTACGGCGAGTCCATATTGATTCCTGTCTATCCATGGTGACAAGTTGTTGCTCGCAGCCTGTGGTCTAGCAGTATTCGAGGACGTGAAACTTGGGCAGACCCCGTAGTTTCTATTCGGACCTAGGCAATGCGACAGGACAGGTTCTTTTCTACTTGTCTATTCCTTTATTTCCTCCTCAATTTCGGTATATTTTAAAGCTGGGATGCTTAGCAAGTAAAGGTGGGCGAATAGGTATTGTGGACTGCTGTATAAGCGATGATGATGATATTTCGGACGGGTGGGTTTCTTTGGGGGGTCGTGTTGACAATCGAAGACGTTGAGACAGGGTGAAACACAAGAGCGGCGATGATGATGGGTTTGGGATAAGTTAAAAAAGATCTGCAGCGATTTGGTGGTATAACTGTGAGAGCTAGAGGAGAATTGATTCAAGATGCGGTGGCGGTTTGAAGAATTAGTTGGGTTAACGGGGAAGATTCTGTTGTAGTTTAGTCTTGATTGTGAAGAGAGCTCCAAATGTTTTCAAACCAAAGCCAAAACCAGATGCGCCGTCATCAGAGGTACCTGACCGCATGTGGCGTTGAGGGCTGCTGGAGTTGTACCTGACCAGAAGCGCTAACGAATCAGTCAGTGTAGGGCTATGGGTGCAGGTGCTGTAGGTATCTAGGTATAGTGGACCTACCTGCAACCGCTGTCAGTCTCCAGCCAGCTGCTGTGCTTGCTTCTGTGCTGCTTCCATTTCCATTGCTCCACTTCTTTGCCTCCACTGCAGTTTTCCGCTCCACAGCACGCTGTTTTCAGCCTGATAGGTCTCTACCAGAGCCTCTAGTGGACGGGGCCTCGGCGGGCGGTGAGACATATTCCGAAAATCTGGGTACTTCATTATCTCGAACCTTTTCTCTCGCTTCTAAAATTTCTCTTCTTCTTTCTTCATTATGCAAGACCACCAACTCAAATCATCGACAGCCTGCTCAACCCCTAACAAGGTACCGCTCCACGCTGCTGCCGATTCCGATGTGTGTGTCAAGAGTAAATTCCCTTCTCTAAAACCATCGTCGCGAGGGCCCTTAACTGTTGGCCTCCCATGATACGGTGATGACCTGAAGCAATGGACAATTTTGTACGTACTTCGTTGTTGTTAACTATATGTAATACAGACGCCATTAATATGACTGTATATAAATATCAATACCCGTCTTTCGTAAAAAGGTGAGCCTATATGCCTTTCTATTCCACTACCTGCACTGATGAGAGCAAGCATGGTAATCTGATGAGCTCAGCCAGCTAAACGCCCTTCAAGTTCCACTGGAGGTGTTAACGCTGTGGTTGAGCTTGCAGAAAATAGGCATCTATCTGAGCATCCTGTTTCCCGGTGCCTGGCTTCTAGCAAAATAGTAAGAAGCTCGAAGCTAACTTTATTCCTACAATAGAGAATATTGTACTGCACAATTTGCTTATCTAGCACACATGCATTTCAAGGTACCGTGTGCTGAGACAAGTCCTACATACTTTTGCCTATTTGACCGCAGAGGAGGTTATGAAGGCTTTGAAACAGATACTGCCAAAATTAAACCAGCCCTGGGAATCTTACCTAGTTAGCCAGACTTGATTTAGTCGGAGAAGATTGCTGAGAAGGCTACTGAGCTCATTCAGCCTACTTTTGAGGTTAGACGCAACGAGTACGCAATACCCAGATTTCAAAGGCCAACAATGCGTGGACAAGATGGCATGGTCATCATGGATGGTCCGTACCGCACCTACAGAATGCCTAACATTGGTTTAACAGATTGTGTAAAAAAGGCGCAGGGAACAAGCGGTTCATGGACCATTCACTATTTTGCTGTGAGTGAGGACTTGTCATTCAATTTTGATGAGACTGTATCATTACTTTCGTAGTGTGTTGAGACATAATTCGGGTAGTTCTAGATATGTCTGGCTGGAATCAAGCAGTAGGCTATGACCTATCCGGTGGTCTTACTCAGTCACTATTCCCAACTTGCACAGATCAAATAACGAACATTCCAAGTTTTGGCAAACTCGTTGTCAATAAACAACAATCAAAATGTCAGGAATGCAATTCACAATCCAGACTAATCTCCGTACGTACACAGCACTCAAACTCTAACCCCCTGAATATTCTATCACCAGCCTCAGAGGCCCGCAGTGATCTCCTGAGCAAGGTAATTGCTGGTGCTGCGACAAACACCAAGGAGTTCATCCTTATCACGTTATCATCCCCAGCTAGGCCGTCACAACCGTTGCAGGGTAGCCATATCTCATTATGAAAAAGCCATCCTTCTGACGACATAGTAATTGTCTTTCGCACTTCTGCAGCATGCGTGCATTTACGTGTCTTGCATTTGCTCGAAGGCAATGTCGTCATTCTGATTCAGCCGCATGGTCTACTGGTCTTTGCCCAGAGAGTCGGCCTTGGCACGAAGGTTGGCAGCTGTAGAATTGGACTCGGGGAAGTACCGTCCAAGCATGGGTTGCAAAAAGGATCGGAAGATAAGGTGGGCGCCGCTAAGGAGCTGTAAGCATGATAACAATCTGGGATTGAGAACTTGGATCTTACCCGAAAGTGGGAAGCGACAGCCAGAGCAAGAAAACAAACTTGAATGTGTAGTAGAAGGGGAACCAGTAGACAACGCTGATAGCGCTCTCAATCACGCTGCGATAGTTAGCGACATGACGTATGCTGGGGATTGGCTTGCTTTAGCTTACGTGAAGAAAGCGAAAACAACCCAATACTATATATGAGTCAGTTGTAGTTCTCTCATGTTGCGCACGGCACGGACGATGGATGATGAACGATTAACGTACGGTAAGCCACTGGGTGTCATCGGCTTTGGTGGTGCTGAACAGGGCAGCCAAAGAGTAGTAGCCAGGAATGATGAAGCCGGCAAAGTTGGTCAACAACTGACCGCCAAGGTTGAAAACAATAAAGAAGAAGTAGAGCGTGACAAGGCCAATGACAGCATAAACCTTGGGAATAGACGTCTGCTTCTCTAGGTTGGTGAGAGTGGGGTATTTACCCAGCTACGAATGCGAAGTCAGTTTCTATTATAATGAAAGGCATGCGCGCGACACGATTTGGCGGAGAAAGCATACCTCGCGATCGAGCTGGGAAACATAGTGCTGGACACGATCCTGAGCTGACATATTTCTTGCTTGTCAAAAATAGAGAGAGAGGCAGAGGAATGTTCGAAATAGCAGCAGCTGGTACGGATACTCGGGATGCTCGGGGATGCTCGCAGGTGGGGAAGAAGTTGGCGAGTTCAAATACTGCGCAGTGGTGTTTATTGTACTATCTACCGGCGACATTTAGGGTTAGTATGGAACCGTCAAGCCACCTTGCGAATCGGGCTCGAGCGCGGGCGCAGGTTGGTGTGCTGGGAGATTGGATGTAGCATACTTGATGAGCAATTGCCTCGATGCAATAGGTATATGTAGCAATGTTTGCAAGATGTATTGTAGCCGCAAGTGTTGTACTCGGGAGGAATGGTAGCTAGGATTTGGATTCGGAGTTGGGGAATTGTTGGAATGGGGATTGTGGGAGGAGGGAGAGGAGAGCTGTTTAAAGATGACGAGATGGGAGGAACAAGACAGCCCAAGCTACACTAGGAGAGAAAGAGGCTAGCACAGGGTGAATCTATGGATATAGGCGATGACGGCAGATACGGGTGACGAAACAAAAGAGACCCCCTGTGATGGTACAGATATCTAGGTACCCTGTTCACCCCTACTTTGCCCTGAACTGCCTTGACTGTACAGTAAGAGGTACCTACCTGGGATACTACAAGTAGCTGGGAGGTGATCCCTGAAAGCTGTTTGCTTTGTGACCATTTGAAACCCCCCTTATGTGTGCACGCGAGCAGGTGGCAGCTAGGTTCATTATATATGTATCTAAGTGTTCTGTTATCTATTTAATTATAGCACGGCTTCCAGTTGCTTCAATGTTATTCACATGCTACTTCTGTCTCGGGGTATAGTCTAAGTCCTACCGTACATGTATGTAGGAACTTTAGTTGACCTGCCTCACGCTGCCCCTCACTCAAATTTTATCAGTATCTCAGGTACCTAGAGGTCCAGTGAGTGACTTTCGAGATCGAGTCCTACCTACGTGTATATCATACCTACTGGCACGTAATGAACCTAAATAAGATGTTGAAAAAAAAATCAGAGAGTGGATATGTCGTAATGTAAATATATGTTGTAAAGCTACAAGTCTCTATTGGCAAAATACATGATGTTTGGAATTTCCACGGTGAGGTCGTCCTGCACATCGTCTGGAGATTCGCACCTTGGAACATGTGCAAAGGAACAATCAAATGTAGTCGGTGGGGTGGAGACGTGCTGCAGCTTGCGTGCCTGTCCAATGGGATGAATGGCTTTGAATGTCGTCGCCCACCTGGGCAGCCCTGAAGTGGGGACCTATCTACCTAGGTACCTAAGGCACTCTGTACAGACGTGTCACTGTGTACACAGACAATCGCGCTTGGACCAGGCTCGACTTGCTCATCTCGCAGCAGCAGTTGTGGTGGCCCCCAGCAATTCTGACCGTTGCCCCGACGAGAGTTTTCTTGTTGTTTGGACACTCCTCCTCTTCCCATTTTCTGTTTTGTGTTCCAACTCGAGAAGCTCAACCTGTTCCGCAGATCCGGCACCAACAACACCAGGTCTCTTTCTGATGTTCTCACTAACCATCTGCAGCTTCTACTTGTTCGACTCCTTATATATTAATTGAATATATCTTTGCTTGTCGCCAACTCCGTCTACCTGCTTCTACATTGCGCCGTGTTTATTGTGGCTGGCGCAACGAGCTGACTGGGGTAAACAACCCTCGACACCATGGAGATTGGTAGGCTTTTCCTGCCCGCGCTGCACAATCGTAACCCACGTCATGGCTGTTGCTTTGCTTTTGTTATTACTCTCAGATTTTAGTTGCAAACTTAATTTGCGCTTCGGTAAAAATTATATTTTCTCAGCTCTAATTGTCGCGCAGACTCCCAGCCTCTCGATTCCACCGCCATGTCGCAACATCATTCGAGGAAGAGGGCCCAGTCAAGAGCTTCCACTGCCTCCATCCACAGCATCGCAACCCAGCCTAATCACGAACGAGCCCTTTCGGTAGCGCATCATGGCACCTTTCAGGAACAATGGCACAACAATGATCATGGCGCCATGCCACATTCGAAGGATATGCCTATCACAGGACAACAGATGGGATCCCAAATGCCGGGTGAGGAAATAATGTTGCGCCCAGGACCACAAATGCCATTACCTCCTTCTTTCTCGATGAATCCGACAATGCACCCGTCTGTAGGCCCGGCTATGCCTTATGCTCAGCACCAAATTTTGCACCATGGTATGCAAGCCGATCCATACGGCGCCGGTGGTAGTTTCACCGACGCTGATAGCCAGATAATGGAGCGTGACGACCTCGAGGAGAGTGATATGGTGGACGCCCCTCGTCCGGCTGGCCAGAAGTCAGCTTCCAGCCGAACCAGCGCTAACAATGAGCTGGAGATGCGTCAATTGTATCAAGCAAATCGGCATCGGAAGCTCGAGGAGGTGGCCAAAGAGTTGCATGGAAATGAGCGTGGACCTAATTCGGAGCGGACTCGCCAAGTATTTGCAATGCTTTGGTACGTTGTCTGCTCAATTCTGTCAAGGTAGTTGCTGCTTCGCGGTTACTGATATCTTCTAGGATAAATCAAGTGTGTACTAAAGGCAAAGGTTCTGTACCAAGAGGACGCGTCTATGCCAACTATGCATCCAGATGTGCGACGGAAAGAATAACGGTCTTGAATCCCGCAAGTTTTGGAAAGCTGGTTCGAGTGCTCTTTCCTGGTCTGAAAACACGCAGACTAGGCGTTCGTGGCGAGTCCAAGTATCATTATGTTAACTTCACATTGATGGAGGATCAGCCTGAACTTAAGGAACCTGTAATCCAACCAGCACTCCCCATTCAGGATCCCTCACAATTTGGACAGTCTTTCAGGTGTGTACATTCTTCCCAGTATATATTGGAACTAACCTAACAATTTGCAGCACAATACAGTCTCAACCAATAGCTTTAAATGCAGCAATAAAACCATCGCTTCCATCACCGCAAACCAATCAACCCCCCGAAGGACTTGTAGCACCAATATCGATGGACACCAGAGCGCACAGTTTATACAACCAGCCAGACGTTTCTAGCATCGATCAGCTAGATTCCTCCACGGCCAAGACGATGTTGCACCTGGCGTTCCCTAGAGATGGCGACAACCTGTTTGATCAATCTCAACCTCTCATTCTTCCCAAGATTGAACCGTTCCTACCCCATGGTACTGATCCTGACTCAGCCAAGTCTTTGGCAGCATTATATCGCTCTCATTGTACATCTCTGGTCGAGTGTATTCGCTATTGCAAGGAGAAGACATTTTTCCATCTCTACACTTCCTTCCAAGGCACACTCACTATGCCTGTACAGAAATTGTTTGCCAACCCCAACCTTGCGCCTTGGATAGAACAATCCGATTTCGTCCTGTACCAGAGAATGGTACGCATCATTGCTGGACTTACGCTACAGGTTGTCCCGAAAACTGTACTCGACACTCTACGAAACATATCAGAGCGCTTGGTTGCTCATATTCGCGACTCTTTTCAGGGCCAGCCAAGGCATGTAGTTCGAGCCAAGGAGGCTCCTGCTACCATCTTCGCAGCGCTCCTCGACCGCGCTCTCCGAGTTAACCTCACAGCGCACGCGGCGGCTAACATGTTGGCGAACCCGGCAAACCGTGACCACATGTATATGGACTGGATCACGATGGTCCGAATACGGAAAATTGCTGAATGTGTACCTACAAGGGGTATGGATGATCTTGTCCAAGTCTTGCTCAATGACATGCGCGACTTATTGGACCCGGCCAACGTTCCTTGGGAAATTGAATGTCTTACACTCTACGGAGATATGGCTCAACGGAATGGCCGAGATAAGCGAGCGAACGGTCCCAGCGAGGACAACCCCCAGAATATGCTTGATCGATGGGTTCAGTTTCTTCGCTCCCTTCCCAGTCGGTTTCCATATGCAACTCCTGCCGACATCGTCTGGTGCGTCCAGAGAGTTGGAACTGAAGTCATGCGCGATCTCACCATCGCCCAAGGTAAGAGCTTCGGATCTTGGTGGGTCACGAAATGCTGGATCGACGAGATGGTGGCGTTTCTTGCCGAGCAGGGTGGCTTCATGCAGAGCCGCTCTTCCATCCCCGCAGTCGACGAATCCAAACGGTCGATATCGGTCCCTATCGATACTACCAGCGCAAGCCAGCAAGAACGACGACATAATAGTGGTAGCGTGGACTTAAACGTATCGCAAGTTTCGAACTTGCAAGCTCAACCGGACCGTGCTCCGTTTCCTTCTCGAGTGGACGGCCAGGACCCTCTGCACTCGACCAATCCTGATGACAGCGGCATCGGTATTAGGACTCCCGAAGAAGACTTTCCCATGGATAAGTTCGAGTTTCAGCAGAGTCACACCCTCGACCTGGACCAGGCAATGTCTTGAACGGCAGTCCCGGTTCTCATCTCATTCGGCTGCCTCATCATGGCTCATGTGCGGTTGAGGTTTTTTTTTCTCAACCGACTCGTCTATAACATAATCACTGGCGTTGGCGGTGTATGGCATGTGCATCTAGACTTGGCGGGGTACTATCCGGTATGGCGGTCTGTTCTCTAGCCAGGCTGGGGCGGTTTGGTATTTGGGCAAAGAATACGAAGGCACGACCGTATGACTGAATTACGAGGGATGACGATGATGTTGCTGCTGCACGAAGGAGGATCCAAGCAGTATTTCTGGACTTGTATGACCTAGTGATTGCACTGTCGGGGGGTATGAGAGGAGAAACGTGTGGTGGCAGCAAACGCAAAGGCGTTCCTGGACAGACCATTGGAATTCAGAGCAGCAACGAGGGGAAGACTTTTGATTGTCTGGGTCTTTGGGTCAACGAACTAAGCCTCCAATGCGGCTTTGGCGGTGCGTGCACCTGGATGGGCACGGTAAGCTTGGAGTTTGACGGTTGGTTTGGTCATGTTGTACTCTAGTGGGATGGATGTATATACCGGCAGGCAGTAAGCCGCCTATACTATGATACCCACGACAATGTTCATGATTCTCTGGCATAACCTTTGCATCAAGGTTAATCGTAATTCAAAGGGAGTGATTCCACATGTGTAAGTTGTGTGAACAACTAACATGATACAGTATGATGTTTATAGCCTATCAGCTCTGTGCCGCTGCCGGCTGATGACGCATAGCTGCAAGGGCAAGCGTGGCGACCAAGCAGCATGCTCCAAACGCAACGGCCCTTTGGGGCTACCCTAAATGAGGCTAGACAGGACCGGGGTATTGGCGGTCCCACCTTTCTGACTCCCCGCGATGATGGTCACCATTGACGAGTCGGGTTGCAGCTCTCGACCTTTTTTTTTTTTCCCTTTCCAACTCTGTTCCTTGCCCTGTTCAAGCTCCGATTCGGGGCAATGGTCAATGAAGACTTTAAAAGAAAATGGGGCAGCCTGGGCCGGACTCGACACCTGTTGTAGCTATATTAATATTTTCTACTCTTCAATGTCTAATACATATTTGATTCACACTCGCTGAAGCGAAACATTACCCCGCCATTCCTTATTCCCTTGCTCTAGAGTGCTCGAACCCTCGATTGATTGTGACGGTGTACAGTTGCTTTGCTCATTGCCTACAGTATTGATTATCGCCAACTGACCACTGACCATTGACCATTGGCCATGGCAATCGAGACTGTGACTCGGAGCAATACGAGCGCCGAGGGCTGGATTGTTCAGAAGTTCGGTGGCACGAGTGTTGGCAAATTCCCACACAATGTTGGTGGTCCTCGCCCGCGAACTCCCTTCTCGTCTTCCCTTCTCATGCGCTGCTGCTAACCTTGTCCGACTTCGCATACAGATTGCTCGCGACATTGTGCGGTAAGACAAAGCCATTGTCACTTCTTATCATGCTGTACTGACCCTAGAGACTCAGCACGAGCTTGAACTCAAATAATATCGCCGTCGTCTGTTCAGCAAGAAGCTCCGGCAAGAAGGCAACTGGCACCACGAGTCGGTGAGTCACTCCAAGTACCACGGCGCAGCTAGATTGGTCTCTCTCTAATGGTGAACACATGCACCAGGCTACTTGAAATCTACAAAAAGCTACGCGATGTGGCTGCAGCAACAAGCAACGAAGTAGTCAAGAATGAGATTGTCGAGGAAGCCAAGACAACGATCCACGAAATAAAGACCGACCATATCGTCGCCGCTCAAGCCTCTGTCCAGAATCCTGAGCTACGAAAGGAGGTTTGCGACAACATAGAGGAAGACTGTCAAGAGTTGATAGACTATATCATTGCCGCGAAGCGATTCAATCTGGAGGTCAATGCGAGGTCCAAAGATCGGGTCGTTGGCTTTGGTGAAAAGCTAAGCTGCAGATTCATGACGGCAATGTTGAAGGACAATGTTCGTGTTGGTTGTAACCATATGACGTTGCGTTACTGATGTATACCTTTAGGATGTTGATGCCGAATACGTTGATCTTTCAGACGTCTTGCATTACGACAGCACAGACCGGCTGAGTCCAGCTTTCTTTAAAGACGCCGCCGCCATTTTCCGAAAGAGGATACACGCTTGTGTCGACCGAGTACCAGTCATCACTGGGTTCTTTGGAAATGTCCCCGGAAGTCTGATGGACGGGGATATTGGGCGGGGTTACACAGATCTGTGTGCAGCATTGGTTGCAGTAGGACTAAACGCGAAAGAACTGCAAGTATGGAAAGAGGTGGACGGTATCTTCACTGCTGATCCAACCAAAGTCTCGGCTGCACGGTTATTGGCCTCGATCACACCGTCCGAAGCGGCTGAACTCACATTCTACGGCTCAGAGGTCATCCATCATCTAACCATGGACCAAGTGATCAAGGCACAGCCGCCGATACCTATCCGTATCAAGAACGTCAAGAATCCCCGAGGAAGCGGTACGATAGTTGTCCCAGATCCAATCCAGTCGCCAGCACAACAGATTAAGCTATCTCGACCATCAGATACGTCGGTACGGAAGACACCGAAACGACCCACAGCCGTTACTATCAAAGACAACATAACAGTCATCAACGTACACTCCAATAAGCGCTCGATATCTCATGGATTTTTCGCCAAGGTATTCTCGATTTTGCACAGTTATAGAATTTCAGTGGATCTCATCTCCACAAGCGAGGTCCATGTCTCCATGGCTATCCACCAGGCTAGCTCATCCATACACCACTTTGAAAAGGCCAAGGGAGAGTTAAAAGAATGTGGAGATGTCAGTATTCTTCATGACATGGCTATCCTGAGTCTTGTCGGGGCCGAGATGAAGAACATGAAAGGTATTGCCGGCCGCATGTTCTCAACCCTGGGTGAGTACAGTATCAATATTGAAATGATTTCACAAGGTTAGTTTGACGATCTTCTCTGTTCAAGATGAATGACTGACGAAATGGGAATTAGGTGCTAGCGAAATCAATATCTCTTGCGTTATTGAAGCGAGAGAGGCTACGAGAGCTATGAACATACTGCATACAAATCTATTTATGTTTCTAGAATAGCGCCACAACCCTGTTTTTAATGTTCTTCGTAATCTGGGTATATGGATCCTAAAAAGATAGAGGGCTACATGAGATGGGTATTCTGAACAATACTTGAATCTTTTAAGTCGGCGGCCTTTCTGGCCTATTGAGACGGCATGTTCACCCTTGTGCACATACTTACAGAACCTCAATGACTTTAATCGCGGTAATCGCGTTTTTAAGACAGAATCGATTTTATAGGTATAGAAGTGCTCGTTTGAATAAATATCCTAAACTTGCTGGCCTTCTTATATAAGACCTGAGAAGTGAGAATTGATCACTGCTAGTGTTAGAGGTATATGATAAGTTGTGAACTGAGTACTCATAGGAGGTAGGTATACATCATCTCCCCTTGCAGTATCAATACAATTCTGCATCATTACTCATTCAAAGATGCCGTCGGTAGCCCAAGCTGACTCATCACTTCGACTCAGCCAATTAGTTGAGAGGTAGCACTCGATCAACCATGTAGTTTAACTATGATATATACTAAACCTAATACAAGAGAATTATTATCCGAATACACCGACAACTAGGGTTTTATGACTAAAACACCCTTTCTTCTAACATTAGAATTGAGATCTCTATTGGTACATAAGGTACTATCCTGCAGGGCTCGCAATCTCGAAAGAATAATTACGAATTAAAATAAGTTATTAAAACTACCACTATGCCGCTATCAGGCACCGAGAAAGCAAAGGAGAAGTTCATGTAAAGTGTCGCGAAGTCTAGGGCTCCGGCTGCACGTGTGTTCTTTACCCTTACCTACCTTTCACTCTGTCTCATCTGGTCTAGTCATATGCGAGTTGGTGTGGTATCGCTAATATGTTTTGCCTACAGCGGGAAGCTCTTTCACCAGCCAAGGCAGCTCTCTACCTGACAAGCAGATGGTTAATCCCAAGGAGGTAAATTACGTTTCGAAACTTGCCAAAGGTTACACTGGGTCCTCGTATTATGACCCAAGGCCTTTGGTGGGAGTAATAAGGGGTAAAATCATGGCTGATCTGACTGATTGGCGGTACAATGGGGGTGATTGAGATGGGATAGGGCGGGTTGGAGTTGAGGTTTGTATGAATGAAGATTCTCTTAAACATCCCCCCCTATATCTCTATTTATGTTGAAATTTGTTAATTCAGCCTCTCCATTGAGGGATGCTTATATGATGAGAACTACCGCTGTAGGAATTGATACTGCCGGATCTGATAGCCTGCGTGATCATATCTATGATCCATGCAGCTTATCCGTTCGACGCATACCTATAAATCGACATGCCTACTCCAACACGCTGAGCAACACTCCTGTGTGGGGAAGTCGGCTAGTGACGCACCATTCTTCGGACACCGGGGCCTCTGGTTGACTTTATCGGAAATATCAACATTGTGATCTCGTCATTCTAGAAAGCCGTTGCACGTTATTTTTTTTTCATCCGCTTTTGTCCATATTACAGAAAGAACCCGAGAGAAAGAAGACCCATGCAGACAGGATTCAATGTCGTCAAACATGCCACTCCATCCAGACTCCAAGATCCTCATCATAGGCTCCGGCGTCTTCGGCCTATCGACGGCGCTCTGGCTCACGCGTTCGGGATACCGCCGCGTCACCGTCCTCGACATGCAGGACACGGGGTCGGCCGGGTACGACCCGGGCGCCGGCATCGACTCGGCGTCCGCCGACATCAACAAGATTATCCGGTTCTCATACGGCGGCGAGATCGAGTACCAGCGTCTCGCGTCGCAGGCCGCTGTGATCTGGGACGAGTGGAATCAAGAAATTGCGAGAGCGGAAGAAATGAGAGAGGAGTTGCCGGAGGTGTTGGGGCGTGCCGGGGGCGAGAGGAAGCTCTGGTATAAGTGCGGATTCCTGCGCATGGCTGCCGGAAGCGAGTTTACGGATTTGGAACTGAAGACACTTGCGAATATGGAGAGGGAGGGGATTAGGCATACGCAGTTTAAGAGTGACGATGATGACGGTGAGTTTTTCTTGTTATTACTTAACATTCGGCGTCATCGAGGTCTGCGATGAACGATGGGCAATTATTTTGGCGTTTCGGAGATTCTGACGTTGGACTAAACGAGCGTAGACAGAATTTGCTAAAATTTAACGTGACTCCGTAGATATAGAGAGGGCATCGCGTAGTGGCTGGGCTCATAAGCTCGATGTCTGTGGCCGCCGGGAGAGATTTGGTGTGCACAAGGCAGTCCTAGATTCATCCGCCGGCTTCGTCGTGGCATATAAGGCCTGCGCATGGGCGCAACATCTAGCAAGGAGAGCAGGCGTAGAATTCATCCTGCATCCTACCAAAGGCAAAGTTGTAAATATCGATAGGACAGCTGATCATAAGCCTATTATTCGAACAGCGGACGGCACGACTCACGAGGGAGATCTAGTCGTCGTAGCTGGTAAAGACTTCCCTTCACCCCAAATCTGCAACTGCTTTAACCTTGTTGACAACTTCAATGATCAGGTGGTGGCTGGACCGCCGGATTGCTCCCCGAAGCAGACGGGCTCATTGAGACGACTGCCGGCTCCGTGGCGACTATCCAACTACCCAAAGACCGACCTGATCTCTGGGAGCGCTTCGCGCCCGAGAATTTCCCCGTCGTCACGTGGGGCATGAAGGAGGGCAAGGACATCTACAGCTTCCCGCGGGACGAAAACGGGGTGATCAAGATCGGATACAGAAAAACGAAATGGACTAACTATGGCAATGTCGCTGGCAAGAGGATATCGGTTCCCAAGACGGCTCATGTCACGGAGGATAAGGAGGTGGATATCCCGGTTTTGGCACTTGATGGTATTAAAGGTAAGTGAGGTCTAAGAGATGTTTACTTACACCCCTGTTGACATAATAAGTTTTATTGACGAACTGGCTGACGTACTGAATTGTAGAATACATCTCGGCGAATCTCCCAGAACTCAAGGAACTGGGGCTTTCGTCTACGTGGCTCTGCTGGTACACAGACAGCATCGACAATTCCTTCGTCGTGGACTTCGTACCGGGACGTCCTGGTGTTGCAATCTGTTCTGGGGGCAGCGGCCACGGGTTCAAGTTCTTGCCTATTCTTGGGCGGGAAGTCGTCACGATCCTTGAAGGCAAAGCAGACCGGACGGTGTATGGCCGGATGTGGAAATGGAGGACTAGCACGGCGACGGGGAGAAATGGGCTTGAGGAGGGGGAGGATGGCCCGAGGGTTCTGGGGAGACAGCGGATGGCGAGGCGGGAAGATTGGGGGTTTTAACTCATGATAAATAAGGAAGAGAAAGAGGACGTGGTGGTGGTGTAATTTTCTTGTTCATGTTCTTTATGCGTATTGAGTAACCTGATGTATACTTTCATGATAAGATAACTTAGAGAGCTAACAAGCCCTTACTCAGGATGCCCGGTGATAAAAAATTTGGCGTGTTATGTTCTCGCAGGCTTTCGATTTTTGAATAGCAATTCCCTTAAGAACGAGTACCTTGATAGGAAATACCGTCTGGCCTATTAGAATGAAGCTAGCTATCACCCTATTCAATGATCCTTTATAATCTTACAAAAATGCCTTTGCGACTGTAGGAGCTCGCTCTGTGTACTGTTGTATTAGTGGTATTTTTGAATAGCTCATGCATAGTAAAATATCCTTTTGCTAACATAGAGACCGGTTCCGTTAATCGCCACAGCTGCTCAAGTAACAGCACGCGCTACTTCCCTAGACCTGACAACGAAATTGTCTAAGAACCACCTATGAAAGAAGGTCCCTTCAGCTCCTCGAAGTCGGCTTTTGAGCTAGTAATCAAGCGTCAACTAGCGATGATAGAGTTCAGCCATGGCCAGAGCATTTTCATCACGTTCTGCATACCTAAACGCGAGTGTTGGTATGGAAGACGATTCGGATAATATGATTATCAGCTGTTTCGAGTATCTTTTGCAAACCTAAGCGGGTCCTAAGGGCTATCGCATAAAGTTTGATGTAAATGTTACTAAACCTATCTTCCTCGTCATAGTTGACAGTGTCTTCTTGCACATCCTCCCACGCATCGTTATTATCATTAAATGTCTCGATATTTCCTGATACAGTTTAATAACCGTCGAGGCCTTTATCTCCGGAAATCTTGACTCTTACGCTCACCCTGGACGGGATTAGTATTATGCTGCCGTTGCTATTCGTTAACTCTGAAGATATTAATAGCGAGTTGTTATTTCGCTTGATTAGTATAAAAAGCAGTATTGACTGCATGCCTACCGTGGCGTGTGACACCACGTATGCTATCTGGACTGGGAAGTGCTGGGTCTGGTTGCGGCATCTCTACTTTATGACATTTGTGCGTAGTTCGTGATTGATGGATTTCTGTCAGGGGCTTCGGCGATAAGCAGTATCTCTGATGAGGAGTAGTATATAAACCCTTCAGCTATTGAGGTATTATTCCTCAGGTTTCATTCTGTCTTTGTAGTTTGTTCTTGGAATAGGTGCACTTTCACGCTGCTTTGTAGCCCACCTCCTGACAATTTGGCTGGTCCATATATGGCGGGCAGCTACCTTTATATGAAGACTTAGCTCATTGTTGAGGTCCAGAATCAGAATGTTCGAGACATGGTAGCGAAATGCCTATGAAATTCTGACTGATGACCTTTCCCATCTCCAGAAGTGATAGCTCGACTGTGCTATGTGATAACTAAAGGCATATGGTAGCCGCCAAAATCTGTTAACGGCACCTACTACTTGAATATTCTGATAATGACAAGTCGAAATAGATGTAGAAATGTGATTGCGAATTATCGGCAGGGTTGTGCTTCGCCAAAACAGTGCACTGTTGACTGTACAAAGGGCCAGTGGTTTGCGTGTTTGCCTTCGAAGTACATAGAGGGATCACTCGAGCTCGCATTGCAGTTTGTTGCAAAATTACGTGTTTTGAGTACATCAATCGAGCGAGAGACTTTAATGCTTGAATCCCCTCTCTTTCTTCTGGTGGTCTACAGGAATAATTTCCAAGCCTCTGCGCACCCTTTCCTCAGTTGGTGAACATGTTAGTCGCCATAGTTTCATTACCTACCTTTCCTCTCCTCGCCTTAGGCTGTTTCCTCTCATCGATGCATAAGTTTGGCTTACATGTGCGTATTTTCCCTGATGAACCCCCATCGGCTGAATTAATGTGGGCACTGAGACATAATAAAATATATGGAATGGGTTTGCAGAGGTAACTGATGAGGTAAATCTCGACTGGCTTGATATATTGTTGAATCGCCTCTGATTGATTTATTTCGTCGGATAGTTGGAGGCGACTTCGGGACCTACCTAGGAGGTACCTACTATGTAGGTAAGGTACCTAAGAGGGGGCTCGAATGTAGAAGTTGACTTTACAGCTGCATGCCAGCTGGCGAGTACTCTAATCGATAAACCACATCGATAAGATAAGCGCATACAGCGCCACTTCGTTACCTTTGACGTACGCTGGTATCAACAACTAGCCACGCATTTTAGCATCCATCCTGTCTTCAACTTGCTCCAGTTAGGCGCAAATTAAGCATTCTCCAGGGACTTCCAAGAAGACGACGGCGATTTCTCCCGACCCGAAACAACTGCATCTTTTAGACTTCAGTTACCCCGGTAGTCCTGTCACCAAACCGTCAAGATGCCGAAAGCAGAAGCCGGCTCGGTCAAAGACCTGAGCAAGAGGATGAAGATGAAGGGGTTACAGCGCCTGAGGTTCTACTGCCAGGCCTGCGAGCGTCAGATGAGAGACGAGGTAGGTTTTGCGACCTCTCTCTTAGAAGATACAAACACTAACAAGTGCTGCTACAACAGAACGGATTTAAGCAGCATACCATGAGCGAAAGTCACGTTCGCCAAATGCTTCTCCTTGGTGAAGACCCGAAAAAACACATTGAGGACTTCAGCAAACAGTTCCTTCGTGATTTCATGCAGCTGCTGCGCACATCACACGGCGAGAAGTCTGTCCATATGAACCAGTTCTATCAGAATTACATTGCCAACAAGGTGAGTTTATACTCGCAACAGTTCTACATATTTGGTCGGTTGACTGACGTAAACGGATTGCAGGAACACATACATATGAATGCTACGAAATGGCCGTCGCTTACCGAATTCGCAAAGTACTTGGGTAAGGAGGGCCTATGTAGAGTTGAGGAGACAGATAAGGGGTTGCAAATTGCCTGGATCGACGATTCGCCCGACGCCCTACGTCGAAAAGAGGCGGTTCGTCGCAAGGAGATGCAAGATAAAGGAGACGAGGAGCGCGAGCAGCGGATGATCCGAGAACAAATACGTCGCGCGAAGAAGGATGCTGGTGGACAGGACGAAGATGACGCTGAAGACACGGCCGAAAAGCTATTATTAAGACAAGAAGGCGAAAAGGTCAAACTCTCCTTTGGAACGAAACCCGCTGTGCAGACAGACACTGCCTCCTCAACACCACAGGCTGCAATAGAGACGTCCAAGTCGCCGGGTAATGAGGGGGGCGGCTCAAAGGTTGAACAAGCGGCTGGACCCGCACCAGCTGGCGCCTCCACCGAGAAGGTGACTGCTGCTCCAATTTCTATGAAGATGACGGCAAAGCCGCAGACGAAGAACGTTTTTGCAGCTGCAAAGAAAAATGCCCTAGCGAATGGGTCGAAGAAGACCTCCGTGTTTGAACAGCCGAAGAAGATGAGTGAAGCAGAGCGGATCATGAGACAGGAGCAGGAGAGGAAACGATTGCGGGAAGGTTCGGGCTTTGGAGGACCCTCCAATAAACGTCAGAGAACATAAACTCATTCCCTTCCCTTGAGATTCGCATTTCGGTATAGGTAACGGCGTTTTGGTATACCCACCGGTCAGGAATTCATAGGCATTGGTAGCATGGCGTCGGTTTTTGTACAAAATCCAGATGATTGGGCAAAGTTGCTCAAATGCACGATACTGCGCGGCATAGTGCTTTTCTCGGAAGGCGATATGACGATCATACCGAGGTATTGAAGCTTTACTTTTACTAAGACTTGTTCTTTCATGCAATTGCTCGTCGTATAGGTTTGCGTAATGCTGCCGTCATTCTAAAAGTGCTGTTAATTCTACCTTGGTAGTCACAAGCTATTCCTCCTTCCTGACAAGTTTACGCAATACCTTACTGATACTTGTAACGTATCATGCATTGAACGAGCTGGGTAGAGCATCCACCTGTTATCTTGACATTTTCATTGGACCTTGCTCTACCTACCTATTCGGTTCTTTTTGGCGTTGAACTCCACCCATTCCGAGGCCGACATCCAATCCGAAACCGAGGCCTTCCCGCAATGTGCTAGGCATTCCTACACATTGCGAAGCTCATGACGACGGAAGAGTAGTTCACTTGCGTGGCTATATAACGTGGCTTATTGTATTTAATCGCCTAGGTAATGTGAACGAGAGTCACGAATTCTATACCGACTTTAAGTAATACGTGATCATTTTATTCATATTTAAATACGTTTTCTCGTTGTATTGTTTACCATCTTCAGAATATACCTACTTATTTACTTTGAAGATTATATAAGTACCAGAACCAATGACGACTGGTCCGTTTCCCGTGCCGAATGCTACCGTCCCGTTCTGGCGAACGGAGCTGCATGAGCTCGACTCGCACCGGAGCACGTCAGACCTCCCTGAGAAACAGGACATTGTCATTATCGGAGCCGGTTTCGCTGGCGCGGCGTTGGCTTACTATCTCTTGAAAGACTCGCCGGAGTCTAAGCTGAGTATCACTATCCTCGAGGCGCGGGAGGCATGCTCGGGTGCCACTGGTAGAAATGGTTGGTTATTTCCCCACTATATTCAATATTGATATAAAGGTCCAGAGAAGAAGATGTGCAAAAAATTGGAACTAACGACAATATAGGTGGACAGCTCAGGCCGGACATTTTTGGCGGCGCAGCATCGCGCATGAAAAAACACGGCCTTGACGTTGCTAATGAGGTTGCGCATTTTGAGCTTGAAAACTTTGACGCTCTGACACACCTTATTAAGACTGAGGGTATCGACTGTGATCTCACGCCTGTAACCTCGTGCGCTGCATTTGTGGACGAGGCCGAAGCCGCAGATGCAAATATGCTCTGGGATGATATGCTCCGGAAAGGTAGCCCTGCGCTTAAGCACGTCACGTATCATGGACCTGCGGACGCAAAAAAGATCTCCGGTATCAAGGGCGCGGTAGCGCTGTATACGTTTTCTGCCGCTGTGATATGGTAAGTATCTAAAAAGGCGTATCGATACGTTGAGCTGGAAATGCTAATTCGACTCTGGGACAGGCCCTACAAGATGGTCATGCATCTTCTCGCCTCTGCCGTCGCGGCTGGCGTCAACCTCCAGACTCACACACCGGTGCATGCCGTCTCGCCTGTGGCAGACAGCGAAGGCTACTGGGCGCTGGAGACGGCACGGGGGAGTATCAAAGCTAAGCGCATCATTTTTGCGACAAATGGGTACACGAGCGGGTTGTTGCCCGAATACATAGACGCCATCATACCCAGCCGCGGGACATGCGCGCGCATCAAGGCCAAGGCATCTAGCGGACCGACCCCCGTCGCCTCCGGCGGCGTCGCTATGAGAAGCCCGAATACATTCGACAATTACTGGGGAGTCCGGCCCGATGGCAGTTACATCGTCGGTGGTTCTGCGAGTTATAGAGACAAGCGGGAGCTTTGGGAGAGGAATTTCGATGATGCCTCGCTGATTGAGCCTGCTATTCCGTTCTTTGAGCGATGGGCTGGGAAGAATCTGGTTGGCTGGGAAAAGGCTGAGATGAAAATTGAGAATGTATGGACTGGTATTATGGGTGTGAGTATTCATTTTCATTCTCTTCTGCCTCTTTCAACTTTTCTTATACCCTGATGCTCTGATATTCGGGTGCTGATATGATGACACAGTACACTTTTGATGACCTACCGCATGTTGGTAATGTGCCTGGAAGAGAGGGTCTGTATATCTGCGCTGGCTTTATCGGTCATGGAATGCCGAATGTGCTTCTCTGTGCAAAAGCGGTTGCCAAGGCTCTGAAAGATAAATCTCCGTTGGCCGAATCGGGCATTCCGGCTTGTTACGAGACGTCTTTGGAAAGACTGCGCGAAGCTTCACAGAATTTATCACGGTGGCCTAGAGGAGCACCGGTCGTGAAAGATGAATGAGGACTAAGCAGGACTGCTTGGATACCTTCAATTTTGTTTTGTTAGGTATTAGAAGGAGGATTCAAATGAAAGAATGGGTGATCTGCGCTGATGTCATGAGAGTTAATGTTTCTGTGAAATATTTGTTGGGCGTTCAATATAAGTTGCATAGGAATAGAAAGGGAATAATTAATTTAGTCTCTTATCTAATCGTATAACAATAATGTGTTTAATTGTGAATATAGCCATGTTGCTGCTGCTTCATCTTTTGATGTTTTAACTTTTCCGGTAATGGGATATCAGCTTTAAGTCTCGGAGATAAAGGTCAAGGAGCCGGATGTATAGGGTACCTAGGTAGTCTACACTTAGGTACCTACACTACCAGACTACCTAGTAGGTATGATGGCATGGCTTATTATAGTGCCAAGACCATCGAGAAATGCTCATCAAGCCACGCTTCACTTACTGTAATTGGGTATGTGGGTACCCAAACAGCGCCATCGAAGATCCCGCGCAACAGAAGCTCCCGTCATCTCGTGCATCTCATTACAGATCAAGCCAACTTTACCTCTCTACCTTTCTTTTGATGCTTCTTCTTCTTCTTCACTTCACAACGAGCCCCGACTGAACAATCGCATCTACTCTGCGAGAGTTTAAAGCATGGCCTGTAATAATAGTTACGACTCTTCAATTAACTTTGTATAAATACGTGAGTTCCTATCTCCGAGACCCCTTACTGCCCCCTATTTAGGTCGGCGTGCATCTAATCGGCTGTGGTTTTTGTCTTGCTGGTATGCGGATATACCGTATTCGCGTCATTATTGACAGCATCCGCATCGTACCTATGACCTGCACAATGCCGCAAAATGCTGACGGCTCTATCAGATTGCTAGTGCACACTTGCGATTTACTGTTCTCGCAGGCTTTTTCTCCCTTTGATCTTATTTAATACGCCATTATAATGGATTCCGACAACCCGAGCGCATCGTGGCATCCGGCCAAGATGCCAAACTCTTCCGTTGACGACAAACCTGTCGAGGCCGACCCACATATTGAAGCTGACGACTCATCCAGCCAACATGCTCAGCCCCTTCTTGCGACGAAAGATGAACTCACTGAAAAGAGTACCACCGATATTCCAAATGAGCAGCAGATTGCCTCTACAGAAGACTTTTCAGCCCTATCCCCGAGCCACGATGCAAGTTTTGATCACCACGAACACGACGGAGAGCCTGGTGCAGCTTTATGGGGTACTGAGGCACCACCAATATCAAACGACGAACCCTTTACTGCCGTTCCGGAGCCTGCGCCAGTTGGCAACACCTCGAAACACCTGAGTACAATGTCATTCACGCGTACGGTTTCTCACGAAGTGAGCTTTAATGACGATGAAGATGCGGAATGGAACATTGAGCGATCTGAGACCAATCCCTTCAGCTTCATGACAGAGAACGATAGAACAAACTCCTTTCCTGCCGTTCCACAAATGGAGAATCCAATAGACGAGCAATTCTCACACCCTCCACCTGCGAGCCAAGCCGAAGAAATTCTGCAAGATTTGGAAGCTGAGAATGCCCATACCGATGTTGCCGCCGCCGAACAGGATGCTATCGAACAGTTGGAAGACGACCGGGCAAACAGCCGAGGCGAAGAAGGCAATTCTTTCCAGAATACAGTCGGTGGTGACTTCATAGGCACGGAGCAAGATGAATCTGATACGCGATACGAGGAAGGGTTACCTTTAATTTCTCAACATAATCCGCCAAAGACAGGCACGAATATCGAACACATGCGGTCTGACCCGACTGATCTTTTTTCTCAAAAGGAGGCTGGGGGTGACTTCTTTGCACAAATACAGGATGATTCTCGACCACCCGGGGATACCTTGCCCGATCGTACTTTACAAAGGAAATCTACAAACATGGTCATAAGGGAGAATGTGGACTTGGAACCTCTAAGCCCGGCAGAGGAGATTTTTTCGAAAATAACAGATATTCCGAACACGAGTGTTAACGGAGACTCGATGCACTCACCAGAGGGAGGAGCTAAAGTTACGGCTGGAACTGAAGACCTTGATGCCAAATGGGCTGCAGCTTTTGGCGACGATGATGACGACGAATTCCTACTTGATACAGCTACGGAGTCTAAGGAGCTAGACCCAGCTGATATCTTTGGTAGTGACGATGAGGGTTTCCTGGATGATGATGAGGAACAAACACCGGCAGTACCTTCACAGACACAGACTTCACAACCGAATCTCAATGGTCGTTATGCGCCTGAGTCTGTTCAACAACAACCTTCTTCTATCCCGAATCCGTATGCACCATCAACACCTCTTGTTGCACAGATACCTGTAGTTCAACAACGTCCGCTGTATACCCCCTCAAACACAGCTCCCGTGGGTTTGGGATATGGGGTACCACCTCCAAAACCGGATTTGCCCAAAGCGCAAAGCTTCGTTGGGAAGTCCAAAGATGGATATCAATCGCCCTATGACCTCCCAATGGATGTTGTCAAGCCAAAGAAGCGAGCTAGTGCACAGCAGTTACCCCGGGTTAATATTGCGTCGCCGGCACCTCCATCAATTCTGCCACCCAGAAGTGCCAGCCTGTATGCACAGCCTCCACCATCAGGCGGATCGATTTCGAGCTCGTCGCCTCCGGGTTCTAGTCATTCAAACCAGCAGCCAGGCCTTGGTGCAAAGAAGTCTACACCTCAGCTAAAATCGAAGTCTAGCTTCTTTGAAGATCTGCCACTGCCGTCCAGACCTCGTCCTTCGTCACGTCAGGCGACTCACCCTTCTCCAACTCAACAAAGCCCTTATACACAACCCCAGACATCTCCCCAAAGACCACCAATAAATACTCCAGGAGTACCTCCAGTAGCGCCCCCACTAGTTCAGTCACAGTTATCGCCAACCCCGACTGCTGAGGTTCCTGCGCTAGTTGCCCCTGAGCGCGTTAGCCCGTATGCGTCCCTAAAATCCGAGGCTCCTACTAGGCCTCAGCTTCCTTCTACAACCAACAGTCGTTATTCTCCCGCTCCTGCTCATCTCCCCGGAACTAACGGAGCTGGGCCGGCGTCAGCCTCAGCAAATCGATACTCGCCAGCGCCACCGATTTCTCGGTCCTCTAGTGGTAACTATTCCGCAGTTCCGCCTCCCATACTAGCTCATCAGCCAAGGACGTCCAGCCCACTTGCCCACTTCGAAGTCTCCCACGCGAAGTCTGAAAACAAGCTTGCAAGCCCAGTCAATGGCGGTGGCGTTCCTTTAATGCGAACTAGTTCATCCCAATATGAACATCGTGTCACGAGGGTGCCTTCACTTCCTCCAACACAGGAGGTAGAAGAAGAGCAGTCGCTGGACTTGTCGCCAGATATGGCTGTCAAAGCACCAACTATCACACCGGAACCCATATATGCTCCGGTGCAAACGAGACACACGCCGCCGCCGATGGGCATTCCTCCGTCTAATCCTCTCTCTCCTCCTAAACGTGCTTTATCAAACTACACCCCACAGCCTGGAGCTCATATCCCTCCAAAAGAGAACACTTTTGTGCCACCACCTCGCTCGCAAACACAATCTCCTGGGGCGGTGCATGGTAATCGGAGAATTGGAAACTCTATAGATTCGGCACCTCGGCCGTCTTCGGCACATGGGCCTACTTCCCCTCGACAAGTGTCTGGCACGCAGACTTCTCGTCCCACTGTTCGCACCCGTGGTATGTCTCAACACCTCAACTTGGTACCTCCTACAGACGGCCGGGAGCTGGATCCTTTGCAGCGATGGCGAGGGGCCCCTTCCATTGCATGGGGAATCGGAGGGCTGTTTGTATCAACTTTCCCTAAAGATATACCGCGTTATGGTATAAGCTCCAACATCCCGCAGATCAGTCGAAGTCCTGGCGAGGTCAAAGTGAAACATATGAAAGATATTCAGCCTTTGGAAGAGCGGCTTTCTAAATTTCCAGGCCCTTTGAAAGGAAAGTCAAAAAAGAAGGAAGTGAGTGCGTGGCTTACCGCCGGCATCGATGGTCTCGAAACGACATTGCCGAATGTGTCGTTCCAGCAACATGTTCCACACGAGGACAAGAGAGCGGTTGAGCGGTTATTATTATGGAAAATTTTGAGAATCTTGGTAGAGAATGATGGTGCCCTTGAAGGCAATCTTGCGGTAGAAAAAGCTGTTCGCGACGTTATCTCTCCAGGTCTCGATGCCGCTAATCCTGAAGTGTCTTCGGCAATCTCTACTGGTGTCGACCTGACGGGCATGACCACAACCGCAGCTGCTATGCAAGCAGATGCTACAGATTCTACAGCTGCTGAGTCAATACGGAGGCTTCTTCTTCTGGGCGATCGTGAGAAAGCTGTGTGGGCAGCAGTTGACAAAAGATTGTGGGGCCATGCTATTCTCTTATCCAATTCAATGCAGAACCCTGAGCTTTACAAGCAGGTCGCCCAGGAATTCATTAAAAAGGAGATCAATCATGCGGGTCACGGCAATGAGTCCCTTGCTGCCCTTTACGGCGTTCTGTCTGGCAATTTCGAGGAAGCTGTCGACGAACTCGTTCCTGTCCATGCCCGAGCTGGCTTGCAGCTGATTTCGACATCCACCTCTGGTGCATCTCAAGATGTACTTGCTGGATTAGACAAGTGGCGTGAGACACTGGGGATGATACTTAGCAACAGACGGCAAGGAGATGGCCAAGCTTTACGGTCACTGGGAAATCTCCTATCTGGATACGGGAGGGCTGAGGCAGCTCATATCTGCTACATATTTGCGAGGAATTTCGCCATATTTGGCGGCTTGGACGACCCTAATGCCAGCTTCGTACTTGTAGGGGCTGACCATCGACGTCAGGCTGACCAGTTCGCCAAGGAGACCGAGGCCCTTCAGCTCAGTGAAGTGTACGAATATGGGCTATCCCTTGCACCTGGCTCGAATACGGCGCAAAGCTGCTCACATTTGGCTGCGTACAAGCTACAGCATGCTATGGTTCTCGCTGAACACGGTTTCCGAGACAAGGCCCTACAATACTGCGAAGGTATATGGAACGCCATTACTTCCCAAACCAAGAAATCCCCGTACTTCAATCCTGTGCTAGAGTCCGCTGTTGATGATCTTATGAGGAGACTGAAGCAGGCTGCCGGCGAGGAGTCATCCTCTTGGATCACTAAACCCAAGATGGATCAGGTCTCTAATAACATGTGGTCTCGGTTCAGCAAGTTTGTTGCCGGTGATGATGATGATGGAAATGGAAATGGTGCTCCTGGGGAGGGCGGTGCTGAAGTGGGGCCTTTCGCACGCATTGCTAGTGGTACGCCCACGGTTAGTCGGTCCCCTTCCGTCTCAAATTTCGATGTGTACGGGTCTAGTCCATCAATGCCCACGAACAAGACCTCAGCGTACGCTCCAATTGCCGCCCAGTCTCTGGGTTCACCATATGAACCTACCGGAGCATACAATCCGGCGCCCCGATCATCAATGGAGAGAACATCAGGCGAGCTACCGCGAGGTTCCTATGATTTCGCGAGACGTGGTTCGGACATGCAGAGTGCAAATGCCAATTCATATGCGCCCGTGTCTATGAGCAGCTCACTACCTGCGACTGTCTATCAGCCCAAGGCTCCAGTTAGCCCCGAAGCGTCGCCGTATAAGCCCGCTTCTCAGAGCCAACCACCAACTTCCACGTTTGAACAATCATCGAACGTTGGATATCCAGGGTACCAACCCTTCGGTGGTCAGGTTTCTGAAGGTGCTGGCCCTGTACCAGTTTACGGCGTACCAGAGGTCATACCACAAGACCAAGATCAGGTCAATGGCGCTGGCTTGAACTCAGGTTACCAGCCTCCTTCTTATGGGAGCTATGAGCCACCCTCAATGAATAACTTTGAGCGACCTACAGTACAGGCGGACAGTCCCACCGGCGGCTATGAGCCGCCTTCATATCAGCCCTCTAACTTTGAGCCCCCATCTTACGAGCCAGGTCTAATGGAGGACGACGAGACATCAGAAAGCAAACCCAAAAAGAAGAGCTTTATGGATGATGACGACGATGATACATCAGGCTTAAAGCTGAAACAGAAGAGCAAAGCCGAGAAGGACCGAGAAAACGAGGAACTTGTCCGGAGGGTGGCTGAAGAAGAAGGTAAGTTTAATTGAAAAAAGACGGAAAGCAAAGTTGCTAACATATGCTAGCGAAACGGGCTGCTGAAGCCAAAGCTGCAAAGAAGGGTGGTTGGGGATTTGGTGGTTGGTTCGGTAGTGGTAAGAAAGAGCCTGCCGAACTGCCGAACAAGCCTATCAAAGCCAAGCTGGGTGAGGCCAGTAGCTTTGTGTATGATCCTGATCTGAAGCGTTGGGTCAACAAGAAGCCGGGGGCCGAAAACACAGCTGCCAAGACTGCCACACCACCGCCGCCTCGTGCTGCCAGCACGCCTCCAACCAGCACTTCATCAGCACCACCGCTTGGACTCACGGCCCCTCCTCCTCGCCCTACGCCACCTCCAATGAGATTAAGTAAAGCCATTTCCCAGGAAAGCTTAAATGCGCCTGGGGGCGCTCCACTCATGGCGCGCACCATCTCAAATCAGAGCAATGCGAGTGCGCCAGGCGGTCTCTCAAGTGCACCACCCAGTAGACCGACTACAAGCCTTAGCAACGCTAGTAGCATTGACGACCTTCTGGGAGCAGCAGGACCGCGAAAAGGTGCCAAAAAGGCGCGGAAATCGGGACGCTACGTTGATGTCATGGCGAAATAAAGCCTTGGGACCTTGCAATTTTATTGTATTTATCAACAAGTTTGAGAAAGTTGTACAGGACCACCTGAAAGAATGATCCTCTATGAACAAAACTAGAGGAAGAGAAACGATTGGCGAATCGATTGGGGGGAGGAGTAACGGCATTACTGATACCGGCGCAGGCATATTACTTGCCGCGCCTTTGGGATGGCGTTCATGCATTGAAGGGAATTGTTGTTTGAATGCTGGTGTACCATAGACTTTACCACCTTGTAATAAGCATACACTATTTTGACCCCCTCGTCAGTCTTGAATAGCACCCATGGTTGTGACCTAGTCAGCGACCTGGTTGAATATGAGATTCCTCGTAGCGAGAGATAGAAGACATCAACTGATACAACTCAATTGTAGTCAGATCTGAGCATGGTACTTGAAGAAAATAATGTATACACATATAGCTAGGGAAAGCGAAAGTGAGTAAGCTCTTCGTCTCCTGGGGTGCGTTATACGTCAGTCCCCTTATGAGAGCAACTGTTTATCCTGTGAGGGATGGGCTGTGCTGTTTACGTATTGTGCTCTCGCCGAGCTATAAACTTGGCTTTCAAGATAGGGAGGTCGAGACAACCGGTTCATGAGAGAAGTCGGAGTGCAGTGTGAAATGCATAACATCAAGACCAGGAGCCGAGAGTTGTCTGTTTTGAAAAAAATGTGCGTATGGTGGAGACAGCGTGTTAAGCAGATCAAGATATGAGACGGATAGTCTAGTATAGAAGCGAGACACTCCGCGGTGCAGGGTTTCCGAGAGATATGAGTGGGTTCGTAGGATCTTTGAGCTTAGTCATCATGTCGACGTTGTTGTTGGTGAGAATACTCGTCACGGCCTAACTTTCCTGATTTAATAGATTTGGAAAGACCTCTTCGCTTAAGGAGACGTGAGTGACACATACCCAGGCGTTCATGGCACGCCTTTGTCTTTGCGAGGGCTGTTGGTTCTCTCTTCGGGTTGTGAGCTGCCAGCGGATTTCAGGGGTAATGTGATCTGGGCCGATATGGTATAAACAAAAGCATTGTTGGTTTCTCTCTACTCCACTGGTTGAGAGCGAGGTTTGTTGTAAGTTCTTTGTTGAGGGGTAGATGTGACTTCGGGATGTGGTACGTGACTCTCGAGCTGATTTGGACCAACATGGGATGACAGAAGTTGGTTCTCTCTCTGCTCCGTTAGCTGGTGAGGACGCTCCTAGCTCCTTTGTTACGAAGTAGATTTAGTCACGGGACGCAGTACGTGATCTCTGGATTCGAGGTATCACTCTGTTTGAATAGTTCATGGGAACGGGTTGTTATGTCTGGTATTGCCAGCAAACTGTTGGATATGTTAGTACTGCTATGAAAAACAGCGCTTGACATCTGATGAAGTCCTTTGTCTAAATGCAGGCTTCAATTGGTATAAAGTTGGCTCGTTTGCTGTATCTGGTATGCCTCGATGCACACATCTCTTCAACCTTGATTTCTCAAAGCATCTAGGCCCTGAAGCACATATCCTCAAACCCCCAAACACCTTGTCGGACTACACGATGGCTTCCCAAGAATGGAAAATATCTTTCTGCCCCGTGGATGCGCCCAAGGAAAAAGAAATCAAGTATCAAGCAAAACCGACAGTTGAGACGCAACAATTTTTCAGGCTGCGAATTCCATCCACTGCCATATATTCACATCAGATGTTCAATAAAGAGGGAGAGGCAAAACTGCGCGTAGACGCACAGTGTCAAGTTTGCATCACTTGGTGGGATACGACGGTACAGGAATGGAGAATTATCAAGGAAAAAATTACAGCAACTTGTAACGATCAGACTTACCGTACCAATACAACTTATGAATTCCTCAGCACGTCTAGTTTTGTACTTCCCAAGGTTGGCGCGGTATACCGATTCACCGCCTCATTCTACCCAAAAGCCAAACGTTCCTCAAACGCCGTCGCACAATACGGGTTCCAATTCGGAGCGGATTGCGCTCCAATCTAACGTTAGGATTCAACGGTATAAAATCGCATACCCAATTCTAAGCTATCTCCTAATGGAAAATGGGATGGGAGCACAGCGGCAGGGTGTCGAGCTGAAAACATCCGGCATGCGAGTCACAGGTACACGGCAGTGGCAGGGGTATTCATTCGTTTGGCATGGTGGCAGGTTTTTTGGTAGTACAGGCGTCTAGGAAAGTTATCTAGGCCTCTCCGTTGGTTAGGAATCCATTTTCTTGGTTTGCTTCGGCGTCCCGATTCCAGCTTTTCGGGTACCTCACTTAGTCACTCATTTAGACAAAAATCTACTTCACTTCTCCGGCTGCTTGATTCTCACAAACAAATTTGCAATGAGATGATTTTAAGCCTTATATTGATGCATGTTGAAAAAGGACGAGATGGCTCTCAACTGGGTCTTACGTATAGTACATATCTAGACGCGCTGTTACAACTCTGGGTGCGGAAATCTAAGGTTGCCAGTCTTACCACGTACCGGGGTACTTGGGTACCTCACATTCGCGGCCCTTTGTCAACACATTGAATTTTCTCCTATTTCTCCACGCAGCTTGCATTAATTTCAACCTCTTCTTCTCTAACACCTTACCTCTGAGATCTTCTCCTACTCTCTGCCAATCCTCACCCTACTTCTGGCCTCTTTTTATTTTTGATCTTCAACACTCAAGCCAACTCGAACAGCAAAAACAATGGCAAATACAAGCAAGCCTACTCTATTGATCGTCCATGGCGGCTGGCACGTTCCGGAAAGTTATGGTAAACTTACCAGTGCTCTCCGTGAAGCCGGCTTTGAGGTTCACATTCCCCGCCACCTCTCCATGAACCAGACCCGACCGCCCAATGCTGATCTGGAATCTGATTCCGGTCTTATCCGTTCCTACGCGACAAGTCTCATCGAAGCAGGACGAACAGTTGCGGTGTTGATGCATAGCTATGGTGGACAGTGTGGCACCAACGCCTTATATGGGCTAAGCAAGACCGCTCGTGCCGCCAAAGGTCTTCCTGGTGGCATCTCTCATCTGATTTACATGGCAGCCTTTGCATTACCCGAGGGCAAGGCTATGACCGACAAGGTGGATGAGTTCGGCCATATGGATCGTATGCCCATTGCGTTTGGTTTTGATGAAGATCAGAGCTGCGTGGCCAATTACCCTAGGGAGGGATTGATTGGCGAGACTTACGCCGATCAACTCGACCCAGAGGAGCTCAAGTCATATGTTGCCACGTTGCTTCGATGGAATGGGAAATGCATGTACCTGCCTCTTCAGAAGACTCCCGCTTGGCGCGATGAAGCAAAAATTTCTTACATCTACACGCTTGGCGATGTCACAGTTCCTGTCGACTACCAGAAGAGCATGGTGCAGTACATGGAGAAGGAAGGGAAGACGGTTCAGACCGTAGAGCTTGACACTGGCCACTCTCCGAATCTGACGGCAACCAAAGGGGTGGTCGACGCTGTCCTCCAGTTCACTTCGGTGTAAACCAGAAGACTGACTTTAGTAGTTACAGTGTTGTAGGCAGAATGCGGAAGAAGCCCATTCCTGGGGTATATGTCTCTGACTAGTCACTTTGTTGTGCAGGCATGTCTCTGCCAGACCTCTGATTTCCAAGGGTATTGAATTCACCGTCTTATGAAGCATCCGATACATCGACCAGGCGGAGAACGGACGATGCATGGAGAACGGCGAGATGGGCTTCACCTTTACACCGGACCTCGTAACCGACCAACGACGGTGCCGGCTGGCATACTTCCAGTACAACAGTGCGAGTGACGTACCCAGACGCAAACTCGTCGAGCTCTTCCAAAAGTATATAACAACATCCTAAAACACCCGACCTGCCATTCGTATCCTAAACTATGTCTGACGGATTCGTACCTTAAGTGAAAACATAGAATCGTGAACGACACCTCACTACTGGGGTCAACGCGCCGAGAGCAAAACGGAGGCCGGGCGGCTACGAAGAGGGGCGAGACCGCCGCACCGCCACGATGAGTCAACAGACGCCTTCGTACCGAGTTATCAATTTTGCAAAATTTTTGGTCTTCTGCTCAGCTATTCTCAGATCTAATATGCCTGAGAGGGTTGGATAGTGTGTGTGAAATAGCTTCATGCGTATAACTAACTGGCCAAAGAACTGGAATAGAAGGTCTTAACTAGTGGGATAGTGAAGTTCTGCACATACACAATTGAGAATCTATACCATCGAGTTCTCCATACAAATTAGGTATAACTTGCGATACATATCTTTATGTATCGATCTTCTAGGAGGTGTTTGATCTACGCGTTTCACAAGGATCAGTCAATTGCTGCTTAATTACTAGTGCGAGAAACAAGCTGGTTCTAGCGGCTAGGGTATTTTGGACGTTATGAATCGCATAGGAACGTCCTTGTTGGTTGCACAAGAACTGTATACGGCAACTATGGTGGCACGGGGTGGAAATCAAAATTATTCGCCTAATTTCTACTATTGTGGGCAAGAAACACTATCATCTAATGAGGTATGTATTTTTCGAGGAAGCAAACCTGGCTTCAGGTCGTGGTACATGATATTTAAATCACGACGGTTCCTTCGTTTGACGTTCTTACTGGACCGGGCTGTTAGTTTTGGCAGTGGTAAGCGGCAGCTATCACAGAGCTGTCAGATACGCTGACTTTATGTTGGCCGGTAACAAGCCATTTTAAATCTCTCGGATCTCGAGCTCATCCCTTTGTCAAGTTGAGGGATCTGGTGCGTATAAACGAAGGCACAGTTTGCCACTTCTTGTTGTTAGTACGGCTGAAGCTTACACTCCTTGGTACTCAAAAGCATTCAGTAATGTACACATCACCATTCTCGATGAACTACCCTCACGGTCAAAACGCAGGCCCTCCACCTGCTTCCCAAGCCCAGGGCGTAGCCCAGAACCAAGCAGGGAACGAGACCGATTTGTTTACGCTGGGCGAGTCTTGGGCCGTGTGCTTCTTCGAAGGCCAGGATCCATTAGCCCAAGAATTCCGGGCGCCAAAATCAGGAGTTCTGGCCAATCAGTCTTTCGCGGTGTATGTTCCGTACCGCCATCTCCGGCAATTTGCATCCAACGATCCACGCGGTACAGTCGGGTGGCACACATACCTCACAGACGCCGCCGGCCATTGCCGATTAAGAGCCTTCAGATGTGACAGATGGGGGGCACCTCAACAATGGCCAATTATTTTACATGCACCGTGGGATGGGAACTATCAAGAAGGACACTTCAAGTTCAACGCCAAACTACAACTTTCTAATGTCTTTGAAAAAGGCCGCTACTACATCGTTTGCGAGTTCTACAAGGGACAGTTCCAGTTCGATAATCCCGACGCGAGATATACTACCGGTATATTCGAAGTCCTTTAAGACCAGAGGTACAGTCTAGAACCCAATAGAGGCTGGAAGTAGTGTTACTGATCTAGGCGTAGGCATTGAGTCTTCTATGACTTCCTAGCCGCTGGTTGGAGTCACGGGAGGTAAAGGAATACGATGGAGATCCGGGGTATGCAAGATGGCATAGTATCTCGGGATATCATTAGTGTGGCGAGATGGAAAGCTTTGGTCGAAGTTTGTTCAAGGGGATGTGCGCCTTTCGTTGGTCAGAATTTTTGTTTGTGTTTCCGGCGTCGGCGCCGGTTCCATTCTGTCGGTAAGGGTTGTGCGAACCCAGCTCATTGGTCACCCATTCATACAAAATGAAGGGTATTCCTGTAACTGATCGCATACCAAGTCAAACTTCACCATAATGCAGAAGAATGATGAAGTTTATGATTTATGTAGACTTGTATTTCTCATATTAGTATGGAAAGCCGCAGTAGACCTATGATGTTAACTGGAAGTTCTAGCCGCAGTCTCTATTTATCCAAAAAGGGGATGCTGTAGCACAACCACTATTTGATCTAGTAAGTCACTTCTCTCCCGCCACCTCGCCCAAGTCTTTTTATAAGGGTGCGTAAGTGGGATATGAGTTTTACTAATTCCTGTACTAGCAGAAAGTGCCCCGGTGCTACACCAACGCACACTTGTTTTTAATAGCAGGTACCCCTTCGAATTCATGAAAGAAAGCCCCCCCATTGTCCAGGACCAAGCAATTCGGTCTTAGAAAGCTGACCTGTTTACTCTCATGTGCTCCCTCTGGAGGGTGGAAGGCGGTAAATTATACCTATCCTCCTTCAGCAGTTTCAAAATCTCAGACGTGTGTAACGTAATCGGTTATTCGCATGAGTAATATATCACTTTGAAACTATGTCGACTACAGAGTTATTGAAGCGTAACCCCCTACATTATTTCCATCACCTACGCAGTCATACGAAATCCTGAACTTCTATTATAGTATTAGGTCCGGATACTGGAAATTGAGAGAATTTACAAAACTAGCCTCTCTGTCCATTGTAGTCGATAACTACTTAGAGTCGTAAGGAAAAAAATTGGCAATAGCTGATCACATGGCAACAAGGCATTGCGAATCGAGGTCATGTAAGAACACAATCCCCTTTTCTATTGAAGACATCGAATGTGGGCGATAGCACACAGGCTCAGTACCGCTAGGGCAGATCCATATGGCTAGAACAGCTTTGGCACAGTATTATTTGACTCCCCCCCGTGCCATCTATTTGAAGATGTTGGGGATTCTCGCTATCATCCTACTTAATCGAGTAGACATGGTCTGAGAATCTATATATGCGGGTGCTGTGTCTTAGCTGCTCAATCACCCAACCTAGGCAATACACTTGCCACACTAGTCACAGTCTGGAGTGCACCCCGTATGGTATCGGGCGAGATCATATGCGGGTGCTCGGTAGACGTTTTAGCTTGTCACTTTTTGTTATTTTCCTTCTTTTGAGTCGGTTGCTTCCTGTTCAGTTCTGTTGGCTCTGATGCCGTTGCCGTCATCGTCGTTGTTATCGTTGAGTCTACTTTGGTAGGAGCGATCGTTTCGTTGCTAATACAGTATTTACTCCCTTGTCCCGCTTCATATTAGGCCAAGCATGGGTAGTATTGACACTATGTGGGATGCTCTATGTTGCAGCGTCAGCTTAACCTATTATGCGAGGTGTTGCACTTGCGTTGGCCGTCATTAAACAGATTGGCAGACGAGATGTATTGACGGTTGTAACGTAATTCAATGTACCACGTGGCCTGGATGGTCTTGATGGCGAGGTGAGTCTTTTTGGTGTTGTGCTTGTGCCAGTACTGTCTCGAAGCTTTTCTTGCAATCACAGCGGTGCCCATGTTCGGGACTCATCGCAGTGATACAGATGACCCACGTCGTGATAATTTTTGGCCGAGCTTTGATATGATTTCCTCCTGCGTCTTCAGTGGATTATTGAGACGCGACGTCAGGCAGCACCTCCGTCTCTCGGATAGCAAAAGGAAATTAGAATTGAGAAGATATACTATGGAACCAAGAGGCTTTGAGACCATCTTCGCTTGCTAATACCACGCGATCCATCTTCAGGTGGTACTGAATATGCAAGGTGCCGAAAAAGAAACTTACTACATAATTATATTCTTTTATTATCCTCGATGCTCAGAGATTCATGTAAATGTACTTATACAGCGCCGAGTTATTTATATCGCAAACTTTATAGCAAGGAACGCAGAGAAAGCCATAATCATATCTGTAACATAGATATTTTTAAGAAAAAAAGGAAGCATGTATAGTTGTACTCAGCAAAATGAATATTAGATGATTTCGCCCGGACTTGAACCGGAGACCTTCAGTGTGTTAGACTGACGTGATAACCAACTACACCACGAAACCATGTGATTAGATAATCGCTCGCCACTCAAAATCATGTTTTGAAGTTACAATACGGCTAGGATCACAACTTGAGACGGCCCATACTCGAACATGAATAGTTGGCTATGGCCAAGCTAATAATGGATCTTTGCTAGTTCTTTAGCCTCCTCTCTATATCACCTGGACCCAACTTCGCTAGTTTTCTTCTCGCAATCCTTACAAGAATGACAGCGCTAAGCATTACAGCAAGTTATTGCGCAATAAACTCTGTCAATTCTATCGGCGAAAAACTCGAAAATTGTTGAAGTTTGGGGCAACTGTGATACGTTTTATTAGTGCTATGGATTATGAGAGTTGGTTTAGAAGGGATAGAGGTTCTGGCGCATGAGGGAAATGAGACTATGAATTATGTTGGCCCGGATCCGGATAATGCCTGATCGAATGCTATGGTGCTGTCAACACAAGATCAGAAAACTCTCTTCAACCAGAATCCAAATAAAGTCTATACCAACCAGAGTTTTGGATACTGACCCAGCTTGAAGTGAAAAAAATAGGCGTGATGATGTAGCAATTACGATGGCGACAGAGATCTTAAAGAAACCTATCAAGATTCACAGTTATAGATCGGAAAGCAAAGGCTGTGGCACGGTCTAAAAGTCCGCTGCAAGTACTGCGCCTGGAGTACTATCAGAAAGTTAAAAGGTTAACTGTAGTACTTTCCATGGTACTACGCTATTTATGCTGACAAGTACCTGGCAGTAGAGCAATTTGATTCTTATAGACTGGTTAATAATATGAGTGAAATGGCGATTTCCAATACGCGACAGGAACCAAATTGTTTCAGTTATTTCAATCTGAGTTCCTTCATGCGAGGAGAGACGAGACAACTGATTACGATTATTATGATACTGATTATAAACGTTCGCAAAATCTACAAAATATAAGCAAGTATTCCCACCGATCAACCGGTCCATGTGCAAGTCATTACTCCTGACTGACTGGAAGTACAGGTCAGAGTGAGTCTTTTGATGGCTGCCACAACTTCCTATTCGCAATTGTTATTAACCATCTATTTACGTATTAGCGCATCCCACTCCATACCTGGGAGGTTTGATGGTCAGTCGCACCGAAGTTGATCTGACCCATTGTTAGTGAAATTATGTTTTTGAGGACCGCCTTCCATTCTGATACTCACATCAAGGAGATCGGTTAAGATCATGGGGTCGTTCTCACTACCAATCTGGTTATGGGAGTTTCCGTTTCCGGTATTGTTGGCACCGCCACTGGTGGGTGGGTTGCTACTACTATCCGAGTTGCCATTTCCATTTCCTTTCCCATTGGCTGTTTCATGTTAATATTCCCCATTGGCTTATTGCTCATTCTTGTGAGACTAACCGTTGCTAGTGTCTTTGTTGCTGGTTACAATCGGCGAAATAACATTGGAGATGACATCCGGCACGCTTCCTTTTTGCTCCTTTGGTTGAGCAGGGGCCGCTGTGACAGTCAAGGCCAGGATCAAGGAGACGAGAAGAGCTTTGTACTGCATGTTGAAGAATGTCGTAGATCTATACAGGTGATAAGGGGTAATGGTATGAAGATACGGTACGGTATCGACTGAAATATAGTTCCGGAATGAGTATAGATAGTTAACAATAATGACTCAAACAATTTGTAAGGGTATTTATATAGCTTTTATGCTCATTCAGAATTCAGGAACATACCGTTTTCCTGGGCCTCCTCCAAGCTAAGCAGCAAACGATTCGCGGGCTCGCTAAGCGGGTGGCATCATATTGCCCGAATATCATCATTCCGGCTTGAACGACAAACTATTACATTGGAACAAACGGAACTAAGTAGACTGCGCACTCTATACGCCACTTGCCTTTTCCGACCTTTTCCTATTGCATGGTCTGCAATACCCACAATTACATCTGACAGGTAACAAGACTACAAAAGGAAACAGCCGCCAAAAAGGGAATTCCAGCCCTTCGAATCTGGAAACGTCCAATTAATGCCGGGCACAAGCGCGCATCTCAGTTGGCTTTATTCTTTGATTACTGAACCATCTGCAAATCTGCTGAGCATCCGACTGCTCTACCTACGAGACAGCTGCACCCAACAAATCAATAGATATTTTAAAACATGTGACGAACAACTGTTTTTGATTGGGTAAATTCATCCTGCAGGTGGATATATCGGTACTTATATAAGTTGCTGATGGTTCAGCAATTAAAGCAATCCCGAAGATCGTCACCAGGTCATGACATGGGTGCGAATCAATAGCGCGGTATACCAAACCCATGCGCACAATACACGGCACTTAAAATTTGTGGATGCACTGCGAACAATCTTAAAGACTATAGGTCACTTAGCTATCATTGGCTATCCTGATAGCTAAAACTAGCTCATATGTCGAATGCTGGTACATACATACACATAGGCAGTGGGAAAGATTGCAATCTCCTACCTAAGCAGACAATTATGAATATATTGTCATGAATATTGATTACCAAATGCGCTGTCGTTGCAGGCAATAGCGCCTCTCTTATAATGATCACGGGTGCGTCATCTCGGTTATATTTCAGTCTTTTACCTGTCTACAGCGCTTGAACCACTATCTCGAATTATCAACTCATCAAGTGAAGTGCTAGGCGTTAGCGGCTGCCGTTGCCCCTTTAAGCAGGGCTGCTGCATTCCCTTGGATGGACAATACGCACCTGGAATAGAAGAGCCAACGTCTCGACTGATAATCCAGTTCAAACAGATGAACGAAAGCATTGCGAGATTCAAGTACACACGACCTTGGTGATAAGCTGAAGGGTTATGCCTGAAGCTGTTTAGAGTGAATGGTTTTTTTATTTTCCAATGTGAGCGATAGCGCACAGGCTCAATGCCGCGAGGGCAGATCCAGATGCTTTTTTATACACATCGAATGAAAGCAAATGCCTAGGGATAACACGGCAAGAACAGCTCCTAGAACGCCGCTTGTGACTGCGCATAAATTGACGAGGTGATCTGGCCTTTTGTTTTAAAAAGCTAATCGATCAATTTCTGATGCCGTTAACCTTGCGCTACTATACTATGTGATGTATTGTGGTCAAGCCAACAGGTTAGAGTTACGAATGGACTGAGTCCTAAATATTCCCACTGACAACCAACTCATTCTCCTTTCCCCAAATATTATTCGCTATGTGTGAGTGTGAGTGTGGGGAAATGCTGAAAGGAAAGGATGTTGAAAAATCACTAAGTAGACTTGGAACATCGTTTGCCAACTACGGCTTAACGGCTTGCAAGAAATTCTCTAGTCGGGCTCGGATATAGCTACACAAGCTGGCAGAGTACAAGGCAAAGTACAAGGCGGATTACACCAGCGTCTAATGGCCCAGTAGGCTGTAGAAATCGGCCGTAGCGTCTTGCCTGAAACAGTAGTCTGGGTTACTGATAACTTTTTGGTCTGAAGTCGAGGAGCCGACCATGAAGCCGAGAATCCTGTGTATGATAAACGTGGTGTTGGGCCGTGAAAGCAATGAGTAAAGCAGCGTCATTGCCAGGATGCTACGGCAAAGCTCGATTAAGCCTCGAACGACCACGCTCCTCGGCCCCTGGATGGAAGTATCGCGCCGTGAGAGGAGGTAGAATATCCCGTTGACGATGCTAACATCGACCAGCCATGATGTTGCATTCTGTAATTAATTAGCTGACATATATACGGAAGGCTATAGGTTGCTAATTATGAGAAGACAAGCGGGAACAGGTGTTGGGCAACTTACAAGTAGGCCAGGAAAACAGAAGCCTCCGGTAATCCAAAAGCTGAAAATTCCATCGAGGAATGGCGCTGTCAGCCACCCTAACAGTTTGCAAACTATCTACTTCTAGATTGTCTTGCCGTGAGTTGTCCAAGAGTGTGGTTGGTCCAATGTTTGAAAATACTCGTCCAACCAGACTTCTACTCGACTCTGATAAATGAATAAACTAGCTTTATGGAAATGACTGGCCATACTATGCGCCATAAATTCTGAAAGGCGAAAGATGCACAATGAGGTGGCCACGCGATAAAACCTGGAATCGAAGGCTCGGCGGGAGAAAAGTTTGGTAGAGCATAAGCCATGGTTTTTGTACCGTCAGCAGCGGAGGACTGCGAAAAAAAATAAAGCTAGGGTTAGCTCCTTTTTCCTTGACGCTATGTTGTGCTGGTGACGATGAGAAAGAAGACAAGTCATTCTGGAGGAGGGAATGACAACAATAGTTTTCTGCTCTAAATAGGTATCGTGATGCGACTGAAAATCAACCGTACAGGATTGTTCATCGCTTCTAGTAAATAGTGACTCATATAATACTGAAGGATGATGGTACCAGATTCACAGATTGAGTTCATGCCCACGAGTTTGATAATGCTCTTGCGCAGGAGCATGGGGTCCCGTTTTGTTGGCGCTTCCATTTGTTTTGGTATGTCCATTCTCGTTGGAGTTACCAGTAATTCGGCCATGATGACGAAGGATAATACAAATTTCTTTAGAGATTATGTTGCTGAAATATTCTTGACAAATACACTAACGATTGTGAGAACTTCGGAGATGGTTAGCAGCGTACCAATGAATTGTGGCTTGAATCCAGACGAGGTATAGGTAAAGAAGGTAAGGGTAGAGTAAACTAATTGGAATTCCTATTATAAACTGGAGATCTCCTGGTTGACGTTGTTGAGTCAGAACGGATTGGGGGGAGGGGGAGTGTTGCCAATCCGCAAGACATGGGCCATGCGAGAACTATTGAGTCAGAGTGTCTGCTCTATGCTAATGTTCTTGCGAGGTAGTGATATCCATTTAGGGGCAATATATACTGCTAGAACAAAAGGCATGATCTGCGTTTCCAAGTCCACTTGTACTGCTTGGTTGTGCTTTCCAAGGCTTGTGGAGGACATCGTGTCAGGCCCCATTTGCTGCTGCTACCATAAAAAGTATTCTAGATTTTAAGGAGCGGCGCAGTAGATGCTGAGAGACGAATATCATCGACTTCCTTAGCGGTAAGCTCTATTTTGTTTTTAGATGCTACCTTTCACACGGCAGAGTGTTGGCTACATGCGTCCTGAGCCACAAAAAATGCGGAATGTTGCACCGGAATGGGTGCGCATGTTACCTTCAAGGTAGGTAGTATATACCCGGCCCACAACTGGCTTTCAAGGAGTGACTTGCTTCTACCACTCGTGCTCTAACGCCTGGCTGGCAGCTAGACAATTTTTCGGACCAAAACTTAGTAGTCTCATAAGAAGGTCTGAGAAGATACATATTTCCTCCCTGGGAATGTATCCGCGGATACCATATGGTCCACGCTTGTTTTCGATAAAGATGCCTTCGCTTACTGCGTCTTGCAAAGACCTTGGCTCTAGTCTAACTACGAAAAGCGCTTGGCGCCGTCATCTCGTGTAACGCTAGGGCCGGGATTTTCTGTATCAGAGGGATCAGAAATATTTATCACCATTCCATTCTTGTTCACCTCATCTTGAAAGAAGTCTTTCTGTGCTTTCTAGGTCTTTAACCTCCAAGGCTATTAATTTATATAATCTGTAGATATTATGTCAGTTGTTGTTTTAATTGTTATAAACGTGTTTGAGAGGAATATACAGGTTGTATTCTTCCAAGTCTACTCCTCCACTTTAAGTAAAGAAATCTATTAATATAGGTCCTGGTGCATAAACCACCCCACAGCAGCCAAATCTCTCTTATTACAAGCACTACTAAAAACAAAAATTAATAAACATCGTAATCAAGAACCTTTTTCTGTCGATTTCTCTTTTAATAAAATAAACATCTTATTTTAAATTTCTTATTTATAAAAAACCCCGATTTTAATTTTTTTTTTGGTATTTTTCTAGCTTAACTAGTTTTTTTGTTTAATATAACTTTATTATTATTTTTTATATGGGTTATATTCTTCTAAGTCTACCCCTCCATTTCAAGTGAAGAAATCTATCAATACAGGTCCTAGTGCATGGACCACCCCATAGTTAAGGGGAAAAAAAGTAATAATAGTGGCTTGGAGTTAAATAAGAAGGGTTAAGCAGGGTGGGTGGGGCCTGTTCCCATTATTCTGGCCATTGCCTGCCTGGTTAGGTATCGTGCTAAGCCGGGGCCTTGTGGCTGGAGTTTTGCAGGGGCATTTGCGTGCAAGTACTAGTTGATCTTGGATTAGCGTGCCAAGTATATGTGGCAAGGAACGTTTTACTGACCTTTAAGTGTTGTAGACAATGGGGTACATCGCACATAAATCCTTCTCATAGACTCATAATCAAGTGTTCTATCCAACTCAGGCGTAATATCGTTGAAGCAGCCTCACTTTGGAAGTCTAAAACGGCGTGCATGTCGTGGGTATTGGCGACAATGCGTACCACGTACCTAGTGACGTGGCACAGGACTGTACGTGGTTATGCTTCACTGCTTAGACGTGGCCTACTCGCAATCTCATTGCCGTGATCGTAATTAACTCTGGAGCAATAGTGACCAGTCATGCCTTATATTCCGGCAACCGTGGAAACGGAGGAATTGTGGAGGATGGCTTCCCTTCTTCGCCATCGACGTCGTCTCATTGACCTTTTTCTCCCCATCCGCCCTTTATAGTCTCTACCTCTGGCTGGCTTGCCCGGAACCTCATAGACGTAATTAGCCCGATTTTATTCCCACTCAGTTTCACTCTCAGCGATAGGTAGGTGAAAGACCGTTCCCTAGACAATATCGTAGACGGCGGAGAGTCTGACAATGACTTCGTCTCAGTGATCAATCGAATGAAAGTAGCTGTGGGAGATGCGAAAGACAGTATTCCTGCGAAACCTCTAGCGAGAACATGCGTCTCGTCGAATATTGGAAGGCGAATAATTTGCCCTCCCTGGGCTTCGCCACATTAATCGCCCCTTTCATTTCTCCCTCTGGCGACGAGGGACACGGGAAGGACTTTCCCCAATCGACAGAAGAAGCCAGGTGCAATATTGAAAGGATCAGAGCAGACAAATTGGCAAGCTACAATGGGCTGATGGTGGAGGACTTTGAGAATGCTCTTGACGTGTCAGTAAATTTCTGCGTGGACCATACCTCTAACTAGGCTAAGGTCATGAAAGAATATCCAACGACCTATATGCGAACCCGTTGCACTTTCTCTTGGAGCTGCTTCAGAACGCAGACGACAACGCCTACGGCTCTGCCACGCCTAAGATCTGGATCACCTATGATGACGGCAACCTTCGCTTTGATACAAATGAGCTTGGCTTTCGCAGGGCTGATGTCGAGGCAATCTGTAGTATTGGGAAGAGCTCAAAGAAAGTCGAAGCCTCTAAGAAAGAAACGAAACGAATTGGCGAGAAAGGTATTGGCTTCAAGGCCGTCTTTAAAGTTGCTGAAGAGGCGTTTATCAAGTCTGGGTTCTACTCATTCAAGTTCACGAACAAAAAGTCCTCTGGTACTCACGGTGCTCTTGGGAGGCTTGCTCCCGTCTGGGCCGATTTTCCTGGGCACTCTCCGGAAGGATTGACATCTATTCTCCTCAAACTTCGAAAAGATGTGGACTGCGGGAAATTGGTTGAAGGCATCAAGAAGTTTGATGCGAAGCTTTTGATGTTCCTGAACAAAGTGAAAGAGGTAGATATTCAGTTACTCAAGCCTCCCAATCCGGTTGACAGCAGCAGCAAAATTAAGTTGCGAAGGGAGGACAGCACGGATCCCGACAGCGGGCTTCCATTACGGACACTGGTCTCAGACACCTCATCGCCTTACATCGTGTTTCACTACCAGATCTCCAGTCTTCCGTACGAGGAGAAACGAAACGGCTGCGATAAGTCTGAACTGGTTCTCGCATTCCCACACATTGTCGCTAGGCATCCCACAGAACAGCAGGATGATTCGATGGCGACCTCGGAAACTCATAAGGTTTACTCATTCCTCCCTATTCGAGACTATGGTTTCAAGGTATGCCGCCATCAACCCCGTATTATTATCGTGTCTAGTAACAGCTGACGAATTCATCTAGTTCGTTCTCCAAGCCGACTTTATCCTAGTCGCTAATCGGCAGGAAATTGATCCTACTCGCCAATGGAATCATGCGTTGAGCAACGGGATTCCTGCTGCATTATTGGAATTCGTTACGAGGCTGAATGCTTCCGACTTGCGGTATTACTGGCCTCTCCTTTTCCCAGTCAAAGCCGAACCGAGCAGCTTCTTCCAGGACGTATGGACGGAGACCCTAAGAGTCTTTTCCAATAATGCGACTATTGAGGAAACTAGAGGAACATTCATGCTACCATCGGAATTGTGGTCAGTCCCTCTGGAGTTTGCCGATACACATAGGCAGGGTACAATGCCAGAGCCTCTAATTCCTCCTGCCTTCTCCAAATTCAGATACGTATCTCCCAAGTATCCCGCCACCGCAAAAATTGGGCTGGAGAGTCTCGGAGTAAAGACAATTTCTGCTCAGCAATTCTTGGAAGAGCTTTCTGATTTTATTAGTAAGCATTCGCACAAGGTCTGGCGCATGCCAAAGGAATGGCATTCTCGACTGTCAGGCATTCTCGATCGTCTGACCGCCGATCATAAAGAAATGATATCCTCCCTCTGCTTCGTTCCTGTACAAGATGGAACGTGGATAGCTCCACAGTGTGGTCCTCTCTTGTTCCCTCTGGAAGCTAACAGCCTCACCATTCCTAAGAAGATAGGCTATTTTGTCGTACATATGGACGCAGCGGAGGACCGCATGCGAAAGACACTGCTTCGCAAACTCGGGGCTCAAGATGCCAATCACGAAGAGATCTGCCGCATCATCATAGAGGCTCATAGTTCCAAGGGCTTCACTCCCGAGGACATTGAGAGAGATGACCTACTCTGCCACGCGGAGTTCTTATATCTAGCGGGTTGGCAGCGTCAGAAGTCCACGGATCACCTCTGGGTCATGCTGGAGGACGGATCGCGTCGTCTTAGCGCGCAAACATATCTAGATTCGGAAATCCCATACTCAGCAAGTCAAGTCTTTGGAGACCACCGGAGTAAATTCCCTTTCCTCCACGCAGAATACTACACCATCTTCGACACGCTGCAACATCGTGAATGGCTCCGGCAGAACCTGGGCCTAGCAATCGTTCCACGCCTGGTAAATCCACACGATAGTCAAGCGAGTTTCAATCTCAGCCCAGATTTCCGCTTTCTAATCGAGAATATTCAAGCATTGGAGGTACTGCAACTGCTTAAAACAAATTGGAAATTTTATCGCGATTGGATCATTCCCACAGAGAATCCCGAATACCTTTGTGAAGAGAATACCTACTTGAAAAAGCCTCACGAGAGGATCAAGGCTGTTATTTCATTAATGAGGGTGGATTGCCGCGACAAGCGCTCAGTTCAGCTCAATCAAACTTGCCTCCCTCGCAAAGATATATTAACCGCTTTCGCACTACCCGACGCTGTTGAAATATCGACTTCAACCAAGACCATGTTGGCAGTGCTTCCCGTTCCTGATCCCGAATCACCAGACTGGGATATCCTGCAACAGTTCAATGTGATGGTCAAAGTGGACTTCAGAGATCTCATTATTCGTCTTCAACAGATCAAGGAAGGCAGCGCGACGAAAGAGGAGGTTTCGCTGCTCTACGAAAGAATTGAGGATTCCACTAATGGAAAGAAAGAAGTCATTATGTTAGTGTTATCCATATATCACCTCTGGAAGTTACTCACTGGGTTCTAGGAGGGAGTTTCAAGAGAAGAGATTGATATTCATACCGTCAGGGGGCGACACGCCTGTCTGGATTGGACCCGACCACTGTGTATGGAATGGACCAAGCTCGCTCAGGAAGACTCAGCGCTTGAAAGAACACTATCCAGAGCGGGAGCTTCTTTTCCGCAGGACTCTCAGAATTGCTCACGCAACTGTTAGGACGTTGATTACAGAGGCCAAGCAAATCAGCGCCAACGACTCTCTGTCTTATATTTGTGGGCTTCTCAAGGAACTTAGTATCGAGGTAGATAAGACTTCGAAGCCTTATTCTAGCGACGGGTGGGGCGACCTCGACAAGTGTTGTATCTTTCCTATCTGGACTCGAGACCCCAGCCCAAATTTCGATCATCTCGGTACTGCTAGTAAGAAGACGCAAAATAACGAGTGGTACATTGCGGACCATCCATACTTGCGCATGAGTTTCGAGGGGCGGGTACCACTACTCGCATTAGACGCCGCAAATCTCGATAAGACTAAATCACTGATAGAATACATAGGATGCGGTGGCCGAAGGCTGTCGCGATTAGTTGAAAAGGACTCCGCGATAGAAGGCGAGGCGAAGCTGGATGACGGATACACTACCTCTCTGCAACGGAAATGGAGGTATATTGCAAGGTATGTTGCGCTTTTGCCTCCCTGAGAAACCTTGAGAGCGCATATGTAACCGTTAAAGCCTAATCCCTGTCTCAAAGCCAGGAAGGCTGCGTCTAGGCAAACAGATCCAGCTCGTCCAAGTCTTCCAGGTGCAAGGGATATCTAGTGCATACAAGCTCCGAACCTCTAGCGGGGCAATAGTTCAAGGACGCCGAGAGGATGGCCAAGTAATGCTCGACACGGACACAGCTGCGCTCAAAATTTTCATTACGAGCGGTAAGGCGAAGATTGGGCAGCCTCCAAGGCAACTTATAAATGAGCTACAAGGCTTATGTGGCATCGCTGATAATCATCTCACGCATCTCTTTTATATTTTGATGTCAGAAAACGTCTATGAAATCGAAGGCGAGATGTCCCGCGACGGTCTGCTGGACAATGTTCTGGATTTCTTAAACGCCGATTCTCCGGTAGCTAAAGGTAAAATACCACACTTCGCCAAGTTGACTGAACTGGACATTAATGTGTGAGGAATGTTACAACAGTCTTAGCACCAAAGGGATTAGCAACACTCGGATTGAAAACGGTGCAGATATCTGCTCCTATATTGGCTTCCAGGCTAGATGTTACCGGTGACACCAAGCCAAACCCCAAGTCGTCTATTTCGTTACTTCAGGGCAACTTAGGAATACCCCCTCGTCAAATTTCAGTGAAAGGCTCAACGTCACTGAATACCCAGTCCTCGAACTTTACGGAGTCAGGGCCATCCGGAGGTACAGCTACGGGACGCTTGCTAGAGGACAACCGATCTGTGTGGGGCTTGGGCGCTTATACAAACCGAAAGGCGTACTGGGGCCATGTTCCACCCTTGAGAAAGGTGAAACGCGCTCTGCCGAAAGGTCGAAAACGTGGCTTGGTGTCCTTATCTATGCCAATCACGATGCTTCGCGATAACCTCGAAGATGAAGAGGACCAGTTTATTGCTGAACTGCATGTAAGTTCCGTCCTTTATCTTGGAGAACAACTTAGCCGGATTCCTAATGCCGAAGATGGAACGTAGGTAAATGATTTCCTTCGCGGCGTTCTACAAGATGCGTATACCACTCAGGAACATTGGACAAGTAATATGCGCCGTAGGGCTGGCCACAAGCCCTTCGATTCCTCAGACCTGGACATTTCGACTTTCACCATCGCGGACACAAGCTCACGACTAAGAGTGTTCATGAAATGCCAGGGATACCAAGTCGAGTCCCTGGCAGCAAATACTATATTCCACATACAAGTAGTCTGTTCACAGGGACCCGTCAGTACGACTTTCAAAGTAGGACCGGCCCAAGTGGCTAAGGTGAGTTTGGGATTAACAGACGTCATTGCAGCCTAGATTTCAAGTGACTGATGTTCTTGAGCGACTTTATCTAGGCCGAGAGACTTTCATTTGCCAGCAACAACAACCAAAAGGTTCGTAATGAGGTCTTCATCTTGGCGTTTGTCCCCAGCCTCTATATTGACCCAGAAATTGCCCTTATTCTTGATCCCTGGCAAATGAAACTCGACGGTATTTTATCACTTGAAACCTTTCATGAATACGAGGGCTGTCTTACAGAAAATGCCCCAATCCTGTATGTGGGCCACAACAGAGAGCACATTCCCGTCCCTGGATCGAGCGGGGAACAGAGCACGTATCGATATCAAGAGCTGAAACACAGAGAGATCAGAGTACTACAGCTTCTTCCCGGAAAGAGCGACGAGCCAGTTAATGTCTCTATCCGCCATATCTCAATCGACGACCTTGAGACATTCTGGGCCATATCGTACGCTTGGGGCAAGCCAATGAAGAACATAGCACCTACCTACTTATATACCCCTGCGGGAAAGATCTTAATCACTCTTTCGCTGGATTCTGCCCTGAGGGCTCTCCGAGACAAAGGGGTTGACGTTTTGCTCTGGGCTGATGCAATCTCTATCAATCAAGACAATCTGCGTGAGAAGGCCTTACAGATTCGGCTGATGGGCAAAATCTTCGAGAGCGCAGAGCGCGTGGTGGCTTGGCTAGGCGAGGAGTACGAGGGCAGCCATGAGGCACTAGAGGTGGTCTCACAGTTCTGGCTGGGCAAAGTGCCTGATCGGAAGGATACCATTTGGGAAGATATCAACTCACTCGTAAGGCGACCGTGGTTCGAGCGAGCCTGGATCGTGCAGGAGCTCGTGTTGCCATCCAAGGTTATCCTCATGTGTGGCCACCGGTCTGAGGTTGACTGGGATCATTTCTTCGAGGGACTAATAATATGCGAGGAGCTCAATGCTCAATACTTGCGGGAGTCCGAGGGCATAATGCTTTTGCCACATGCAGGTCCGGCATACGCTCTTGGCCAAACGCGACACAAAAAGAAGAATCAAGCCAACCGAACCGGGTTCAGCCTTATGAAACTGCTCGACATGTTTGCCCATACTCAGGCAACACTTGAGGTTGACAAGCTCTTCGCGTTGCTGGCGCTGGCAGATGACGCGGCAGACCCGCTGTTCAGTCCAGACTATGACTCACCCCTTGAGGAAATCGTACGGCGCTACGCCAGGGGCTTTGTGGCCAACGGCCAGACAATGGAACTCCTCTACCGTGCTGGAGTATCTAAGTCTTGCAATTTTTGCTCCTGGATCCCACGATTGACGCACTGTGACTTGCAAAGGACCATTTCGGACTGGGATGCCGCGCGCGAGTTCCATGCTGGCCAATCCGTGCCCCCTGTTGCCCAATACGATACGGGCGGATATCTACACGTGAAAGGGTACGTGTTCGACACCATCCAGCAAACCTACCCTACCCGCCTAGGCAATGGCCGGAGGGTGCACTGCAATGAAGCTCTGGCTGACTTGCGTCGCCTGCTGCTATACTATGCGCAAGACTACCCAACGGGAGAGATGGTCGAGGATCTCCTGATACGCCTGCCTATTGGCGACGCGCGCCGCCCGCATCTGGAGACGACAGCCAATCGCCTGCGCGGCTTCCGCGGCTTCACCAGCCAGCCCAGCGAAGACGCCGTTTGGCCGCCAGAAACACGCAGATTAGTACTCGGGCTTAGTGTCGAGCAGAACACCGTGCGGGACTCTGCCATGGCGCGTGCCAACCAGCGCATCGTCTCCCAGTATTGGTCGACCGTAGCAGCGTTCGCAAGTCGTCTTGGAGGCGCTGTCTTCTGCGGTACTAGGCGTCGGTATGTCGGGTTCGTGCCGGGCCTCGCAAAGATGGGCGATCGTATCTGCCTGCTAGATGGCGGGCGGGTACCATTCCTGCTGCGTCCAGAGGAGGGAGGGATGTATAGCCTGGTTGGCGAAGCGTATATCCACGGGATCATGCAGGGTCAAGCTCTGAAGCAGTGCTTGCAGAAAGAGAATTTGACGATAAAGTAGAGGCTTCTGGGCACGGTAGAGCGGATAGGGGTTCGTGGTTTTAGAAAAAATGGGTCACATAAAATTGGACATCAAGAGTGCATTTCGAAGATTTTTCAGTTTACAACGGTTGTTTACCTCTATTGACTGAAGTATGCTGGCTGAGTATAAGTCACATAGTAGCCTAATACTCAACAAGCGGTGGCATATAACATGAAAAATCGTGCTTACATCACAGCCTACTAATCACTGAGTGTCATCCTATAAACTGCACTCAAATTAGTTAGTTGCGGACATCATCAACAGGTTAATCAATTCATATATCTGATGAGCTTGGGAACATGGTGAACCTTCTGTGGCCTAGCATGAGAACCACAGTATGTCTATCAGTCCCGCCTTTCCTACGTGCCAACCCAACCGGCCCTCCTGACCTAGCTATTATCCACCAATTCAGGACCTCTCAGGAATCAGCTTCCCAGTCTTGATGTCATACACATAGGCTCTAACACTATCCTTCAATTCCTGTCGGATGAGGGGTGAGTCCTTGAATATTTTCAGGTCTTCTTTGAGTACATCTTTATGCCTGCGTAGGATAAGTGCATTAATTTCCGAGAGACCCAAAAGTGTTCATGTTGAATTGGAGGAATGTAATAAGCAAAACTCACTTCTCAATGCTACTCCCATCATACGTAGGAATCTCCATCTGGTCAATCTCATGTGCCAGCTGTGGATGCTTGGCTTTCCATGCCTCGTGAACATCATCCTGCTTGGCGTGGATCAAACCGCAATCTGCATGCAAATTCATGGCCTATGTCAGTCTACGTAGCTATATGTATGTCATATCAGAGACACTTGCCCGTGTGATGAATGATAATACACTCCTTGATGACTTGACCCTGGGTGAGGTATTCGACGTAGGCTAATCCTGGGATGCTGGCCTTGACTCGGCCTCCGAGGTTGCGAACCACGAATGCTTCATTGCCGTGGAGTCCGAGGAGCTGTTCTGGCGAGGAACGAAAGTCGATGCAGGCGACTATGCAGGAATGTCATATTAGTTAGGAAGAACACAAAAGGTAGTAAGAGGCAAGGTGGCTTTACAGATGAACACAGTAGCTGGGCGAATCTCGTTCGTGCCGATCTCACTCAGGTACGGCTCTGGGCGGTGCTTGCTGTGAGCATACACTCTGGCATTTAGGTTAGTGGCTGATAGTTTTTCGAGAGATGCCAGGAATTCCAAACCGGTTCTGCTCTAGCATGTCTGTCCAGGTAGGTGCCATGGTCGATTAGGAAGAAAGATAGTAAACTTTTGAGTTCGTTAAGTCGTTGTAATATATCGAAGAATAGAGCAAGACTCGTAAGATGAGAGAGCAATGCTGTACTTTCTCATCCCATCTAGAGGGATGAGAAGGAATGCTTTATACTTCTCATGAAAGTCAATATGCATGATAGTAGTTCAGCAGGTGTGCAGCAATTGAAAGGAAGTGTCCATCTCACCTGCAGCCACCTGCAATTGCTTACAAGGGGATCTAGACAAGGGGTTGCCGAATGAGGCAAATGGACCAACATCCTATTCTGGCAAGTAGAGCGCAAAACTCAATCTTAGTCAGCTTGCTTAGGCGGACTATGAAGATGAATAATCAGAAACTATAGATACTCGTTTATGACTAGATCTAAGCAGCAATTAATGAATGATGAGGATGTGTTGTTTGGTTGTTGTATATTCACACCTGACCACTAAGTGTCAGAGAATAAAAGTTCGAGAATAGCTAGGTCTGCGGTATTTATTCATCGGTTAGTAATTGGAGTCAGCTGTGCTACTGTCACAACTATAACATTGTATACATTCTAATAATAGGTAAGCAAACATTAAAATCTGGTAGAGTTTTATAATTAATACATTTATATCTAAATTATATGATAAATGCGCTGGTGCGGGAGAATTAGTCAATTAATTAATTGAAGTAAGTGTGTAGTGTGTGCAGGTATAGTTATGTTTTCCAGAGGAGCGTTGTGTACTGCTAGGTGTGTAAGTGTAAGTGGGTGCGGAGTGACTTGCGCGGTAGCGCAGCTGGCTCCAGTTGCTAACAAATCAGATCAGCACAAAAGTTAACCATAATTAGTACCCTCCATTGGTACTATGCTATATATGCTGACACTAGCCCTACCTATTCTAAACAATCTAACGACACTATAGGCCTATCTCTAGATTTCGCCTTTCCACATTATCTTTAGAAGCGCATCTGATTTCTATCTTGCCAATAGTCCTCTGTCTGACCGGGTTAAAAACCGGAGTGGAAATGGATGATCCGGCCCAGGGCTAGCCAGGCACTCCTGAAGTATACTTAAGAAGTGGCCTAAACCACGCATCTTAGATACTTCAACAGAAAATAATTGGAAATGGCTTGGTTACAGTGAGAAAAGATGTTATTCGCGCCGTAAAATGGAGCACCTGCGTGCTGTGTGCAGTTACCGTAGGTCTAAAGAAAATCCTGTGGCATCTCTAATCCCTGTTGTTCCCGCCTCAAGTCCGGCTACATCCGGAGACTTGACTGCTCGCCATGTCTCAATGCATATATTTCGAATTATCACGGATCAGCGCTGCTAGGGGTCGGACCTAACTCTCCCTTTGTTGACTTGACCGGCCCAGCTCATAGGGACCGAGCGCCGAGGTATGCAAGACTTAAAACGAACAAGACCACAGTTTTCCACGGCAGGTACCGGGAATCAACTCTAGCTGAAGAGTCATATGCGTTGATACTCGCCAAAAGCCAATACGTGCTACATGTCAATTGTCTTTAAGACTGATAACCACTCTCTACTCAGCACATTTAGTGACGCGGAAATACCAGTTCCAATGTCCCTGCCAAATTCTATGAGAATAGCTCAGCTCACGCCGTAAGGCATGGTTTTCGCACATTGGTTCTCGGGCAAATGCGTGGTCACTGTCAGATATATGGCTTCGACAAGCTCCTTCTGACGGACAGGAGTCTCTCTGCAGTGTTTCTCTAGCACAAGCCTCAACATGACTGGCCTCTTCCCATATGAGCGGTGCTCTCTGAGCATACAGCCAGGGCAGCTAGGGAACAAGGGCTCTATGACTTCTCTTTCAGGGATGACCGGCAGGGGTTCATAGAGGAAGTGTGGTATATTCTCGGTTTGGAAGGAGCACAGCTCTAACACTTAGTTCACTTAGGTCCTGATACCAATTTCAGCCACTGAATAGAGCTCATACCTGATTTGTACGTGCTTCCCGGGATCATCATTTTATCAATCGACTCTCCCCTAGAGTCCTGATCACCCTCAGAATAACACATAAGCTCCTATACCCATTACCGACTAATTAACTTCAAGGATAATAGGTCAAAGAAAATCTGTTCCAGCGCCCCCTGCTCCTGATTCCCGAATGATTATAGACCTAACTCCATCCTCAGCCTCAGCATACGTTGTAGTTCATATCTATCCTAGAGTTACTCTCGTCAAAAGCTTTTGTTAACGAGAGGCGGAGCCGTGAGAATTTGTCATCCACTATTTATCCACTTATGCCTCACATAGCCATGGCATGTTTCTCGTGGTGAGCTCTTCGTAGTCTGATACCTTCGGTAGTTCAGCAGCCTCAGCCATTTTGGATCCGGTGGTATAGAGCAACAACCTAGATCATGGTACTTCACAAGCTTGAATACCAGACTGCGTTTTGACCACGAGATCGACACATCCCAGTCAGTTTCGCAGACAGAGCAAGCCCCCATACCTTCGTATGCTGAGTTCTTAGAGAGTCTCGCCCCAGCTTCATAGAAACTGGGATAAAGGACACCGTAACACTCATTTGTTATTCCGTGGAGTTGGCAGGACGGATTATTTCGACCGATTTATTGCGCGACTTCCTCATGGAGAGACAGCTAAACTTTGCTTGCTATCACTGCAATCTTCGCTCCCATAACATGAACGATCCATGTGGAAGATAAGAACAGGTTTTCGCCTATCCACTTTGCCGTGCGTGAAATGTCAAGGAACATCCTGCATTTCGTCTGCATAAACAGGCAACTTGAGAATTGGATTCCCGTAAGTGACAAACATGAAAGAGGGATTCCATGCGTAGAACCAAATAGCCGACGGTTTCTGACAAGACGGGTTTCCAGAAAACTTATATATGAACTCTTGCCTAGCCATATTGAGGACGTGACTAACGACCCGGCGGTGTTGAATGATTGGCCGGATTTGAGTGCCTCCGGATAATAAAAGCTGTTCTCCTTAAAGATGGAGTGGAAGGAGAGTAGTCTGCGTGCAACGGGGCAATAGACTACCGAGCTGATATCTCGCTCTAGATTCATCAGAAGCATCTCCCTGGAGTGTGCTTCGAGCCTCTTGAAGGTATATTTGGATAAAATGAAGAATAAACTTCTGCAAGTCAGTGCCAAGGACACGGCATCGGCGGCACTTGTGGTTTGATCGGCGATATTGAGGATCATCTCGACTGGCAGCATCGCTAGTAAAGGTGACTGTGGTTGTTCATTCTGGGTGCCAAGCATGGTGTTGGGAATAGGAGTGGCCATAGTATTAATTTAGGTTGCTTGTCGCTCTTAGAGGTACAAGTATTGTTGTAATGGGTATATATATTGTTGTATTGAATTGGTATGAGTAACTAAGGGATAGAATTCTGGTCTCTCAAATTACTAAGGAGCCATCTATATATAGAGACTCAGGACTGTAGGTTAAGCTTTCGCAAACCTTAATATATACCTATTTCGAGACTCACGCCGCGCAAGGTTTGGTCGCTCCGATAGCCGCCGCACCACCACGACCTGTCATAATAAGTCAGCACAGACCCTCGTACCGGGTCCTAATATTGCACATAAATAAAGCTGTTGTTTTTGGACGAACGAGTCGTGAGTTACACTGGTTCCGATGACCAGGAGTTGAATAGTTTTATTATGATTTTATGGATGTCTTGTAGCGCTGGTTGTAAATGGGCAAGGGTAACAGTAGTTGTTTGGTATAGCTTGTTGCAAGCTAGCTAAAGACGGAGGGTTTCACCCTTGTAGTTGGGGCCTATAATGGGTCTCGAATCTCGATGTTGTTGTTTGGTCCATGTTGGAAATGGCAGTGTGGACAGCAAGGCCTGCCTCGCTCTTATAGAGCCAATTTCCTAGCATTTGACTTTGAAGAGAGTTTGAACTTTGAGGGCTATTGAGGTCATACACATTAATGAGAGTTTAGTGTTGAACCTTGAGTTACGCCACGATCTTGTTTTAGGGAGTCAAATAATACTGGGCTAACCTGCGTACATTGAAAGTTCCCAAAGAACTCTGCAGTGATCTGTATGATGTTTACCTATAATGTCTAGATTTATCCCACGTTACTCTTTCGGTGTATTCGTAACATACATAACACACAACAATTTAAATTCGGGTGTCGAATTTTCCATCCACTATTTCCCCACGACGAGTATTCAGCAACGGTACTGTTGAAGGACCGGCTGTGACAGCGTACTAACCTACGAAAACCTTGATTAGACAGACACTCGCGGGTGTTGGTTAGTGAAGCAATTTTTTCAGATCCCCAATCGTTTGAACCTCCAAGAAGAAAGCATCCCTGATTTCAATTCCAAGCTCCTCCCGTAGCCTTTGGGATACAACAAGGGACATCAATGAGTCTAGACCTAGGTCCGTGATCTGAGATTCGTCTGCGAGGTGGCTAGCATCTACGGCTAGCTCCTCGGCGAGCACAACAAGAGCACGGGAAATGAGATCTGTTGACCGTGAATCTACGGTCAACCCACTCGCTCCACTTAGATTTGTGGTAGAGGACGCGGTTGCTGGAATGCGTACGTCGTGGCTGGGGGGTGTGAAGATGGCTGGTGATAGGCTCATTTCATTTGAACTCTCCAGCGAGCTAGTGGGAGTGGCCGCTGGCAAGGGTGGTGGCCGTGTTTCAATCTTGGGCGGCGGACTCACGACTTTCTTCACTGGGGCATCTGGAGGCCTGAAGAAGCGATTGAGCATGACCCTCGGCCACTGTCGGAATAAAATGGCTTCCACCACCCCGACAATCTCGTGTCCTTGTAGGATATATACATCACCCACGAAGGCGTGGTTTTCAGCAGGCACCATCCTGACGTAGGCCAGGTATCGACCACCAGGAGTCAGTGGCTTTGCGAAGCGCATTGCTTTCCACGACGGTGTAATGAAGAAGTTGTTGGTATTATCGTAGTAGTTACCCCCGTTCAGGATGAATCCGGACAACGACACAACGCCATCGATGAAATGAGGCGGAACTGTCCAATTCCCGCCCATATCTGAAGGGAACACCACTTCAGCGACGGCCTCGTCCTCGTTTAGGACTACTGTTTGCATGGTTTGATACATCTCGGAGTATCCGACAAGCTTTCCGAACAGGCTGTATACGAGATCTGTCGTAAGCTTACTGGCCTTGCCAAACGAGACCATGTCGTTCAAGGCTTCGATACGGCTGGTTATAAGCGTTGCTGAGCGAGACCAAGTCGATAGCCAAAGGGAAGTGTCCTCGTATGAGATAGTGGCATGACAGTACCATGTTTCCTTGGCTGGATTGTACCACTTAATATGGGCTTCTTTTTTGTCTAGATCAGCCTCTGCAGTTACGAAGATGGGTTGTGCCTCGTTTGTATTTTGAAGTTTGACAATTGGCTCATGGTATTCAAAATCTGCGACGTTGATGCCAAGGGAGGTCGAGCTCGCGAAGCTCTTGTCAAGGATTCGTTTCGCTAGTGTGTATGCCATGTCTGCGTGCAAGAACTGTATCGGGTTAGAAGACCAATTATTTTGAGCTTGTTGAAAGTCAGTAGGTACTCACAGAGGATGCAACACCATAGCCATTCATAGCATGTCCGTCAACAACGCCTTGCAGTAACGGATTGGTAATGTTGGTCTCAGCAGAGAGTTGTGCCTTGGCGCCATTGAATTCCTCGGTTATGAGTCGATGGATACTAGATGTTTGGAAGTCCTGGATGGCTAATCTGGGGTCGGGCTCAGCGTCCGCTCGCCCCTTAGTCAGATTCCAATCCCCACGATACTGGATCCAATAACTTTTATAATTCCAGGCGTATGTGGGGGCGTCAACAAGTCGAAGACTCTGCTCGAATGGACGGTGATACTCATTCCAGTCAATGTCCATTCCTGCATCATATAAGGCACAAAGTGCGTTGGCCAAGGTTGTCCAGCTATTACTATCTTTGTGAAGACTTGGGTATGCCAATCTAGTGAAAGGCAAGGTGCGTTTCACAAAGCCAGTGCATGTAGGGTGGTGCCCTACTTCAAGCCAGATGGTGGAGCTAGACACTATGCCAGAATCCCATGCATCGCTGAGAGCCCCTGCAAAGTTCACAGTTTCCCTAGTCGCAGAAGAGAGATATGTGACGTCAACAGAGTCTTCCGAAGTCAACACCCGGCCATGGCGAGGGGAAATGATGGCGACTCTAGGCTTCTTGCATACGACTGCCCGGGCCTGCTCTAGGAAAACATCTAGCAAATTATCCATTTGGCTTGTATGGTAGGCATGTGCAAGCTTGAGGTGAAATACCTTGTAACCAGCAGTGGCGAGAGCGATTGAGAGGGAGTCCAAATTGGTAAGTGAACCACCAACAACTGTTTCGTTGGGCCCGTTAATGCAAGCAACTTCGAACGGAATGTCACCTGCGGCTTGTTTCACGTCTTTCACTGACGCGCGTACAGAGACCATACCGTGCGTATTCACGGTACACGTAGAGTCTAGTAGTGCGGCGCGGGTGCCGACAAGGAATACGGCAGCGCTATCTGATAGCACGCCTGCTACAGCCAGCGCAGCATATTCTCCCAAGCTGTGACCGATAACGACGCTTGGCTTGATACCAAACGATTCCCATAGACGTGCTAGTGCAATCTCGACGCAGACTATTGCGAGATGCATGGAGACCGTCGAAACTTCGTCCAGATGGCAAGTACTAGTGATAATCGGCAAGAAGGAAGAGAAATTCTGTCGTCGCGTAAGACTATCGAGTTGATCGATTTGTTGGCGGAACAGGGCAGAATCTTGGTATAACTGTTTGGCTATGCCAATATAGAACGTGCCTTGGCCTGTGAAAGCAAACGCGACTGGACTTTGTTTGCCATTCTGTGGGATCTGTGTTAAGGATGGCTCGATATGAGGTCGAAGTAGTTCAAGAGCCTCGGCTTTTGATCCTGCGACAATCGATACACGGTAGTTATAATGCATTCTCCGCGCCGACATGGTGTACGCCAAATCAGCGAGACAGACATCCTGTCGTGTTTCGATATATTCAATCAGATGTTTCAAATTCTGATAAAGGGAAATGGCAGTTTTTGCTGAGACGGTGATGACATGTGATTGTCGCTTGTCTTCGCTAATTCTAGGACGTGGCGTCGCCTCTTCCATGAGGACAGCTGTGTTTCCTCCCGCAGCACCAAAGTTATTCACCATGGCCAGCCGCTTACGCTCGTTACTAGGTTCCCATAGCGTGGGCTTGCGGGGAATGACTACATTCCGCTGATCTAGGTCTTGAGGCAAAGCTGGGTTGAATCGCGTCTTGATACCAATATGCGGTGGTATCATGCCTTTCTGAAAGACAATTATAGTCTTGATGAAGGCCATGATGCCAGCAGCCGCCTCACCATGACCCATATTCGATTTGACCGTGCCAATGTGGAGAGGCAAGTCTCGTAGACGGACACGTCCATTCGAAGCTTTGGGTGCGAAAATATTTGTGACCGATTGCATTTCCATGCTATCGCCTGCTTGAGTCCCCGTGCCGTGCATTTCCACGTATCCGACAGAAAGAGGGTCTATTCCTGCACGTCTGACTACCTGAGTATACAGATGTGCCTGCGCTGCATCGTGGGGATGTGTGATAGACACCGCCTCGGCCGAATGATCAGTGGCTGCGGAGAGAATCACGGCAAGAATGTTGTCATTATCCGCTTCAGCATCTTCTAGTCGCTTGAGAACCACGCTGCCGACGCCGTCCGCCCGACAGTAGCCATCGGCTCCCTCGTCCCATGTCTTACAGTTTCCAGTTGGGGACAGGAAGTAGCCGCTGCTAAGCCCAGCGTAGACATCAGAGTTGGTAAGAATATTGAGGCCACCAGTGATAGCCATATCAACGTCTCCACTCCAAAGGGAGGTGCATGCTGTTTGTATGGCTGCCAAACTGGATGAACAGGCTGTGTCAATGCTGAAACTTGGACCCCAAAACTTGAAGAAGTAGTTGATGCGGCCAGGAGCAAAGGCCCTGCAACCGCCCGGGATGAAGTATGTATTGATGGCTTGTCCAGAGTTTACTTCGCGGTAATCATCACTGGCTTGTCCGTAGAATGTGCCCACACGCTGGTGATGTATGCCTCGGCCATGCACATACCCAGAGTTCTCTAGAGCTTCGTAAGCTGTCAAAAGAGCAAGGCGGTGCATTGGGTCTGTTTGCTCGGCTTCTCGTGGGGACATGCCGAAGAACATGGCATCAAATAAGTCAGGATCATCCACAAAGCAGCCATAGGGCGTCTTTGACGTGTTGGGTGTTTTCCCTGTTGGATCAACGTGGGTTTCGATATTGAAGCGATCGGGCGGAACATGTTTGTGTACATCCCGACCTTGCATCAGCAAATCCCAGAATTTCTCCGTGTTGTCGGCGCTACCCGGAAAGCGACATGCCATACCTACGACAGCAAGTTTTGAGGATTTCGTGTCTCTAGGGGGGCTTTTCCTCAGGGGAAGACTCATGGCTGCTGACATCATGTCCTGGCTCGATACGGCTGCTGAGGGTAATTCGGCGCACCACCGAGCTAATAAGCTCTCGATGTACTGCGACGGTTGTATGGCGATCAACTGTATGGAATCAGGCGAGATTTGTGTTAGTCGATGAGTGATATTATCGATGGTTTTGTCCCAGCGAATCCTCTGTGTGAGCATTTCTTCCATAACTTCCTCCAGCAACAACGTGGCATCTGTGAACTCAAGCTGCTGTCCGGTAGTAGGGGAGAATAATGCGAGATGCAGTTGGTACTCTTGGTGGATTTTTGGGACGATTTGTTTGACATGCTCTATGCCATAAGCCTTAGCCGTGTGCCACATCCCCTGTACCTTCTTCATCGGCACGTTTCTTGTACCTTTGAAGAAGTCAGACTCCGAAAAGAGAGCACTCAGAGTCGATGGCGGGCCTCCGATGCTAACAGATTTTTCGTCGTCATTGAACACAGAAGCCATGCTTGATTCCGGATATGCCTACAGCGGTGCTTAGCACGTAATCTCTGTGCTGCTTTAAATTGACTTACCTTCTCGGTGTTGAACTTATCCACTGCTTGTCGAGCGTCGCTCTCGTCCACTCCATAAACGCAGTATACCCAGGCTCCTTCGGAGTTTATTTCGTCCGGTGACACCTCCAGTGATCGACAGACTTGGTCAACGACAAGCCCAAAGCGGAATGCAACTCTGGTAATGTCCCCCGAGATGCTTGGGATCATCACCAAGCTCGGTGATAGTCCAATAGCTACTGCAGAAAGCATTCCAGGGCCTCTCGCTATTAGAAACGCGTTAGATATATCGAAGGCATATTCGAGAGGATTTGCCTCATGATATCTGTAAGTAGTTAGGTCAGAATGCCTACATGTCAGAATATTCATTGACGAGCATACACGATGAAACTGCCCAGCTGAAATACAAAGACCAGAACCCGCTCGATAGCTGAGCCAACTGGTGTTTTTCTCAACTGGACGACATGATCTGTCAGATCAAGAACGCTCTCGAAAGTGGGTATCAAGTCTTTTTGACTTCTGCTCAGTCCGTGGCATTCTCCTTTCAGCGAGATGGTAACAGTTTCGAGGAAAGAAGTGAGAATAGGATGTCTTCTTTCCTTGCTAAGCAAGTGTAACTTCCTGAACAAGTCCCGTTGGTCACCTTCGGGATCTCCTTGTGGGATCTCGCCAGAAAAGTAAAGAACTTTTGCCCGTGTCATATTGATACTGTCTTCGATCCAGAACGTGAAGCTCAAATGTTTATATATCGTTAGGTTTGAAACATCTCTTAAATATGTATGATTGTATATTAGTCACCTGTAAATGCGTACATTTGCCATTACTCACCAAAATACCCACCTTCAAATCCGTGCTCGTTCGCAACTCCTTGGCACCACTCCCCACTGCCTAGTCTATCGTCACTATAGACTTCGGCCACAGCTTATCATAGAAGTTCTTGCCACCGACTATCCCAGAGATTCGACACAAGTATGCATATCGTAAGATAGTCATATCCATGCTCAGAGGCTAATGCCCGAAGGCAACTATCGTGAGGCTTATTGGCTAATAGAACCAAGCATAAGTGCTCAGCCTGCGTGATTATTCTTATTATACGCCGAAAATTATTTATCCACCAAGTTTAGGTGTCATATGGGATGACTGCATGTGATATAGCTGCATGATAGATAACAATGAAGTCCTAGAAGTGTCCTGTCAACTAGTATCTCACCGCCTACGGCCTTATCGGCGCGGAACCATCTACATTATTAGGATGGCAAATCTGTTGTATGCGAAGCAGACAGGAAAACCAGCATAAATAAAGCGGGATTGGTCGTCGTACAGGCCTGCAGAGAGACGGGAGCGATGTGGCGATGCTCAACAGGTTGTTGTCCCGAGTCAGCTTGCAGATCACGCAGAATAATGTCTCTTCTGAACTCTATGCTGATGCTTTGTGTGAGTCGACACGTCATACTGTACGACAATATTTGAAGTTTGGATCAGACGCCACCTTCATTCAAAGCTGACACGCCTAAAAGAGGGGCCGCTGAAACTTGTAAAGTGATCAGATCAATAAAGTGAAAACACAACCACAACGTGCAGAATCTCTAGCTGTTAAAGAGCTTAAAGCACTTCGTTTTAACTTCACTCTCATTTCTCATCTGCATCAGAAGCCTTTTGCTTGTGCGTGCCTATTGTCTCCAGATGAATGATGTCAAGTCCTCTTGAAGATGTAAAGAAGCTTCTAGCGAGTGCGTCAGACACTTCGCGCAATATTCTCTTGAGGCAACTGCATGAGATCATCGTCTCTTCAGAAACGGCTGAGGAAACTGCCACACGCATGTAAGGCAGCTCACTCTGCTACAAAACAACCTTGACTAATTGCTTGCAGTGCTCTTTATGTAGGAATACCTATTCTAAGGTGCACTACTTTGCAACCACTGACATGCCTCCAGCCACTACAGACCGCCGTTGTCAGGATTGGTCATGACTTGAAGATCTTTGAGGCCTTGACAGGCTCGGGACCCAAGACTCTTGAAGAGTTGCAAGCATTGACGAATGCCCATCCGATCACTCTTGGTGCGACTATGTTTCATCGATACTAAAAGGCTGGGAAAAACTGATCATGCATGACAGGACGTCTATTAAGATATATGGCCTCTGTGGGGCTAATTCGCGAGACTGGTATCAACCAGTTTGAAGCCAACAAGAAGTGCCAGAATTTGGCGACGCCAGAAGCAGTAACTATCTTCACACATTTGTATGTAACCAATGTTCTTCTCTAATCAGTATGGTTTGATACTAATTTTCTGCTGTTAGCTTCGAAAACTGTTGCCCCCTGTTCCAGGAAATGCCCGCTTTCTTGCGTAATAACAACTTTCAGGATGTCACTGATGGAAACGCTACCGTGTTCCAGCCTGCTTATAAGACAGATCTGGACACGTACACATGGTTTTCCCACAACCCTGAGCACAGGGAGGCTCTCGTCAAGTACATGGCGACGGAGCAGAATATACGAGGTCGCTGGTTAGATGAGTATCCAATTGAACGCGGCACATGGAGCTGGGATCCTGAGATGCCAGTTTTCGTGGATGTTGGCGGTAATGTTGGACATTACTGTGCACTGTTCAAGAAGAATTTCCCCGCAGTAGCTGGACGGGTTATCCTTCAGGATCTTCCCAGTACCCTTCGACACGCGCTCCAGACACCTGGTGTCGAGATTCTTGGACACGACTTCTTCAAAGAGCAGCCAATAAAAGGTTAGTTGGTACTATTTCAAAACTCTACACCCCCCCCCTCCCCCCCCTGCTGAAGCGTAGTTCAAAGACGAGACTTTATGTACCCTTGCTATCAGCCTGCCTATTTGCTTGCGTTCTAGATTTTTTTGGCTTGTTGTTTATGGACTTATCTTCAACTTTTATTGTCGCGTTGTTTCTAAGAAATTCACCGGGGGCTTTATGCTACCCTGGTAAAATCCATTGCAGCGAACATTATTTCAGAGGGGACGTGAAAAACTCCCATTCTGCTCGAGTGGCTTGTTAATATCTACTAGGCAGCAAATTCTACCATCTCGGTTGGATCCTTCACAACTGGAATGACGAGAAATCAAAACAGATTTTGCGCCAGATCAAACTGGCTATGACTAATGAATCTGTTCTTCTGATCAACGACATGATTCTGCCTGAGTTAGGGACTCCCGCCTTTGCAGCTTCCCTGGACCTTATCATGCTGGGTGCTTGTGGCAGTCGAGAACGCACAATGAAGGACTGGAGGGACTTGCTGGGTGATGTAGGATTGGTGGTCAGAGAATGCATTCTATACAACCGTGAGCTATGCCACGGTATTATCGGTGCAACCTTGAACTAGGATTCAGTAAGCCCCTAAGCGGCAATTGATGGGCAAATTAATTGTCATACGCTATCCTCTCAGTAACTTTCCCCTAGCTTTTTATGCTCCAATAAATCAAGATTCACTATTTTGTCAATCTGCTCATATACTTTATTTTATGCTTAATCTGAGGTTTACACTTCTCCTTCCCCTTTTTTCCATCTCGATATGAAGTTTTTATTTCGTAGCAACGTGTATCAATTATTCCGTCCACGGCCCGAGTAGCTCTCATCAATCGCGCGAGTGTAGATCTAAAATCTCCGTTACCCTACGCGGATGAGTGAGTTGAGAATGACATCATTATCTAACAAGAAGTGTATATGTAGTGCTGACCGCAGCACTGGCTATCTCGGCACGACTCTAATTCAGACCAGGCTCATTGAACGGTGACAATAGTATCCACTTCCCCAGCCTCGAAGGCACCTGTTTTGACAACTTGTGGTCAGAAAAATAAGCACGCGTACCGGTCTGAGTATACCTTTTATGAAATACATATTGGGAATGAAGCATACCTCCGCTGAGATAGTACTTGTGCACTGTGTATTCAACTCAACCTCACTCGATCACTCCGGGTGATGGTCTCGGGAGCTGCGGCGTTCAGCTTATCTGACTGACTTAGTGCGCTGCTGATATTGACGTGCCGTCCGAATAATCGGGAGTCTGCAGACCAGCCTTTTGCGAGGGTCCTATTTACGCTCTGCTATGGTTATCACGGGCCAACCAGAGGCATATGTGTAGTAGTTTATCGTATATGTGCGGGAGATACGTTCGATACGACGCCATGGAGGCATATAGGGCCAAACGAATCGCCCACCTCTCGAAGGGAAGCAGGCTTTGGCAAAATAGTGGAATAGACCATAGGTTACGATACTGCTTTTCTCACTCTGTACAACCATCCCTTACGCCTTTGCAGCCTGATTGCAACCTATCAAGTCAAGCATAGTGATCTCAAGAGGCTTATCTTGCCTATCTATCAGCTTACCATGTAATCAGAATCGACTAGCGTGTTCCTTGTGCCGTAATTATCACCAGGTTTCAAGCTTCAGAGTGATGCTCTATTATTACGTGAGGATTGTCGCAAGGTAGCACAGCATCACGTAGGCTGAACACCAATTCAAGCTATAGCTTACCTACATATCTTTCCACTATCACGAATCTTACTCAATGATAATGCTGACGGAAGAATTCCATTGTTGCACATCTGCATATCCACATCGCGCGCGGCATGCGTTGGCTTGCTGCTGTGAGTATAATTCAGAATTATTTAACGCTCGATAATATAATCCTAGAAGTGGGCATTGACCTACATCCAAACTTTGGAGATCATCGTCTCTGCATGGCTGCATATGCACACCTCCCACCGCACACGTAAAGCAGCGGCACTGTGTGTGCGATGCCCGAATATGACGCCTATCAGCCGCGTCACAAGACTTGGGACAATCACAAACAGTGAATAAGTCCGAGTCCGAGATGCGGCGAATAGAGTAAGAACGTTTGTGGTTATATTTGTTGGTTCCGATGTACGTTCGATGGCTGTTTGGAAACCAACCCGACCTGTAGTCTGATATCCAGGTGATCGAGTAGCCCCAAGAGCAAGATGACGACCAAATCTTATCCTCACGTTCTCATTGCAGGGGCGGGCATGAGCGGTCTCACGCTCGCCCACCAGCTCAAGAAACAAAGCATATCCTTCTCTGTTTTTGAGCGTGATGTGGACAACGATGCTCGTGCTCAAGGATGGGCCTTGTCACTATTCGGCTCCGCTCTCGCCGATTTAGAGGATTCTATGCCTACAGGCCTTGGACCCGTCGAGCAAGCAAGCCATTTGCTTCCCTTGCACCTCCCAGCCCAATTTATTTTCTACGATGTCACAAGACCCACGATGCGGATGGGTGTTATAAGTGACGACACTGGAAAGATCATTCGTTGTAATCGGCAGCGACTCAGGGACTGGCTGCTCCAAGGAATCAACGTTCAATTTGGGAAGCGCCTGGTTAAGGTCGAAGAGAGTGATGATAAGGTCACTGTTCACTTTGAGGATGGCACCTCGGACACTGGCGACATTCTAATCGGCGCTGAAGGGACGCGTAGCGTAGTGCGGAACCACATTCTGAAAGGTCAGGATGTGATGAAGCCACTCGCCCTGGGGTCCCTCGTTGGTGAGGTCCAGCTCAGCGGTGACGACTTTGCTCGACAGCTTTCTCTTGCGCATTCGGGCTACATCGTCAGTACGACATCCTAAGTCTTTTATTCCCCGTTTTGGCAAAGATTTTACTCCCATATGCATTAAGTTCCTGCATACTCCCGAAACACCCCAAAAATGAGCCGATTTTATACTGCAAGTGGTAATTTCTAACTCCTGATTTCTTATAGTGGACTCATCACTCGCAAGCGATGAACAAAGCGCTGTTTTCGCGGCCTTGAACAAGGTTAGCGAGGACGGGAAGACTGGGTACTACTACTTCATTCTGCTATGGGTGGACAAGCATGCTCCTAATACTACTGACGAAAACCCCGTCTGGACTGTCAGGGCATCGCAGGAGCAGTTGGCCGCCTTCGCACGTGAAAAGACCAAGTCATACCCTGATCACCTAAGAGAGCTTGTGGACAAAGTTCCGGTAGAGGGATACAGAAGCCCTGGATTCCAGCTCCAAGGAGTGCAGTTGGAGGCTAGTCAGCTGCCTGCTGGGAAGGTCATGGTGATTGGGGATGCAGCACATTCCATGACACCTTGTGAGTCGTACATTTATGTCCACAAAATCGAAAAACTTGCTAATCACCCTGAAGTCCGAGGCGAAGCTGGCGTTTGTGCCTTCACTGACGGCTTGAAGCTTGGTCGTACTCTTGCCCATGTTCGGGACACACAAGCCAAAGGACCCGAGCTGGAAGGAATTATGACGGAGTTTCGCGATGATATGCTCGTGCGTGGGGCCTGGGCTATCGAGGTTTCGAACCCAGTTTTGGAAGATTACGGGAGAATTGCCAATTACAAATTTGGCACATTCGGGAAAGAAGCCGGGCCAATGCCAGCAGAGACCATCACGATTTAGTATCAAACGTGAAGACTCGGCAGCAATTATCCACGTAGTTGACATATTGGATATTTTCTTAATCTTCAAACACTATACACTTAGGCGATAAATAGAGTCCTCCATCTGAGCTTAACAACGTAAATGTGTTTTTGTTTTTCGGAGTTCAACCCATTAATTACACATGCGGGCCAATCACGATCATACTTTACATAAATGGCTACCTTATATAAAAAAAGAAAAACTTCGTAGTTGAAACCCAGGTTTTAGTACGCTAAGTAGTTAGTAATACTATAATACGAAATTTCTATAGTTTGTTAGTATTAGCATAAATCTTACATACCACTACTAGAGGCCTAAGCTAACCCCCCTGGTCACGATCTATCCCCTCACGGGCTATATCGAGAGTAATTATAAGCCTAACCACCCTGATTAATTAAATATATATATCTTAATTGCTACTTGTGCTATAAATACAATTTCTACTTTATTATTATTATTATTTTCTTTTTTTTATTTTAATATTTTTACACGATACTTAATTCTATACGTAAGCTGTAGTTCGCGTAGTAATATTAAATAGTAGCTAACAAGCATTATTAATTAAATAGAATATTTTAAAAAGCTATATTTAATACTAGCTTAATAAAATTTTAACTTATAAATAAACTTATAAGTTTTTTTAAGCTTTATTTTTTTTTTAAAATAATTAATTAAATAAATAATTAACTAAACTAAACTTAATTTTATACTAGCGCTAATTAAGTTTTAAATTATAGCTTAAAATATAATAAAAGCTTTTAAAAGTTTTTATAAACTAAAAAAAAAGTAGTATACTTGTTTTTTTTACTAAAATTTTATTATAAAAACTTTATAAACTAAAATAATTAATTATATATACGTTAATAATATAATAGTAAAAAATATTAATATTTTTTTTAACTATTTTAAAACGTTTAAGCTAACTAATTTAATATTAAACTGTTTTTATAATATTAATAAAATAAAGATCGTTTAAAACGTAAAAAAAACTACTAAATAATTTTTAAAACTAATAATTACGTTATTTTAAAAAAAACCGTTAAAAAAAAATTATAGTTTTTAAATATATAAATAATTTTAAAATAACTTTTTTATTACTAGTTATTTTTAAAAGTAGTAATACTTAAATATAATAGTTTTAATTATTACTTAATAAATAAACTAGCAATTTTATTGTTTTAAATTAAATATAAAACATTTTTTTACTTTATATTTAAGCTTTTTATAATAATAAATAAATAGTTCTAATATATAATAATTATAATTTATATATAAATAATAAGTTTTTTTAGCTTTATTTAATAAATAAAATATAACTAGTTTTTTATAAGCGTTATTATTTTTATATAATATAAATTTTAAACATAAAAATATTTAAGTTATTAAAAAAAACGCTTTAATATTGAAGTAGTGCGTGTGTTAAGTTTAGGGGTTAGGCTAGCTTAACCTTAAACACTACATTTTTACGTAAAGATATGATTTCGTAGTTCTGTTAATATTTATAGAAAAGCAGCTATAATAAGCTTAATTAATTGCGTTTTTTTCGATTAATTAGTTGCTCACGTTTTTAATTTTAAAATATAAATACTTACTGCAGAAAGTACTGTAAAAACTTGAATTTAGTATTTTTAGATGTATAAAACAGCTTTTTTTTAAATGTGTGCGGGCTATAGTAGCTTTTATCGAAATATACGATTTAACTACTTTATTTAATTTAATAATATTCTTAGTAAAGCTTAAGCTATATTGTTTTATTAGAATTTTTAGCGCGAGATTTTTATATATGAAAACTACTTTTACGTGTATTTAATATCGATTAATACAGTAATTTTTAATTAATTAATCGTTTTTTTTAAACAGGATAGAATTAAAAGCAAGATTTTTAAAGTTTGTTTTTAAAGCTTAAACAAAACTAATATTATAAAAAGTTAAAAACTAAACTTTTGTTTTTAAAAAAAAGACCTAAAAACTTTAAAAAACCGATCCTTTAGTTAAACCGTATTTTTATTGTTAGTAAAAACTAAACTAAAATCTCTTCTTTTTTTTAAATAAGTTTTAAAAATACTTAAATTAAAAAAAACTTTAGATTTAATAATAACTTAATTAAGTTAAACAAGTAACTAGCCGGTTTATACTGTATTAATAAAAATTGTTTTATTAGTTTAAAGTTAAAAGTTATAAGCGGTTAATTAATTTATATAGTTAGTTTTATATTAATAATTTAAAATTTTTATTAGACTTATATAAAAGTATTATAATGTAATCTTAACAAAAAAAAAAAGTAAACGTGTTTAAAAAAAATAGCTAGACTTATTTAGTATAAAATCGTGTATATTAAAAATATATTTAAATAAATAGTAAAAAAATAAGCTTAAAAAGTAAAGCTTAAAAATAAATTAATTAACAGAATATTTGATTAAAATATAAGAATAATAAAAAAACAACTAAAAAATAAACTATATATATAGTTATAATTAAAATAAGTTAACGTTTAAACGAACGTTACTAAATTATAAAAACTTAAAATTAAAAGAATAACTAAAGAACTAGCTATATAAGCAATTATAATTAAAAAAAAACTAGCGTTTAAAAAAGCGCTATAAAATCTAAAGACTTTAAAAAGCATATAAAGAAATTAAAACTAATTAAGTAAGTATTTAAAAAGCGGATTAAGCGTTTATAAAAAAGCTAATATTTATTATAAAGATTAGGAAAAAAAAAGCAGAAAAAGATTAAAAAAAGATAAAAGAACTAAAAAGCACTTAAAAATTAACGCTTTATTTTATTTATATATATAAAAAAACTTAAAATTATTAAGTTATTTTCTTATTTTACTAAACTTTATTATATACTTAAAAATATAAAAAACACTAAATATATATATTTTTTAAAAAATATACTTGCTTTAAATTAACTGCTAAAAAAGCTTTTTTACTTAGTTAACTTAATAAAAAGCTTTTTAATAAGTAATTACTGCTTATAAAAACTATATAAGGACTTTTAATTTTTTAAATTAGTATTTAAAATAATATATAATTTAAAAAACGAACACGCTATAAAAAGCGACTTTTTTAATAGTAAATCTATTTAATAAACAAGTGTTATTAATTAAAATAACAGTATTTTTTTGCTTTTAATTAAAATTATAGTAATATTAAAAACAGTTAAACTGTTTAAAGGTTTTTTTTTTTTTTTAAACTTTAAAGTTAATTTATACTTTTTATTTAATAGCTTAAATATTATAAATTAGCTAAATAATTTTAATATTATTTTTATTTTTTAATATTTAAACAATAAGTTTAAAATTAGCTAGTTATTTATATATTATACTATTTAATAAATGTATAAAATAGTTAAACTGTTAATAAAAAACTGTAAAATATAAAATAGTACTATTAAAAGATTTTAAAAAAAATACTGTTTTAATAACTTTAAATAAAATTAATTAGTTATAAGTATTTTTTAAAACTATAAAGTTAAACTTAAAAATTTTAAGTTATATAGTTTAAAAATATACTTTAATTAATACTAGTTATATATTTAAACGTTTAAAACAAATAAAAAGTTTATAATAAAAAAATATATATAGTAAGCTTGCTTAAAAGTTTAAACTAAAACTGTATTAAAAGAATTTTACATACTATAAACTTAATATATAATAAACTACACGTTTTAAATTACAACTTTTTTTATAATAAACTTAATAAATAAATTAACTATAAATTTTAGTTTAAAATTTACTTATAAAAAGACTTAGCTGTTTAATAAGCTTAAAAAAAACTTAATTATTTATATAATAACGAACTAAACAAACTATTTTATAATATTAAAGCTTTAAGTTAATATTTACTTATAGTAACTATTACTGTTTTTTTATAAAAAAAACAAGTTAAAATAAAAAGCAAAATTATAATTATAGCTTAAAAGCTACTATTAGTATTAAATAAAGTTAATATTTTTATAAACTGTATTAAATAGCTTAAAATTAAATAGAAAAGCTTGTTTATTATAAAAAATAAGTTAAAAAATATACTAAAAAAAATTTAATAATAATAATATATTATTTTATAAAATTAGTAATATTAATATTAATTTTAATATTATAAGTATATTTAATAGTAGCTAAAAAATTAATATTAAACGCTAAATATTATAGCTATAAAGCTGTTTTTTTGCAGTAGTTATAATTAGTAAAAATAAAGCAGAAAAAGTCGATTATATAGTTTTTTACGGTTTAAAAAGCTTAATAACTTTTATTAAGCTACTTAAACAAATTATTAAAGTTGTAGTAATAATAAATACTATTTTAATAATTACAGCTTTAAGTTAAAAATAGCTAAAAAAAACATATTTTATTAAAATAAATAATAGTACTTAAATAAACTAAAGTTTTTTAACGTTTTTAAATATATAGAAATTTTTAAAAACGTTATTAAGCAGAATAAACAAAACAAAAAGGTTATATTTAAAGCTATAAAATAAATATATAATTTTAAACTTGCTAAAAATTAAAACTTACGCTAAAAAATATATTACTAGCTTAATAAATTAAAAAAAATCTTTAATAATTTAAAACTTTAATTATACAAAAATAGTATTATAAAACATAAACTAAACTATATTATATAATAAAATAATGCTTAAAATAATTAATTAAATATTTATATAACTAAAAAAACACGGTTATATTTTATTTTTTTAGTTTATAAAGTTAATATTGTTAGAGTTTATAACGTTAATAAAACTAGTTTATTTAATAAAAACAAAACAAATAATTATATAAATAAAAATTAAGCGAAAATTTTTTATTAAAATATTATTTTTAAACTAAATAGTATAAAAGTCTTATAAAACTAGGATTTAAAAAATTTTAGTAATAATATTAAGGTTTTTATAATAAATCGTTAAAAAAAACCGCTTTTTAAATTAGTACTTTATTTTATAAAAATTTAAACGAAGTAGTTTTAAAACTAAAACAACTTTTTTAAATCTTAAAATAATTAAAACGATTAAAACTGCTTAATAGTAAACTTTTAAAATATACAAGCTTAGTTTATGCTTTAAAGCTTTTAGCTTTTTTAAAGTAGCTAAAAATCGGCTAAAATTTTTAATTAAGATATTTTTTTTAGTTTTAAACGTTTAAACTAAAAAAAAATAAAAATTAAGCAAAATAAACTTTAGTTTAAAAAAACTAAAAAGCTTTTAAAAAAAAAGCAGATATTATAATTAGTAATTTTATTATAAAAACTTTAAGCTATATTAGAACATTTATATAGATTATTTTAAAGCTTTATATAAAAGCTATTATAAACAATATAATAAAAGTTATATAAATATTAAACAAGTAATTATTTACGCTTTTAAGTAATATTTAAAATAAAAAGCTAATTTAACTTAGTATTAACTATATTTTAGCTGATATTAAAAGTATACTTAAAAATAGCTTATATTTTAATTTAAACTATTTAGCTTTTATATTTAAAACTAAATATATTTAAAAGTTACTTAATAGTTAAAAATACTAATTTATTTTATAGAAAAAAATGTAGCTTTTAATTTAAATTAATTATTAAAATTTTAGTAATAAAAGTAATAATTACGTGTTTTTTTATTATTTTTTCCGTTAAAACTAACTAAACGTTATTTTATTTAATAATCTTTTAAGCTAAATTAACAGAATATTTTTAGCTTTATTTTTTTTTATATAATTAATAAGCTAAAAAATATTTTTATACTAATTTTAAAACATTTATAAGCTTAGTTATTTTTACTAGTTATTATAGTTTTAAACGATAATAATAACTAGAAGTAGCTTAATTTTTATAAGATAAAATTAAACTTAAAATGCTTAAAAAACGATATATTAAATAAGCAAATTATTAATTTTATTAATAACGATTTAAAAAATAATATTAAAAAAAGTAACTGCTAGTTCAAAAATAGTTTAATAAAATATTTATTAAATAAAGTTTAAAAACTTATAAATGCTTAATCTGCTAACTAGTAATAATATAAAAAAGATTGCTTTAATTTAGCTGTTTTTTTAACATATAATAAGGACTTATTAATTAATAAAAATTATATAAATAGTAAAAATTTTAAAGCTTTATATATTAACGTTATAAAGATTATAATATTTTTATTAATATTAGCTTATATATTTAACGTTTAGTTTATTTTTATAACGATTAATTAAGTAAAAAACTATGTTTATGCATGTTTTTAGTTTATAATAACTATTAAATATAATAGTATAAAAAGCTTTATTATAAAGATAATTAATACTAGCATGTAGTTTAGTTTTATTATTAATAATTTTGTTAAAAAGTATAGCTTTTTTATAAAAAAAACTTTTTTAATTTAATAAGGTTTTAATAATAAGAATAATATTACGCGCTATAAAAAATATATAAAAACGTAAATATAACTAGCTTAAAAATATATTTACTTATTATTTTATGTTATAAACTATAAAACAGCTACTTTTTTTTTACTTTTAAAAATAAACTTTATTATAAAGTTTAATATATTTTTATACTATTAAAATAAAATTATAATAACTAATATAATGTTTAAAACGTGTAAAATTATTGTTTTAGTTATAACTATTAAAAATAACTTAAAAAGAAAATTAAATAAAGTTATAAAATTACGGTTAGAAAAATAAACGTTATTTACTTAATAAAAAACTAAATAAATAGCGATTTAAAGCTTTATTAAAACAATAAAATAAAAACAAACGTTAAAGATTAATATGTTATTTATATTTTTTTTTAAAAAAAAGTAGTTTATAAAAAATAAAATAAAAAAAGTAGATTTTATAAGTTAGATTTTTGTTTAAATAATATTATAAATTTACGCACTTTAATTTTAGCTGCTTAAAATAACAGTATAAGCAGCATTATTAACCTTTAAAACTTAAAAATAAAAAATAATAAAACGCTATATACTATTTTTAATAATAAACAGTTTATAAGTATATTTAAATAAACAATTAAAAGTACGTTATAAAAAACTAAAAAAAAAGCACTTATAGTTATAAATTTAAAAAGTTATATAAACTTTTATTTAAAACTATTAATAAACTTTTTTAATAATTTCGCTCGCTTTTTTATAAAAATACTTGCTATAAAAGTAAATATAATATATATAAATATAATATATAAAAATAAAGCTAAAAAAGTAGTACTAGTTAATAATATTTTTTTTAATAGTATTATACTACTTAAGTTGTTTAATTAAAAAAAATAAGCATTTTTAAAAAAAGTATAAATATTAAAAGGACCTAATCTTTTTAAAAAAAATAAGGTTTATTTTAACTTTTTTTTACGTTTTATTTAATTTTTCTAAAGTATAAAATTAATAACAAACTAACTTATTAGAATTATAAATAGTTTTAAAATTATTAAACTTACTAATTAAAAAAAAGCTATTTTTATTAAAATATTTTATAAAAAAGAAATAGCTTTATTTTAAGATTTTTTTAAAATTAGTAAAGTTTTAAAAACTATATTTTTATTATATAAAATTAAAACAGTATTTTATAAAGCTTAATAAATTAAAAGTATATTTATACTAGCTTTTTTTAAAAACGAGTTATAAAAGTGCTTAAAACCCGCTTTAAAAATAACGTGTTAAAAAAAGCTTATTTATTATATTATAATATATAGTTTATTATAAAGAAAAAAAATAAAAATTTACGGTTAATAAATTTAGCTACTAAACTAAATATAAAAACATTAAAAAATATAAACTTTTTAAAAAGTTGCAACAAGTTTACAAAAAAGTTTACTATATATAAAATATTTTTAATTATTAACTTTTTTTTAAAATACGATTAAATATTTTTATTTATTTATAGCTAAGCTATAATAACGTTTACTACGTTAATTAGTATTTTTTAAATAATTATATTATTTTAAAGAGCTATTAATTTTATTGTTTAATTTTTACGTGTGTTATTTTAAGTGCTATATAATATCGCTTTAAAAAAGTACGAACTTTTTTTTAACGATATAATTATTAAAAAGCTTATAAATAAATATAACAAATAAAAAGTTGCTTTAAAAGTCTGCTAGTTTATTCTTAAATATATTAAAAATATTAATATAACTTTGCTTAATTTTAAGCTTATTAGTTTAATAATTAACAGAATTAAAAGCAAATAATATAAGTAATTTACTATTATTATAAAATATATGTACAAAACTTATAACTATAAACTAGTTAATGCTAAAATAATTAAGATTATAAAGTAATTATATTATTATAACTTTAAAAAAGTATATGCTTTTTTTAAAGTAATAATATACTATAAGATTTAAATAAAAAGCTATATAATTATTATATTTTTTCTGATTTTTTTAACACGGAAAAATAAACTATTCTGCTTTTTAAAGCTTTAAAAAAAGCTATAAATAAATTAAAAAATGCTTTTATAAACGTTTTAATCTTTATTACTTTAAATTATAAAAAAAACCTAATCTAACTAAAAATTAATGCTTTAAAAAAAAACTAAAGCTATATACTCTATTAAAAAATAAAAAGTTTAATTAAACTAGCGCGCTATAAATCTAGTATTTAAAAAAGTTCTAAATTAAAATATAATACTACAAAAAAAAATGCTTTAAAATAGTTAAAACTTTAAAAAAACTTTAGAATTATTTTTATAATATTTAGTTTTATTTAAAAACCGATACTAAAGTTTTAATAATATAATTAAACGATAGTTTTTTTATATTTTTTAATGCTTAATTTATAAAATAAATAGCTTTTATTAAACTTTTTGATTTTAAGATTTATTATGTACTAAAAAAAAAGTATACAGCTACGAACAGGTTTTTTTATAGACTTTTAAAGCTATTAAATAAGTTAAACAATAAATAAAAAAAAGATATAAAAGATTTTATTAATTTTTAACTATATATAATAACTATATATATTAATTTTATAAGCTTAAAATTATTTAAATCTAATTCGTGTACTTTTATTTTAAAACGGGTTAAAAAAGCGAGAAATTTTCTACTTTTTTAACTTTATTTAGAAAAGCTATTATTAACTTTTAATAAGTTTTAAAGTAGTAAAAGTTAAAAGATCGCTAAATTTTTTATTAATAGCAAGTTTTTAAACCGCTTTAAAAACAAAAGTAATTAAAAAAAAGGTTATTTTTAAGAAAATACTGTTAAATTCTTTTTTAGCGAACAAAAACTATAAAAACAGCTAAATAAAAAGTATTTAATATTTTATAAAGTAGTAAACGATAAAAAAAAGCAGAAATATTTAATTAAAAAAAACTATAAAAGTTTTATATATAAAAAACACGATATAACGATTTATAAAATAGTTTAAAACTATTATTAAAAAAGCTTATATAAAAACGTTTATAAAACAATTAAAAGTTGTTTTAAGTACTAACGTTTATAAAATAGTATAAAAATAAAAATGTACTATTTTAACTACTTTTTAAACTTTTTAGTATTTTAAGTAATTAACGTATAGTATATACTAAAAAATAATAAAAAAACTACTATTATTAAAGCTTAATATAAAATAATAACTTATTTTAAAGCTAAAGCTTTATTAGCTACTACTTTAGCTAATATTTTTAATTTTTTTAAAAAAAAGGTTATTTATTAATATAGTATTTTTATATAAATTAAATATAATAACAAGCTAGAATTTTACAAAAAAGTTAAAAAAGCTGTATAAAATTTAAAATATAAATTAACATATAGTTTAGTTTATTATTTATAAATATAAAGCTTATTTAAAAAAAGCTATAAACTAATTAAAAAAAGCTTAATAAAATTAACTAATTAAATAAGTAAAAGCTAGTATAGTTTTTTTAAATAAATAGTTTAAATAAACTAAACTATAGTTTATTATTTTAGTTATAATTTATATAAACTAGTTTATAAAAAGCTACTTATTATACTAGTAAAAAACATAATTTTAATTTAAAAAATTATAAATTAAAAAAACGTTAAAACTAATAAAAACGTTATTATTGCATGTATTAAGCTTATATTATAGCGCGATTAAAACGTTGCTTATATTAAAAGCATAATTATCTAGAAAAAAAAATCAGGCTTAAAAAAAAAAAACAAAATTTATATAAAACTTATAAACTATTTAAAAAAAACATACTAGTTTTATTTTATAATATTATGCTGTTTTTTAATATATTAAATAATAAAAAGCTTTTATATCGTTAGAATAGCTTGTACTATATTAAACAATTTTTTAATTATAGCTAATATAAAGTAAAAAACTTAAATAAAAGAAAATTTAAGCATATTATTACTAAAAATAAATTTAAAGTTTTTGTTAAAAACAAAAAAAAATATTAAGAACTAAAAAACCTTAATAAAAACGTATAAACTATAAAATCTTTAAAAAATAACCTTAAGCTATAAAAAAATACAAAGAAAATATTTAAGTTAGAAAAATCTTTAATTAAGCGGTTTAAAAACAAGCTAAAAAAAAACAATAAAATAAATAAAAAAATACCCTTATAATAACAGCACTATATAAACCCTAAAAAAAACCGTAAAAAGTTATTTTTACTGCTAAAAATATACCTAAAAAAAATAAAAACTAAAAAATTATTAGCAATATAATATTATAGCTTAAAAAGATTATATTAAAAACTATAAAAAAAAAATTAAAATAATCTTAAAAAGTACTAAAAAAAAACTTTTTTAAAAAAAACAAGTAATAAATATCGTAAAAATATTTTTTTTTTATTAATTATTATTGTTTTATAGTTTTATATGTTTATAAAAATTAAAAAAACACTAAAATATATAATAAACTTAATAATTAACTACATAAAAGTTTATAAAAAAACTTATAAAAATTAACGCGATATTTAAAATAAGCATAATAAATATACGATTAACTGTTTTTTTTTTATTTTCTTATACTTTTAACTTTTTAAATGTTTTTTATAACTAGTTATTCTTTTTTTTATAATTATAAGTTTTAAATATTTTAATAAAGCGTTTTTTAATAAATTAAACAAGGTCTAAAAGCAGAAAACGTTAAATTATTAAAAAATTGCTTAATTAAAGATTTTTTAGAATGTTTTTTATTTAAAATTATACTTATAACTACTTTATCTTCGTGTTTTAAAAGTTATAAAACGTGCATTTCTAGCTTTAAATAAAAAATAAGCAATTAGCGCAAGTATTATTATACTACTTAAAAACAGATTAGTAAAAAAAAAAAAAAAAAAACTAGTTATATTAAGTATATTAAACTTTTTAAAGTATTGTTTATAACGCTTATATAAAACAATATTTTAAATATTTAGTATTTATATAGCTATTATTTTAATATATTAAAAATTTTTTATATTTAGTATATATAATTGCTTTAAAAGCTTTTTTAAATCGTTTTAATAAATAACAGTATAAACAAACGATTTTTTATTTTTATGTACTTAATAAATTTATTATACTAATTTTAGAACATATTATTAAAGATTAAAAAACTGTAATCGATTTTTTAGTTTAAATATTAGCTTTAAACATAATTACTAAATAGTTTTATTTTAATCTTTTTAAGCATTTAATAAAATATTAGCTACAAAGAATATTTAATTAATAAGTTATTTATACTAAACGTTATTTATTAATAAATATAATCTAAAAAAATTGCTTATTATATTATAAAGATTTCTAAACAATATTTAAAGTTTTCTTACTTTTTAAATCAAAAAAATTATAAAATATAATAATAAAAATAAGCAGTTAAAAAACTTAATTATTCTTAAAATATTAAAAGTTTAAACTACATTATAATTTATTTTTGTGTTTAAAATTAAGTATAATAGCTTATATAAAAAAAAGTATTATAAACAAGTAATTATTAAGTTATAAAAATAAAATATTAAAAAAAAATAAAGCTATATAAAGCTAAACAAGTAAAACTAAAAGAAAATATAAAAAAAAACATATTAGCTTAAAAAAAACTAAGTATTATAAAAAAAAATTGTTTATAAAGAAAATAACGTAACTACTACAAAGTTTTAATAAATTAAAAATATTTAAACAAAATTAGTAAAAATAGTAAATTAATATAAAAACGGTTAATTATTAAAATACTTTATAAATATAAATACTTTAAATATATTAAAAAAGTTTAATAGTTTTTTTATTAGTTAAAAAGTTTTTATAGTAAAAATATTACTAAACTTTTTTTAATTAGTGTTTTTTTTATAATTATTAACTTTATAAATTAAAAAACGCTTAATTAAACTTTTAAATGTTATAAAAGCTTTCGCTTAATTATTTAAAACTTTTTATAATTTTTAAGTTATAAAAAATATCCTATTAAATATTTATAAAAAATAAAAAGAACGTTAATATAAAAAAATCTTTTAATTATAAAGTAAATTTAAACTTTTAAGCTTTTTAAATTTTAATTATTTTTTTAATACTTTTTTTTTTATAAGCACTTAATTTTTTCTGCTTATTTTATTTATTTTAAAAATATTACTATATATAATTAAAAACTATATATACTATATTTATACTTTATTATATTTAATTAATAAGTTATTTTTATTTATTTTTAAATATTATAGTTATAATTAAACTAAAATAACTATTTTTAGTAAAAATAAGTATATAAAGCTTTTTTAAACTTTTAAACGTAAACGTTTATAACTTATACATTATTAAAGTTTTAAACTAAAAAATATAAAAAAAATATTATATATTTTTATTAATACTAAATATTATTTATTTGTTTTTAATAGCTGCTTTTAACTTATAAAAAAAAAGTATAAAAATATTTTTTATATTTAAAATAGTGCTTAAATTCTTTATATTTAAACTAAAACTTTAAATATTACTTAAGTTTGTAATTATTGCTTTTTTTTAATTAATATTTTGTTTAAGTATAATTAATATTAATAATTACGAACAAATAAAATAATTGCATTATTTGTATATACTTTAAATAAACTTTTAAAAGTAGTTTATAAGTAAAAAATTAGAAATATATTCAAATAAAATAATTTTACTTACGCTTTTTATAATTATTTGCTTATAGCGATTAATAAAAAAAAAGTTTATTATATTGTTTTTAAAAGAAACTGCATATAAAGCATTTACTAGTATTTAATTATAATTAATATATAAAAGTAAACAGTTTATTTTATTAATTTTTTAAAGCTAAATTATACTGTTTAAGCCGATTATAACATAGTATATATATACTTGCGATAACTTTAAATAGTTATAAATTATTAGCTAATATTAAAAAGTCGATTTTTTTAAATACTATAATAAAAAAATAAATAAAGTTGCGATTTTATTATTATTATCGCAATAAAATTAATTTTTAAAAAGCTTTTTATATTATATAATATAATAAAAAAAAAACGTTAAAATATTGTATTAATTAAAAAAAAGCTTTATAAGTTTATAAAGTTTATTATTTAAGTAATAAAATATAAGATTAAAAATATAAAAGTTTATATAAATATTTACGATAACGTTAATTAAATCTTAAAAAGAATATATAAAAAAAATATAACTTAAAAATATTTTTTAATATAACCTAATAATTAAAAACGATTAATCGATATAAATAAGCTATATTTATATAATCTTATTAATTTTAGCGTATTTAAAAAAATAGTAAATTTTAAAAGATTAAATATAAATACTTAAAAAATAAAAGTTATATTATTTTTAATTAACGTATTTTTTTAAATATAAAAATATAACTAGTTTATTAATAATAAATACTAAGCTATAATTAGCTTGTTTATAAAACTTTAAGTTTTTAAAGTTAATAAAAATTATTTTTAAGTAGTAATTAAACCGATATTTAAATTTTTAATATATTTATTTAGTTAAAATAATATATTTTAAAATTAAAAATAAAATACTAAAATTTTTAATATAAGACTTAATATATTAATTATTAAAAACTATATTAATAAAAACTACTAAATCTTAATATTAATAAACTTTAATACTAATATAACGTACTATTAAAATATTTTTAGTTATAACTACGATTTTTTAATAAAATTTAGTTTTCGATTCTATTATATTATATAAAAACGATTACTTTTTTTTAAAGTGTTTATATATATTATTAATATGCTTATAATATAGTAAAAAAATATACGTTCTTATAAGCTTTTAAGTTTTTTTTTAGTTGCTTAAATATTTGTTAACTTTTTATTTATTAGAAAAAATAGTTTATTAACGTTATCTTATTAACAGCTGCTTAATTTTATTATAAATTATATTAAAAAATATATTAAAATTTATATAAAGAAAATTTCGCAACTTTTACTTGTTTTAAACGTTGTTAACAATAATATAAATATTTCTATAATAATTAATAAGCTGTTTAAAACTTTAAAAAAAAAAAGTTTTTTTAAACCTTATTAAACTAGCAAACTTAAAAAGCTAAATAAACTTAAAAAATTTTTAAAGCTTAAAATGTTTACGTAAACTTTAAAATAAAAAAAACAATATAGCCTGTTTTTAATTAATACAGTTAAAAAACTATTTATACACGATTATTACGATCGTAATTTTTTCATTTTGTTTTATTTACTAAATACTTTTTTTTAAGTAATAACTTTTTATAATAAATATAAAATGCTGCTTTCGTTTTAAATGTTTTTTTTAAAAGATTTTACTATAAAAAATAAAAGCTGATATTAAAAATAAACAATATTAACTATAGCAATACTATTAATATAATTTTTTTATTAGAATTTAATTATAAACTTTTAAAATAAAAACAAGCTGTTTAATATATATTAAAAAAGATTTAAACTTTATATAAATAGCTAAAAAAAACATAAAAAAATTTTACTACTTAATTAATATTATTATATTTAAATAGTTAATAAAACTAAACTTAATATAAATATAGTATAAAAAAGCTTAAAAAAGTTAATAAAATAATAATTTTAAAGCATTAATAATAAAGCAAGAATAACTTAATAAAACTTAATTTTTATAGTTAACTTATTAAGTTATTAAAAAAAAAAAAAAAAAAAAAAAAAATAAAGCGTTAATCGTGCGTTATTTTCTATATTAAACTATATAGTTAGCTTTTATTTTTATTACGTTAAATTAATTAATAAGTTAAAATAAGCTAAAAACAACTATATATTTTAACTAAAAAAAATTAAAATAGTACATATATTAGGTTTAAAAGTTAAACTAGCTTAACTTTAAACATTATATTTTTATATAAAAATGCGATTTTATAGTTCTGTTAATATTTATAAAAAAGCAACTACAATAAGCTTAATTAATTATGTTTTTTTCGATTAATTAGTTATTCACGCTTTCGATTTTAAAATATAAATACTCACTATAAAGAATACTACAAAAACTTAAACTTAGCACTTTTAAATGCGTGGAACAGCCTTTTTTCAAGTGCGTGCAAGCTACAGTGGCCTTTATCGAAATATACGATTCAACCACCCTACCTAATTTAATATTATCTTTATAATTGTTTAAATATAGTTTTAAAACTAAAGCTTTTTAAAAAAAAATATTAAATATTTTATATAAAGCTTAAATAAAAGTTCTAGTTTTAAAAGTTATAATTAATACTTAAAAAACTTTTAGAATTAATTTATAAAACTGTTTAAAACTATTATTATTTAAATTTATAATTTTAAAAAATAAAAATATAGCTTAAATATTAGTTTAAGCATTTATTATTTCTAAATAATTAAAAATATTAGATTTTTTATAGCTAATATTTTTTCTAACTATTAAAACGCTATTTAAAAATTAAACAATTTTTTAAACTAGTTAAAAGCTAATTTAAAAATATATACTTTTTAATATAGCTTTATAATATTTATAAAATAAAAAAGCCGCGAAAACGTTTAATATAATTATTAAAATAATCGTTAAATTATAAGCTGCTAATATTTATTTACACGCTAAAATCGAACATAAAATAAACAATATATATAAAATAGTTAAAATCGTTTTTAACTATAAGTTTGTTTAAATAATAAACGTTTAAAAAGCAAAATAAAAGTTAAAAAATCGTATAATTTATAAAAATAAAGATTTTAACTATAATATACTTAAAATAAGTACTAAATTAAATAGAACGGTTTAAAAAAATAATACAAAAATAAAAAACTTTATTAAAGTTCGTAAACAACAAAAGAAATAGACTTACAGTACTATATTTACTATATAATCTATATTCGTACGTTATAGCTAGTTAGTATTAAAAGTAGCCCGCGAGGGGATGGATCGTAACCAGGGGGGTTAGCTTAGTGGTGTTAGAAAGCTTCTATATAATCTTCGCGAAGCGAAATCTAGAAGTCTAGTGCATCCACTGTAGGTGCGTTGTATTTCTCTATTACACATTCTGAATATTCTCACTAAGACAACTTGATTACAACTATTAAATTGTACTATATACGCCGTACGAGCTCTCCTTCAATACCAACACCAATACCAACACCAACACCACTTGCACTGCAATAGCTGGAATCGTCGCTATAGTTTATTAGTAGCTGTTAAAGGGGTGGATTAAAGTAACCTACTCGCTGGGATATGATATGTTATATGCTGTATTAGCAAGCCAATCCCAGTCAATTAACTACCACCAGCTATGCTATGCACACGCCACAAAGGCTACGAAGTAGCCTTGAACAGCGTGCATAGTCCATATAATTGGCTGGTTACTCCGTAGCCTTGGCAGCGCGTGTAAAGCAGGGTTGATGGCTGGTGGTTGGTGGTGGTGTATATGATGTAAAGAGTTAATATTGTGTTAGAGCCTACCCTAGCAGTATTGAGCCTGTGTGCTATCGCCCACATTCGAAGCTACCTCTAGTTTCGAAAGTCTGGCCTAGTTGCTACCTATTCCAGAAGTCCAACTTAGGTAGGCTTCCGACCGCTCTCAATCTCACACTACGGTAGCTGCTAATGGTATAGAGCATTTAGTTATTATGCCCGTAAGTACCTAATCATTACAGTCCTACCGGGGAGCTCGGGGCTTGACAGCATTTGGAAATTGGGACCAGAGGGTGCAGCGGGTGCCAGCTGGTTTTATATTCGCCACTTGGCAGCCCAGGAATACCTATGCATTCGAGGCCGCAACGTCAGCTTATTCAAATGATGGCAATGAAGCTTGCTTTTCATCCGTACAAAACCCTGTGTGGCGTCACCAAGAAACCCCTTCCCACGAATTACGCTTATACGAAGAGTGTGGAGAGTGATAGAATCTATCTTCAGTAGATTTGGAGCTCACATTCGTCCACGTCTCTGGAGTGTTGAACTAAATTATCAATAAGCGCTGCGCTAGCTTGAGGTCCTTGGAAAGATGGACACGGACTTTCTCGTGGATCCTCGTTCTACGAGCATACATAAGAGCTCCAATGGTTGCTGGACCTGTCGTCTTAGGAGAAAGAAATGTGATGAGCCCCTCAACGACCCATCCCATTCGCCTCATCCTACTTGTCGGATGAGTGCATCTTAGCGACGCAGCATACGTGATGCGTCCGACAGGACGGGGTCGCATATGCTGGGGAGCTAGTGCTACTTACGTCTGGCTGACTGATTGATTGACTTAGGTGACGAGCATCATCCTGTTTGTGACACTTGCGATGCCCTCAACATCACCTGCTACTATGACCAGGAGAAACCCGATTGGATGGATGGTGGGGTAAGACAAGAAGAAATGGCAGAAAAGCTGAAGCGCGAGGTCAAAGAAAGAGGCCATCGCCGCCTTGGGAGCCGCGCGACTCACATTTCGAGCGACGGCGCGGCGTTTGGTAGAGCGACCACGAGCGCAAGAACAGTCTTACCTCAAACAGTGTCCACACAGCCGATGTCCGATGCTTTTGAGTTAAGCCCCCTCAGTCACAGCGGAGGAATAGAGCCGTGCCCGAAAGCGTTCGATGTCACCACCCCGCGACGAGCTGTCTGCCAGTTTGCAACCAGCGGCGCCCGTGATGGTGTAGCATTCGGTTCGTCTGACGCTATTCTCATCATGTTCTACATTGAACACGTACTTCCGTTTCTGTTCCCGTTCTATCACCCTCCTCTCCTTCAAGGTGGCAGAGCATGGGTCTTGGAGATGATGATAAGTAGCCCTGTAGTCCGACAGGCCACGCTGTGTCAGAGTTCTTATTTCTTTTCCTTGTCGCGCGATACAGCCAATGGCGAGGTGGATTGGGAGATAGTGCTCGCACAAACCAGGGAGGCCTTTGAAGTGCTGAGACAGTCGCTGCAAGTGATCAATAGCTCAAACATCACCGAACATGTGCATGGTGCTGTGCGAGTCATGTCAAGCATCATGCAAGTACAGCGGTTTGAAATTGCTGTATTAAGCTTTGATAACTGCCAAGCACATCTCAATGCTGCCCTGGCGCTCTTTAGACAGCTTCTCGACATTGGCGATACCACCGAACCGTTGGGGCTCGGCTCGAGCTTCCGGGCTGTCATGAACCAGCTGGGCCCTCCATCGCGGATTTTCCCTGCGCAGTGTGGTCAGGTCCCCAGTGCTGAACAAGCCGCTTTTCGCTTCTCATCTACACTTCTAATTTTCGACGACATCATTGCTAGCACGGTGCTTCAAGAACAACCCCGCCTTTATGAATACCACCGCGTCCTTCTTGAGGATATCGATGGTACTGGCCTATCTATCGATCTTGAGGCAGCTGTGGGATGTCAAAACTGGGTTCTATTACATATCGGCGAGACTTCTGTGCTTGATGCATGGAAACAGCGATGCAAGAGCAGCGGAAATCTTGATGTCATGGAGTTAGTGCGTCGAGCCACACTTATCAAAAGTTGTTTGGAAACCCGTCTCGCGGGGCTCGAAGCGGATACTATACCCAGTCCTAAAGAGAGCAACAGCGTATTTGACGTTTTCGCAGCAGACTATAACCAGTACACAAAAACTATCGCCAGGCAGAAGCCACTAGTCACCTCTGTCTGGGCTCATGCAGCACTCATTTATCTATCAGTCGTCGTTTCCGGATGGCAGCCCGCTAGCGCCGATGTTCGATATCATGTAGAGCGTATCTTCCAGCTCCTAATTCACGAAATATCACCGCCAGAGTTGCTGCGCACCATGGTGTGGCCTCTCTGTGTAGCAGGTTGCCTCGCGGAGCCTGCGCTGCAAACCCAGTTGTACAACATGGTTGAAGCTCTACAACCGCGAACTGTTTTTGGCACGTTGAGGAAAGCACTTGAAGTCATGGAAAGCGTATGGCGTAATGTCGATTCGGGAGATGTTGCCAGTCGCGATCTCGCCACATGCTTTAGAATCCAAGGAGAACTAGTGTTACTTGTTTAGAAAGTGGACGAACGAAAACAAAGAATGCCGCCTGTACTCGGTTTGTAAGTACCACATATACTAGCATAATCACACGTTTAAGCGTTGGCTATGAGATGGATCTTCCATTGACTAGAGACATCCCAATAGGATCCCGAACCTAGCTCGACCTAACTACTTGAACTGAACATGACCCTTTCCCTTGACGAAGGTAGCATCCCACGGCATCTTGCCTTCGTGCTTCACCAACTCGGCATAGAACTCTGCGTGGGCAGGGCCATCAAGTTGCATGCCTTTGATCTTGCCATCATCGTGACGTTCATCGGCATAAAAGAACCTGACAGACCAGCACTGTTAATAGGTACTTACGTGGATTGTTTTGAGAGAGGATACTCACCGGTAGCCTTTGCCCGCATACATAGTATCGGCCACGCCAATCCAGTATGCCGAGGCGGCTTTACCCACGCCAAGGTTCAGCATCAGGGGGATGGGTAAGACGGCAGTGTTCAAGATGTTGCCGGTGTAGATGAAAGTCTTCTTGGTGTCTGCGGGCAACGTCTCCCACACCTTCAGAGCCTGCTGCGCGGCGATGTACGGGCTGATAGTGTTGACGCTCAGATCCGAGGCGACACTCGAGGCGGCGATGGACAGAACAGAGTTCTGATCAGGAGGGGGCGTCAGTGCGGCGGCGTTGTAGATGACGACATTGGGAGCAATCTTGAACTCAGCTTGCACGGCATCGAACAGCGCTGGGATGGACTCTGGGTTGTTGAAGTCGGCCTTGAGGGACAGAAAGCCCTGCTCGGTCTTGCCACCGGCTCCCTTCCTGGAAGCGATGGCGACCTTGTAACCGTTGCGAGCAAACTTCTCAGCGACGGAGGCTCCGATTCTGGGCCCAGACCCGAGGATGAGAACGACAGGAGAAGAGGCCATGGTGGGTTGGTGGAAAATGTTGGAGATGAATTTTCTGAATCTGGATCTTTGAAGAAGCTGCTCAGACATGATGCTCAAGATTTGAGCTCATACGTCGAGGCTAACATGTTCTGATTTATATCAAGTCAAGTCAATTCTTCTCGATTCACATTCGCAGCGCCTTTGACGCAGCCTCAAGTGTCTTTCCGAGAATTGGTAAGCATAGGCTCTTCTGAGCAACGCCTCTCAGTTGTGGGTTTCATTGTCAGGCAAACAACAAAGAATAGGACACTTCTTGAGTCGCGCTAAAAGCGACGCCTACCTACTTGGTCTGCCCTTTGCGGACTGCATCACGGTTCAGTGTTGCAGGCGAAAGCTTAGATGAGACCCACAAACCGCGCGCAATGGATCATGCTTGTATACTACCACATAACTGCACTAGGTCATTTGAACCAGTAATTGAGGTAATTGTGTCTTGTTCTTCTTCATTACAGAAAATCAAGTCCTTTACGGCTATTCCTGCTTATGGGCTTACAGCTGTGATCCGGCTTATACCCCTTGTATCTGACATACCTTACTGACCTGCACTACCTGGATCCAAGGATGTGGACACCCCCAGATTTAGGTGGAGACCGCGCGCGTTGAGTGCTTAGGTAGGCCACTTTTTTAAGGCAGCGCTAGTTAGTTTCGCTCATTCCATTGGTGAAGCGTATCAAGTGCCCCTCTTTACGCGCGGTATCTGCCCCACACCGCGCGCTGATGATGGCGCTACGCAAGAAAGGGAGCGTACTACTATAGACCGGCCCCGCGCGGGACGATCTCATCTGTCCGAGTTCCGTTCCTTATAATTAATGTTTGAAGAGGATTCTCGTGTAGTTGCGCATCGACATCATGCATCAAGAGGATATCATATCAAGCTGAGCCCCACCCCACGCGCGGAAGCCTCTACTGCCTTACCTCCAGATAATTGAACAAAGTGGAGTGCTCACATCCTAGACAAATGGCTAGACGTAGATCAATATCAGAGTTGCGAACATTCTCTTTCCTTGACGCTGAATTTGTCAGCCATATTTCCGAGCAATGCCTTTCACTGATATTCAAGATGCCAATTGGTCCTCTGGTTCTTCTCCGTTTGCCAGAAGGGGGAAAGAGCAGCTCGGTATAGGTTCAAGTTATGGCCTCAGATAATGCTGCTGCCCAATCAAGGTATAGATACCTTCTGGTTCTGATCGTCAGCCTCTCCATCCCTCTCCTCTATCAACCTGTCCAGTCTTTCATGAGCAGCATCTGGCAATCAGCTACCACCGAGTCAACCATACAAACTGCTGGTATCATGCCCGAGTCAACACAGTCGAGCCGTCCTTCACGGATGCCCGTTTACTTCCTCGGCATCGGCGGGCCCAATTTCATGGAAAACACCAAACATCCTGCCTACGTACAACTAGCTGAAACCGGCCACGAAATCACGACAAAAGTCAAGCCTAAAGCAGTCGTTGTTTTTTCTGCTCATTGGCAAGAAGGCCCAAGCAAGATCAGTATCAATGCTGCTGAGAAGACAGATCTAATCTACGACTTTTACGGCTTCCCTCCGCACTACTACGAGTACCAATATCCTAATAATGGGAGTCCCGAGATTGCAGGGAAAGTTGTCGAGAAATTAGGTAAAGCCGGTATCGCGACCGAGAAAGTCAAAAGAGGCTTGGACCATGGCGTTTGGGTAGGCTTCATGGCGGGTACGTTAGCACGTCTTCTTCCCCCCTCAACCGCTCTTGGCCGTTCGATCATTGACTCGTGGTTGGGAACAGCTTTTGACCCGAAGAAGAATCCCCTGAATGTACCAATCGTCCAAGTCTCGCTATTTAACAACGAGGACCATGACCTCCATTACCGTATGGGGCAGGCACTAGAAGGCCTCCGAGATGAAGGAGTCCTCATCATCGGTGCGGGAATGGCTGTTCATAATCTCCGTGATTACAGAGCTACAAGGGGAACCGGAAAACCTATGTCGTGAGTGCATCTTACTATTCCCACTTCATCTAGACTCCTGCTGATACCTGTTAGATACGCATTCACTTTCGACGACGCCTTGAAAGAAGCTATTTCTACCGAGCCAGAAGGCCGTCGAGCAGCAATGTCAGATTTAATGAAGCGCCCTGATGCCAGACAGGCGCATCCGACGCTGGAACATATCCTTCCGATGTACGTCGCCGCGGGCGCTGCTGGCGCGGACATTGGCGAACGCTTGTGGACTATGCCTGAGGCGAGTTTGAGTTGGGCGCAGTATCGGTTTGGTAAAGTGACTATAGACGCTTGAAGTGTACGTAGGGTAGCATAGCTTAGTTTGTGACAGACCTTAACTTCTTAGAGATAGTGTCAAGGCCAATTCACCGGTAAACACAAGCCGGGGAACTTTATGAGATATTATGATTAGACTCTAGGAACCAACAAGTATTGTAAGCCTCTAGCAGCGACAGAGGCAAAGGACTCATCAGTCATTGTTGGTACGGGTTCTATGTGGATATGGATTGAATAGGCTTGATAGCATTCACTTATTGGGGGCTTTATGATCTGCTACGAGATTAGTTGAATGGTTACTTTTTCATTTGAGCACCTTAAAATCTTACTGATATGACTGTTATTTAATTTATCTATCGTTATCAACCTCGATCATATACTAGATATTCTTATGTTTAGATTCGTTATTTTACCGTTAATCTGCCGATACTTAACACATTTCATCGCCAACTTCGCTATACCATGAGGCTTTTGGTAGGGTGATGAAGATACTTTCATTTTCAGCTATATCATCCTGTTGAGTACGAGCAACTGAATGAAGTAAGTCAACAAGTTAAATTTTCTGCCAATGTTATTACCTTTTTCACAAGTTACTGGCATAATCACTTGCGAGTGTTGGCATGAGGAGGCAAGATCGTCTTCTTATATGTTTGAAGAATATACGCTTAATATGCTATCGGCTAACAAGGTCGTATACATAAAGGGACATTATCGGTCAAAATCTTACATAAGTCAGTGACGGCTCGATATACCACGATGTTTGTCCGATGAGTTTGAAGACACCTGGTGGCCCCAACATCAGGCATCTTCCACCAGCGTAGCTCTTATTAGTCTCCGTGGTCATCCACTACGCCGCAAACCTTTTCCTCTTCATCACCAGATTGTCGCCTGGAAGCTCCTCTAGTCCTGTAAGGGCAATCTAATTGGGATATCCGACAGCCTTTTTATTTCTATTTTTGTTGGGGAAGGGGTGTTGAATAAAACATTAAAGCTAATCAACTGACTTACAGCTAGCATACAAAGCTCCTCATTTACATAATCCAGTAACTCCGCCATCTCAAACAGTCCCAATCACGTTGTTCATCACTGCGGTTCAAGAATGTGATACGTATTTGCTTCATTGGCGAACTCGCACAGCTATAAGCGGAGTGCAACATCGAACACTCTGCACGGAGGGACCTGCTGATTTGTGTGGTGGCGCGGGTCCCGGGGTATCATCGCAGATACTTAACAGGCATTATTGTCATATATTTATTAGCCTATTTCGAATGTGAGCGATAGAACACAGGCTTAGTGCCGCTAGGGCAGGTCCATATGGACAGAACAGCTATGTATCAGCCCATATCACACTTTCAATCCAGCCTTCTTGATAAACTTCAGCGTGAACGCAGTATCTATAAACTCCACTGCGACAGTCAAGGTCAGTAAGTGTCTTGTTGAAGGAGATTTGTAAGGGTTTCAGAAGCATGCAAAGCTCTTGAGACGTGATGCTCGCTCGGATAGAAGCTTTTCCACTCTTGAAAATTACGAGAATGAGAAGAAAATAATACTGAGAATTACTTACCAAACTCCACGATCTGAGTTCCATCTTGATTCATCTTTAGAGCCATAAAATACTCGGTCTCGCAAGGCCCAAAGGGAGTGTCGCCCGCGGACTTCAGGTGCGCCAAGACCTGGCGAGTGGTCTCGTCGATCATAGGCTCAAAATCATCCTGGACAATGAGCCGCATGTTGGGCACAATCTTTTTGAGCTCCATCACGAAATCGGAGTATTCCTTATTGGTGCGGTCCGAGACACCGGCTGAAGCGGGAAACATTCGATGCACGCAATCAGGGCTGCGGAAGGCAATGACGGACTCGGCAGTCATTTCGCCATATTTGTCAAAAGCTGCCCTGGCTGTTTGCCAAAGCTGATCACGCAGTGAGGGCATGTCTCTTTCTTGGTTATGAATTCGTCAGTCGTAATGAGAGAAATACAAAAGTCGTTATGCGGAGGTTGTTATGGGGAGAAACCGGGAGTTAGACGTATGCACACAAACGACTTAGTCTTTCGTGGTCAGTTATATTGCAGATAACCTCAGGCTTTTCAGTAAAGGGGGGTTAATTCCGTGCCTAACGTACTGCAGCTGCGGACTTATGGAAGTTAAGAGACTTATTTCCGAACTAGCAACTTCTGGTAACAAAGTATTTCCAATCTTAAAGTTTTCATTCCAGTTTGACCGTATGATATGATGTTACTAGAAGTTAAGAGCACTCGTTTTAGATAATTGAACGGTCGATTATTCACATTAGGGGTCGAGTGAGTGAACAGCATAGAAAGATTTGATATGATGCCGAAGCTTTCCGCTACTTATCTTGTTTCAACCGTCATTAGCCGATAAAAAAACGATTTTTCTTCCAGATACCGATCTAGACTTTAATCGCTGTATACCAGTAAGTATGAATTTGAATCTTGAACCTGCAGGCTCTGGATACTGGGTCTATACTGAGCCTGCCCTTATCAAGCAAGCCCTGGTAACCCCTGACAGAGTGGCAGCGGTCTTCTATCTATCCGGACTCGGTAGTCAGGAATACTCGCTTCCAAGTTTCAATTCTTTCCCGAAGACATCCGTAGAAGGAATGAATACCTACGCACACTCGATGTTGGTGTGCTGGGAGTTTTGATTCTTTCTTATCTATTTTCAAGCAGTATATTTGTTCTCCGCACAGCGTACTGGCGTATCTCTGCTGCCTATATCGCTTATTGCTATCCCAGGCGTAGCTATCTCGGTAAGTGCGGTCTCAAGCTGGGGAAAATTTAAAGCGCTGGATATTGCAGAGTTTGTCTTCTTTACATTAGGGGCTATGTTCGCTCTCATTGCAATCTGAAGGGAAAACAACCTCTCAGTGGTTAATTTTTCCGAAGCCTAGAGGCTTTTTAGTGCTAGAACTATACTAGACACACTTCTACCAGAGTTCTAGACCCCGGTACCTAAGTCAGACCAAGCCATTGCAGCTGCGATATGGAGCTTTATACGAACAGTCGGTAATGTTTAGGTGTTGCTGTACTGGCCGTTATTTTCAATGATCGAGTTATCTAACTAGCTCAACACATATCTAACCCTCCAGCTCGCTTTGCCTTGATTGGTTCTGCTTATCAGCATGGCTCTGCTGTTTTTTTTTCGTCCATTCTAGAGCCTGTAGGGGCGAGATCTGCGCTACTTACGCAGAATATCTGAAATTGGTGTTTCTTACGTCTGTTGCTTTTGGTAGTGTAGCTACGATTTTGACCCTTTTGAGACAGGTATATCACTCAGGAAGAAGCTGGACACAGACTACGGGGTTGAGATCCGCGATCTAGAGACTGTGGTACGAGGTGAGGTGAGCACTAGCTTTATATCCAACGCGGTACTATATTAGTGTATTATTGCGTAGTCCAAGATGTATTTCTTCTTTTCTATTGTAATGGTTACTAGCAATCCAGATTGAAGAAATCGGCATTTAAAGAACTGCAGCCCAAAATGTTGAGCATAATAAGCCTCTGTTCCCCTCCAGTTGCAAGCTCCTTACGTTTAAATGAGGGAGTTTGAGAATCAAACTGCTCGTAGTCAAACAGACATGTATAGAGAATTTAACCATTATAGTCCATTTTTCTCGTCTTTATAGTTACCGCCAACTAAGAAATGGATATCTCAATAGACCCGCCCAAGCGACATTTTGAACTTTTCCAGCATCCATGACTCTGCAATGCTGTTACTTCCGGCTGCAATCCGGAAGTCGGCGTGCGTGGCGATAGCTGCGTCCGCGATTTTCGTCTTCTGCGTGAGGAAGAAATCGGCACGGTGATGAGAGCGGTTATGCCTATAGCTATGATTGCCTTCTTGAACTGACTGGTGTAACTGCTTGAGTTCAAGTGCTCGATCCTGAACCTCATCCTCGAGCAAAGCTCGGCCTTCAGATGCGACACAAACAAGCATTCGGCTGACAAGGATGTGAATTACGAGGGAGACGCCAAGAAGCTCGTAGCGCTTGTCGATGTTCCTATTTTTGTTTTCGGCATGTGTTTCCATGTCTACGTCGAGTGCATGCATCAACGCCGTGTTAAATTCCCGACGCCATGCAATGGATCGAGCACGCAGCGCACGAATATCGGTTACAAGAGCATCCAAGTCCTCGTGTGAAACATGCATCATTACCGCATGCGCATTTCGTTTCATTAGGCCAGGTACTTTTGCCAACAATATCAAAAGCTCAATTCCTAAGGGTGATCGATCTGTGAAAGTTTCACGCAGGTCTGTAGCATTCTTGAGGACCTCGGTCCAAGCGGGATCATCAAGGAAACAGTCAGTATTTTGAATGATAGCTTCAGCTGACTGTAGTAAAACGGTCAATATAGGCGCATAGGGAGGGTGCAGGTGAGATCATACTATGGGATTGGCCAGTTGAATCAGCAACGCTTGCTCGAATTCTGACGTGAACTGGTCAGGGCCTCTAAGCTGAATAAGTCGAGAGACTCCTGCCATGTGGTTACTCCAGGATATTACGCCATTTGACGAATTAAAGAGCTATAGTGTAGTGATTAGCCAGTTGGAAAAACTGTTCTAGTATATGTGACAGCATGTCTGGACGTACCTCAAAGAGTGCTAGGATACTTGCTGCGCACAGGGTTTCGGCAGCATAACGATTCACTGGGTCATCTACTGCAGACTGAAGACTCCGAAGGGCCTTGCCGTAATATCTGAATATAATGTTGTCGCTCCGCTTATGCGTTGGAATCAACTTGGAATGAACTATTGTGACAAGGCACCGAAACGCGTCATCTAGGGCAACGACATGCCCGAATCGTGCCGGTATGAAGGAGAAGTACGACCGCTGTCGACATAACAGCACATGCCTCAGCTGGCCGGCTTCCATTTGTATCACCGCTGAGACACTGCACCAATTAGTAAGCTTCTGGATGCGTTTCAACTTGGCCTAACTTTGGAGTACACCTACACAGCTCCAAGATGAACAGATGCTAATGCAGAAAGGTCCATAGGATCCAGCCCACTATCTTTGACTAAGAGTTCCAACCCTGAAAGGGACCACGAAGGCGTCGAGCTGCGAATGGCGGTGTATGCAGGTGCTACATCGCTAGTTCTCCGCCGGGATGCTCCTATGGTTTTCATGGCATGTCTTCGAACCCTGGAACGGTCTTCTCTCGATAGCGTCCCATTGGATCTCTGTGCTACGAACTCAAAACGAACATCGTTCGAGTCCATCGCTAAAGTGCGGTGTCCTATTCCCAGAGGGGGGGACCCAGTTTTTCGAGCAAATTCCTAATCGAGACTCTCTTCCGATATTTGGGGCAAGGCCATGTGGGAGACAGTCTGGGTCGAAATAAGGACTAGGATACCGGAGTCATCGACCATTTGCCAGAAACGACCATTTACTGAAAATAGTAGGGTATCTCAAGGTTTACTTTGAATACGGTATGCAAATCCCAGATTCTGAGCCCGACGCGCCCATTGATACTCCTATTTGTGGTTGTTAACGGTATGATTAGCTCTCATCACTCTGCTTTAGGCGGGCTTTGCAGATTTGGTGAAGCAAAAGATGCCGCGGTCTTTGCTTACAGATCCCAAACCCCGACTGGAGCTTACTCATCATTTTCACGTGACCGGTGGGGTATTTCCTAATTATTGCGAACCCGAGGAAAATACAAGACTCTCCGAAATGAGGAAAAGGGGCGTCTGCTAGTTCCGAAAGGTTAATTACCATGCACCTACTAGGTTGCTCATATTTCCCAGTTGACATCTCACCGAGGGCAAGCTGAACAGCTATCAAAAAATCCCCTATTTTCGAACGAGCCAATAGAGCATCCTGACAGTGGCAAGTATATCCCGACAAGAGTCCTTTATAGATAGATGAGTGCATAGTTGCGATCGTCGACTGGGGATTCTATCGGCTTTAAACCGAGTGGAGATGACTAGAATACCTTATAGCATTAATAACCTTATATATAAAGGGATACTAGATCTACTGTTGCTTGTGGGCTAGATCTACTGTTAGCATTTAATACTAATTGAAGTCAGCTGTAGTACTGTGTAAGCTATTCCGCACTTAAAATTATATAGTAACGTACTTGTCTGCTACCGCACAACTTTAGATTAAAAGCAATTTTTTAAACTATTATAATAAAAGTTATATTACTACTATATAAGCTACTCCGTATTAAAATTTATATAATAGTATACTTACTTAATAGCGTATAACTAATATAACACTTAAAGGGGGTCGGTTATAAATAGATAAGATTGAATTAAATAAAGGCTACGGAATTAGTCTAGACTAATTTTAAGCCCTGGTTTTATTTTAAGACTTTTTTTAATCTAATACTACGCACTTTTATTACTTTAGTATTTACTATTTTTAAGCGAATATATTAAATTAGTGCTTTTACTGTTTTATTGTACGGACTAAAGTATTATTTTTATTAATCTTTTTATTTTTTTAAGATTAAGAAAGGGTTTTTAATAGTTAATTAACCGTGTATTCTGTATTTATATCCGACTGTAACTAGATCCGACTAAAACTTCAGCTATTAAAGCAAAGCAAGTATTTATCTTTTTATACTATTTACTTTATTTGTTAAAGCTTATTAATAAATATTATTAAAATCAAGCTTAATATTATATTTTTATATTCTAGTTAAAATTAAGTGTTTATAAAGTTTTAGCTTATATTTAAAAAGTTTTTAAGCGTTTTATTTATTAGGGGTTTTTATTAAGTATAAAAGAGTTTTTATATGTTTTAAGTATAAAATAATATATTAATTTTTATTATTATTTTTATTGCTTACTTTATAGTTTATTCTACGTTATTATTTTAAACTAAATTATTAAAAAGTTATTTATATATATAATAATAAAAATGTTTAGAATTATACTGCTTAATAAAAAACTTAAAAAAAGTTTTTTTATAAATATTTTAGTTTTATTTAGTTTAAAAATACGTTTTTATTTTAAGTTATTTACGCGTTAACTTTTTAAATTAATTATGTTAATATTATAGGCTGGGCTATAGTGGATAAGTATTTAGCACAGTGGCTAATACGGGAACTAATACTAAGATTAGCACTTACTAGACTATAAAACTCTAAAGCAGCGCATATACTGCTTAAGAGTTTTTTTCTCTCCTTAATTAAAAAATAAACATTTATACGTAACCTTAACAAGCACTTTTTAGCGTTGTTTTTTATATATTTTCTAACTTAACTTATTTATAAACACTATCTTATAAGTAGTTTTACTTAAAATAGAGAACATTAAAAAAAAGCTCCTATAATTATAAACCCTTATTTAGCTTTATAAGTAGTAATTAAACAGACTATAACACGTGCTATTAAATATAGCAATAATATTATAGCTAATATAAAAACACGTATATTTAAACAGTAAAAGTAACGTTTTTAAAAGATATAAGCGCTACTTAGAAATAGTATTTTAACTGAAAACCTAGATATCTAAATAAACGTTTGCATAAATAAACGTTTTTAAAGCGTCGAATAAACAGTATAAGAATAAATAGTATAAACTTTAACTATTTAAAACTTTAACTTAAACATTATTTTAAGCACTATAAACGCTGCTTTAATATAGCTAATATAAGCTTTTATAGTTATAACTATTTTTACAGCAGTTATAAACTATAATTTATTAAAAATTAAACTTTTGTTTTAACTAAATAAGTTTAAAAGAAATTATAGTTAATAAACTACTTAAAAGCTGTTTATAAAGTATAAACTATTTAAAAATAGCGATTTTATTAAAAATAACAAAATAAAATAATATTTTATATATAAGCAGTTTAAGAAAAACGTATAATTAATAATAAAATTATTTTACGCTTATAAAAGTACTAAGTTTAAAAAAGATCTGAACAATTTTATACGTTATTTTAAGAACTTATATTATAAGGTTAGTAAAGCTAAAGTTTCGGTTAAAAAGCTATATAAGCATAAGTAAAAAATAGCTTAATTTTTTAGAAACTTTTTAGCTAAATTTAAACAGTTATTAGTTAAAATAAATAGTATAATTTAAAGTAATAAAATAAAGCTTTTAATATTAAAAGAAGCTATAAATAAGAAGCTTAAAAAAACACTAGTTATAGTAAACTTTTTAAAAAATAACTATTAAAATTAAGTAAATAAAGTTATACTAATCGTAATAAAACTAAAAAGCTTATTTTTTTACTATAACATAAATACTTATAAAATAGTTTAAAAACTATTAAACATTTTTGCAGCTTTTAATACAAATAATAATAAAAACGTAACTATAACTAAAGTGTTCGCTATAAACTAATAAGAACGCCCAGTTAGAACAGCGCGTAAATAAGCTGTATAAGTTTTAACGAAAAAGTTTAAAAAGCGTAAAAAACAAAAAGTATGCTTACGTTATAAAAAAAACGGTTATTTTATAAACAAGTGCGTTTTATTACTTTTTTGAAAGTAAAGCACGTAAATAAACTATTTAAAAATAATTAGCATAACGTTTTCAAACAAAACAGAAAATAAAAACTTAAAAAACAAGTAATTCTTAAAAATAGTTGTTTTTAAAAACTAAAACTAACTAATTAAGAACTAGTAAAAGTAAAGCAGATTATAAATAGTTTATTTTTTATTATTAATATACTTTTAGAAAACGTATAATTTTAAAAAATATTAATAAACTTAAAATATAAATACTATACTACTATAAATAAAACTATTATTAAACGCTTAAGTTTTTAGCGCATTAAGATAAAAAAATAAAAATTAACGCTAGCAGCTAAAAAGTAACTAGCAAATAATTAATAAAATATTTAAGAAATAATTTATTTTAAAATAAATATTAATAATTATACAAAAAAAATATTCGCGTATATAGTACTAAAACTAAATTACTATTTAATTTTAAAAAAGCTATAAATAAAAAGTAAGAAAGTTATATATATAGCTTATAAGTATAAATTAAATATAAAAGTAATAAATAGTTTAAAAATATATAAAAAAAAATATTAAAAATTAATAGATAAGGTTAAAATAGTTTAATAAACGTTTAAAACTAATATAATAACTTTTAATTTAAAAGTAAAAAAAACACGAAAAAAAAAAAACAGTTAAATAGTTACAGCTGTTTTTTTCGTTATAATAACTAGTATTAATAAAATATTAGCTCTAAATAAAATAAAAACTATGCTTAATAAACTTTTAAACAAGTTATTAAAATAAAAAAACTTTTTTAACGAAGTAATATTATAAGCGTTTTTATCTTTACGTTTAAAAGCTAATTATAAGATATAGCTAAAAAAAAATTTTAAAAAAAAGAAGTAATAAACGCTATAAGGCCTATAATACAGAATATTAAAAAAAAAACTTTTAGTTTTAAAGAAAACACTTATAAAGTTATTAAAGAAAAGCTATATTTACGCGAGTAGTTTATTAGTAAGAGCACTAGTACTTTTTATAAAAAAAGCGAACAAGTAGTTTTGTTTTTATTACGATTATTAAGCATTAAATACTATTACTAAAAAAGATTAATACTTACTTTTATTAATTTAAAAAACGTTTTAAATACTTTTAAAAGCTAAATAGCTTATAAAATTAAATATATAGTTTATTTTTTACAAAATCTGCATTTATAAAAATAATAAGTAAAAAACAGCTTTTAAAACTAGGTTTAGTTTATATAAGTAGCTAGTAATACTTTTTAGTTTAAATAAAGCGTTAACAACATTTTAACGCTATATAAACAATACTTTTAAAAAGTTTTTAAACCGTTTCTGTTTAGTATATATTAATAATATGCTAGTTTTTTTATTTAGTTTAAAAAAAAACTACATAAAAAAAGTAAAGCAAGTTTTAAGCCGCTTATTTATAATAAAGTTATATTTTAATATTAATAAATACAAATTTGTAGTAATTAAAACGAAATATTTAGAATATATTATAAAAGCAAGAAAAAGAATTAGTATAAACCTTAAAAAAGTTCGCGCGATCTGCAAGTAAGAAGCTTTTAAAACGCTTAAAGCAGTCTAAAAATTTTTAGGATTCGTTAACTTTTATAAAGATTTTATAAACAAAGATTTTAAAAAAACTGAACTTTTAATAGTATTAACGAAAAAAAGTACTTTTTTTTGTTAAAAAAGTATTAAGAAAAAAACGTTTAAAGCATTTAAGAATGTATTTATAAGCGAACTAGTTTTAGTATACTAGGACTTCTTTAAAATAATATATTTAGAAATAAACTGTTTAAGATAAGCGTGCAAAAGCTGCTTAAGCTAAATAAAAAAAAACAGTAAATTATAACTAGTTGCTTACTTTTTTAAAAAGTTAATAATAGTAAAAATAAACTATAAAATATATAATAAAAAGCTGTTAATAATTATAAGCTGTTTAAAAGCTTAAAGTACTAAGCTATAAAGTGTTTTTTAGCTATTTAAGATTATTTTGGACTATAAAAATCTAACTTATTTTATAACTATAAAAAAGTTAATAAAACGATAAGTCCGTTAGGCCGAAAAACTAATACTATTTGATTTTAAATTAGAATTTCGCGCAGGACGCTTAAGCGAACAATTAAATATTCTTTTTTAGCACGAATAAAACATACTATAAGAAGCTATAAACAAAAAATATGTAAGAAAAAATTAATAGCTTTTATTAAATAAGTAGCTACTGTTTAAACTACGTAAAAATAAAATAAAAACGCTCGCGATTTTTAAAATTACTATAAAAAAAAAAGACTTTCTTACTAGTTAAAAGATATTTAATTATAAAAACTTAGTAGCTATTTAGAACACTATAATTAAGTAAAATAAAAACTATTTTAAAATTGTTCGTATTATTTAACAGGATAAAAAAATATTCCTACTTAAACTAAGCTTAAAAGTAATAATAGAAAAGTGTGAACTAAACGCGCAAAAAGCTTTTAAGTTTTACGAACAGTTTTAAATACTTAACTAAAAGCTTTTAAAAACAGCGCTTATATAAAACATACACGATTTATATTTAGCAGGCTACTTAAAACGTAAAAGTATTATTATAATATTTTTAAGAAGCTTTTTTTAGCTTAAGCTATTCGTTTTTATATAACGGTTTATACGTAATTATAATATATACAGCTATAAAATAGTATAAAAAAATAGAAAGCGCGGTTTTTTTAAACCGCTCCTGATCCTTAAACAATATTAAAACAAGCTATTAATTAATTTTATAACCGACTTTCTAAACAAGAAAAAAAAAAACTTTATATTTCTAATAGTTATAATAAACAGGTTAAGCAAAATAATAGCTTTTAAAGTAATAACCTTAATAAAAGTAAAAATATACGCTAAGCAGTTTATGCATTATTACTAAAAATATTACAGTTTTCTGTAAGTTTTAATAAGTAATAAAAGCTTAAACTAAATAAAAAAGTTTTAACGTAAGCTATACAAGTTAGTTAGTATTAAGCAACGTTTATTAACCGTGTATTATTTTAAAACTAACAGCGCTATAAAAAAAGCGAACTAAAAAGTATTAGCTTATTTACAAGCTTTTATAATATATATCTAATATAAATAAAGCTTTTTATTATTTAAAACAATATTTACGATTAATAATTAAAATATAATAATAATAAGTTTAAGCTTTTTTTTTATACTACACAAATATTATATAGCTATAATTTTATTAATTAAATTTTTTTTTTTTTTTGCTTACGAGCTTAAAGTAATAACTAAACAGTTTGTACAAAAACTTAAAATAT